>CM076260.1:39198799-39798799 GCA_038380795.1 Pyrocephalus nanus
CACTTAGAAGCTGAAGTATGGTAGTTTTGTGCTATAGAGCATAGTCTGAAAGAGCATCGTTAAAAGGAAAGAATGAATCATAAGCTTTTGTGTGTCAGAAATGATGCTCTAATGGGTGACAGCTGTTAGCAGATTCCTGTCATTTAAACACTTCGAGTCAGTTCCCCATTACCACTCTTCTCTAGGCTGAATTACCAAATCTTTATTAGTATGGAAAATCCTGCAATTCTTTGACTAAAAACTAAGAAGTTTTTTTATCTCCATGGGTTGAACACACATACATACACACACACACAGAGAAAATCATAGATGCACATGAGACTAAGGTGAACTAAATACACTGAAGCCCACAACATTTTCTTACTGATTTCAGCTGAGACAAGATCCCACCCCAGGAACTGGAAAGGATTTTCTTGCTGTTCCAAGTCTATCTACATTTCCTGGGCCAAGAATTGCACACAAGCACAATCAACTAACAGAGGATGGAAATCTCTAGGTAAGTGCATGAATAAAACAATGAAGTCAAGTAGCTCAGGCATGATTAGAAAGGGGAAGGGTGTCTCCTTTTGCACTGTTGAATTGGCCATTAGTGTCAGAGCAGCTTTTAAATTTAGAGTAATTCTTCCCGTCTGTGCACTACTTGAGGTGTTCACCCAATGTTTGCCTGTATTATTAAAGGATTGAACTCTGTCAGAGGGCAAAAGCAAATTACCTGCAGGGAGTCAGGGGCCAGATGAGATATACCTTCACTGGGCTCTTTCCTTTAGTAACCAGTGGTAAAAGACTACAAGGCAGCTTTTATGTAGATGTCACATCATTCACTGACTGGAACACCCAACTGTGATAATAGCATAGGAAACGGGGGTGGGCAACCATTACTAATTCCTCCCTTATCCAACCTTGCTATTTGAATTATTAGCTAAATTGCCATCTTCAGAACTTAATTTCTTTTCTGGCCTGTAGGTTCAAGAAGTTTGTTTTAAGTGTTTAATTGTATATGTTATTTCCTATTGTTATCAGAGAATGCCTATTTTGCCTCAGCAACATTTTTTTCCTGCATTTCATTAAGTATTTTGCAATGCGTGATAGTCACTATTACACATCCGCAGGGTAAACAACAATGAAAACACTATTTAACGTTTTATTCCCTTTTAGAAAAAAAGAGATAAGTCACATTTTTCCTACAAAAAAATAATGAGACAAAGCTCAAAACCTCTCAGACTAATGATTATAGCATCTGGAAAAAAAAAATCAATTAATTCAAATACACATGAGAAAATACTAAAAAAAATTGCTGGACATGGACAAGACAATGCAGTTATTTGTTGATTCAAAATATTTTTGCTAATTATTTCAAATCAGTTTGACTATGGAAGTGTTAAATGAAAATCTTGTAAAGAAATATTTTCTTTCATGAAAGGCTGCATTTATTAATTCACATTTATTTTACTATTGAAAATACAAACGTATTTAAAAGGATGGAAGCTACAAACTATTTTAAAAAATACCAAAACAAAATTAATGTATGTTATTTTTTCGTACCTTTTTTACAACTGCTAAAACACCCTAAAAAGCTCCATAGCTCTTTGTTCTACACGCCACTAAAAAGGAGTTACTGAGTGCAGGAGAGAGGTATAGCTGGGCTGTGATTCTCAATAGGCACCATATGCACATTCCAACACATCTCAACTGCATATAGAATTCACTCAAACTAGAACTATATCGCCTCTAGCAATAGACGTGCTTAGCATAACATCACAGAACAGTTTCAACTGGTTACAACTGATTTTAGTGTTTGCAGTTCATTAAAACTCTTTGTTATTAAGGTCAAAACAAACAAAAAAAAGCTGTTATTCCTTTTTTTCCTTTCCAAAATCCATTCTGAATCCATTCTGAAAATTCATTTTCCCTCTATATCCCCATGCATGATCTCCTAATACCTTTCCTCAACTCCACGATATCTCTGAATTTTCCTGGCTCTCTTTCAGCCTTTACGCCTTGCAGCTTTATTTCCAGTTTCCCATTCAGTCACCTCTGATCCTGCGTTGTTTAGCTGAGAATTAAAACTGTCCAAAGGCTTATTTTCAAATATGAAGCTAGGTTTTTGTATGGGTTTTATGATATCTATCTAGCTGTTTATCTTCTAGTTTCTCTTTGCATCATGTTGCATCAGGAACATTCCAGATTATTCAAAGGAACCTGCTGATCTTCACATGTTCTCAGTAGTGGTAATTTTAAATTCACATTTATATGGTGTTTCCTGAGGAAAAGGTTTTACTTAGTAAACAAGATTATGCTTGAAGCACTTGGTCTTCCTCACTAGAGAAGACCTCCAAAATTGAGTTGTTCCAGTACGGAGCTATTTTAATTCAAGAGCCATCTCTGAAACACACATGGGATGATGGTAACATTTCTAAATTAATGCATGCTATTTTGTTTCATTTCAAACAGTGAATTTATTTTTCACTTTTCTTTCTTACTTCTGACACTGATAGCATATCCTTGTGTAGTTTATGCCTATCCATTTATGATGACGGATGACGTAGAAGCTGCTGGGTGACAATTTTCACAAAAAAAAAACCAACAAACCAACAACAAAAAACCCAAGATTTTTTTTCCCTGACTGATGGGCATTTTGGAAGTGGAAATAATGGATTTCCTTCACCCCATGCTGGTGTACTGTAGTATTCACAAGTGGGAAGAGAATATATTCCCTAGCCAAATGTCAATGTCTACAGATTACATTTGCAGTTGATGTAGCCAGAATGCCATTAAGGCTGTTAGCAACATCACCCTCGGCAGGGAACAAGTTCCCTTTGAGACTCTGAGGGACAGTTAATTCTCATCTGGCTTTGGCAAAGCACTGGATTGTTTCCAGTAGGTCTGGTGCATGTCATTACAGTAAAACCACCAGGCGCTGGCACTAGCAAAAGGTTGCTGGCATTTCATTCATTCAAAAGAGCTTCATTCTTACCCAATACATTCCCTTTCCATCAACCTTCATGTTAAATAACAGGCAATCTTGGGAGGCCTCAAGCTTCTTTCAAGGTTGATTTTGGAGGAACAGTTAAGCCTGAGGTCTTGCTGCAGCCCCAGGAAAGTTTTTTTGAAGGTAAACTGAGCCACAGGTATAAGAAAGAAATTTCACTTTTGCAGAAATCTCTGGTGAACAAGCTGTTCAGTCTGATTGTGCTGCTTAATCATGATGAACAATCATTGTAACATAAGAAAAATCCTGGCTGAGATTTGCATCTTTCAATATGTTGAACTCTTATGATATTGAACATTATACTGGACTCCTGCTTTTGCCCTACTTAAGCTTCAAAATAAATTATTACCTCTTACAATTTGATCATTTTAACCTCAGCTTTATGCTCAGGTGGGTTAAGATCAAATAGAAATAAGGGTGACCACTTAATTTGGTATTCACAGACCATCTCTCACTGTCCTAGACTGAAGATTAGCTCAGGTTTAATTCTATAAAGATGTTTCAGTAGTCCAAACAGCTAGCTTTAAAATAGAGAATATAAGATAAAATAGAAAATATAATAATAGAGAATAATATAAATATAAGATAAAATAGAGAACCTAACAATGAAAAGAGTACTTTGTAGTTCTTATGGAAATACATGGAAATATGGAGGCTGAAGAGACTACTATCTCTAAAATCACAGAGCATTCTGAGTTGGAAGGGACCCACAAGGATCAAGTCCAGCTCTGCAGTGAATGGTCCATTCAATGGTCAAACCCACAACTTTGGTGTTATTAATTCTATGCCCTAACCAACTAAGCTAATCTAAAGAAAATACATTATAACACCAATCAAGAGTCCTCAGCTAAGGTCATGCTTCATTATTATAAGTTTTTTTTTTTTAATTTGGATCCATCTCAACTATATGCATAAAAGTAAATTTACATCAGTAATATGTCAGACAGAAAGTCAGAGATATCAGCACAAGTGTCACTATAAAAATAGCAGCAAAAAGTCCCCTAGCATAGTGACCAACTCAGAAATATTTTATAATAAAATTACAGTATATTAATTTGTCACCATTATCTTTAGTTACTCCAGGAACCAAGTATGACTATGAAGGCTATTCAAACCAATCATAAGAATCAATCAAACCTAACTCCCTTACACAGTCTTTTTGCTCAGATACTACCACATCAAACATTTATTTTCAGTTTATAGATGTTGCTGAAACCTTAGATTGTAGATTTTGTGAAGGTGATAGTCTTTTTATACAATACCTATAACCTACTTCCTAAAATACAATTTTCATCTCTGTTTGGGGTTCACAGGTTCATTACACTTGTTATGGAGATCATTTTATTTAGCAGTCACTTTAAATCTACTTCACTTCTGTAGCTATTCAGACTGCTATTACAGTGGTGTGATCCCTTCATCTTTTAGAACATGTATTTTCATGTTTTAGTTCTTGACCTAGCTACAGGTTTCCAAGTTGTTCTAATAAGGTTTCCTGATAATGTCATATTTTTGACTGCTCAGAATTTTCCTCTCATCTCTCAGGACTAAATTATTCCTGATTTTTTTAAAATATACATTTATAAATATATATGTGCTTGTGCGTAACTTTGCAATAATCATTTCTATTTTGAACTCTGCAGACTTTACAATTTTCTTTAGTAAAAATATCACTTATGAAAACCATCTGAACCCTGCTGGCTCATAAACAAAGGCAAGCATGCAAGGCTAGAACACTCATTTCCTCTGTTCATTTACACATTTAACATAGACTCACAGTCAGAGGTCAGATATGGAGATGACTGAATTTAGCTTACCACTTTGGGAGACATATAAACTGTCCCACTTAAACATCAGGGAGAGCTAAAGCTTTTAGTTGGGATTTGGGAGAAAAATAAGAGGGCAAAGGAAGCAAATGGATGATTACTGGGTTTGGTTGTTTTATAATAAACCTTGTAAAGCAAAGTCAGGTGTAACTACTATTCTGTAAATCACATGCTTGGAGGAATTCTTTGAATTTAATTGATTTTTTTGAGGTAATCCCAAAGAACTCTGGCTTCCTTTTCTCACATACTGCTGTTTGCACTTTCCCCCCCCCCCCGGTGTGTCAACCAAGCTATGGGCATTGTGCAATCATGAAATAAAGTTCACAAATTTTAAACCTGACATCTATGAAACTTGTATCACATATAATCAAAGTCAGCCCTTCATAATTTGCCAGTCATTATACTTTACAAAGTTACCTAGATTCAGCTGTCATCATTTACTTAATGCTATAAATGGAAGTTCTTTAAGGCAAAAAAGAAAAACAAAAACCCTTTTTATTCTATTCTAAGGCTAGGATTCCTAGTCACCACTGAAACATAAATAATAAATAATTACTTCAAAATCCTGAAACAAAATCTGTATCCTTATCTTATTACTTTTCTTCAGCTTCCTAACAATTCTGTGGTGACTTTGTGCATTAAGTTAAAGAATGATCTTGTTTCCAATATGCACACCCACCATAAAGCCTCTCACACACTCTTATTTTAGCTCTCTTCAGAAAAGCTAAATACAGGTTGGAGAGACAGGCAGAGAAGAACTGTCTAAAGTTCAACAAAGACAAATGCAGGGTCCTGCACTTGGGGAGTAATAACCCAATGCACCAGTACAGGCTGGGGGCTGATCTGCTGAAAAGAAGCTCAGTGGACAAGGACCTGCGGGTTCTGGTGGACAACAAGATGTCCATGATCCAGCAGTGTGCCCTCGTAGCCAAGAAGGACAATGGTATCCTGGGGTGCATTAGGAAGAACATTGCTGGCTTGTCGAGGAAGGTGATCATGTCCCTCTGCTCAGCCCTGCTGAGGCCACACCTGGAGTGCTCTGTGCAGTTCTGGGCTCCTCAGTAAAAGAAGACATGGAGCTCAAGGAGCAGGTCCAGCAGAGGGCTGTGAAAGATGATTAAGGACCTGGAGCATCTCCTATGAGGAAAGGTTGAGGGAGCTGGACCTGTCCAGCCTTTAGAAGAGACATCTGAGAGGGAACCTCCTCAATGCCTGTAAGCATCTGAAGGGAGGGTGTCAAGAATACAGAGCCAGGCTCTTCTTGATGCAGCCAAGGAATAGGACAAGAGGTGGCAGGCAAAATGTGATACACAGGAAGTTCCACCTAAACATGAGGAAGAACTTTACTGTGAGCATGACCATGCACTGGAACAGGTTGCCTAGAGAGGTTATGGAGTCTCCCTCACTGGAGATATTTGAGAACCATCTGGACACAGTTCTGTGCAATGTTCTGTAGACTGACCCTGTTGAGCAGGGAGGTTGGACCAGATGGCCCACTATGGTCCCTTCCAAATTATCCATTCTGGTCTCTTCCAAACTTATCCATTCTATGATTCTCTGACTGAGCTCTCTAAAAATGATTTTTTTTTTCTATCAAGTTATTTTTGCAGTTCTGTCTTTCTTTGCCCCACTTTCCCAGTTTAAACTACAAAACTACATTCAGCACTTCAGTATCAGTGTCATCAGTGCTGTGCAAATGTGAACTTGACTTCACATCCTTAGTCTTTGATTTATACCTCTGAGAAATGCACAAACCTCTTTTGACACTTCATTTGTTCATTTAACTGCTAATGCTGAATTGGTAGTCTGAAACTTGACTTCTGTGGGCAGATCTGTATATGCAACTGTAGTAATACTAAATGCAGATATTTGAAAATATGCTGATATTGCATGTCTTGCAAATAAACCCCATTGTTATTTCCTATGACTACTTATATTTTGTTGTTATCTACAATTTTAAACTGCAAGTATTTTATGTTCCAGACAGTCACACTAGTGTCTCAGGACTCCAGTAAGTCTGTAATGTCCCTCTTGTGTGGGGCCACCCTGTTCTCCTGTATCGGTGCACCCCATTGTGTTTTTGGTGACAAAGCTCGGGCTGTAGTCCTAATCCAGTTCATAAATATATATTTTTTTTTTATACTGACCGTATCTTTTCTAGCTCTGAATTTCACATTTTAGTAACCAAAATGCTTCACAACATTTTCAAAATTGTACATGTTCACCTGCTTATATCAATAAATCAATTAATAAGTAGGTATTATTCTAAGAAATGTTATAGAAACAAGATGGATAGATAGATAAATGGAGTTTAGTTTCATTGGTTTGCCTGCTACAGTTGGATCTCCTTTTTTAAACCAATTCAAACTTATAATATTTTTAGATACTAAGCAGACATATTTGAGAAGGACAAGTTCATCTGCAGACTAACCAGACGTATTCTGTTCACAGAAAAAAAAAAAAGAAATAAAAATAGGAGGATAATGATGGATACTCCTAATAGAAGTATCTGACAGACATTCCATAAATTACTTTATTCCAAAACATGTCCATAAACTTGTTCTCTCTATATGTGTTATATGTTTTCTGTGTTTCCCTTGCTGGCTTGATTTCCTCTAATTAGAGGTCTGGCCAGGATGAAAAGGAGACTGAAGTTGAGAACAAATGACAGCATCACCATTATATAAGAATTATGCTTTATGCATCTGTCCCTATCATGATTGACAGTCATAGCTTTTGACTTGCAGCCTATGAATTTAAAGATATACTACATGAATATCTTTGATTTTATTCTTATTCCATAAAATTACTTATTCATATGATTTTGAATAATACATTTGCAGAAGTACAGAATATTTCTCACACCATAAAGAATAACTGTTAATTTCTCCCAGAATAATGCAGATTATGATAGTTAATGTTAAAAAATATTAATTTTCCAATTAATAAAAAAAAGTTTTTAAGAAAAGAAGGAATAATGGTAGACATTCCTAAATAGAAATGAGATCCTGAGTAACTTAATGAGATGTATTTTCTTATATGAAAGTTTCACTACAACCACATTAATTCTGTTTATGTCTTAGTGTTTCCTTAGATAATGAAGTCTCTCAGACCTTTGTCCTCTTAAAAATTTACATTTGTGTCCACTTGTTCACATAATTAAAATTTAAGTTTAATAATCTTACAATATCTACCACCTTAATTTCTTCAGATTCTCAGAAGACATCACCTTTTAATATTTTCTTCTCATCTGAAGGGAGACCTGGCTCAGGTTAACCTTTTTATATTTCTTTAGCTTCATGTATTCTGCCTGCCCTCTCCTCTGTACTTTATCCTCTTGTTCTACCTTTAGTATAATGAAATGAGTAGGACTGCCCCACATCACGTTCCAGAGGTAGAAGACAGTTCTAAGATCTTAAGGCTTCTTAAGACTTCTGACTACTTAAGAGTCAGTCAGGAGTTATAACCTAAATTTTGTGTTAGATGGTAAATCATGTACTTTACAATCCCAGTATTTGGTCTTATTTCTTTTTTTACTTTATTTAAAAATATATATTTCAAATTCAGTGGCACTAACAATCCTTTATTTTCTTTACTGTCTAGCCAGTAAATAGAATAAAGATAAGAAAACGTGTGTTTCTAATGTGTATGTAATCTATAGATATATACAAATATAGAATTAGATCTATGTCTTTATCACTAGGCTTTATAATAGGATTTATCAGAAGAGCCTAAGACAAGAACTAAGGAAGAGCATCATGCCCAGGAAGAGAGTAATGTTGAAACTTTTAGTAAACAGAAGTAAAGGGATTAATTTCATGGGGGAAGGCAAGGGACACAGAGAATTAAAGTGCAATTTGTGGTGCACAGACTGTTAAAAAAAGAAAATTAGAAGAGGAAAGGACATTCAGCAACAGGATATGGCAGCCAGGGAGGGTGATTCAGCAGCTTACCAGAGCCAGAATTAGAGCAGATCATGGTAGTTAGGGGCTAAGGCTTCAACGTTCAACAAGAGGAGAAAAAAAGGTAAAAAATTTTGGAGGGTAAGAGATGTTGAACAAACATGGGTAAGCGCAGTGCACTGCATCCCTAAGAAGTGATGTTTTATGACATATCTTTAGCATCAGTCTTCCCAACAAAATGCACCGTCTTGCTGAAATCAAGAGAACTCACTTACAGACCCATGTTAATTACCTTTTGCCATGTCCACAGAAAGTGTTTAAGGAGTGTCAGCAGGGTAATGAGCAACCAGGGATAACAATTGAATATAAATACTTCATACTGCACTACTTCTTGGGTGTTGTATCATCACATATTGCTAGACTAAAACTCTGTATACAGTGTTGTGGCTTTAATTGTATTAAAGAGCCATGAAGAATATTTTAATGGGGATGAATAATAACAAAAGAAGCAAACAAGCTTCATTGTCCTCTCACGTTACTTATTTTGGACCACTAAGTGAAAATAGTGCTAAATCCTCATTTGACAGAAGGTCTTAAGGCCCCTTGAGCTCGGTAGAACAATATATAGTGACAATAATGAACTCTATTTTTTTTTCTGTAATATCACCAGTCTTTCTTTACCCTCTCAAACCCAGTCCAACTTTTTTCCATCTTTAAAACCTTTATTTAGTAGTGAAAGAATATCTGCTCCTTTTTCTGCCTAATTAATTGAAGGAATGTCATAAAAAGCATTCCTGAGCATCAAAATGATTGAGGTTATCTGATGGGTTAAAAACGTTTGCTGTGCAGTCAACAGATATTTCTATCCCTCTCATGCAGAATGCATATAAATGAGAAACATAATCACATATTACACATACATTTTCTTTTCTTTTAATTTGACTTTGCACAACAGTGATCCTGGGTGTTTAAAAAACATTTTGATCTTCAAGTGAGACAGTTGTTTCAGTCAGACTTTGGAAATTTTGCTGGTTCTCCAGTACCCTGTAAATTTCTGTATTCAAATAAATGCATTAAAAATGTGTGCATAGCTGTCGTGACCTTATATATATATATATATATATATATATATACATACATACATATTTATATATACATATTTATATTCTCTAGTGGCCAGTCAAAAAGTTCAGTTTGGAGGAAAAATGAATTTTATGCCTTGCTTGCACTTCTCATGCTCAATGATAACTTTAGTATGAATGAGGAGGAGTTCTGATGAAAAAGGCATTGCATTAAATAGGTAAGACTACTGACCTATGAGGTTTGGGTTGGCTTTGGTTTTTTATATCTGGAAGCAGTTTTTACTGAATGAGATGAGTGTAGGTGTCCTGGTTTTAGCTAGGATAGAGTTAATTTTTGAAATTTCAAAACTCTAGCTAGAAACAAATGTAAAGTAATATACTACTTGAAGAGAAGAAATACACAAAGAACCCCAGCTGGAGCCACAACTATGGATATCAATCACACTGATTCAGGTGAAGAAGGGAGGATGCTGATGAGCCCTTTAGCAAACACCCCCACAAGCACTAAACCCTATTCTGCTTGAGGAAAGCAAGCACTAATAACTACAGGAATGCTGGAAGGACAAGCACAACAGATTCACAGATAGATACTTGGATGAGAAGAGGGAGTAGATAATGGACCATTAATAAGTAACAATCTTAACTTTTGTGAAGAACTTTTTGTTAATAATTTCTTAATTTTACTCATAAGTACTAGTATTCTAATAGCAGTAACTTTATTGCATTTAATTATTTTTCTAATCATTAGGTAAATAACAAAATCTTAGTTCTACAAATAATGGGTGTTTCCTGTTTTAACTAACAGAAAAAAGGTTTCTGTAGGTACTTTGGCAGCAGAAAGTAGGCTAATGAAACTACTGCTGAGTGAGGCGTATGACCTGGTGGCAAAGGGCATGGAAAAGTCCGAGATACTCAGTGTTTTCTCTGTATTAGTTTCTGGTTAGTTTCAGGTGCCTACATCTCTGAACCTAGTAGCACAGTCTCAGGCAGGGATAAAGCATTACTTTAGAGCAGGTACTTCAGAAAATTGTTAATTCAAAAGTCCAGGGCACCAGACAGAATGAGTCTAGCAGTGCAGAGGATATCGATGCGAGTTCACCATCTGTCATCTTCAAAAGGACATGGCAAGTGGCAGACCAGCCTAACCTTAGTCCTGAGGAAGATTACAGAGCAGATCTTTATTGAAGCCGTATGCAGGTATAAGTGCAAAAATAAGATGACCAGAAGCAGCCAGTGTGAATTCAGAAAATCAAATTATGGCTGATCAACTTAATTGCTTTCTAGGATGAGGCAATTGCCTCCTCGGCAACAGAAGTTGCAACAGAAAGTGCAGTCAAGCACTACAGCAGGATCCCACAGAGTCTGTGGAAGCAGCTGCTTTGGAGCTATTCAGAACTTCACCAGCCAGAGCCATGAGCAACTGCAGGTAATGTGGCCCTGCTTTGATCAAAGGGCTGGACCATGTTGCCTCCAGAGAATTCTTTCAACCTGAACAACTGGATAATTCTTTGATTTTAAAAATAAAAAGAGAGGATAAGTAGGATTTAAGTCAGCTTCATATCTTAGATATTAGGAAATTAGAAATCTTACACTGGTAACATGAGCTACTCATCTACAGCTCACCATTGCAAGAACTTTTGCTGATTATGGGCTAGTTTAGGTGATCAATCTGGAAAAAAAAAAAACACACCTAATTTACAGATAAAATGAAAGCAGTTGAATCTTACTTCCCCTAAAAGAATTCTTGTCACAGTCTTTTCACCAGCTTGGGTGTACTACTGAACTTTTACTACCAACAAAGTCTTAATTCCAGAGCTTTCCCAATTGGGTTAACACAAAACTACTCTCTTTTTTGACTGATTCATGTTTATACCATTTTTATTTAAAAATACCTATGTAGTTTCCAATCTCAAATTCAAAAACGCAATTACCAGTTTCACTATCAGATGATCCTCCCACTGCTACTGATGTATATTTGACCTTTTTTTCTGTCCTGAGGGTTGATTATACCACAGCCAAAAAAAGCAACCACATACTAGTGATCAATTCTCAGGCATTTGGTCTACCCAGATTATATTTCTACCCAAACTATGACTGAATACTAGTGTCTGAAAATCAAAGCAACAGAATTAAAATTTTATATATTATAAATTATATATATCCTCCTCTTGTAGCATTGGTTTTATGTTTGTTTTTTCTCTAATTGAAAATATTTATACCTTTCTGTAAGCACAAACTTCTAGAGTGTTTTTTTCATACCTTAAAAACAGTATAAAATTCCTGATAAATATTTTGGGTTTAGCAGTAAGGATATAAACTGTAATGTTTTAGGGTTTTATTTTTTAAAGTGTTTAAAAGAAAATGTATTGTCTAAAAAAATAATTTTGGGGACACCTTGATGAAGGAAATGAAAACCTTGATTAGTTCCTGGTAGATCAAAGGCTGAAAAGAGGATGGTTGAGGAAATTTCTGGACTCTGATCATCTTGGAAAGTTGTTTTTTTTTTTAATTATTGTTGTTGTCTTTATGTGTAGGAATACAGAACTGACAGAGATCAAGGGATACTATTACAGTACTATCCATTCAGCTACACTTTGCGCATTATCTGAAAAATTTAATTATTCCAGATTGCTCTGTTCCATTAGTAGTTCATTCATCTGTCCACTGGGATAGGCTTTCTGCATTCTTGCTGATAAGCATGAAGTGGTTCCTGGAATAAATCTAAGGATTTTTGGCTAGTACTATTTAACATTATCCAGGATGGATTCCAGTATTCACTATGTTTTTCTGCTTTTCCTGGTATTCAAGTATTTCAGTATGTTCTTGTTTGACATGAACACCATGACTGTGATGCTATTATTCATAAGCATTGTTTGATCCCTGCAAAATGGAGCAATATGCCTTGCTATCTCTAAGCATGGTGCAAAGGATTGAATAAAGTGGTGATACTCATTTCCTGATTTCCAGATGACTGAGTTTTCCAGTGTCACTAATACTCATGCACTTACAATTTCCCTCAAACAAATCCCAATCTTTTCTCAGAGGACTTCTCTATTTCACCCAGCATGCACTCCTGGCAGCAGTGAATTGGTGATCATTTTGCAGTAAGTGTTTTGCCTCATTCCAAGGGAAAATGGAACATTTGCCAGAACATATATTTCTGACTTGCAAATCCAGAAGAGATAGAAATCCATATACTGAAGAAGATGACTTAATTTCTTGTATTTGCCTCCCAATTTTCTGCCAAAATAATAACTGAGGTTTTCTTACTCTTCACAGCAACTTTATGTCTACTAAAGTCATTACAGATAGGCAGCCTAGTGCCTCTTTGGGACAAGAGGTTAACTTTAACCCACTTTCTTGATATAAGTCTGTATTTTTAAAAGCTAATACCGAAGTCAAAATCAGTACTGTTTCATAACAATATATTACCATATATTATTGGTGTATACCTTATATTTATGGTGTATTTGTATATATGAGTATTTGTATTTATATACATATTGAGATTATCTGTGGCAGATTTTAATATCTAGACTCTGGCACCTTGGAGACACTATAGCTAAAGATTCCTAGTTTTCCAGTATTACACTTCAATTTGAATGTTCTTAAAGGTTTCTAAAACAGAAATTAAAAATTGAGATAGAAACAGAAATTGAAACAAACTCTAAATATACTGTCTTAAGCTTTTTGTACATTTTTTGAGTTAAGCAATACCTAGTTCTCACCTTTAAGCTATTAGTACAGAGAACCAGGTTAGCCACAAAACTATTGCAATGGAGCTGGGAAGTTTAGCTATTGCAAGACTAGCGCAACTAATTATACAAAATTTACCTGTCAGCCTGGAGTGCCAGATAACACAACTTTCTGCTAACCTTTCTGGATGCCTCAGACACTTCTCATTGTTGAAATAATGAAGCAGAACTGGGGATTCCCTACATTCTCCCATAGCAAAATGTATATAAATATAATACTTGGAATTTCCTGTATGTCTCATTTAGGATATTGCTCAAAACTTCACAAAAATTGTCTTCAACTATTTTTCCTTTTATTCTAGATAAACATTGCATTTTTGGAGAATTTTTTAAATTATAAATATTTAGCATAGAAGGTCCCAACAATTCACAGCCTAAGAATACACCCATTGTTCGATTAACATGGTTATTTTCTGGCAAAAACAAATAACACTAAGGAAATACGGTATCTGAAGAGTTTACTACATTGAGCCCATCACATAAGTCAATGGCCAAGAACT
Source organism: Pyrocephalus nanus (assembly GCA_038380795.1). Taxonomy (NCBI): domain Eukaryota; kingdom Metazoa; phylum Chordata; class Aves; order Passeriformes; family Tyrannidae; genus Pyrocephalus; species Pyrocephalus nanus. Next base: position 39,212,851 of record CM076260.1, read on the forward strand.
TAAAATGCCAATATTCTGAGGATACAAGTTAAGATAACAGAAGATTTTCAGCCTAACATTTACTGTGACAGAATGTTTACAAGATTCTTCCTAACAGGTCATTGACAATGATACAAAAACCTCTGATGACAAAGCCAGCCAGTGCAGCCAGAGAGGTTATAAACACCAGTGTTTTTTCAGGGTGACAAAGACCTGGAAAAGAGAAAGACTATGAGATGAAAAAATACAAAGTACAGAGACTGAAAAGACAGTTATAAACATTGCGAATTATATTCTAAGAAAGGCCACAGAGTGTGCCAGCAAAGAGAATTGCTGGCTATCAAAGGCTTGGAGGGGGAGGAGAGAGGGAAAGGAAGAAAAAAGAGTTGTATAGTTATAAACTGCCTGATGGGAACTTTCCTCATACTTTGCTGACCTTGGCAGAAATATTTGTGGTGCCTAATGGCAGCTCTTTTCACAGCTCAACAGGCACCAGGTTTCCCACCATATATGAGTTTTTCCAGTCTTTACCGTGCTGTCTGGAAATGACAAAATGAAAAAGTAGACGGTTTTGACACATTTTCTCCACCCCCCCAAAACCAGTCAATGAACATTTGTTGGATCATTTCTTGATAGTCAGGAGCTATGGAAAAATAAATTTGTTCTGTATTCGCCACTGGCAATGGGTGGAATTGGAGATAAAACAGATCTAAGAAGGGAGCTATGAATAAATCCCACCATCTATCTTCTTTTACTATGATACTGGGGAAAGAAGGAAAATGGACTGCAAGAGTAAAAACAAGAAAACTTTAGGGGACAATGATGAAGGAAAAAAAAGCCATTAATAATTGCTGCACTACTAATCTCATAGTGTTTTTGTGTTAGAAAAGTATAAGCTTACACAGAATAAAGTTAAAAGTATGATGATTCTCATCAGTTTACGAAACTGTTGGTGCTAGTACTTCCCTCAAATGTGTATGTGTGGTATTTTTTTCAAGTGACAAGTTTTAGATGTTAACTTTATTTTTACAACTTTTGTAAGATTTCCATGTAAAAATGAGTCACAGATTCAAAGACTGGGCCTGGATGGAAGGGACCACACAATGAGTCATATGGTCCAACCTCCTTGCTCAAGCAGGGTCATCCTAGAGCACATTGCACAGGGTTGTATCTATACAGTTCTTTAATATCTCCACTGAGGAAGACTCCACGACTTCTCTGGGTGACCTGTTCCAGCGTGCAGTCGCATGCACAGTAAAGCTCATACTCATATTCAGGCAGAAATTCCTGAGCATCAGTTTCTGCCTGTTGCCTCTTGATCTATTGCTTGGCTGCACCAAGAAGAGCCTGGCTTCATCTTCTTAGCACCCTCCCCTCAGAGACTGACAGGCATTGACAACATCTCCTCTTTGTTGTATATTCTCGAGGCAGAACAGGCACAGCTCAGTCTGTCCTCACAAGAGAGATGTTCAAGGCCCTTAATAAACTTTGTAACCCTCTGGTGGACCCACTCCAGAAGCTCCATCTCTCCCTTGCACTGAGGAACCCAGAACTGGACACAAGGCCTCACAAGGGCTGAGTAGAGGGGCAGGATCACTTCCCTTGACCTACTGGCAATGCTCAAATGAATAATTTATTCTCTTTAAATCAGCAGAAGTCTCAGTATCTCAAACACAAAATACAGCTTTTGTGCTGTTTAAAAATGATAATTTTTATTAAACTTAATATTAAACTTAATAAGTTACAGACTCATGTTGTGGAGTAACTAATTTCTTTTTTTTTTCATAGAAAAGGACAAGAACACACAAAAAGTTTAATAGCTTCTGATTTATGAGATTTACAGCAATGAAGATCATTACTTGCAAGTTTCTTAGCTAAACCACAGAACTGCTGATTGTTAAATTCTTGAACAAAATGTTAAGTATGAAATGGTCAAAAAACCAATTTCATTGTTGGACTATGTTAAGGAAGATGTAAGGAAAAACCAACCAAACAAAACCCCACAAACAAACAAAAACCCAAACAAACAAACAAACAAAACTCGCACCAAACCCACTGTTAAAATAAGTATTATGTAAGAGTTATGCAAAACAGTTATTTTAAGTATGGCTGGAAGAAATTTGTTTCTGATAGGGGATAGGAAGAATGAAGGTGTTAGCAGAGGTGGGAGGAGGGAGAAACAGTATTAATCAGGGAGGGTTAAAATCTTGTCTGCTCTCACAGTTGAATAAAACATAATTAATAAGTTAATGTGATAAACAGAAGAATTGTTTAACTAAAAATAGTGCAGAAAAAAATATTTAATTCAACTTAAGACTTAAATCTGATAATTAGATGTATCAAACACGTCAGAGTTTAAACATGGCAAAAGACTGACCAGAACAAATACAATGACACCCAGTCTCTAAAACAATACGAAAATACTAAAGCAAAAACTTGCTATGAATCTGAAAGCACTGTACAGGGAGAAACATAGAACATCTGGTCTTCAGGGAGCATAAATCCAATTAACAGTAATGGAGCATGTAAATTCATGCCAGCTGACAATCTGACCCCCAGCTTTGGTCAATGAATTACTATTTTTTTTCCTTATTGTTGTGACTATATGTCTATATTTTGAAGAGAAAATAACTGATATTACTTTCATTAAAAAGTATATTGTGCTTTGGCTGACTTCTCTGACAGTGACACATTGAGAACATTAATCTAGGATTGTTTTTCTGGTTTTTTTTTTCTTCTAGAGGTCCCTGTCATAACCAACAGCAGGTTTTCTGCAAAATGTCCTAATGGTGAGCAGCACAAGTCCACTTATAAAGACTCAAAAAAATTAATCTTATCACTCAATATAGCAAGGAAATACAATATGATCCTAAAAGTGGCATAGCTGACATATCTCTCTACATTATAATGAATTACTGAAACTGCATGAAAATAATTGAACTATATACATCATTATAAAAAGAATTTCATAAAAATATCAAAATATCCCCAGGCCCAGTTGAGATAAACAATGCATGGGGCTACAGATCCTTCAAAGTGAACAGCAATTCAAGAATAAATTATACAGTGCTAGAGAGCACGCATGCCTTTTTTAATTTCACAGTATAGTATGAAATCTCTTTTTCCCATTAAAGTTAATGGTAGAACAGCCATTGACATAAACACTGCCAGTATTTCACACACTGTATTTATAAAGTATAGATCACATCTATCAACTGTGTGTAAAACAACCGATGTGAAAACTTTAAACCAAATTTCTATGACATTTTTAATAATTGTTCCCTGGCTGGCCAATAATTGGAACACTGCATCTCAAAATGTAATTACTAGGCCTTCTCTGACTCTCTTAGAGTCTAATAAATTGTTGGACTAACACAAAAGTTTTTTAAAACCAATCACGAGCTTTCCAGCAATCCTCCTGAATTTGCATCGGTTAACAAAAGGCCAAAAGGTGTAATAATGTCAGAAGTAGCAAAAGAAATTACCCTGTAAAGAAGAATAAGATTTTAAAAAAGTATTTTTCTGGCAAATATTAATTGAAATTACTTTTTGCTGTTTTCCTAGATGTAGCGATATTGCACAACTGTATACAAATAATTCTAAACCCATGGTATTATTAGTGTTTGCATAACTCTTGGGGGCTTTTCTGTGTGTGAATGGCACTTCATCTGTCTAAGGTCTTAGACTACAGTCTATTTGCACTTACTTACTGTCATTGGGATGCCTTGATAAGAAAATTGTTCAGATTCTGAGTTTAGAAACTACTTCAGATTTCTCTTCCCTGCATGAAGCAGAATGAGATCAAAACAAAGACAGATTCATGTAATCTTCCACGTGCTCTTTGTGTGTAAAGTATTAGTACTGATAGCCTTCAGAAATGCTGGAAAACCTATAATGGTAAACTATTATTCACACAAGGCTATAAGGAGTGCATACCAGGGAATTAAAAATAGTTATGCCTCATGCTCCATAAAGCCCAAAATATTTGCAATAGGTTGAAACTACAATTTGATGCTTCTTCTTTTTTTTTTTTCCAGTCATTGACTCTGAACATCTGTTCATATAAAATGTAGTAATAATTATATGATCTACAGTATCTGTTGGTCATGGCAGATGATAAAGTAATGTTTTATTATATTGTATGTATTGTGAAGGCACTTATCATGTTATAAATAAGGAGACAGTCATGAGTTTTGCTATATGGTTTTTAGTTATTGTTATTAAGCTATTTTTATATGACAAGTGCTGTCAGATTAATTAATTTCAGAAATTGGATTCTGTCATTTATTTTTCCTAACACTTTTCTTTAAAATAACTTTTAAAAAGGTTTCTCTTGGATTAAAAAAAAAAAAAATATTTTCAATAGCCCATAGATGAGAAAGTCTCAGCTTGTAGTCTCCACTTTCTCATTAACGGTGTTCCAAATCTCTATGGAAAAAGATCTGCAGCTTATCCTAAAAAAAAATACATTTTTCTAATTTTAAAAATCATGAGAAAAAAACATTATGGTCTAGGAACATTTGTGTTAACACTGATCCTTGTATTCAAAAAGGTTCAAGGATTAACAGCAGGTAGTCCATGGAATACCAAAGCAACACAATTTTAATATGCTATTTTATATGCCATCTTACTTGGTTTTTTTTCATATAGTTGGATATTCACATGTAGAGAGAAATTAGGATCGCAAAAGGTGACTAGATTAGATGATTTGAATGTTTAATCTTAGATTTTTATCAAGTTAAGCTAATTACGAATTTAGTTATATAGTCTAGTTGGAATGGGTCACACTAGAGTCATTGTGTACACATAACTGTAGGACAAGTGTTTCAGCATGTAGACAATTCTTTATTCTCATGGTAGTTTATATCATTGTGACTTTGAAAGAGCAGCCAGGAGGAAAACATGATACAAGTGTCACAGGATATGAACATTATTTGGTAAAGTGCAACAACAAGTTGAGTAACTATTTCAAAGGGGTACTGGAAGGTTTCTGAGTATGTTATTTCTAGAGCTGTGAACAGCCAGTAATTTAGAGTGATGAAGGGTTCAATACATCTTTGTCCCAGCTGATATTTATCTATCATGCCGTGTGTGACTAGATCCCAGTGGAGTATATATAATAATTAGACCTACACTTTCCTAACTGTCTCCTTGATTCGCTTGTAGGTTAAAGGGCACACAGTCTGAAACTCTGTTCTGTTAAAAACATATTAAATATGATATTAGTGGTCTAAAGCTATATACTTCCCTAGAGACTCCCACTTTTAATAACCTCCACGATAATAGATAAAGCAGAGGGCAGTAATCATTACTGAAATGGATTTTCTGGCAGAATTAGACATCACCTCCAGGAATCAATAATCATTTTAAGCTAAGGGGGTGATTAAATGACCTTCTTTTTATTTTCCTTCATGTTGAGTTGGTTTTTATCTTGATTTAGAGCCACACAGCCAGAATAAAGATAAACAGAGGACTGGCATCATTACAGAATCACAGTGAGGCCTATCCCTTATACAGGTAAAAGCATTTTACTTTAATGAATGTCCAATCTGTGACTTCTGAAGAATTACAATAAAAATTCTAGATGTAGAGTATATTAATGGATTATATCCCAGGATAGCTCTTGTTTTTAAAAGATTTGCACCATTAGCTTTGCTGCAGCAGGTGCTATGTTTTTATATTTAGTAATTTATTGCTCTGAAGTTTCCTTGAGGGTATCTGTGTTGAATGATAACACTTACATTAATCCTTTCTTCTACTTCCTCCTGGTCTCTGTGAAGGAGTATTAGATGACTACATATCTTTCTTTCCTCATGAAGGAGGGAGACTGAGAAGTAGCTAAATTCAGCACGTTATAGTTTTGATAAGCTAAAGCTAACCAGATAAGATTGTTTCAAACTTTTCTTTAAATTCTTTAAAATCCAAAGATCTGTAGGGTTTTTTTCCCTACGTTATGAAACATACCCTGTGGTGGGGTTCTATTTATTTGTTTGTTTGTTTGTTTGTTTCTGATAGAAGTAGAGAAAGGAGTTTAACTCTAGCCAAAAGATTAGAATACTGCATGGTGAATTTCCACAAAATATTCTACAGAACAGAAAAGTCAAGAACAACGCTCACAGAAAACCCCACAAAAATGTTTGTGTTGTCTGTATCAGTTTGAACAATTGGAGAGGAGCATATGATAATAGCATACAATACTGTGCATAATCCATAGGGACAATTGTGCTTGCAGAGTACATAGCACAGTCCATTAAAAGAATTATTTGAGGCAGATCACTGAGCACCTATTAAATCTTTGTTGTTGGGTTTGGTTGGGATTTTTTGCAAAAACTTACCTTTAGATCTAGAAAAGCAACTGTGAAATGGAGTTTAGGTTTCACTGAAAAAGCAAAAGTAACCATTTAAAATGTGGGTTTTATCCCTATCCTGTCCAAATAAAATGTGTGTATGTTTCAGACATTTATTCTGGGACCCTATAAGTCTCATCCAACCCCAAATAGCAGAGCATCATGCCCTTGGCAGAGAGGAGTAGATACTGATGAGGCAACTGCAGCAGAAAGAGAGCACAGCTGAGTGACATTGTTCTCCCTCATTCACTTGATCTTCAAACTCCCATTTACTCTTGCAAACTCTTGCAATGCCTTTCAGTCCCTGATTTCTCTCCTTTTCTCCTCTGACTGTGTCAGATATCATGAGAGCTCCTTAAACTCCAGAAAATGCTCTGAAGTAGAGAATTAAGACAAGATAGACATTTTTTGTCCCCCAAAGGTAGGAAATGGCAGCTTATCTTTTCCAGTACAAGTTTCCCCTGGGGCAGGCTGATTAAACCAGATGAGAAACTAACTGTTAAAAAGTTGGAGGGCTTTGGATCTGATGTACAGTAGATGACTGTGAAGGCAGCAGCATAATGGTTGCTTCTTTTCTTTTTTTTTTTTTTTTCACAGAAAAATAGCCCAAAGAACTAAATGCAACTAGCCCTATTACACGCCAAGCAAGATTTATGAACCAGAAATCCCAGGATTACAACATTTGCTGCAGATAATTTCAAATCCATTCTCTTCTTTATATAATTATAGATATTCTTTTAAATTTAGTCCATACCAATACTATATTCTAATGACATACTCATGGATGTAATTATTTAATTGCTATGAATTAATTAAATAATAATTACATGGCTTTATATTGTCTGATTTCAGACATCATAGCTAAGCATTGAAGCTACTCTCATAATCACTAAAGAAAAACAAGTATCAAAAGGTGGGAAGAATTTTTATAGACTCAGTCCAGATTTTAAGTGTAAACTAGATAACGTTTTAGAGAGTCAAAGTCAGGTGAGAGGAATCTTCACATGTAGATCTCCATATACTCCATTCAGGACCTTTTGTTTACATTGCAAGAAAATGAATCCTGACAGATTCCTTTCAAATCCTATACCCAATTTATTAATAGACACAAAATTTTATTGTAAAGCAGGAAATATTTATAAGGTCAGGATATTTAAATGGAAAGTTATGAGAGCCATACATCAAAAATATTTATTATAAATATAACATCCTTGTCTAGAAGATTTCAATAGCCAAAAAACTCTAGTGATTCCAAAGAAACAAGTCTGTGCAATAAATTATACAGATAGAGTAAATCATGAGCTACTGTTAATTATCTTGTAAGGAGATAAAGAAAGGAATGATGAAAGTATTTAATTTGATCCCCCTCATACACATCTTTTATAAAAATAAATTACTTTTTTAAATGCATGGGTCACTACAATATCAAATGAATGTTATTTTCCATGTTTAAATCTTAAGGTTTCAAGACCCTTCTATCACTGTCTCATCCATGCAGACATTCATGAAGCCTCTTATAATATATTAGGCAAAGGAAATTAGCTTTATTTAACAATAGCCACTGTTCCCTCAACAAAGTGGAGACAGGTGACTTCTGACCTCCATTATCACTCTCAGCTTCCCAGCTCTGCCCACTGCTTTACAGCACAGCACAAGATAAACACTGCTTGCCTAGCTGATGTGCACCACTTGACGGTGCAATGCTTTTTAAAGAAAGAAACAAAGTGATTAATTTTGGAATACAAATATTCCAGCTGACATGTAGTATGAGTTCACACCTGGTGGAAACATGGTTTGATTAGTAAAATAATTGCAAGTGTTTTGATGAGAATAAGTCACAAATTATGTAATTTATTCTCAAGTTTTATTTCTCCCACCATTTATTTTTATTTATCTCATTTTTTCTCCTTTCTGAATGTATTATTTTTAAATGCTTTTTACAGTAATATGAACAACAGCTTAAAGGAACAGAAACTTAAAGGAATTCACAGGAAAGTTGATGATTATACTTGTTATATATTTTCAATAATTAATCTATTGTTTCATTATTTTAATGCTACAAGACTGGAATCTGGCTGACATCAACAAAATAATTTTAAGTGTCTGTGGAACCTAAACATTCTGTATTTATGGACACAAGATCTGATTTTTAACTTTTTTTCCCCACATAGAAACAGAATCAGTACTTCTACAGTAACTGTGCAAATCAAGTTACCTTTATGAGACAAGATCATGAATGAAGCAGGTGTTCTGAGCTGTTTAAAGTATTAACAATAAATGATAAGGCAGTGGTGGAATCAAAATTGTAACATGCTACATGAAAGGATTAAGTAGTCTAAAGAACAACCGAAGCTTGCATTCACAGTCAAAAACCTGATATAACCTGATATAAAAAGAAACAAGGTTTACATAAATTTGGTTGATATATAATATAAAACCCATAAAGTGTCCATACAGCTGTCTTCAGAGTATTTTATTATTAATTGGAGGAACTTACATTGAATTAAACAAAATTAGTTTTATATATTAGTTTATAGCATTTTCTTAAATAAGAATGATAAATGAAATTTATAGTTATGCATTTCTTATTAGTAAATAGAATAATCATTGTCTGATTGGAGGAAAGTTATCAACCTTATTTCAGCTGTTAGTGGAATATTTATTATAAATATAATTTAATTAATATGTGAATTACAATTTTCAGAATTATTCTAATTTTTCTATAAAGGTAACTATAGAGGATTTTTTGGTCTTCTATCCCTTTTTAAAAAAAAAACTTTTTGCTTTATATTTTCTTTCACTGCTCAGAGCACAAATCCTCAATATTCACTACACATTATACAACAGTTACTTAGAGTAGTAAGGGAGTCATTAAGTATTTTAAAGCAGTTTAATGTGTGGATTTTATGGGAATACATGTAAACACGGTGGTATAAGTTGAGAGACCAGGAGGCTTTCTGTAAGTAGGTTATGTATTATTGGATAACTGGTTTCAGCTGAACTGTAGTGGAGATCCTATCTTCAAGTGTACGCCATAAATGCTGTGCCAAAAGGTAGGAAGAAATGTGTCTGGCAAACAGACAGCAGTTCTATTAGGCATTTATCCAAAGCTTCTCAAACTCCAAGAAAAGAGATAAACTTCTGTAACTGAAACATTATTCATGGTCATTGCACTGTTCTAGATTTCTACATTTAGGTGAGCAACTGGAGCCCTAAACTCAAAAGCACAATTCAGTAAAAACCTTAAGGCTCAGTTGCGAGCTTTGTTCTTTATTCAGCTGCCATATGATGAATATAGACTATAAACCCACCTTTTTGATGCCATTTCTTGGTTCTTGATTCAATCTGATTGCAGTTTGAGGAGCAAAGACTATTCTGAAATGAAATTTAATGGTGGTAAAATATGGACTAAGTCTTCCATAAAGTTTGAAGATAGCACTCAGGGGAAAAAAAGGTTCTTTTGAAGTATACATAGAACACTTGCTTCCTTACAAAACTGAATTAAACAAAAAGGCATAAGCCACAGAAGAGGCTCAACCTATCGTCTGTGGTCCCATTTTGCTTCTACAATGCGTAGACAAAAAAGCAGTCTGTAAAAACTCTCAAATTGTCTGAAAATTTGAAAGGGACAGTTTTTCTAATTCTAGTGTTTAAAGCTTTATTTTATTTTAATTTAATCTAACCATAATATCAAAGGAGAAAGTGTTGTCAACACAGTAAAAGTTAAGTTTTATTAATCCTAAAACGAGAAGCAGCATTAATAATTTATACCAGCATTATTGATTTGTGTCAGATTCAGTTGCAGTGTATATGTCAACAGTATTTTCCCTCCTTGACTCTAAGAGAAATTAATTAAACATCAGGATGCAATAACACTGATATGATAAGAAGTATAAATACAGAGACATGAGAGGGAACCTTTTGAAGTTTATTGTGACAGAAACTGCCTGAGACTCTATGGTCACCCAACCTGATTTACCAATAAAATACTTTACAGCCTCGTTCTGTCTCCTCTTTGCAGTTAGCACCTCTATTTCTCTTGAGCTTGTACTCAAATCCTGACATCGTTCAATTCCTCACAACCAAATTCATAATAGTGTTAGGAACTCCTGACATACACAGAGTGGCAGATGTGTAACTTTGATTCTATTACTTTCTTTCTAGAATGCTTTAGACCTTCCTTCTCCATTTCATACCTCTCCTACGCCCAGTGCAAAAGCAACATAAACAGCCTCCTAGTAGCCTGCAAAGAATGGCAAATCTCCCTGATTCTCATCCATCCCATTCACATGGCACTCTCCCACCACCAACCTGCCCTCATCAGCTGTTTGCTCTAATATGTTAGATAGAAATGTGAAGCAGAAGGTGGGCAGGGCAAACATTTGCAGGAAAGTAATGTTGTCAGCTGTCTCTGCAAGATTCCATAGAGGATTTTTTTCTGAAAGCAATAGAGGCTTGAAAATGCATTCTGTTCTCTGCTGTCAGTTGGAAACTGTGCCGTCAAATCTTTTGTTATGGCGGTGACAATTTCTGTGTTGTCTGTGTTGACACGATCTTCACACTGTCCTTGGCTAGGTGAGTCTGGCTTTCAGCTCTGATGAAAGGAAATGAAGTTCCAAATAATTTATTTCTCATTCTATGAATGACAAAAATCTGCAGCCTGCTTAAAACCAGTGGTGGGTTTAGCAAAGTCAGAAATTATTTTACTGTCAATATATGAGTGAGGTATAAAGTGTATCTGTGCTCAATAATAAACTAGACAAGTTAGTGTTATGATACACCCTCAGAAATGTTATTTAAATTTTGTCTCTTTCTCAGCAGTGTTTTTTTGTTGGGTTTGATTGGCTTTTTGTTCTTACACATGAATGTTCATCATAACTAGATTTTTTTTTAAATGAACATACCAGTTCTGCTGAAATTTTTGAAGAAAAAGGATTTTCCTAAGCCAGCTGGTTAGTAGGTGTAAGTCATGGACAGCATGCAGAGAGAAATACTAGGGTGTTATGAAGATATTCTGTTGAAAATTGAGTGAAAGAATTTCAGGTTCCTGCTTTGTTTTTCCTCTCAGTGACAGGTTTAACCCCCAATCCACCATGATGTGGGTATCGCTCATGTTGGACCTATTCATTTTGTTTAAGTCAGCATTTGGAAGCACAGAGACATGGACAATTATCTTTATTATTAATGCTTTCACTGTAAGACTAGTCCCTATTAAGGCCCTAACTATAGGTATGAAAAATTTTACATACAAAATGTGTTTTATCTCAGGATGGAATTATGGAGAAAAAAAAAATAGTAAAATCTGAGAGGCTTGCAAACTAATCCCCATCAGCCACATTTAAGAACATATGTTTCTGCAGCGTACTGATACTCAAAGCATCCAATTACTTTAGTGTGAGTACTGCATATGTGCTTCTTTGTAGTGTTTGGCTGTTAAAGAGTATACAGCATTCTAATTCTACTCTAGGAAAGAAAAAGAAAAGGAGACATAAACGGCCTTAATTAACACTTATTGCACAAAATCTGCCAACCTGCTGTGCATAGGCAGTTAATAAAAAAAAGGCAGGAAACTGAAGGAATAGTCCATGCTCATTTATTCATCTAAGCTGGGACAAACTAAGAGTAGCTGGCATTGGGCTTTAACAGAATAGCATAATTGCTTATCAGGATAAGAAAGGTGAGTGACTAACAACTACCAGTGAAAATTCACTTTGATTTCCCAGGAATCTGGCTGTTTTCCTTGGCTGCATATTTTATTTTTAACATCATTGATATATTCTTATAAGGTTAGTAGGCTGCAGAGCAAACTGTTGAATTCAATTTATTTTTGTTTTCATGAAAAAACTTTATCCTCTGAGAATTCATTTCACAGGATTTCTCCTCTTCTTTTCCAGTGACTGGCAGCAGGGACAGTTGGTTGAATGACCTTTTCCATTTAGCTGGGTTGAGAGTATACCCTCATACTACAAAGACATATTGTTTCATTTTTCCTGCTATGAGTCTACTGAAAAGTTAAAATTCACTAGCTGAATTATTCTTTGTTTTTAGATTTTAATTATGTTTGCTGTAGAAATCTGCCTCCTCACCTTGGGAAAGCTAGATATTTACAGAGTCCATAGATTCCAACTCAGCCAAAAAACTTTTTGAAATCAATCAGTTGCTTGAATGACTAACACTAAGAAAAGACATTTAAGATTTAAATGCAGTCAGCACATTCCAAATATTGGAATTATGACACTTTGTTATAACCTAGTATATATCCAAAGCTTTTAAATAAATGTTTCATGTGTAATAAGAGCAGTTTTATTACACCATGATCCCTGTTATTCCAAAACACACCTTCATGTACTGGTGTCATCATGTGCAAGTTGGTAATTTTTCATCTAGGTATTAAAGCAGCTGGATCTTTAGGAGGTCAGTGAGATCTACCAGTATGGAATAACTCTGTAAGCTCATTTCTGATGGAAATACCCAGGGCATGGATACTCTTGAGAGGAGCTGCAGATGATCCAAACCTTTTTCTTTCTTTAAATAGTGATTCTTTCCCCCTTCTTAAGGATAAATGCCTGGAGGAGAGATTTTTTAAAAATTTATTAAAATTTAATTTATTAATTTATTTATATTTCTTATCGGACACTTGTCCGATGTATCAGGGTATGAGTGGGATTAAGGTGTCTAAATGCTAGCACTTGATTCAGCTTGGGAGTTTCAGCTATGAGGGAGGTTTAACCCCTTTTTCTAAAATCTCACAGAACAGCTATGTTCAGGCAGGTAAATCTTTTACACAATATCGTACATGTGTGTTCTTTTGGTTTATTAGAGAGTAGAGTGTGTAGTTTAATAACCTGGGTGGTCACTAGGTGAAAGTGTCTTGTGGTGTTTCCTGCTCTCATGCCTATGTCCCCACTACCTTGTATTTGCAAGGAGGTAGGATTAGCCATATAGGTATCAGTGAAGGCTTGTGTTTATTACCCCAATATTTTATGCTGAATCTGCCAGCACCATTCAGAAACAGAATCTTGCTATATGTCTCGCATCTTCTGTATTCCTGTGCTGTTTCAAACATGACGTGCTAGTAAATCTGTATGAAGAGCCTGGCTTTGTGAGTCTGTAACAAATGAACAGTTTTAAATAGTCTGTTGTGGATCATTTAACAGAACAGTCATCAGCTTCCTAACATTTTTGCCCATCTAAGAGGGTTTTGCCTATCATTTCTAAAGCTGATCTTCAGCTAGTATAATATATGAAGCAAACTTCTGCATGTACAGATTGCTTGTCATCCTCTTAAATGCTGTCAAGTTTTTTATGAGCCTGGTTTTATGATGCAGGTGAAAAGGCCTAATTCTGACACATAATACAGCATCTACTTCATTGTCAAGAGTTGGCTGATGCAGCCTTTTCTTGATTTCTGATATGCTTCTCTATGCTGTAGAGAAATACGCTAAAATTTTGTGTCTTGTCTTTTATACTATTCTCATGAATTCCAAAATTTTTAGAAAAGGGTGGTTTGAAAAAGTGTTATTGAGGACTAGGCTGTGCTTCGATTAATAGTATGTCATGGTGCTACAAAAAGTTCAGGACAAACTTAGAGGATTTATATATTATAAGAAATCTATTCAGGAAATACGTTTTATAATATTTGTCTTATAGCATTGCGACTGCTTTGTTGATAGAAAGAAATGTAAATTTTAAGTTAAAAAGAAGTTAAAAAATAAAACCCTGGCCATGCCTATGAAATGCGGGTAATGTACTGAACTGTAGGTCGGTACCGCTCAGCTGTAGTTTGATCCATGCAGAAACTAAAATGAAAGGAAAAAAATATGGAAAACACTGAGGAAATGTAATTCAGAAAAACATCAGAAAGAGAAAAAGGACACAAATGCACTGCTTGCTAAACTAATTTTAGGTCCTATTCTGAATACTGGCATCCAGAAGATGGATGCATGTTCAGCTGAATCGTGCATGTTTTTCACAGCCCATATATATGTCAAGTAGCTTAAATGGCAGGTATCTTTGATGCGAACAAGGTAATAAGGAACACATTTTACTGTTTTAATTTCCCAATTTAATAACATTATTCTTGCCTTTCTAATCAAGAGTTTCAACGTTTGCATTTCAAGATCAAACTTACCTGGTTTTGACTGCAAATGTCTGGTTTTTTAAAGACTGTAATTGGGAAGACTAAGAAATATGGGACACTTTCTGCAGAAACAAAGGATGTACGTGCAGTGAGACACACTAAAAAAAGTCTCAGAAGCCTACAAGCTGAGATGATTCTAGGAATAACAAGATTTATAAGTATGCTTCCTGTTTTGCTGCAGAGTCAGTTCAAGGACAAAGTAACACTTTACAAGGCAACATTTCCCTAAAAGACATTGCCTAATCTGGTGAGAAAAGACATTTTGCAGCTCCTGTTGGTCCCTGGCAAATAAACACAGTCAGGTGCAAGCTGGAACAGTTGTAACAGTCCTGGTGGCCATTTTGCAGGAGTCTCTGAAAATTCCATCCCAGATACAATTTCTTGACTTAGACTGAACAATCTTTAAAACCTGAAGTCAATTAGAAGTACAGATTTCATGTCTTTTGCTTTTCATTTGTCTGCATTTTGATCCTATGTTAAATGTCAATCACAGTTCAAAATCTGACATTATAAAACTAGCCTTAGCAGTTTCTGAGGAAGGAAAAGGAAGGGAGACCTATGACTTATTAGTTGTTAGAAATCACTTGATTTCTTTTATTTTTCAGTATTGGTGCTCTGTGTGTCATCCTTCCAATGATTTTTTTCTTATGAAACACATAGAAACAGTGACTGTAACAGAGCAAAGCAGTTCATCCAAAACCATGGATGACATCTGGTCCTTCCTCTTTCCAGTTCTCTGTTTGTAAAGGTTGTCTCAGTAATTTTTATTATTTGTGTTTATATTTTCCTGGTTTCGAATTCATTTGAAGTGGTGCAGTTCAGCTGGATCTGCTGCATGTTTCTCCAGATCTTGATAATGTATTCGGGGTCTGTGAGCTGGGGTTTTCCATTACTGATCTTCCAGAGATTTCTTGAAATAATCTCTTTTGGCTAGCATTGCAAAGAGTGTTATTTAAATTCTTTTAGCCTGCCTTTTTTTTTTTTTTCTGAGATGGTGATTTGTTGTTTTAGTTCTTCCATGAATGTTTTCTTCTCTGACTCCCATATTCATTTTGAGCATTTCCTCCTTGTTCTTTGCAAATAGTTTGATTTAACCTCCACACACTCCTCTTCCTCATCCCCCCAAGAGTTTTATTCAAAGATACTTTTTCTTTCTCTGTGTAGGATGGTTGTGTTTTTCAAGAAAATAGTAAAGCTGATCCTTTCAGAGACTTCCTGAGAAGTTTCAGACTCTTCCTGTCAG
This sequence comes from Pyrocephalus nanus, assembly GCA_038380795.1. NCBI lineage: Eukaryota > Metazoa > Chordata > Aves > Passeriformes > Tyrannidae > Pyrocephalus > Pyrocephalus nanus. Next base: position 39,228,560 of record CM076260.1, read on the forward strand.
ACAGTGACCTTGACTAAATTTGGGGATTTATGGGGTTTGCCTTTCTTGTGCATGGGTAGTTTCAGGCTTCTCAGCAAAGCAGGTCAGACAGTGATTATCCCAGGCACTGTCCTCAGCAAATAGCTGTATTGCAAATCTGCCCGGTGCTATTTGGAGGCTGTACCCACTCTCTAGTCCCATTTCGAACAAACTTGCCTGACACCTCTTTAAAAGAAATGTTATAGGCCGTTCAAGCAAGACAAAATTGAGACAGACTATGGTCAGTTGCCAGCTTAATCTTTTTAAGTAAACCAAAATGTATCCCCTCCATACCCAGGAGCTGCAGCAGAGACAGAGTGAGGTTCAGAGCAGTGCCAGGAATAGACTCTTGTTGCTGGTACTATGGGAGCCTGCAGCACTCTAGGAAGGATGAACTCTGGAGGACCAACTCCATCCCTTGAAATGCCAGTGGAACCCCATCTGAGAGAGCTCACTCCTATATATCTCTCTCAAAGCCATGATTTTGCTGTGCTCCAATCATCCTGCTGCCTCAACCAGAAGCTCATCTACCTGGTTTACACCTGTCTCTGCTTATTATTATTATTATTTTTAATATATTTAAAACAAAGATCACAGTGAGTATCAAGGTACCATTTTGCTATAGATGCTAAACATAACTAAGCAGCAAAAATCCACCAGAGAGTTTATAATGACACAGAAAGCTTGGGAAAAGAAGTAGATAAAGACACACAACAAAGTCTCAAGAGAGCAATAGTCTGGTAGAATTTCTGCCTACCAAAAAGCTAAACATGGCTTTGTCTATATATTTAATCTATATTTTATTTTTCCCCTTGTTTATTATGTGGCAAGTATGTTGAGCTTCCTATCAGAACTTGGCTCTCTCCATCCTGGCTGTGTCTCCTGCCCTGGTGTAAAGTGTCATCACGTGACAAGTGCTGAGCTGCATTTGTCTCTGACAAGTATGAGTTGGTGTTTTCTTGCGAAAAGGAGTTTCTCTTCACTGTAGCTATCCATACGAGACAAAACACTTAAACTTGCATCTGCTTTTTATGAGCAGTTCCATATGAACAGAAAAGTGAGCTAGAATTTATGCATTTCCCCTAAAAACAGACCTCAACAGTTCAGTTTCCCATGGTGACCCTCACAAAAATTCAAAGGATAGAGACAAACACAATCCTGCTAATATCTGTAGTGAGCACTTCAAGAAGCAAGGCCATTTGCCTATTAACTTGGAATTAGTATGATTAAAGCCACTTGCATTCAGAAAAAGGTAGAGGAATAAATATTTTTGAAGTAGATTAAAGGTAAAATAACATTAAAAAGCACAATGACTTAGTTCAGTCCTACCATAGTCTTTTGTAACCAAGTTAAATGAAAAAAAGTGAATTAAATATGGAATTAAGTACTCAGGTACAATTTATGTGTCATTAACCTCAGATTAAATTCTATTACCAAGAAAATAAAGCTTCCAGGGAACTCAGTACATTTTTAAAGGGGAAATGGAGGGCAAATAATATTTCCATAATTAAAGTCCTAAATCAAGTTAGAAAGACTGATCCAAATAAAATTACCTACACATTGCAATATGAATCAAAAGTTGTAGAAAACACCATTCAATTTAGTTAATAATTGTAAGTGATTATTGCTTGAGTGATGGCATTAAATGCTGAAGTTAGATTAGAGGTAGAATATTTTAGGCTTAATGTTATGGCTGGCTGACAGATTTTCTTGCTGCATGTGGCAGCACCACTACTGTATTTAGTGCAGGAGTTTGAACTTCCGTCGGCTCATTTTAAAAGTTAGCAGCAGAAGCAAGGCACTTTCTGTGAGTGATCCTTCACTCAGAAAGCCATTCTCTACTCCCTCTCTCATGATTCACTGAAGGCAGACTCGTTAACCTTTCTTAGAGTTTATTAGGGAGCCGCTTTTATTTCTCTGGCTTATGATGAAAGGAGTAGGAAAGAATGTCTGTTGGTTTCATACAAGACATTCTTATTTATCATCACTAATATTCCATTTATCTTGGTTGAATGGATTTTATTCTTCATTCCTTCATATTCCAGTGGAATAAGGAAGCAACTGGAACAGCACCATTGAAGAAATTTGGATAAACTAAAACCAACTTATTAAAAAAAGGGGGATGTTTAGACTAGGAAGCTGAAGGTCTATAAGAAAGTATTCAATTTTCAAATTAGGATATGAATGTAAAACAACATTTTCAAGCAGTAACCTAAGGACTTGCTTAGGAGAGTGAATAGGCAGACTTCTTACAAATAGTCCCACTGTTTTCAGAGGCTTCTATTTCATGATGAAAAATATACATATATACACAGATATCTTTGTGCACACACACACACAGAGTATCAAATATACAAATAACTACAGAACCTGCCTTGTATTTGCAAATCCTGAAAATGTATCTTAAGTGTTCTGTGCTATTTGTCTCCAAAACATTAGTTCTGGGATAAGGTCAATGTACCAGAAAATTGGTTTCTAGGCTTCAAATATAAAGTAGCTGCTCTTCATTAACACTTAAAACAAAACAAAAAACCACAAAAAAAAAAAAAATCCCCACATTTCTTTTTTCGCCAAGAAATAATTCAAATAGTCCCAGATCTCAAATTAAAGCTGACAGAATTTTTGGTACACAAGAAATTTGTAACCCCACTTTCAAAAACAGAAAATAAAATAATTTTTGTGATAGGAGAAAAATGCTTTCATAAACTTTGGTCAAACTGAGGTCTAATGGAACATAAAAATAGAAAACATAAATATTGGAACACCAGAATATTTTACTAAGCAAAATATCTTTACTTTTAATTTAATAGACATTTTCATTATTAAATTATTTACTTTGCCTAACCCAAATTTTTGTCAGTATCACATTACATTATTAGGCATATTTTCTATCAGACATTGACCAATATGCAGCGAAAAATTGCAGTTGTTACAATGCTGGATAGTCTTGTTCTCAGAGATAACCTATTTGACAACTCCAAAAGGGAAAGATCATCATAAAATGTTATGTTTCAGAGCAGTTTGATGTCAGTCTACTAATCATAAATTTATGCTTATTTTCCATATTGCAGAATGTGAATAAATGTTAAGTAGCTGGCTTGAAATTCCAAGGTTTGTTTTTCTTTGTTTGTTCGGGTTTTTTTGAAGGAATATTCACAGATCTCTTTAATTTTATATTGGGGAAAGCACAAAAAGCAACAGTTTTAGATTTAATGTCACTTAAATATTTTCTGGACCATAAGACTATGCTCTATTTTCTGCATTTAAAGCCCTACCAAGACTAAAGTTTCCCTGTACAATTTCTTACAGGTGAATATTACTGAACTTTTATTCACTGAACTTTTATTCAACATCTTCTCTTAGGAAGGAAAGGGTTAGTTTTCATACAATTCTAAGTAGGAAACTTTAGTATTTCTCTGAAATTTTGGCTTAAAAATTAAATAATAATTTGGTTTCAGCATCAAACATTCAAATTATTTTATTGATTGACTTTACCAAACTATCTAATTAGAATTTATACCCAAGTATATAGAAAAATGCTTAAAATTTGTAAGGATTAATAATTTTCATAATAATCTGATGATTTAATTTTAACTTTATATTGAGTCCATCTTGATTAATTAGATTTTTAGCTAAGTTTGGTCTGACAGTCCTAAAAAAGCTTAGTTTTGTGGAGATATTTTTGAAAGAAAGAAAAAGAACAGGAAAGAAAAGAAAATGAAAAAAAAAAAAAAGCATACACCTTTCTTACAATGAGCAGCATGAGTCCATAGCTGTGAAGGAACTGGGTGGATACCAGGTGGCCAACTTAAAAGGCTAATCGGTTTTCCCTAATTAGTCTTTGGTTCTCACACATCTACCTCCTGTAAAGCAACAGGGTGCAGCAGAATCGGCACAAGCACATATTGGAGTGGAATTAGTTTCTGTCACTTGCTGTTCTTAGACATGCTAACAATTCACTTGTTTATGGGTCTGTGTTCATCTGCTGCAGCATCCTGACAGCCACTGCTGATCCTCTCTAATCTGTATTTTAAGTCATTCTCCTTCTTGACTTCTCCATTTGATAGCAACTCTCCCACAGCTGGTTTCTTTTTTTGGTTGAGGTTGCTTTGTTTGTTTGTTGGATTGGTTTTGGGGGTGTCTTTCTTTTGTTATTGGTGGTGGATTTTTACTTGGCTTGAAGAGTCTGATGAGAAACAGCTAGCAAAAGCACTCACTAAAAAGCATGGTGAATGGTCTCAGTACTATTGATAGGGCAGTCGTTGCCTTCCATAGGTATAAATTCCTTATCTAACCAAATCCCAAAAATTCTTTGTAATCCAAACAGATTGGTATGCTTAGCATACTATTGTTCAGACCTGACTTTAGCACTAGATTCTCTTTAGAAACTGTCACTCTTAAATCCTGAAGGCATCTGTCCTGAACTGTTTTGACCTTTGAGACATTTTAAGGTTTTAAATTTAATAGAGGTTACAAACCACCTGAGGAAGTTGAGACTGTGGGAAGCTTAATCAGCCCCTTGATAGTCCTGCAATAGGAACAACTTCCCGAGCACCTCTCTCTGGCACTTCCTCAACCTTAACATTTAGACCTTTCATGACCTCTTGATTCACTTTTAACTCCTTGAGTGTTGAACTATTAAGTGGGGTTTTTTTATATATGGTGCATTGATTTAACCTTTTGGTAGCCCAGTCTTTAACTGCATGTGGAGGATTTCACTTACTCCATGTTTTCATTCAAACTGACGTCTTCTTTGACATCTAACTGCCAGGACTTCAGATATTTAATTGCCCAAATGCTCAAGGATGAACAGGAATAGCCCTTTAGACTTCAGTGGAATGATATGAATTTAGACCAGCTGACAAAGCTGGAGCTATATGGGCATTTTGAGCTGTTAGATTTTATCTGCCTCATATGTTGCTTTTTTGGATGAGCCCATTCTAAATGCATTCTTACCAAACTCATACATAATTTTTAGTTCAATACAGTCCTAATAAATAATAAAGTGGAAACATTTTTTTTCCCTGCAGTCAGCACCAGCCTTTACAGTTTTGGATGACCTCAAAAAGTAATTCTGTCCTTTTCTTTACACATAACACATTCACACCCCCATGGCCTCATCATCTGATGTAGGGCAGCCAAAGGAGTTCAGTGAGATGATACTCTGGGATGTTCTCCAATTTTGACTGATTCTCAGTGGAATTTTTTCAAGGGCACAGTTAGTTCTCACGTCCTCATTTCCCAAAGGAAATCAAAGCGACTTTGCTATATAACTTCCACTTTAGTCTTTGAAAGTCTTCTTTTAAAACAAGGTTTTAAAAAAGAAATTATATTTCTAAGCTTTTGCTCTGAACAACAATATCTACATATTCTTCAGTAAAGGAGAAGACCAAGTGGTTTTTATGACTTCATCAAATAATGAAGATGAGAAATAATGACACTTTTAGATAAGAAATCAAGACACTTTCTTGACACTTTTGAAAAATTTGGTTTCATCCGGTGAGTCTTGAGCAAGTTTATAATCATTATAGCATTGCAAGTATTGCTTGGCATGTCACATGTAACAGAGTAGTTTTTTACTTGCCTGTACAATATTTTCAATGAAATCCTCTGTTAAATATGGTGCTGATTTTCATTCAACATTTTTAGTTTATGGAACCTCTTACACAGATTTTTGTTAATTCAGTCAAATACATAGTTGACTAATACTGAACTAAAGGTTTCTTTCCTCTCCCTTTCACTTAACTGTCCTGCTAAATAAATTTGCTGATGAAGGTGTAATCTGGGTGTAGAGATGGAATTTTTGATGAGTGTTTATAACCCATAATAATAAAAATCTACCAGGAATTTTGGATTCATGGTAGAGTGACAAGATTTATGTTGGAAAGTCTAATTATGGTAATTCCCTAGACTGGGAAATATAATTAGAATGTACCAGTCATCTCATATCACTGATTGGCAGTTAAAAAAATTTAAATAAAGCATTTTATATAAGCTGAAAAATTGGACATTTTAATTTTAGGAACCTTTTACTTCAGACATAGTGGGTTTCACAAAATGTAGAGTGATAAACCAAATGACCAAAACAAACTGTTAGAGGCCTTCTCTGTCACACTTTTAAAGTGCAAATGCCAATTTTTGATGGACCTTAAGAAAACTGAATATATCTAGTAACTTTTACTGCTACAGTAGCCTGAAATGACATGTGCACCCTGTGCTGCAGTAAGGCTGAGTGATCTTTCACACAGCAATTATATCATTGAACATAAATATGGTCCAAGGATTTTTAGATAATAGAATCTCTTCTATCTCAGAATAAACCTTTTGCTCTAAGCAAAAGTCACCTGCTGGCTTTACAGCCTCTGCTCATTTAACCCACACCTTGGCAAGATGAATTTTCATTGCCTTTAACAAGTGCCTTAGTGACAGATGAACTGGTGCAATTAAAGTGTTTACAACACACTAAAACCTTCCTGATTTTGCCCTATCTAATGTACAGTTTTTTTCTGATTTTTCTGTTTCCCCTCTTGAATTACAGAATTTCTAATTTTTTTTTGTGAAGTACGACCAGGATAGGCTCATTCTTACTGGCCTACCATTAATATTTAAAACTGAACACTTTTAATGAGAGTGTTTCTTAAGCTGTACACATAAAGAGCTATATCCTCAAGGCCAGCAGAAGAGGAGATCTGTAAGATCAGTATGAGCTGTGCCTAGAAATGCATATCTGTAAACATCAGAAGAAAGAGCAAAATAAGAGTTAAGAGAGTGGCATGTAATGTTAACAAAAAACACTGTTCACAGCAATAAAATTGAAAGATGTGTTGTTTCTATCAAAACTGAAAAGCCTGCAGTCTGTAAGACCAGAGCACAGACAACTTATTAGGAGAAGGGACTGTGCTGTAACAATAGGATGTTGAAAACAAATTTACAGCCCACCACACATCATTATTTCTCCTGTTTGACCAAAAGGAATACAGGCTGTAACCATAAAGATTTGTGTATTCCAAGCAGAGAAAGAGGGGCAATGACTGGCAACCTTGCCTAACATTTATGGAGGCTTAGATAAACTAAATTCTGATGCAAAAGAATTAAGTAACTGTTGGCACCTAAAAAGCATTAAAAGACTAAAAAAAAACCTAGTTTCTCATCACCATTCAAAAATGCTGCAAGAGATGTGATGTGGACTCAGTGGATGGCATACAAGTGGTCCTGGCTAGATTGTCTGAATCCCCAGCTGGCAAGATAGGAATGTGAGAATATAAATAAGTGAAATCATATAGAATTTTTTCAAAAAAAATGTCACCTTCCTCTTCCATAAATTCCTATATTTAGTTTTGTTACACTCACTTCTTACACCACAGACACCCAGAAACTGGAAAACTTAGGGAGGGCAGGGAAAGAGGGGTCACTGGGCAGGTAAAGTGATAAGGAGGTCCTGTTGGACTGTATTTAAAAGTCTGACAACACAATTAAAAGAATGTCAGTTGTCCCTAAATCTTCTAGAATTAAGCACTAAAAACTGCTCAGCTTTTACTTACTTCCATATGATCAGAGGGAGAATTTTTCTTCTCACTTGAGTAACAGGCACAGAGCACTGAGGTCACTCATCCAGCCTGTTTTGGATGATCATGTCTGGTTGCTTTTTGTCCAAGGTCAACTCCAGTAAATAAGCCAGAAGAACTTCTACTAGAGAAGACCTTTTCTTTCAAAATAGTCAAACATTCTCCACTGGTATGGTAAACATCTAGTTTAATTATATGGCATTCAAAGGACTTGAAAAATGTCCATATACTACTAAAATGAAAATGCCTAAGGATTTCAGGTGCCTGAAATGTTAGCAGAAAATAGCACCATTTTTGAGGATAGCAAGTAGCACACAGATTTTCATTAATTCCATTACCATTTTCAATAAAATCAGATTTTTTCTTTTTTTTTTTTAATAATATTTTAATTTTTATATTTGCTCAAGTTTTAAACCCATTTTCCAGTTTCATCAAAGATAGCAAAGGAGAAGTGTTCTTAATGATAATTATATTTCTGCAAACCTTGAAAAATAAGGGCCTAATTGGAAGAGTCAGTCAGTCTTTTACTGGCTGACAAAATAGACTTCTATCTTAAAATGTTTTCAACCTAAAGTTATCATTGTCCATCCTAGGTTTCAAGGAATAGTTACTGACTTTTTTTCTTGAACCTTTCTGTTTATGTGCAAGTTGTGAATATTTACAAAACTCTCCTGATATTACTTTTTGTTTGTTTCAGTGACACATCTTGTTTCTCTTTTACACTATCAGTCTGAAATGACACCACAGTAATCTCCTATTCTGATTTAAATGAAAATTATTTAAATGAAAAGAAGAATCTGCTCCAGATTTTAAAATGTCAGCGACATTTTTAAAGTTTATTTTGTGCAGGATTCCGTAAAATATTGAATAAATTAGTGGTATTGTCTCTAACTTCTGTATTCAGTTTTGAGATTTATATATTTTATCCCTAAGTGACTTTCAGGGACTCTTTCATTTATTATAGTATTTTCTTAATTCTCATAAAAGAAAAAATATTAAATGCAAAATATAAAAGCAAAATCTTAGCAGGAAATTAGAAGCCCTATCAATTCCACTTTAAAAAAAAATTGGCAAAAACTAGTGTGCAATTTAAGATAATTACATGTAATCCTTAGTAATCCTCCTCAGACAGCATGAACTGGCAGTCATTAGTATGCTTTGAGCCTATTATTTTGCATACACACCAGGATATGCAGAATATTAGTGTCCTTGCTGACTTTCCTACTAAAACATGGAAAATAAAGTAAGATCAAATCAAATCACTTCACAACTTCAGTAGAGAACTGGAAGAAAAAAAAATAGTGAGTAACACAAAGCAATAACTTTTTTTTCCTCTCAAAGACTTAAGTAAAAATTCAGAAGTCTGTTTTGGGGGATCTTCTTTCCTATTTCAAATCTAATGGTTAAATGAATACCTGCTGTTCTGACAGTTTAAAAAGAAATAAATTCAGTCCGATGTACTTAATTTAGTTTAGGGATTAATTTTTTTTATCCATTTCTTGAAAATCAAAGAAATGTTCAAATTCAAGACAAGGGTACTGTCTCAAGTCCACACATTTTAAAAGGAAATTTTTAAAGGTATTACTATACCATTCAGCATTCATTATTTCCTGCCTCATATAACAAACCTTGTAATTCAGACACTCAGCTGGGAAGAGGAGGTAGGTGGCTACCAGGTTCTGAATTAATAAGCATTCAATTAATACAAATTGGAACAGCTTCACACTCCAGGCTGCTCTATAACTTGCAGAGTAAGGCATTTCGCTGAGAGAAGGAAAATTTCTGTTGAGGTTTGTGTTCTGAGCTAGGAAGAGACAAAACTCTACAATAACCTGTCTCTTCAAATAAACTTCCCTCTGCGTGTCTTAGTAATTCTGGCCTGAATTTGTGGAATTACACCTGGATCCCAATAAGTCGTACTGCAGAGCAAAACTAGGATATGTCAGCTAGGAATGGCTGCAATTATCTCCTCTGATTTTTTTAATGTTTCATTTGTTGTTTTTCAACTGAACTTGTATATTCAATCTAAATTTGTGAGTACAGCTACCAGAAAAAGTCAGGTGAATAAGTTCAACAAAAACAAAAAACCCACCCACACAAAAAAACCAACCAAACAAAAAAACCACAAAACCCACAAAAACGAACAAACGACCAAAAAAGTCCATTCAGGTAAATCTTTTCAGCATTGTGACTGTTCTATTCTAACATATTAAACCTTTACAAATCTTTCCTTATCTGGTTAAGTAGTTAGAGTAGTGCTTTGGCATGAATTTGGCCTGATCAAACCAGTATTCTCCCAGACATGGCTTGAAGTTTGTATGAAGGGCAAGAGAATTTCCAGTTACTAGTTTGAATGCAGATATCATACTCTAAAGGGTAAGAAAGTCTAGTAATGGCAAATTAACTAAGGCTTATTTGTGTCAGTTGGCCTCAAAGCCAGAGAACAGGTCTTGACAGTGCTTATTTACGGCTTCTGATGTAGCTGCGTGTCCTGGTTTCTCAGAACATGCTTTTTTTTTTACTTCCTAGAGGAAAAGGTATTTATCTCAGTGGGAAAGGAGGAACTGGTCATATATATTGGATTCCCAGAAGTACAGTTGCTCCATCAGAGCAAGAGCAATTAAAATAAATTAAAACAAAAAGCAATTAAAACTCTCTGCAATTGCATAGAGCTGAAATTATCAGGAATGCACTGATTGTTCACAGAGTGTATCAGTAAATGTTTAACACACATGATGTATTTAGAGAGTGCTGAACTAGCTGCACACAGATTTGGTGTTCACATGGTGCATGCAGAATATGGTAAGTTTAGCAATCAAACATTGCAGAGTTCACAGTATGTTCATTCTGCTTGGGATTTTGGGAATAGCAAAAAAAAAAAAAAAAAAAAAGAAAAAAAAAAGACTTCATAGTAGCAAATTAACCTGAATATTTAGATTAAACTTTAAAAGCTTTATAGTGAAATTCAGTTTGAGGTGCAAAAGCTGTCATTGACTTCAGTGAGATCCATATTTCTCTCTTTCTGGTGTTGAAACTATTACTGTGTATTTATGTTGAAGTGTGCAAAGTGCCTTAACTAAAGTAGGTTTTGGATTATGTGGACAGCAGAAAAGTGAAAAGAAACTGATGAACACTTAGATCAGAAAGGTGCTCAATCTATGACACTGAACCACTGGTGGAGATATGTAATGCAGAAAAAAGTATCTGTAGAGGAAGAAGAGAGAAGTCTCATCATTCAGAGTAGTTATAGAGAAGTTCACTGTGGCACAAAGAAGGTGAAAAACAATTATGGTCATAGGCATATATCTTTTCGTAAGGGATTCTTTAACAGATTAAATAAAACACAGTGGGAAATGGAAGGTAGTCTTCCAACCTACATATAATCAGTCAAGTAAAGTGTACATTATCTGATAACCAAGTAGATACTCTAAAGGGGGGTAAATATTCATCATGAATACAATATGAGTATGTATTGCTACACTGCATGGAATTACTTCAGTACACAAAAACGTTTCCTAAATCATATTAAGTAACCTATCAGTACAATATGTCTTAGAAAAGGTAGACCATTCAGGGTGGTTTAATAGCGATGCAAACATACTCAGCACTTGATACATTGACACATTTAAATTAGTTCTCACAACAGATTAAATTTTAAAACTCTTTAAAAGCTCTTTAAACCTGTGTTAAACCCATCTGAGTATGAGGTATTATTTAATATGATTGAACTCATAGTCTTCCATACATCAATACACTTTCATATATCATTTGCATCACTGAAGATATCTGGTCAAGGCATATTTGAAGTTTATAATATTTATTTCTTAAAGTACTTGTGATGTAGTTCAATATTACTACATATAGTATTACAGAATTCAGACAGGTATATTCTACGATATATTCTGAAATATTGTTTTTCTTATTTCAAAGCATATCCACTGGCTTTGTCAGCCCTTTCTTGTGCCATTGAGTGCTATAGTGAAAGAAGCATTTTACCACTATTAGGACTTGAAGCTGCTGCAAGTGGGTTTTCTACAACTAGTATCAAGCTAGTTCCAAATTTGAGCTCTACATCTCTTTTCACAGTTAGGAAAAAATGCCTCTATATGTAACATTCAATTATGGGAAAACAAGAACATGCAGAAGTAAGTTTAGCATTTATACAACATCATTTATTAGCACAAATGAGAAAAAAAAACCCTCTGGAAGTAGGCCATTACAGCTTAAGCAAAGAAAAGATGACAGAGAGTGAAATAAAAGATGGAACACCTTTTTACTTTGTGGAAGGAAAGTGACAACATTAATTAGATAATATTTTCTAAAATAAAAATGGGACAATCATTACAGCTAATACGTTGAGCTATTAGAATATTAAAATATTTTCATTTTTAATTTGATTTTTTTTTTGTAATGATAACTTGTAAGTGCTGGAAAGTGAACTTTAATTGTCTAATTGTCTGTTCTCATATAACATATTGGCTCTGTCAAATTAAGCAAAATTGAATGTGTTCATAAAATCATGAATTTCTTGTCTCAACTCCCACCATGTGTTACAACAATTAAGAAATAACATGCAGCAGTAAAGATGTTACTTAAAAGGAAAAGAACAGTAGATTAAATTACTAACTTTTGGTTCCATGTATCACACCTTTTAAATGCCAAATGATGTCATAAAAAAACATTAATCTGATAATATAATTCTATAAGCCACTAACCTGCTTTATGAAAGGCTCTAGAATTTGCAACAGCTATTTCCTGCCAACTAGGCTTTTCATAATATTTTAAGTGTATTATTTAATATATTTTTATTTGCTAACTTACAGAAAAAGCATTCATTCATTCATTGCAATATAGATATATGGTCATATTTATTGGATTCAGCTTAGAAATTGAAGCCACTCTGACTTCACTCTAACTTTCCTTGCAATTTTCACTCAGAAACAGAAGCCATATGGAATGTTTATGGTGCCCCTACAGTATTTGTGTCCTATGAACTTTCTAATCAAATCATACTTTCGTTGACTTGTGGTGCCTCACTGTGTTCTAACAAGGTAGAACATTTTCTCTTGTTTCTATGGCTTTAAAATTTCTGGATCTACTTATTGTGAACTACTTATTGGAATCAACTGGATCTGACTCTCAATAAGCAGTGGAAAATAATCAATCCACGTTAGCCTGCAAGTGTATCATACCCCTGTGTAGTATTTCAGTAATGCACTTATTTATTTTATTTTCCAGTTAAGTACTTGCCTTGTATTGCTATAGGAATGGCCTAACTTGTAGTAGGGGACGTTCAACACTGTAGTTTTCCATCAACTCAAATAAAACCTAATTGCCTGTGATCTCAGTTCATTATCACCTTTAACGTCCAGTAGTTCACAAGGAGTAATCCTTGGCTTATCCCAGCAAAACAAACAGAACAAAACCAAACCAAACGAAACCAAAGAAAACAACAAAAATCAACTGGTGGAAAACAAAAAAGAAAAAAAACGGCAAACCCCTCATATAAAACCAAACCCCCCAAAACAAAACAATACCTCTCAAAGAATCTACATTTAGAGTGGATTTTACAACGTCTTCGACTAAATTTTCCTCTTCCAGGAATGCTGTTGTTTGAAGAAGGTTGTCTACCCCCACCTAGTGGGCAACGCGTTTAATGACCCGGGGAAAGAGCACTGCCTGCGTTCAGCCAAACTGCGGCTACAACTGTTTCTATTATGCGTAAATAATTAATACAATTTACAACATCTGCGTGAACCAAATAATTGAGACGCGTGAGTTCTCATGACAGCTGTGATCTAAAGTGGACTTTAAATGGTCCTAACGAGCAATAACCGCGCTTTGTAGCTGGTGTTTCAGCTTTGTGAAACTCAGCACCTAAAAACATAAGGGCTTTGTCCCGAAGGTATCACACTTCTACAGTCCGTAAATACTTATGCATATTTTTCACAAGCTGTGTGAAAATCCTTTCACAAAGGATTATGGGGGAGGAGGAGGGGGGACTGTATAAATAATGCCCTTCAAGGGGTCTTTGCATCTTCCTTTTATCAAAATTCAGAACAGAATATCAGAGTCTACCTTATCTCAGTGATTACGTCTCATTTGGACCGGTGAATGGAATGCAAAGTCTACAGTACAAATTAGCCAGGGTTTAGGAAGAGCCTTGTCTATTAAAATAGGTGCAATCTGCATTGTAGAATCACATAATCAGGAAACTGGAGATATCTTTCATCTTTTCAAGCTGAATGAAGGTGAGTTCACCCACTTTGAATATACAGGGTAAAACATGCTTTCAAGGAACTGAGTGGTTCTTATTCTCTTTGAAATTATAAGAAGGAGAGAAATGGAGGTGATATTTGCTGGTTCTACATTGCCTTGAAAACACTTGTCAAGCAAGTAAGACTCACAGATTTAGTTTTCTCTTTGTTCACAGAGTGCTTTAAACTCCACTGACAAGGTCACTTGTCTTTCACTTGTTCTCTTTCTGGGTTTCTCAATCAAGTATTCCTGACTGCACAGTTGCACAGCTTCAAAAAAAAAAAAAAAAAAAAAAAAAAAAAGAATGACAAATACATGGAACACCCCAGAAACTCATGATCATGGTATTAATGGCTATGTCTAGTCTACTAATTTAGGCAGAGCCGGGACATGGGGTCTAATACTGGTAAATTCTCTTTCATAGTAGTCTATCATCAGGATGTTTTCAGCATCATTTCTTGCCCATACCAGCACTTCCCTAGGCACAATCCCAGTTGTCATCAGACAAGGGTTTGTTACAGTTAAACAGTATGAATGAGACCACTAAGAGAGTATTGCCACGAGGACATAATGTATGTCACACTACTTATCCTTGGGGTCCTAGTGCATTCTATTTATTGTTTCAGAGCAGATGGAGGAGATGGAAGGTTAAACCTTTCCAGGTTAAGGAGAACTGAACCAAGTACTATGCTGCCTGTAGTGCACTCCTACCAATGAAGTATTTTCCGGAAAGGCAGAATTTTTACCTGCTTGTACTCTAAGTAAAAACCGTGACCTGTGCACATGAACTGAAATGGAAGTTGAAAACCCTAAATCCCAGTTGCACAGCAAGCAAGTTCCTGGAAAAAGGCACTTCAGATACACTTCTTTGATGCTTTTTATTCTAAAATGCTAAGAAAAGTATCCCAGAATTCAGCATTCTGTTCAGTTTTCTCTCTGTCAGCCTCTGTCTAATTGTATTCCATCCTAGAGGTGCAGGTGCAGGGATGCCTCTAACACCTCAGTGGGAAAACTGAATTATAGTCTCAGATTTACATGCCTGACTTATAGACTTTATAACTCAAAGTGTCACAAGATCTAAATCTACTTACCCAGGAAACTATGGATATTTTGAGAATAATGTCAAGATATAAACTTGAAGATTAAATGGTGAAAATACAAATGTTTTCAAAGCATTTAAAAAAAATATTTAGATGTTTAACAGCAGGTACATATTCCCAGTTCTAATGAACCAGTCTTAATTTCTAATATAGGAAATTTATTTAAGAGATCAACAAAGCATTCGAGGCTTTCAAATTTTTTAATTTTTCTTTTTATTTTTCTTGAAGTATTTGTTTAAAATACTAGAAAACTGAAAGACAGTGTTTAGCCATGTAGAAATGGATAAGTTGTCTGGGTAGTGGTTGTGCAGGATGGTGAGCAACAATTTTTGAAATGAAGACAATACTTAGATAAGAAAAGGGACAAAAGGGACAAAAATGTTATGCTCAGAGTATTAGTTGTATTTAATCTATTTTTCAAGATGACTTTAATTGTAACAGATTCTTAGAGTAGAATAAACCTTATTATACACATTTTGCTGTTGTAACAGCAGCTGGCAGCAGTCACATGATGAGATACAGATTTTCTTTTATATTTCTCTTCCTTTCACATTTTCATGGCTTTAAAAAGTCACCCTTGCCCAGTGTGCCAGGATCTTGCTCCGGAATTCTGCCCAACCATTTAGATATACAAATAAAGCTTCATCTTACACCCGAAATGTGCCTTTGATATAAACATGAATAGGGAAGACAACTGTAAAAATAGTTCCTAAGGATTTTTCAGCTGTAAAAATGCAATATCCCTGTTCAGCGTACAGAATGTATACTCTCAGAAGATAACAGGAAATGTTCACCAGTGGAAGGATAGCACAAAAGACCTAGGTAAAATTTTCACTAAATAACTTTTCTTGTGTTCAGTTTAAGCAACAGGCATTCCTAAATGCCTAATTATACTCTAGATGCAGTCTCTGACCTTTTTAATTGCAAAATTTAACACTTGAAGTTTAGCTTAATGATCATTAGCACGTCATACATAATTCTAATACATATAAGATTTGTTGTCTGAAATTTGTTGAGACTTTGAATGCAAACTCAATAAAAATAATTTGAATGTATTAGAGAAAATAATTTTCAAAAACTACTTAGGAATTTCTTTTAAAATTACAAAATCTCATGTATAATTTGTCAGTGTAATCTGACACAGTGACAAAGCACCAGCAGTCCTTTTTGATATGGTGTCTGCAAACATTAAAAGTTGAGCTACAAAATATTGAGGCTTCTTCATGTTACATCCCTTGTCCAATTGCAGACTATTAGTTAGAGGCCGTGAAATTATTCCAGCAAGAAATGCTGAGTCCCCTCTCCTATCAAGGGAAAAAGAAACTTTGCCAAGCAAAAAAAAAAAAAATCTACTTTAATTTACAGTAAAGTATTTCTAGATTGATTCAAAGATCCTTGGTAGGTAACGAATTAGAGCTTCTCCATTTCACTTTGTCTTTTTAGTCATAAATCAGTGTGCATTTCAAGAAATTGAATTCTTTTACAATGCGGTCTTTAGGAAAAGGGAGCTTTGGTTTAAAAAACAACAATACGTAATATAAAACTTTTGACCATGCTAATTACTTATTGACCTAACAGTCATTCTTTGAGACAATGTCAAATACTTGTAAAGTAGTATTCAATAGAACATGTAGGATCATGAGATCAAAGACTGTGAGACTTTTCCTGTGTAAGGGCTACTGCTGAATGATACTTAATATGGACTTGGGGATTTAGTGCATGGCATGTAACTTAGATATTATTTTACTTACTGAAGGTTTTATCTTATTGTAAGTTTGCTAAGAAAGAAACAGTGTAATTCTTAAAATCAGTCAAGAGCACTCAAGATTGAAAGTTCTTTATCTGTTGTATGAAAAAAAAGCCAACAGAAAGAAACGTGCATTTTAGAAATTAATGACTTGGAGCATGAAATACATGTAATCCTCCATATTCAGTTGAAAAATCAGTAATGCAGGAGTTTCACATGGACAGGTCTTTTCCTGTTCCTCCAGATTCCTACTTCAGTAAAACAACGTCACAACAATCAGCTGCAGGCCCTCTTCTTTTTTTAGGGAGAAAGTCTAGTTTGATTTCCTACTTAATGAAGATTTCCTACTTAATGAATTCTCATCATAACAAAAGGGGTGCAAAAAAGCCAAGTGCATCACCACAGCCTGTTAGAGAGGATTATTTTTTCTTCTATAAGTGTGTTAGCTTGCCGTTATGACTTTCTGCAGAAGTAAATGGCATATTGAGATAAAAACACATTCAATGTAAAGAAGAAAGGCAGAGTGTCAAGTTATCAAGAATAACATGAACAACACTTCTTGCAAATATGGCCAGTTAAGTTCCCTCTGCTGCACTTACTGACTAGCAGAACCACAGTAACTGAGGGAAAGATGTCTCAAGCAGATTAAGTCATTTTAAAAACATGCTACTGCAGCTAAAGATAGACCACCCACATCCTGCATTTTCCCTTGGCCATGCCTGCCTCCCAGCCCTCGTCTGCTGGAAAATAAATAAAAAATTAAGAAGCTGTCAGTGTAAGGAAAGCAACAGAAACATGCAGTCAGGGCACAAGTGAGCTGGGAAACAACTGGGGGGACAATTCCATGCCTATTTCAGACCAGGATTATGGTAATTTAATGAGATTGTCGCAGGTTTTTATGTAACTCTATATGAAGATCAAGATAAGAAACTTTAAGGGAGTATTTCATGATCTGAAATTTACTTCTTTTGCAAAATGGACAGTATTTCCCTTCTCATTAAGTTTCCTTCAGTTTTCTGTTCACAGTCAGGGCCAGGAGCTCCTGGAGGGCCACCAGGCTGTGCCAATCCCACAGCCTCAGCCAGGAGCAGGGCAGCCAGGGGGCACAAGGCACTTCCCTGGGGATGGGGACAGGTCAAGGTCAAGCTGGGACATGAGTCCATGAGTGGGCCTGGCTCAGGGGGCCTAAGGTCAGATAGGCCAGGGCTGTGAGGAGCTGGAGACAGGTCCTGCTGGGAAGGGTGGGTAGGGACAGCAAGGGCTAGTGGTGTGCTTGGGTGCCCTCGAAATCATCAGCTTTATCTGCCATAATTGTTCAGTGTGTGAAACTGCAGGCTGTGCATTTCAGAAGAGAGAGAAGAAGAGGAGCATGAGCAGGTCAAAACTGAAACAATTGTAAAGAGCTCATTAATACCCTTTTTGATTTTTCTCCTTTAGGATTAAATATAAGGAAGTGGGCTAAATCCAACTGCTTCGAGGCAGATACATCAGCAAAAGTCTTACATGAGCACTTGTAAACGGACCTCGTGCAGACTGCCTGTGGCACTTGAAGCCTTTGGGCTCTGACTGGTGAACTGAGATAAGTAACGTGGTGTAGAACAACGTGGGTGACTATGCACCCCCTCACCCATTCTGCAACCCACAGCCCCTCTGCGTGACTCAGAATATTCATCTCCCTCTTCCTTCTTTCACAATGGGGGGTATTTTTTCCGTCTGGCAGCTTGGCCCCACTGTGCTTGGGGATGCTGCCAGCTCAGGGCTGAACTGCCATCACCAGCCATACAGGGTTTACTGAATAGATTGATTTTAAAGTAAATGTATGTGTTTGTTAGGGCTGAGGGAATGTTAGAGAATTTTGTTTTAAATGTTAAAGGAGGGGAGAGAAATCTAAGGCTAGAGTTATACTGTTGCTGGGCAAGTTTTATCATCTTCTTTTTTATCACTATTTGGAAGGAAATGGAAAAGGATTAAAAAAGCAAGAAAAGATGGAGAATCCTTACATGCTCACCCAGAGGGAAGATGGAAAAGAGAAAGCAAAGAGCAAGTAAAGTATTAGGCTATGAGTTTCTTCTCTGGTTTTTCTCACAGAAAGAGAGCCAGATGAGGTAATGTGAAAAGCAGCAGCACCAACTAACCATAAAAAAAAAGGTCTGGCTGTAGCTTGACCTTAAAATAATGATAGGTGATGTATACAGAGTTTAAGGCACAGACACAGCAACATCCTGGAGGTCTAATGTGAATTACCACTGTGGGGGGAATGACATAGGGGAACATATACAAATAAAGAGCATCAAAATTCTGCAGCTATGACAACTGTCTTGGAGCGTGTCCAGCAGCCTCCTTGGGGCTCAGTAAGTTCAAATAGTAAACCTTGCTGTGCCTGGACAGGCCAAGCAGACTCCCAGGGGTTCCTTGAATATTTCAGACATAGTGGAAAAACAGAAGCAATGGACAGCTCATATAAAATCACAGTCACTGTCAAAACAAAATATCAGCGTCTCTTCTCTAGATATATTACTCCTATGATACAGAAGTGGGCTGGTATCCTGGTGTAGTTAACACATACAACCAGAGGGGGGAAGACACAAGTTTAAATTTCTTTCTGAATCAGACAAAGACAGATCACAGAATCAGAGCTGGTCTAGGCATCAGCATGAAAGCTAAGCACCTGCTTATTAAACACCATATGGACATTTTTCCTGTTAGAGTGGCTTTGCTCTGTAAGGATGGTTTGTATATTCTGTGAGATTCCATGCACTGGAATCTTCCTTTGGATTTTATTGATATATTCACTGGAAAAGGTGGTCATATCAATTGGGTGTTAGAGCTGCTAATTATTTTTTTGACAAGATTTGGTTTCTTTCCTCCACCTCATTCTTGAACCTTAACCCAAAATTAGAGGTAACATTATAGGTGTTAGTATGTCTTCAGCTCTCTTCAGACAAAGTAGGGACCTGAATTCATGTCTCACAGTCTTGAGGAAATGCTGTAATTCCAAAATTGCTGGATGAAATATGTGTTCAATAAATCTATTTTTCTTTACCTTTAGATTTCATTTCATAACATTTTATTTTCAATTCTGATGCATTCAATGCATTCAATAACTAACGAAACACATCTATACATAACTCTGCATGATAAAAAGAGATTTTTGCTATCTTTAAGGAGAAACAACCCACAAAACAACAACAAAAACCCCTATGTGACAATTGCACTTTAAATAACAAATTGTGGGCGTTTAAAAATAGCACACTAAATCTTAACAGATTGTTTGTTTTTTTACAGCATTGGAAAAATACAGCAGGGTGTGATGTTTTGAATGTGTGCAGGTGTGAATAATTAAAAAAACACATTTATGTGTCTTTGATTACACAATCATTCTCATAGTTACAAGTGATTCCAATCAGCTACACTGAGAGATGATGGGACCTTTATAAATAGCATATACAGTAAATTTATATAACCTCTGTGTAGTTTGGTCTTTTTCTTAACATGCACGTTACTGAACAATAATAAAGCTTTAACAATAGCCTTCACATGTTTTGTTTTGTTTTTTTTTTCTCAAAATAGCTATCTTTTCAAGGTTGAATTGTTGTAAAATAGTAATTTCCTTCCTCCAAACTGATCCAAAGCAAACACTGACATTTTAAATTTCTTCATGACACTTTAATTATAACAAGCCAACAGATATTTATATTTTAATAAGCTAAAAAGGCCCATTCTGGGTGAAGTCCTCCTCTCTTTTCTATTCCTCTAGCAAGGAAAGGAAAAACAAACAAACCAACCTACGGCATAGTTTTGAATGTCTGCCTTACCTAATTCAAAGAAAGAATGATCACTCATTCAAAGCTTCCTCATGAGCAATGCACCTCTGGTATGCCTTTGTACTCACACACAATAAACTTTTTGACAGCTCATGAGCATTATGCTTTCCCTTAGTCTACCTTGTCTTAATTTGCCTACTGCTTCTTTAGGGAAGTGACTTGCTGACCTTCTGTGTTTCCAGTGGGTCTACACTTACCAGTTTTGTAGGTGGTGTTTTCTATCCAGCCACCACTCAGCTGTCTTTATTAAAGCGCCAGTACTTTGAGTGTCTCAAGGAAATAAAGGATCCAATGTCCCAACCACTTTACAAGTTGCTCATGCCTCAGTGAATTAAATAGTCTCAATACACACAAAAAACATAGTAGTTAGAAGCCTAAAAACGTAGAAGAAGAAAAGACCAAATTTACTCTTTCGGGATCTATTATGGATTAATAGAAACAGAATTTGGATCTCAGGATACCTATTCAGTGCCTGGTCCCATCAGTGTTACAGTATAAGCTACATTCAATTCATTATTTGTAAGACTTAAGGATCAATAAAGTTTTCTGATATAGACTAACCAGGTGGGAAATAACAAAACAGGAGGTGATCAACAGGAAAAATAAGTTTTCTCCTCATGAAATCAGGAGCTAATCTGGTCCTTTTTTGCATCTTAAATTCTTCCAGGTTCATTTTCCCTCTCCCAGACAAGAAATTTTTACTAAAGGGGTATGAGTAGGCTTTGGTAAACTTTCAAAATAGGATAAGACATGTGTATGGGAAAAATCAGGCATACTTAAGACGTGTCTAGAGTCATGAGGCTAAACATAAGGGGTTTGATTCATTCCCACACAGTCAACAAGATTCAAAGCCTGCCACTCAAGCTTCACACCAATCAAGAAAGTTTCAGTTAAAGGTGTGCAAAACACAACCCTAGCCTAAATGTGAATATTTTTTTTAATTATTAAATAGACACTAGAAGTGAATTTATAAAAGGGAAGGAAATCTAAAGACTCTAAGGATGTGATAAAATTAAGTGTTATGGAATCTGTTACTAAATGAATTTACTTGCTACCAAAACTATTTAAAAATGAATTTTAATATTACTCCTTTGATAACATATTAACAATCTGTGCTATACTGCTGCAACTGAGAGGCAGCTGCTTTCTTTGTTTCACAATACTACATGACTGTTATAAATAACACAATTATCTGACTGTTCATCTGTGAGTTGTGAACATAATTTGCATTAGCTTCAACTCCATACAAGCACAAAATCTAAGTAAAGCAACAGAACTTCAGTGAGACATCCATATGTCCAAATTATTCCTTTATCTATGTGTGTAGAACTTCTTGGATATTGAAGAGAGGAAGATAGGTGATGGGGAAAATATTTAAAGCCCACAATGACACATTTGAGCCCCCAGTTACGTATCACATTAAGAGTTTGGAATATAGCTGTAAGTTAAGAGTACCTGTCCTCTTAGAGTTGGATGACAGTACCCCACTTTCTTGAAGGGTGATGCAGTACCTTTCTAAGCATTCTCCCCGTCTCCTTTCCTATTTCCCTTAGTCCCTTGAGGATATAATTACTATGAAGTCACAAGTGAAATACTGAATCCTGAAATTCTTGGTAAATATGTTCAGCTGTATACAAATTCACGGAGGTGCTTCATTCGAAATTATTTGCTTATTTCTAAACTTACCATAATGATTCTCTCTTGGTCCCAAGAGAGCTCACAGATCCATATAAATCACAAATGTGACAGAAAGAGCATTGCTGTTTCCTTTGAAGTGATGTTCAGGTTTTAGAAATTGTCAGCAGTTAACTATAAGCCTCCTTATTTAATGCTGAAGAAAGTTACTGAAATAAAAATAACACAGGTTCTCATTAGAGATAGAGAGTTCTCTCTTATTGCCCCTTTTTAGGTTAGTAAGACAACAAGATATTCATGGTATGTCCACTTAAAACTGCTTGAAAAGGATTATACCAAAAGTGATGTTCATCAAAATCTTAATAGAAAATAAAATAGAGGATATTCATATTAGCAGCAAAAAGTCATGTTTTGTATCAGAATGATAATTATACAGAAATTTTAAAAGTAAAGTTTGCCTTTAAATGTACTTTAGTAATACTACTGTTTCAGTTAAGCTTTTTTTAAGTTTGAAATTTTTTTTTGGGGGGGGGGCATAATTCCTAGAAAATATAGAGTGTTGCCTAAGAATTCTATTAAGGTACTATAGAAAAGATAATAGATATTTCTTAGTTGTTCCCTTGATTTTCAAATAACCAGTATAGTTATTTAAATAATAAACAGTTTATTAAATGCATGTATGTAGACAATATACATGTTAAAGAATATGAAATTAGTAGAAATAATTCCAGTCACATCACAGGTTTTTCCTAAATTTGATGAAATTTTTTCATGAGCATATACCTTGAAGTAAAATGTTTTTTGTCTAAATTTCTTAAACTACATTTTTATTTGAATTTTTGCTTTATTTTATAATTCCTGCTTTACCAAAAAAGAATTAAAACACCAAAAATATTTGTGTTGAAGAACCAAGAAGATTGTTCTGTTGAATGGAAGAGGAGGAAGCAAAAAGTCAAAATAAGGGGTATGTGTGGTAAAATGGATAGGGTTAAAAATTAGAGGAGACTAAGAATTACAGGGTAAAATGCAGCTGCTGCTCCCCGGGTGGAATGTGGTCAACTTGTCCCACAAAGATTCACTGAACATTAATAAGCACCTTCTACAGGGGATGGAACAGAGGGGAGAGTAGCGTGGAGGTGTTGCAGCCTTCCTCCATAGACATCCCTGGAGAGAGGGGAACATGTTGATACTTCGTAGTTTAAAGACCCTACAGTATCTGCCCATCAAGGGAGATAGATGCTGAGGACAACCACCCAATTAAATGCTTATAACTAAAGTCACTCAAGCTGCACCTAAGCCTAAAGAGATAGTTTAAAAGTCAGTTGGGAATAGAGGGAAATTAGAGGAAAACTCCACGGAAACTGCTGGGATCAGTCCATAGGCTGAACTTGTATTCCCTCCCTATAGGGGCACCTTTTGGGTAAGAACCATACTCTACATGCATTGAATGTTGCTTTTAGGGGTAGAGCTTTTGCTTGCTCTGTAGTATATTAGTAGATTGCTTTGTGTTAGAGCTTGTTTTTGTAATTGCTTTGTGGTATTAGCAGATTGCTTTAAACACTTTTTTCCAGTCAGACAGTATCACTGATGACCTACAAGCCTTATTAACTTGTCACATTTGTATTAATAAACAGGTGTCCCATATGCTGTTGGCTTAGCCCGCCCCAAAAACAGCAATCAAATGGCCCTCCATCTTGTCAGTCTGTTTGGTGATGGGGATGCTGAAGACTGGTCGATCATAAGGTTTTTTGCTTCCCTGGGGCACTGACAGACAAATAAATCACCAAGGGTCAAGAAAATTTTCCCTCTCTAAGGGTAGGGCAAATTCCGATTCGCTTTTCTAGTGACAGTATGGAATTTTAAAAATAATGTTAGGGGTTTTGGGGGGGTTGTTGTGCCAGAAACAACAATAAAAACATATTTTTGTTAATGAATTCCAATTTTTTTTATAGCTCTAGCATATATATAATATAATTTACTATTTTCAAGCTCTTCTAGTTTGACTCTCTGTTATCTCTCTAGATGAGGAAACACCAGCTTAAGTGTTCACCAAATCACAGAATATACTGAGTTGGAAGGGACCCACAAGGATCATCAAGTCCAACTCTTAGCCCTGTACAGAACCATCCCAAAGACTCACAAAATGTGCCTGAGATTACTGTCAAAAAACTTCTTGAACTCTGTCAGGCTTGGTGCTGTGACCACTTCCCAGGGAGTCTGTTCCAGAGCCCAATCATGCTCTGGGTGAAGAACCTCTTTCTAATATCCAACCTAAACCTCCCCAAACGCAACTTCAGCCTATTCTCTCACATTCTGTCACCACAGAGAAGAGATCAGTGCCTGTTCCTCCTCTTCCTCTCACGAGGAAGTTGTAGACTGCTACGAGGTCTCCCTTTAGTCTCCTTTTATCCAGGCTGAACAGAGTAAGTGACCTCAGCCATTCCTCATATGGCTTTCCCTCAAGGCCCTTCACCACCTTCCCTGCCCTCCTTTGGACCCTCTAATACCTTAATATCTTAATAGCTTAATATCAATGCAGAGCAGAGCGGGACAATCCCCTCCCTTGACCAGCTGGTGATGCTTTGCCTGATGCTGCCCAGGACATGGTTGGCCCTCCTGGCTGCCAGGGCACTGCTGACTCATATTCAACTTTCCATCAACCCAGGTCCCTTTCCATGGCACTGCTTTATAGCATCTCATTCTCCCATTGTATGCACATCCAGGGTTGCCCCATCCCAGGTGCAGCTTTCCCTTGAACTTCACATGACTTGTGGTTGTCCTGTCCTGTAATCTGTTGAGGTCTCTCTATAGGACGTCCCTGCCTTTGAGGGAGTCAACAGTATCCCTTCCAGTTCTGCATGCAAGTCATTAAGGAATGTGTTGAAGAGCACAGAGCCTAAGATGGAGCCCTGTGGAACCCCACTAGTGACAGGTCACCAGTGTATTGTCACCTTATTCACTATTACCCTCTGTGCTTGACCCACGAGCTCACCCATAAGGATCCTGTGAGAGACAGTATTGAAAGCTTTACTGAACTCCAAAAAGATTACATCAACTGGCTTCCCTTGATCATCTAGGTGGGTTATCTTGCTGTAAAAGGAAATCAGGTTGGATAAGCAGGACTTTCCTTTCATGAAGCCGTGCTGGCTGTGACTGATGACAGTGTTGTTTTTCAGTGATTTTCAATACCTCCCAGAATAGTCTTCTCCATAGCTATACCATGCACTGAAGCGAGACTGACAGGCCTGTAGTTTCTGAGGTCCTCCTTCTTGCCCTTCTTGAAAACTGGGACAACTTTCACCAGCTTCCAGTCAGCTGGGACATCTCCAGATTCCCAAGATCACTCAAAAATAATTGAGAGGGGTTTTGCAATGACAGCAGCCAGCTCTTTGAGGATTCTTGGATGAATCTCATCAGGCTTCCTAGATCTGTAGGGATTCAGTTGGAACAGCAGTTCACACACAATTTCAGGGTCAGCTGGGATTCTCTCCATCTTGGTTCTCCAGCTCAGGGCACTGAAGCTCCCTCTATCTGCTGATGACAGAGGCAAAGAAAGCATTAAACATCTCTGCCTTGTCTCTGTCTCTGTTTATGATGCAACATCCTCATCCTGTAACAGACCAATTATATTTCTATACTGCCTATTGACACTAATATTTTTTTTAATGTCGCTATTAATATAATTGAAAAAACTCTTTTCATTGTCCCCAACATTTCTGGCAGCTTTAACTCCACTTGATTTTTGGCTGCAAGAATTGTCTCCTACAGTGGCAAGCTGCATCTCTGTATTCTTCCAATGTCCCTTGACCTTGATTCCACTGGGCATACACCTTCTTTTTTTTCATTATTTCCAACAGAAGATCCCTGATCAGCCAAGCCAACCTTCTGCCTTGCCTGCTCAACTTCCAGCATTTCGGAATTGTCTGTTCCTATGCTCTTAGAAAGTGATATTTAAAAAATGACCAGTAAGTGATGGGCTCCAGCACCCACAAAAACATTTTCCCATGGGACCTTTCTTACTAATTCCCTGAGCAGCCTGAAGTCTGCTGTGATAACCTGAATAAATTTAGTTACTATCCTTTGTGTGGTTGCCCAAGAAGCTTGCTTCTCCATCCCTTGAAGTCAGATTCAGATGCAGAATCAGGTCGAACAGCAATTTCATAGTGCTAGTTTCAGAATTCAAATCCCCAAAGTATCTTGAAGTGTAATGGTTGCCCACATGCCATATATTATACCCATAAATTGCATATGGTTCTTTATTTCTGTTACCAAGCTTGCACTGATATTACCCCAACTCTTGCTGATTCCATAATCACAGTGTCTGAACCCAACCCAAGAGAGAATTAGAAAATGTTGGAACACTAGTAATGAGCTGTCTAAACAAATACCTTCAGCTGCCATCCCAGAAGGATGTAGGATGTGTAAATTCCAAGCAGATGTCTTGGATACCCTGGAGTATGTAAAACAGCCTATGTTTAGGTAACTCAGTCTGTCCTCACTAGATTGAGAATGATACACCAACCATATCAGAAACCAAACACCAGGACACTATGTTTCTACCAGCCTTATTTTATCCAGCAGCCTTTGGCTAGACAATTAAAATTCTAAGAATGTCAGGTCCCAATACCTTTTGCTGTCTGGTGAAGTCACATACCAACATTTTCTACATATAATAGCCATTCCACTAAGAAATAAGCCTAGGTGTAAAAAGTCTCTTTCTATTCTTGCTATGGAAATTCCACTCTATTTGTGTGAATTAAGTACATATTTACTGGAGAAATAAAGTGAAAATTCAGAGATTTAAGAGGTATCCATCCAACTTTTCCCTATGCCAGTGGATATTTCATTAACTTTGCAATACACGATGACTCCACAGAAAAGGCTGAAATACATACAGTCATACACAGCTATAGTAATTTAGCCCTGAAATGAGTTAAAGCTGAGACCATATACTTTTCCTAATTTGAAAACAAGTTCTGTCAGGGAGTATGAAACCAAAAGTGAGATGCTTTCTACATTGTAATTGGTGGAAAATAGGGTCCCAACATAACCCTTTTCTGGGACTGTCTTTTGCCCAAGAAAATCTCACCTGGTTTGGACGCTTATCTCCCACTGCAGAGTAATGGAAAGTACATGTTCCAATAGGAATTCTCACATAACAAACACTAACTATCCTTATTTATCAGGAGATTTGGGTGTTGAATGTAACTATATATAAACTAAGGCTTAGGCCTTATTTGGGGGTTTTTGTCCACCAACCTTCTAAGATACAATTTGTGAAGCCTGAAGCTTTGAGTTAATCACAAGTGCACAGAGATGAAGGAAAAGGTCAATGTTTTCTACCACCTGTCATCATTATCTTCTATTACTCCTGATAGACTCTAAAGCAAATGCAAACACATGATATCAATTACAGTTATGAAAGTAGATTATCTACATCAGCCAGTCATCTTTTATCTATGTCTGGTATCACACATCACAGGCAATGCATGTGCAAATGAGAGATTGTTTAAAAGCTCATTTTTAGTAGGAAAGCATGTTGCTACCACAAGTTCTCCCTACTGCATCATGGTAATGAACTCACATGTGTGTACTCTTCATACAGTCATACACTGTGCATAAAGCATGTTAAGCACTGCTTGCAGATGTTTTCATCTTAAAAAAATAAAAGTCATAGAGTACCATTAAGAGAAAAGGATAGTAGATAAAATCCAAATATGATTTAATACTATTTAATGCTATTGTTTTTATTTAATGTTATTGTTTTTAAAGATGTAAGAAAGGCCCTTTACCAACAATGACAACAAAAAAAGGCTCTCATTGAAAATATTCATCTTAAGATTATCAGTGCCTCTCTAAGAAACCTACCCAAGCCAAAGTCAAATCTCTTGCTGAGATAGCTTACAGCAGCATGGAATTTAGCTCACTTCATTCATTACAAGTTGAGCAAATGGTTACTATACTGGGAACCCACTGTCAAGGTCCGATAACAAGATTCACTCCCCTGGTCTATAAAGAATTTTTCTCATAACTAACATTATTACAATTTTTGCAACAAAATGTAAGGACATCAACTCATAAAGACACTGACAGCTTTGTGACAAGACCAGTTGTCATCTATACACGAGTGGTAGTCATGTCCTTTGCCATCCAGTGGCAGATTTCCAGAGTCAGTGTGGGGTTTGCTACTTCTTTGTCATGCTTAGCCCTGGGTGATGCATAAGTTTCGTCTGCATTTACAAGCAGCTACCCAAAGGGAGCAGATCCATGTAGAGGACCAACTGATGGTAAGGATCCAGTGGGCACAACTCATTTCGGGAAATTTCACTTCTGACTTGCTGCTTTGTGGACTGAGCAGTCAACTGGGCATGAAGTGTATTAGGTGGCTCCCAAAATGAATAATCTATTTTAGTTTCAGAGGAAAGAAGTCTAAATTATGTGCCCGAGATCTTGTTGTGTCACAAATGAAAGCAAATACATGTTCTTGATCCAAACTGAAATCCTAATGCAGACTCACCCTAAAGCTACTCTGTCTCTCAGCAGAGGCAACTCTCCCATTTACATTCAGGCAAAGTTGCTGCTCTACAGCTCCCCTCCTCTGCCCTGTTAATGTTGTTAAGGAAGGGCATAAGGAAGATAATTTTGCTAACTTAATGAGTGTTTCTTATAGAGAAGGGACCTTTTTATGGGAAGGGATAGTTCTGGACTGTTAAATTCAGTCCTGTACAGGATCAGATTACATCACAGATTGCTTGTTAATTAATCTCATTATATTTTTTAATTACTTTTTGTCCTCCATATTCCCATTGAAAATTTGAGGTACAGGATAACTTAACTAATCTAGTACCACCACTGTCCACTAATGAAAGCAGGTATGCTTCTGATTCCCTCAATATCCCTCAGTCTCCACACCCCTGCCCTTATACACTGACATACCATGTCCCTCCTTTCTTCCTTTTTCTAGACATTCACTAAAAAGATTTTAGATTTTTTTCACCATGCTTGACTTTTAGACACTCCATATCACCACAGCAGTTGTTGTTAGCATTTATTGAGGTCAAATTTACTTTCAACATGGGTGACTTGCACAATAGAACTGACCAAAGGATCTGCTAAATTGTAGGCTCTGCATTTTGTTAATATTTCCAAGCCCGACTGGAAATATTTAGACTGGTAGTACTTAGAATTACATTTCAGAAAATTCACAGCCATATGATATGTTGCTCATAGTCAATTTGTAAACAGTTAATGTGAAAATTTTTTTCTCTTTCCATAGTAAATTCCAACCGCTGATATTTACAGAGTAACACTTAGATTGTTATTATTAGTTCCTAAAAGTCTTCTGAAATTCTGCTTATTAAATTTCATTCATATTCATTTGACAAGTTCTCAAGATTATACAAAATCTTTTGATATTCTATCAAGCTTTCACTGTAGTGGTATTTTTGAACTTCATGATATCAGCAAATTTGAACAACACTTTGCTTCACTTATGTTAATATTTATTCTATTTTGATCTTGAGGGAATTTTGACAGTAATATAATGCTCCTAAGATCATTATCTATTTAAATTTTTCCTTTCAGCTAGTTCTTTCTAATGAATTTCTCCAGTTTAAATAATGGTTTTCTGTGTCTGTCCTATGGAACTGATATTTTACTAAAGGTCCAGAAGCATGGCATCTCCGCTGTTTATTTAGAAAATAAGTTTATTAAAGAAAGTTACCATGTTAGTTTGCCAGCCACTGTGTCTCCTAAAATTATGTTGCACCTCATTTCATCTGACTGAGCTGATTCTTCATCATGATAACCACAGTAGAAATAATAAATACTTACATAGTAGGGTGAATTCCTTAAAAGCAATAACAATAAATATTTTGACATGGAAAATGGAGAACATTTTTTAGATGTGATGGACTTAAAAACAAGAGAAAAATTACTGGGAATGAAAGTTGTTTTGAAGACTTAGATTTATATTCAGTCTTTCTTTTCACAGAGTATACTATGCACAAAATTTAATAATGTTTGGACTTCATGAGCTTTATGGTAGCTTATGGTGTTGTGAGAGATTATCTATCATAAATTGTGTGACTAGATATACTTTTGGTAGAAGATGTTGAACCTATATGTTTTTATGGTGCCTGGATGAAGAGGGAAATATAACAGAAATCAAAAGAATTTTAGGGGCTTCATGAATCCTTGATAGTTGGTCTGAAAACACAGTATCTTTCAAAACAATTTTTTTTTTAAGTTTTACTAGTAGGGCTTCTAACAGAGCCAGTGCCATGAAATTCTTTTGTCTCTGAAATTATTAGGATGAACTGGTCTGAATAGTTTGATAACAGCAAAAACTACAGGGTTTCTGTCTAACGGTGGACTTAAACAACTTTATTCCTCTTAAGAGAAGATTCTTTTAAAAAACTCATGCAGATAAAACATTATCTGCAGTATAAAACAGTAATTTCACTATTTTCTGCTCAGCCATTCCAGCATAGTTTATTTTTACATATGTTAACTGGGGATATGGACATGCAAGTTTTCAAGAATTCACTGTCTACATTTCAGTCCAGCAAAGTATTTTGTGATCTAATCTTACACTTTTCCCACTTTCTTTTGCTGCTCAACTCCAAGAGTCTGACTTCATCTTTACTACTCTCTGTGATTAGAGAGTTAAAGATAGACAATAGAGTCCCTGTTAGCTGTCTCATTTTCAGATTTAGTAAAATCAGATATTATAGATATATGTATCCACAAATCAGTGAAATGGAAAGGCTTCTTTTTCTAATGTTAATTTTTCTTACATATTCAGATTCTCCTAAATCAATAAATAAATAAATAACAGTAAAACATTAGGATGTTAAACTGGAATTACAGAATTTTGTGAGAAATGTAAGCAAACTATGGGTTGTCCAGAAAAAATATAATCTAGTTAAATTTAAAGGTGGTAATAAATCTTCCGTTATTGTTCTTTTGGAATAATAAAGTAGTTTATTTGCTACAGTTTTTCTTTTTAATTACATTATGACATAGCATAGGATCCCTACTTAAAAATGAGCAATAAACAATGAACTTTACACACTTCTAATAATCATTATCACCGAATCAAGTGTGGCCAGCTGAGGCACTAACTACATTCTCATCCCTCACCGTGTGAAATTCAGATGGAAAAGGGAAGTTATTTCATTTTTTAAAATCCTGATTTGAAGTTTTCCAGAAAAAGACCCCAGCAAACCTTTCACACATCATCAGAGTAATAATGAAATGCATTAAAACTAATGTTCATTTCTCTATTGCTCTTTGAAGCAGAAGAGGAGGCCAACAAAATGAAGATTTATAAGACTTAGAGATACTGTGAAAAATGCAAAATACATATGAATTAAACTGCGTTGGATGGAACACATTATTTATGCTCTAGGAAGACCATTTTCTTTTAATGTAAAAGTCACAATCCTTTACACATTAGCTGTGAAACATAAGACCTGGCAAGTGTCTTAAATATATTTATCGTCGTCAGCAGCAGACAGTAGTGGACCCAAAGCTAAAAATATGTGTATAAACAACTGCAGTTGAACTCACTGTTCAAAAATGTGTGTAACAATGCACTTCACACTCAATTGGAGTCAGTCAGATCACTTCATGGTGAACATAACATCAGCAGTAGAAACAAACACCAAGATTTGTTCAAGGAAATATACCTTTCTACTGGAGGGCGGATGGAGGGGTAGGAAAACAGAACAAAGTAGGAAACTATTAATGTGAAAAATATTTCATTTTCTTAAACCATAGATAAGGATGAATACTGATACTGATGACAGGCAAAATGTTAAAATATTTCACTATCCTCATTTCATCTGTGTGCATGTTTATCATCCAGTTTAACACCTTATAATTTTGTGCTAGTAAGATTTTTCAAGGTATTATTTTAGACTGATCTACCAAGAAAATTAAATATACATTATATTTGTTGGACAGTATATATCATTCAACAACTATATGTGATCCTGCTGTGGTAGCCCACCTGGGGAACAGCCTATGACTAACAGTGTAGACAAAAAGCCCATTTTTTTGCAACTAAAACTGATTAGTTTGTCATCTCCAAAAGTAGTTCATACTCAACAGCTTTGAGTTTACATCAAAATGGACAGGGTATGCTTACATGGTTAGTGACCATAAGTTATCATCAGTAGCTCATTTTCTTCGAGAAAGTAGTCAGCTGCTTCTAAAACTGTCTCTGTGATGCAAGTGAGGCTGTAGGACAGATGTCTTCCCTTGATCCAGCTGGCTCAGTACCTGACATTTCTCTTCAACTCTTTCATAAAGCATATGCTTTCTTTGCAAATCTGCCACCACTGTAGTACTACGAGAACCAGATCCATTATTTTTGACCAAAAAAATTTGGTGTAAAATTGTTTTGGGAAATTAGGGAACATTCATACAAATTATGCAACTGACAAATCAGTGAAGGTAAGAATTTTTCAGTAAGGCATAAGCAGTTAAACAAAGTAACATTTTCTACTGCAATAGACCGATCCAGAAGAAGATACCCATTTTCAGATTGATTACATGACTTTTACTTGCCCTTTTCAGGATGAAGTTATTTATTTGCTGAAACTGATTTCATTAGTGGTTTCAACAAACCTGTTAGATTTTTAATTGAAGAAACAAAGTAAGAGCAAGCACACTGAGATCATGCATCAGTTCGGAGACAGTAAACTCCATAAGGTAATTCTAATAACTGGTCTTCCCGGATTAGGTTATACAGAAAGATCTAGAATGCAGTTTTGCTAAGATTTGCTGTTGGCAGCTGCTCTCTGAACTTTATTTCTTCAGTCTTTCAGATGTGCACGTAGAAACTCACAGGTACTTTCAAAGGTGGCAGATCAAGAAATTAATCAGCCAGAATCTTGCCTTGGACCAATGATATAATATAGAGATGCCACAATTTCTGATCAAGCCCCCCTAGACAAAGCCCCCTTTGCACTACTTTTACAAAGGTTTCCATTTGGACTAAAGTAATTTCATCCTGTGAACACAGACAGTTCTGTTTTCCTTCAGACTTCCTGCTTCCTGAAATTTTCAGAGGAAGATAAAGAAATTTGTAGGATACCTGTTTTAGGCAATTGTAAGTAATTTGACCTAATTCTGAATATATTTTCTTGCCTATCATATGCAAAACCCCAAATCAATGGGTCTAAGATCTTTCCTGTCTTTAAAAATCCATTTTCAGCAGTCCATTATGTTTATGAAGGAGATTTACTTAAATATAATGGAAGACTTCACTTATGTTTACCGTAAATGTTCCGTATTTTGCATTCTGTCAGCAAAATCTTTGCAGTCAGCTTTTAATAACTATTTGGACAGATAGTTTAATGAGATTTCTAAATGTATTGAAGTGAAAAAGGGATGTCTTTTTTGAAAAATCCTATTCAACAAGGCAGTTCTTCCCTCATCTTCCCTTATAATGGTGTATTGTAAACCCTGGAATGTTATAGAATTATTCTAGGGGCTAAGTATGACAGTCTGTAAAACAAAAAAATGTTTTTGGAAAGATCATATGGTTTTAAATTATAATTTCTAGAGGAAATAATTGAATCTTTAGGACTTCATATGCTGTGTATTTGGGAATTGTTTTCCTACCTAATGATGTATATGAAAAATAAATTATTTCTAGTTAGATTCTAATTTCGTCTTCAGTGTAAGAGATGTTTTTTACCTTGACAAATACAGTTAAGAAAATAAAATAAGTTTTTAAAAAGAAGAACAAAAAAGGAAGAAAACAAATAACTATCAGGGAAATTACTGAGGACATAAGAAATCTAATGAAAGATCTGTTTTTACTTACAAAAAACAAGCAGTGTACATTTAACTTAGAGACCAAGTGCATAAATCACTTGCTTTTCACACTGGTGGTACCAGATGCTCATATTAAAGGGCTGCAAAGATCCAAGGCTATTGGCTAAAACTCAGGATGTAGAATGTATAAAAATCAATTAAAAAAAAAAAAAAAAAAGCTGATGATAATGAAAGTCTTATTCTGGATATCCAAGGGAAGCACAGTGAGAAAAGCAAACTACTTTATTACCTGAAATCATAGAACATTCTCAAATATTTTTACTTCAAATTCTTTATATCAAAATTCAACTAATTTTGTAACCTCCCAAAGTACTTTGATCCTCAATATTGTAATATTTTCTTTTAGCTGTTAGATACTATAAATTTGGTATCCAATATAAATTACTTCTCCTAATTTCTTCTAAGACAATGGAGAGAGGCAGTCACTTCCTCTGCTTATTTATTTCCTCTCTTTTAAGCACCTATTTTAAAATAGAATGAAATAGCTTCTAAAGATGCCTCTCTCTCTAATTATGTAGTTATAGAGTGTCCCCACCTCACACACATGAATTGAGCAGCAGAGAAACCAAGGTCACACACGAAATCTGGACCTGAGCAGGATTCAGTGCAATATTCCTGAGTGTCACCAATATACTCCATGAACTGGAACAGCAAAATACAAAATTAATTCCTCAATTCCTCTTTCTCTCTTTCTTTTGCATGATTACTCTGTTTTTTACAAAATGCTTTTCTTTATTGAAAAAAAAAATTTCTTTGGGTTGTTGCCTGTTTAGAATCTCTGTCTTTGAATCTGCTTTTCACAAAAAGAGAGAATTCTTCAAAAAAAGAGTAAAAAATGGAGTCTTAGCACCAGAGGAAGTGAACTGTCTAATGACTTATGAACAAAAATAAGAAAATAAATGAATAATTAAACAACGATTACAACAGCCAAATCCAAAGGTGGTTTTGCTGAGAAAAACTTATGTAAAGACATGGAAATATGTAATATAACTTTTTATGCCGACAGATTGAATACCCAAAAGGCACACACAGAAGAATTTTTTTTCAGTAGAAGAAAGTTTAGCTCATCTGTCAGATCTGTAATCCATCTGTCACTGAAGAAACGACCATAAAATTTCAGCCAAAATGATTCAGACACTTCTAAGAACAAGTGAAGTGAAAATATTTCCTTTGCCTATGTTAAAAATACTTTGGCAGATTTTTCTTGAGAATGCTTAGCAATTCTTATTTCAGGGTGACAAGGTATGCATTGCTGACTGATGGAGATGATCTTTGTGTCTGAGATGTGTCTTTACTGCTGCTGAAAATCCATATGTGAAGTCAACTGTTCCAGGTTTGGGGAAAAGAAAAAAAATGTTTTCAGAAGTTTCATAGGTATTCTGTTCTACAAAAAAATTAAAGAAGGAAGTTGAAGGAAATTGCTTGACATTTCCACACTACACGGTGTTTGATTTTGCCGTATGTTCTCTAATGTCTTTCTTTATATGTGTGATTGTGAGCATACATACACATTTTGTGTGTGTGTGATCGTGCTGTGCGCTTGACACTGGTGTTTATTTAGTTCTTGGGGAAAAAAAACCAAACCTGTCTTTTTCACATGTTCAGAAACAGGCACCTGAGGTATTACTGATGCAAAACTCAATATATCCAGGACCAGTAGTATTATATTAAAAGGTTATATTTTATTGACGTTACCTTGCACCAATTTCTTTTTTCAGGGTGGGTGTACACCTAAGTTTGTCTATTTACTGTTAATATTGACAGGAGCACATTTTTCCCTCATGCACACATATGTCAACTGGAAATGAAAGCCCCGCCAATATTCTTGGTACACTGTTTGAGACACTTAATATTCTGTCTTGTGAGTTTAAAAAGTAGGGTTTGAAGAGTGCAAAAACTGCACAGAAGAAAACTCAGCATATTGCATGCAAACCTATTTCAAATCAAATGGGCTGTGAAAGCATTTTAGAGCTGCCTGTTTCAAAGTAAAGAATTGTGATATTTTAGAATAAATACAACTCTTTATCTGGCATCTTTATTCTTCCTTGGCCACAAACTGTAGCACAGCTCACAAGCCAATCCTAAACCAATTTCAGGTTTAGCAAAGAGAAGGAAAGAAACAAAAAAAAAGAAAGAAAGCAAAAAAAGAATTACTTAAATTTGGAACACCCTCCAAAGACATTGTTTTATTTATAGCAACAGAGATCAATTAATAGAGAAGATGAGAAAAGGCCTTGTGTACTCCATTTTAAGGCTGGCCTGTATTTGGCAGAAGCTGACCCTGACCCTGCCATTTTCATTAAACATAATAAGAGGAGATTAGCAACTGGTGAAGAATTTACAGATTTGATGTGGGGCTTTTTTTGTTTGTCTGGGCTTTTTTTTGTTTTGGGGTTGTTTTTTTTTCCTCCAAATATTGGTTAAGGAAAGGACAGGAAAATAACTGCTGGTAAGTCCTGGCATCTCATGTTTCTCTTCTGAAAGGACAAGCAGAACAAGTTGCTTTTTAGGAATAAAACTACATCCATCCTTCTGGGTTGATGCTCAGAAAGAATTCAAATGAGAGTATGAACAGGGGATTAATATGCAGTCATCTCATGTGTCTGACATTACTGACTGGAGATAAAAATGAAACATATTTATTTATTCTGATCAATAAAACTCTGAATATACTCAGTTGCTGTTTTTTACCAATGTTTTTTTATTACTAAAACACAGTATTGAGTTTCCAGTTATGTTCTTCTTTTGAGTGTGCTCTTCAGAAGTTTTTTTTTCTCCTATTGCATTTATCCTTGTGTCTGTTATTTTCCATTTGGAGCACCATAAAAGCTTTTTATTTACAGTACTGGCCCTTTTGAGAGAGCTCAGTAAGACTACTCAATCTAGACAAGATGCTTGGTTCTTATTAGCCAGAATAGATCATGAATGTGTCTGGTTTTCAACATTTGATTTTAAATTTTAAAAATTAAATTTTAAAATAAGCACATGACAAAAGATCTCTAGGAAGATGCAGACTTTTGCTGAATTGCTACAGTCCTAATAAAAGATGGTTCTGCTGAAGTGTCAAATGATTGAATTGGTTGTCACATTTTCTTTTGTTTGATTGCTATGACAAACAATGCAGACTTTTACATGCAACATCTCTAAATATACTAGGCTAAATAACCTTTTTCCATTTATAAATTATGTTATTGCCTTATAATGAAAAAAAACCCATGAAAATGAGGAGGAGAGATGTCATTAAAAGATAACTGTTTTATCTGCATCTTAATCCCTTGAATATCAGGCTGCAGTTTCCCTTTAGGAGATGAAATACTTTGAAATGGCACTGCTAATTTGAGTGGAATATCAGGACATTAATCAAACAACTGTAGTACCATTTTGCTGGGTAGGCATGACAAGCCTTTAGGGAATTGAGCTGGCAACCTGAATATCTAAGGCATCTGGAAACACAAATAGTCCAGTGGATAGTTAAAAGTCTACATGAACTGAGGTGTGGGACAATCACATTTATGTGCATATTTAATTCCAAGGTTAAATGAGTTGTGGAGAATTAAAGCAGCTTTTTTTGTAGTTACTATGCTAAAAACAATGTGCTTGAAGCCTTGACTAGCTATATTTTCTATATTTTAATTCAGCTGTCAAAATAGAACTGCCCTCAGCATGTATAAAATAACTCACTAAAAGGTCATCTTTGAATGTATTTTCATATTGCAGGTAAACAAAACAGAATGTAGTAGACTTTTTTTGGTAGCTGATGGCAAAGGAGATATGGAATAGGATCACTGAGATGTGATGATGTGATTAATCCTAATGAAATACCACTAAAGCTACTAACCATTTAGAATGGAAAACAGACTCATGGGACCTAATGTTTCACTCATGGTAAAGCTTGATTTTCTGGCTCAGTAGCTGCCAGCCACAGGGGTGGTGTTACATCTACCTGATACAGTGACTGAAACACACCACTTCACTCTGTTCTTCCTCTCTATTCCTTTGGAATTGTCAGGGTTATAAAGGCAGCTCTTTTATGCTGCATAATTCACGATGTGTGATTTTCTTAAAATGCAATATTATACTTACATTTACAGCCTAATAATTTGGGTTTGAGAAGACAGTAATATTCGTTAAAGTACTCTTTCTCTTGGCCTGTTGTTGTACACTCAGCTTCAGACTAATTACATATTTTTGTATGTAAGTAAACTGGAAATGAATGAAAATGCCCAATTTGAACAGCTGCCTGCCTCATAAGACCCCGTGCTGATTCATAAGACTGAGGATCAGGGCTCTGATGTAACGTAGTAGGAAACAAGCATATTAGGAAAAATATCACTGTTATTCCATTCATCAAAATCTTCTTTGGGGGATTATACTTAGATTATTACCGAAAGCCTGAGTTTGGAATGGACATCTGGAGATCACCTAGTCCATCCCTCCTGCACAGACCAGGCTCTTAAAGGACATGAGCAGGTTGCTCAGCAACATTTCCAATAGGTTTCTAAGCATCTCCGAGGGTGGAGACTCCACAACTTCTTTGGAATACATATTAATTATTTCCAATCCATAGTATTATCATGTTTGTCAATCAGTAGAAGTTTGAGCAGGTCAAGAAAGCAGAATTCATCCTCTGTAAACAACAGAAATAAATTCATTCAAACACATCTGCAATATCTCCACATTTAAACTTAAAGCTTTTTTCTTTTTTTTTTTTTTTTTTTCAGTATTTCAACCTTTCTCATATGTTTCACAGTTTAAGAAGCAGGAACAGAAATACTTTATCAACTGCCACACTCCTGGCCAAGAAACAGAGTAACAAAACAAACAATGTCTTCAACATTACTGGGAGTCTAGTCAATTCATTTGAGAACTCCAGTTTAGTTTGCTAAGCTGGACAACTCAGATATGGTTCAGATTTGCATATCTGAGATAGAAAATTTAATTTTCTCAAGCTATGTCCACCATTTATTTGTGTTAGTTAATGATTTTTTTGTTTTGCATTTAACCTTTGCACAACAAAAGTTTTCTGCGTTATTAGTCATTTTAATAATATTTACACCGAATTGTCAGCAACATCTTTCAAAATTGATCGTATTATCTAGTTATACAAATCTGCTTTCAATAATTGGAAGGAATGGACTGGGTTAGCTGTTGATGAATGAGTTAGAGTTTAGTTCAGGAAAAAATCAAAGACTGCAGTTTTTCATGAAAAACAGCAGCTGCAAATTGTGGTTACAATACTTATTATTTGATATGTTTAAATATAAGAATTCTCTCAAACAAAAGTAAATTAACAAGAAATGTTCTTGGAATTTACTGAATTGTGCTTACTTCAATGAACTTTTGATCTGTTTGTCATTTCTTAAAAAGAGCTTATAAGCTCCAAACTAGAGCTTCCAAACCAAACCTTCAAAGCTTCCCATCTGTAGCTCTCAGAGTCAGACCAGTATGAATCACAAGGAACCAATTACTGCAGAGTTTTGCCATGCCAGCAGTGGCATTCACTTTTCTTTAATATTTTCACTAACCTTATTTCCCCTGAGAGCAAAATAGCGGCTGCTGTTTGTTCAAACTTGGCGGCCTTGGTAGGATGAGCTGTCAGACAATCTGAGCTCCTCTTGCTAATTTCAAGCTCTGTTGAGCAGTACTGTGGTGGCAAGACTATCATTCAGTGCTTAGGAACAGCCCCAGCAGGACGTGACAAAAAAAAAAAAAAAAAAAAATTAAGGGAATTTATATTTTGCTTATCAGGGAAAAAATATTGGAGTTTTTTATGGGAGAATTCACTGTTACTCACTTCTTTAAGAAAAAATTACTAGAAGACTCTGAACAGAACTAGCTGCCACCATATGCTAACCCATGGTATAGATTAAATTACTCTGATTAGAAATGTTAAGAATATCTGAATGAGAATAATTGAGGTTCCTGAAATTATCAATTCTACAATATCAAAGTAGAACTTATCTGAGCAGCATAGGTATAGAAAGAAAAATATAAATTTAGAATTAAAGAGAACGGCATAAGGATGTAGAATACATCTACCATTGATCACAGTCAAACCACATTGTTGTCCTCTTTTGTCTTCCTTTTATTTTTCATTTTTGTAAGTGACATAAATTATATGTGGCACTATTATCCACAGTGAAAGTGCACAGACATCCTGAGTAGGCCTATTTCCAGGCCATTAGCAAATACTGTCATTGGGGGAAAACATTTCCTAGCAGGACAATATCAAGTTCTGTAAGGGGAAATGCAAAGCCATGACCCTGGAAAGAAATAAGACCATGCATCAGTAAACACTGAGGAGCCAAGCAGCTGAAAGGCAAATATGCAGAAAAGGACCTTGGGGTCTGGTTGGACAGCAGGTTGAACATGATCCAGTGATGTGCCCCCACAGCAAAGTAGGAACAAAAGCATCTGTAGTTCCATTAGGTGAAAAGCATTGTTAAAAGGCTGAGGGAGGGGACCTTTTCACTTTACTCAACCCTGGTGAGACACATGTGGATTCTGGGTTCAGGTTTCCATTTCCCAGTACATGAGAAACACGGACAAATTCAGGTGAGCCCAGCAGAGTCTCAGGAAACTGATGAAGGGACTGATGCAACTGGCATACAGGAGGAGACTGAGAGGGCTCAAGGGGATCTGATCAAGTTATATAAATACCTGATGGACATGAGGTAAAGACAGACTCCTCAGGTGCCCAATGATAGGACAAGATGCAGGGGCCAAGTGGGCATAAGCTGAAATGTGGGAATTCCTATTTAAATGTAAGAGGTTTTTTTATTGAGAAGGTGACTGAGCACTGGAACAGGCTGAACAGAGATGTTGTGGAGTCTCGATCCTTGGAGATAATAAAAACCTGACTGGACACGGTACTGGGAAAGCTCCTGGTAGACTCTGTTGTGAGCAGTAGGGTGGATTCCTGACCTCTAGTGGTCCCTTCCTACCTCAATTGTTCTAGGATTCTGTGTTTCTATAAAAGGCTGAAAATATTTAGCAAACAAGATCTGAAGAGATTGAAAATAACATCCTGAGCCTCTAGTACAATCTTGTGAACTGATGAAGTGAATAATAGGACATAGAATGGGTGAATAGAAAGATATGGCTGTGATTACAGTAGTTACAGTATGCTGACAATGCAGTGAAGAACCTCATGGTCTAGATAGTTCTCAGATGGAAATAGTGGTCATGGCTTATATTTGTAGCGTAACATGGGACAGAAGAATCGAGATTCTGTTGCCAAAATTATATGAAAGTGTGAGAAGACCAAGACTGACCAAAGTCATGCACTAGTCTGAATGGATTGAGTTTCTGTTCCTGTATGAGACAATTGTGTGGGGAAAATGTAATCAAACTCAATCAAACTTTTACACTAAGCAATATGAGAAAGTTCAAAGCTGCAGAAGAGCATTCAGATCCCACTGAAATAAACTTTTTAAGTAAAGAGGAATAAGAATCTTATAAAATTATGAGGAATTAAAAAGACAAGTTTATTTGCAAAAAGTAAAACTCGTTTTCAGGAAATCATATATGAGCAGACAAGAGGACATGGACACATTCACCTATTTAACTGTTTGAAGTGTAAAGCAAAAAATAGGTGAATTTCAATGCCTGATTTTTAATGAGGACAGTAACTTAAGAGAGTTATGAACTTGGGGAAAGAAAGCTAGTCTTTCAAACATGTCATACCAGGTTACAAATTAATTAAGCAGGTCAGACAAAGGTTTTGGCTAGAGCATATAGTAATAAGCCACATGACTAAATTATTAATAATAATTAAAAAGAAAAAGAGTTCCATAAACAAGGAGAGAATGATATTAAAACTCTCCTATTAATTTTCAGATACTAATTGTGACTAAGACAGACTAGAAAAACTGCTGCAGCCAGAAACATTGTAATGATGGGAACTTCTAGTTATTTCCATGAAGATTAAGATAGACATCTGAACAAGTGGTATCAGAACAAATTTCAGATGATGGAAGTTATTTTGTTAGACTTCAGCTTTTTGAAGCAGTTATCCAGAAAGCTTACTCTTGGGAGTAAGCAGTTCTTGTAAGATCTACATTGGACTTGTTTCAGAAAGCACCTGTCCAAAAAGCCTTTTCAAAGGTGAAGCACTCTCATTCAAAACTCTAACAGGATTGAAACACACACACAAAATAAACCACTACAGATACCTTCAGTTTCAAAAAGGGAAAGTATGCAAAAACAGAAAACTGGTTAAAAGTAATCTAAAAAGAACCAAACTTCTTTAGATAATATGGAGTTCCCTTCAAGACTCCTTATTAAAGTGACAAAGTACCTATAAAATCAGTCTAGCTAAAGAATAGGAACAGTAGACAATAACAATAAACAGTAAAAAAAAAAAAAAAAAAAAAAAAAAAAAAAAAAAAAGGATAACAGAAGTTAAGAGTTATACTTCAGATAAGGAGTATTTTGTCCAGATAAGGTGACTGGAAAAGAAATAAGCTCTGGCAAATTAAATCTGAGATTTTAATAAGCTAAAAAATTACTTTGAAGAACAATTTGCCAAAGGCATGAAGTTATTAATTAGATGTTTTCAAGCATGTTAGAAGCAAAGTACTTGACACAAAGTCTGCAGGGTCAATAGATACTTATTATAGCAAAGGAAGGGTTCTTAATATAGGAAAGGAACAAGACCACGGTAGAAAACCTGAAGCAGTGATTTGCATCACTTTTCATTTCAGAAAAACTTAGGAAGAGTCCCATGTGGGAGCTTTTCCTCACAGGAAATGTCCTGGAGCACTGTCTCAAATTACATTGCAAGCTGAATGTAAGAATGAATAGATAAAATAAACAGTAACTTCATGCTAAAGCTAGGTAGTATTTAATTCTAAGCATTAAAGGAACGTAGAATTTAAAATTATTTAACTAATAATTGTTTTATAGACTAATATTTAAATTAGCTGGAGAGTTGAAGGAATGAATGGATAAAATTATAGCAACTTTGGAAAAGTGCTTCAGGGCCAGTCAAAGTATTACAGACTAATAGGTTTGATTTCAGAAGTAGGTTAATGTTTAAATTTCTAATAAAGAGCAGAATAAGTAAATATTCAATTAAATAGGCTAAGATAGAGAAAGAAGCAGCACAGCTTTTGTAGAGGGAAACTGTGTTTCACAAACCCTATTAGGATTCTCTGAATTGATCTTCAGGAGTGCAGGGTGATGATCAATTCGTTAAACACACTAGACTTCCAAAAGCTTTTGGTAAGAAAGTATCAAAAGAAAAAAGCTGATTTTGCATAATTATTTCAGTGGGATCTGAATGCTCTTCTGCAGCTTTGAACTTTCTCATATTGCATAATTATGAAATTTTGCAAAAAAGCTGATTTTGCAAATGAAATTTGACTGCAGAGAGATGCAGGGAGATCTCACAGTATAACAAAATGACATATCCTTATAATGCACAAGCCCACAGGTAAACCAGTGTTTGGTATTCAGGCACAATCATGTGTTCAAGTGAACTGTTATAGAATCATATAATCATTTAGGTTGGAAAAGACCTTTAAGATCATTTGGTCCAACTGTTAAACTAGTACTGTCAAGTCCATCACTAAACCATGTCCCCAAGAGCCACATCTGCATGTCTTTTAAATACCTCCTGGGATGGTGGCTTCACCACTTCCCTGGGCAGCCTGCTCCAGTGTTTGACAAATCTTTCAGTGAATAAATTTTCTCCT
Organism: Pyrocephalus nanus; assembly: GCA_038380795.1. Lineage (NCBI taxonomy): Eukaryota > Metazoa > Chordata > Aves > Passeriformes > Tyrannidae > Pyrocephalus > Pyrocephalus nanus. The sequence continues at coordinate 39,272,255 of CM076260.1, forward strand.
AACATTCAATCTAAACCCCCTGTGGTGCAATTTGATCAAGGCCGTCACCATACTTGTAACTTGCTAACAGGGAGAAGAGACCAACCCCCATCTGGCTACAAACTCCTTTCAGTAGTTGTAGAGGGCCATAAGGTCTCACTTGAGCCTCCTTTTCTCCAGGCTGAACAACTCCAACTTCCTTGGCCAGAGAAAGGCTTATGCTCCAGATGCTTCACCAGCTTTGATGCCCTTTCTTTGTTCAGCCAGGCTGGCCTTCTTCTCCACCAGTTCACATTTTGGCACATGGGGATGGCCTGCTCCTGAGATTTTAAGATTTTCTTCTTGAAGAATGTTCAGCCCTCGTGAATTCCTTTGCCTTTCAGGACTGCATGCCAAGGCATCCAGTCTCCCTGAGAGAATTTAGAAAGAGGTTGTCTTTTAAAAAGTGATAAAATTTGGAATTGTTATTACCTGTTCTGGAGAAGACCTTATGGAAATCCTCCTTTTTAGTTCTTCAATAATTGAAAACTTGATTATTTAATGATCAAGTCTCAAACTATGTCTCAAACGGCTCTAACCATCACATCATCCACAAGTCCTTCTCTGTTTACAAACAACAAGTGACAATTAGCACTCTGAAAGGTGAGCTTGGAGTCACTGTGGGTAGATTTCTAAAGTTATTGAGCTCAGTCCTCAGTGATTTATTGCACTGAAAATGTATTATATTTTGAAAATTAACGGAAAAGGGAAAAGGAACAAATTAGAAAATATCACTGTGTGCCTGTGTAAATCTCTAGAGAGGTTTGAAGTCTGTATGAAAATCTCAAAAGGGAAAGTCCTTCAAAGGCCAAAAAAAAGGGCAGAAAATCATCACGGGAAGGGCAAGTTTAAGAGAAGGGTAGGTTTCATGTTTAAGTGTCCAAAGAATATTGCACATAAAGAAAATGTAGATTTTTATTGAAAAATATATAAACCTACCTTTACAGGCTCAAGATTTCTGATTTTTCTACAAAGAAAGAGACAAACCAACTCAATCAAACAGAACTTCTTTTCTCCAGGACCAGGTCTGCCCTTTGGCCACAGAATAAAAAAATTCTAACATGTCTAGCCAGGAAATATATAACTTACTTTGAGTAAGATGTTGGATGTCTGTCACTAGAGTTTATGCATTATTAGTCTACAATTCAATGCAGATGCTGTTATTAGTGTGAAAAGAATAAGAATTTAGAAAGAGGTTGTCTTTTAAAAAGTGATAAAATTTAAAATTGTTATTAACTGTTCTGGAGAAGACTATAATATTGAGAGCTGTGTACAGAGAGAGACAAGAGACAGTTTATATCATCTAAGGATGTGATTTAAAAGAAGAAAGAACAAATATTTTGAAAAGTAATCAGTACAATGTCTTCAGTATTATGATACATAGGACAGAGAAGGACAGACTCCATGACTGCTTAAAGATCCTTGACTACTCTATGGCCTGAAATTCAACTGAACATTTTCCATCTCCTGGAACATTTTCCATATTTGTCATCAAATATGAAAAGTATCCAGCAAGCAGTATAATAGCACTAGATGATTTTGGTAGAAGGGCTGAAAGAGAATTATTGGCATTCAGTCTTCTGTGCGTAAAACACCTCTATGAAGCCCTGCAATGTGTATAGCCAGGAAAGCGTGACTCCTCTTGCTTCAAAGAATCTGCCCTATAATGAACAATCTCTTAACTGAAATTAGGTTGATGGGGGGGGAAAAGCCTTCTTTGGGACTAGCCATACAGAAAATAGGAAGCTTGTTAGATCACAAACATTTGAGTTACCCATATTAAGAACACAATTCTTGAATGGGGTTCATGCGCCCCTGTTCAGGCATTTAAAACTTAGCCAGCTGAATTTCGGGTGATCTCACAACATTTTGTTTATAACTAAAGGAGAGAAATGGTCTCCTACAGAAAGCAATTCAGCTTCTCACTTTCCCTTACTTTAGAATCCTGTTTTGGAATGACATAGATGTCTGGATGTGTCTATTTCTCTTTGCTAAACAGGACCCTTAGGTTATTAGACCTACATGGCTAACTTTTAGATGTCTAAATTTTTGGAGAAGAATCCCATCTTTATTACTTCTTCTTTTCCCTTATGAAATATTTTTTTTTTCCATTTTGCATCATTTGTGTAAAGCAAATTATTTTTTATTAACTTTTAAAGATAAAATGCATTTCTCATAAATGTCAGCCAAGAAAGTTTATTTTAAAGTCAGACTTCTCCAAGAAGTTATGTCCAGGTGGAAATACCAGTTTATTATTAACAGAAATTTTGCAACCTCAAGTTATAGAGTTTGACTATAGTACATGTATGAGAACAAATTATGTTTTGTTGCCAAGACAATAAAAAGTAAGAAGCAAGGAAAGTAATGGAAGCAATTTACAGCTCTGTGGGACAGCCAGAGATACAACAACATATGCTATTTCTTAGAGAGGAAAACAATACTATGTATCAAATGTCTTATTGCAAGAATAGATACAGCACATGACAATAAGGAAAATCGTATTTTCAATAACCCAAAAGTAAGGCTTATTTAACAGTCCACCAGGTGAGTACAAGGAAACATATATACTTCATATAAGAATCCCATCTCACTCACTCCTACCTACCCTGTCCCAATACCACAGGGATAAAAATGCTAAGTTTTGTTGTTAATATTTTTTTATTGCGGTGGAATCCCTGTTCCTTTATTCTTTCTTCTTCCAACCAGTTTAATACTGTTTTCAGAAACATTTAAAAATTATATAGATAATAGGGTGATCCAAAATTTTTATTACACAGCTGTTCCTGAGAAAATTATATAGGTTATAGGCCTAGGACACAAAACGCACACGCCACCACCACCTCAAAAAAACCCAACCATGCAGCAACAAAAAAAGCTGTGCCTGTCTTTGAGAAAAGATTTAACACTTTTCTTAAAACCTATGGTAAAATGGCCCCTGATTTTAGGTCAGCTTTACACTTACATATAAAAAGAATTACATGTCCAGTGAATGCCTTCCAATAATTTTCATATTCATAACAATCACATTCAAAAAGATGGACAAAAGGGCAAAGCTATAGTTTGAATATTTTCTTTAAAAATGTTTCAGCAGCATCTAAAATCTAGATCTTAAATAATCTTGTCTGTGTCAAAAGGAGCTACCAGGAGTTCTCCAATAGAATCTATCATTGAAAATTATGTGGTTTTCTGCCATTAGCTTCCTAAAATACAACATCTCAAGCAGAGTAGCAATAAAAAAATCCTCTGAGTCCATACAGTCCTCAGAACTGAGGACATGTTTGCTGGATCATGAAAAAAATAGGACTAAATTATGAAAACAAATTTAAAGCTACCATATGACTCTAGTGATAACAAACTGGGTCTCAGATGTTTTTGAATATTTGGAAGGATTGTAGTTTGATTTTTACTTTACACTTCCAGTGACTTAAGATCTCATTGCCATTTTGTGACTGAAAACTAAGTCATAACTAAGCCCATAGGAAAATGTCTACAGTTTATTTATAAAATCTCTGGATGAGAGTTTACCTGAACTAAATCTATTTAAACCTCAGAAGTAATAAGGTAGGAAAGCTCAAGTACCATTTGCATACCACAAAGTTCAGAATTACGTTACTCTCATAATATAATTAACTCTCCTCTATTATATTTTAAACAGCAGTTTAAGAGGATAGAACTCACATATTAAGATAAACAGAATTAGAGAAATGGCACGTACTATATTAATTAAAGCTTCAACAGAAACTGAGTTTCAGAGGAAAATGAGAATGTCGGAAAAATGTATAGTTCTTACACCTAGGGAGTAATTTGAACTATAATTAAAATCACTAACTAGAAATTAATATAGGAATCTGGAAGATGATGGAGATTTTCAAATCACTGATTAATATAGGAAGCAGCGGAAGAAGCACTGAATGAAAAACTGCTTGAGAAAAATATGTCACTATATGTCACTATATCTATAGAGAAAAATATGGGGCTATGCAAATCCCAGGCCTCAAAAAGCAAGAGATCAAAAAACATAATAAGAATGTGAAATCCTAATGGTGGGATTTGCCTCAGTTAAATTAGTCATCAGAAATCTAGGCTACTCTACTAAGGTAATTATCAGGGTTCTTACTACTGCTTACTGAAAATGTAGGCTACAGAGAGGGCTGATCACCCTGTATTATTGTATTGGGGTGAATTACTCAGATGAAGTTTATCTTTCTTTCCAACTGCATATGGAGAGAGCCTTGACAACCCTGGGAAACCACACTTCTAAACAGCTAATATTTATTGACATAAAAAAATAATCCAAAACAAAATAAAAAACTTTTTTGCAAAGAATATTTTATTTTCAAATATTTAGTCTTAATCTTTGCACGAAATAGCATTCAGCAGATTTAGTACAATTCAAGTAAAACAAATGCTGTAAATCCACACCACAACATTGAATGAGTTCTGCAATGAAACTAAAGGGACAATATTTGCCAAAATAATTAAAAATCATAGAATCATAGAATGGCTTGGGTTGGAAGGAAACTTAAAAGCCCTTTTGGGGGTTGAGGGCACTTTTCACTAGACCAGGTTACTGAGATCCCCATCCAACCTGGCTTTGAATGCTTCCAGGGATGAAGTATCCATGGCTTCTATGGGTAGCTAGAGCTTACTCATCTTTACATACTCTGATGCCCAATCATGCAGTGTTGGCTCAAACTAAAATACCACTGAAAACTGTGAGGTTTTTTTCTGCCTCTTGAGTGTATGACAACAGGTCTGTAGAAAAGTCAACAAAATTCAGCTTCCTCTCTGATAAGCTTATTAAAAATGGAATGTCCTAATTAAGAATGATATAGGCTCCTCTGTGAAATCTACTGTCAGCAGTGAAATGCACAATAATAGTGTCTCTTTATAGACTCAATCTGTGAAATACAGTAACTGACTAACAATCTAGTTCCTTTTAAAGGTGTAGACAAGATATTCAGCTAAGGTATACTGATCTACATGATTTCCTTCAGCAAACCTTTATAAACTTTTATCAATTGAAATCTGATCCTTTTTTGTGATATTTCCAGTGCCCATAAGTTCCAGCTTTGTCTAATAAGGCACACAGCTCCACTCAGTCAGTAAAACAGGAAAGTCCTCTGCTCTTTTGCCACTGTTTCTCTAAACAAACACAGTAACACCAAGAAAAAATGTTCTGGTTCTTATTTTTTATTATCTTTTTTCTAGATCTGTGAACTATAAAAGAAACAAATAATACATACAAAAAATTATATGCTTTCTTTCCTAAGGAGTGAATCTCATTGAAAGATTAGAAATTATATTAAGTGCTGACTGCACAAAAATGTGGAGTCATTAGCTTCTGTAGAAATGAGGGTTTGTGTCTTTATGGTTGTTTCCTTTGGTTTCTTTCTTCTGGTTTCTTTTTCTTGTTTTACCTTATCTTATCTAAATAAACCAAGGCAATGCAGTGACTAATGAGCATCTCACTGAACATATCTATGTGAAAGCTTAGCTTTGAAACACTTCATTCTCTAAACATGTTCATTATATTCACTTTAGACCATGTGTTTCTATGGCAAATTAAATCACACTACTGAGCTGAAGCCAATTTAGTAAAGACCATTATTGGGGTTTTTTATTATTCTTGTTACAGAATTTGACTTAACTTGAAATCTGCATTACTGCCTTGACAGTGAAGAGCACTGAAATTTATTCTCAGGGCAATACATACCATTTGATACACCTATCTGTGTGTGCTTATGTATAATTTGTTTTATAACAATCATTTTATTTGTCCAGCTAAATACATTTAGATACTGATTGTTTGGTTGGTTGGGTTTTTTTTTTCTCTTGAAGAGCATATTATATTTTGTGTAGAATGGTAATTTCACTGTTTTAACTAAGTTTCTTTTGTGTAAAACTCAAAAAAATATAGGAAATTTTATGAAAATAAAAGGAATATTTTTACATTTCCATATATGTTTGCCAGGTGTAAAAATCTATCTCTCACACTGAAATGATGGTGTTTTCAAATTTAAAACTATTTTTTCCCTTAAAAAAGAACTGTTCATGATTTCCCTATTCACACTTGATTTTGAAGTTCCTTTACACTGCTATATCTATAACAGACAGGCACAATAAAATATGCAGCACCATCTTTTTGTAATATTTTATGCAAATAAAGCTTACAAACTTTGTAATATCAAATTAAGTAATGTGTCACATCTAGAATCCACTCTCTAGATGTGTTAAACAACTAGGGCTTTACAAAAGGGTAGATCTGCTCTGGTGTCCAAACATAAAACCCAACAGCCAGGCTAAAGAGACAGATCTTTGGGAAGAGGAAAACAGGAAAGAACACTCAGTTCCATTCTCCTTAAATTACGAAGCAGGAAGAGAAAGCACAAGAGAGCTGTTTCACAACAAAACCACATCTATTAACAGGCCGAGAGTACTCCACCATTATCCTCCTGTCTGTGCAATGTACTACCCTCTGAAAGGTTGAGAATATTTTAGAATAAGAAAATGACATCAACTTTTTTTTTTTTTTTTTTTTTTTTTTACTACTAGCTTTAGACCTATTAAACTGAATTTAAGAGATTTTCAGGACTCTCACTTTGCTCTGAGATACTTGATCGAAGAGATTTGATGGTAAAATATACCAACCATTGGCATTGTGATGAAAGAAAAAGGCAGTAATTACAGGTTTGGGAACAGCTGTGCATTACCCTGTTTGTATTTTACCAGACATCTCAGCTATATAGTCTTTGAATAATAGTGTCCTGTGAGGGACAGGGTCCTTGAATTTGTTTGAGAGATCTGATATTCATCTGTGCCAATATAAGACATAGAAGCATCTATTTTATGTATTGTTTAAAGCTGTTTCTCAAGAAACAGTATTAGAGTTCTATCTTTTAAAAGATACTGCTTTCCAAAATCTGCTGTAGCACAGTCACTATAATAGAACAGTTCGGCATTAAAACAAGTCAGTAGAATTAAAAATAAGTTTTGAAGCTACGATGTGGCTTAAAGTATTTAAAAGTCTGAGGAAAATGTATTTTTCTCCCCTTTTTTTATTTGATAAAAAAATCATTTCTTTCTTGTGATAGTTTACTGAAACAGATTGAATATATGGCAGAGCATCTGTCACTGCTCTTTAGTATAAACAGAAAAATGGAGTTAGTCACTTATTGATAAGATGCTTTTAATTTCAATAATGTTCATACTTTTTTCAAAAACGTTTGTTTGTGTTTTACTGCAAAAATGTTGTAAGCAGTTTTCTAAATTAGTCATTTTAACACCACATTTAATCATATAATTATGGCTTCCTCCTGTATACAAATGAGTGATAAAAAGTAGGATTCATCTCACCTCTGCTGTCACTCAAAGTTTAGTAAAAGGCACTCTTTCTCTTTGGTTAAAGGAGAACAACGAACATATTCATGATATTTGTCAGACACCTATATTAAATATCTATTGTGCGATGGACCTTAATTGTAGAATAATATTAGAAAGCTTTGACTATTTCCAACAAAAGAAGCCAAGTCCAGTCCCTAATGAAGTCAGCTGAAATTATGGATTTGATTTATATATCTCTGCCTGATCCAAATTCTCTCGACGTTCAGTGTCAGGACTTCTTATAATAGGAGCACTTCCAAGATTATTTTATCAAAGTCAGTTCCATAACCATGGAAAATTTTAGTACAGGAGAAGGACAGAAGAATAGTTAGGAAAATGAGGACAGATGACCTATAATAAATCATGTATCATTAATTTACAGTTGGCTGACATGTCATGACATTTGGAAATATACATTATATCCTAAATCATTCTGCAAATCTAGATATCTTTTTACTGAGAGTGATGTCTTCAAAATTGTGAAACATTTGGTCAAAGCAGGACATTAAAATTTAATAACTTTGTTTAGTAGAAACCCCCTAAAAAACTGCATAGTTTCTACACTGGACAATTCAGGAATTTAAATGACATTACAATAATGATAATTAGGCTTTGTAATTCTTTTACACATACTTCATGCAGTTACAAATTTACGTTAATAGGCAAACTTGTTCCCTAAATTTGGTATGCACAGCTAAAGAGAGTAATAATTTGTTGGCTGTTTTCAAGTCAATAATTTTCATTTGAAATCCCACAGTGCTTATCACATTTAATAACCGACAAGCAAAGTAACAGCAAATTCTGAAGTTTACAAAATTATTTTACTTAATCCAAACCAGAGGATTAAGCAAAATATTAGAGAGAACTAAATGAATGAAGGGAGAGATGATATTAAGAATAAATAAGTGCAAAGTAATTTATACACAAAGAAAATCTTAAATTACTTACTTACCTCTGCCTCAAGAAAGGAACCATTAGTCATTGCAGTAAGTTGGAGTTATTTGCCTAAATTACAACTTCAGTCAGAAATCAAACAAAACACTAAGCTGCATAAGAAGTAATATTATGAATAGCACAGAGTTTCAAAGTTCTTTTGTATAAATCAGTATTTATATTTATTATATCTGGAATGTTACTTGTATGCATTATGTCATGGTGCTAGGAGATAGAATGGCATAAGATCTCAGCTTTTACGTATTATTCCAGCTTCTACCAGACTTCAAAACATCAGGGAAGACTCTGTGCACAGATGAAGGGAATAGGTTGCTAACATCAAAATAAGACATCTCAGGATGAAGGTGAATGTTGCCTAAATGTCTTGTTTCCTGTCTCAAGAAGATCCGGTTTTTACTGTTTACTTACCTCAAAAAGTTACATGGAAAAGAGAAGCTTAGAGAGAATGGCTAAGATCAAGGAATATAACAATTTGAAGGAAGATTGAACAGACTTTTTTTTTACAAAAAATAATTCACAGGAAGAGCTATGGGGTAAACATATTAAACTGGTCTTATATCACAATTAAAAAGACACCATAATGATAATAAAAGAACTGGGCATTTGAAAAATCAGTAGGAGAAAATATTTCTTCACACAATATGTAGTTAAGCTGTGGGATTCACTTTCAGCATTTTAAACATACTAACAAGGAAAATAAGGATGAATTCTCAAGTCCTTTGCCTCAAAATGTACCCTGAATGCTTAATATGAGAGATCACTTTAGTGAAATGTTATGCAATTTGTGAGAATGTCTGGTTAGTTCATACTCAGCATAAGAGTCTGCATAAGAGCATAAGAGTGTGAGACACTAGAAGAGAGAGAAAGAAAACAATAAATACCCAGGTATGCAACCCCTAAGATACAGGAGATAACAGAGACAACACCAGAGATCAGTACTCATGTTCATGATTGGTGGGCCACTGAAAGAATCACCCAAAGCCCTGAGGAAGTTCAAACTGAACTTCCCAACTGATAAAAAGTGGGCAACAAGATTATTGTCAGTCTCATGGGAAAAAACAGGTTTGTTGGGAGAAAGGTGTCATGAGGTCTCATGTAGGATTATATAAAATTTACTATGGAACCTTTTAAAGAAGAAAAAAATATACAAAGGGAGCCAGGGAATTGAAGATGAGCTGTGGGAAAACAGAGAGAAACAAGGATAAAACAGCTGTCTAAATATAAGCAACTCTGTCACTACTCTTGTATGGCCAAACCTGCACCTCACTGCTCTCCTATCTCCCTGACTATTTGCTGTTTGACTCTGCTCTCCAGTGTGCGCGTGTGGTATATGCGTGCAGTCACCAGGAAAATTCAAGCTGGATCAGGTGGCAAGTAGGGTGGCAACAACTAAAGAAGGAGCTATAGGCCACAGCGGCCTGTTTGCTGGTCCCCTAGCTGGTCCCAGGCACTGGGGCCAGTGACTGTAGTGACTGGGATCTGGGGGCCTGCCTTGGATGAATAATATTACCAGGGACAGCTACTGGACACATCTCCAAATACGTGTGTGCAGCAGGCATTAGCAAAGCCCCACCCTGAACCGCAGAGCTAGGGCCTATGCTCTCCGTGTTTATCTAAGTGCTCTTGGGTTTTTTTATGGGTGGCAGTTAGGCATTATTCTTGTGGCTGGGTTCAGCTGTGTGAGTGGTGGTGATGCCGCTATGTGCATCTGCATGTTTGGAGATCCCTGTTACTGGTCAGACCTGCAGATGTGACCAGCAGCAACAACTCCTGTCAGATAATGACAGGAATAACACGCAGGTCCAGGTGCACATTGGTTTTGGAAACCTTTAAGATTTGGAGCAAAACATGTCAAGGACTCCACCTGGTTCTGCTTATGTTGATAAACTTTCCCTGTTTTTGAAGGACCTGGTGCTGGTAACTGCGCAAGTCAGGCACAGGACCACATGGCTCTCAGGTCTGACAATATTTACTAATTTCTTATTGTAGACTTTCTGTGTGAAAAAAAAAAAACAAACTCCTCGTAACTACCAAAACTTGTATGAACAAAAAAAAAATATGGTATTGAGTAAGAAATATTCACAATGAACAAGAAATTATATTGACTCAATTTTGGTTTTCATAATAAATAAAAAGAACATAAGAACAGTTTGTGCTTAATATTTGTACCATCCTTACCCATAAACTTTCCAGTTCAATTTCACTGTGACAACCAGTCTGTAACAAAGAGATTATATTTACTATGGTAAGTGCCATGCATAAGCATCATATTTCATGGAAGTTATTTTTCAAATTTAATGTTATGTAGGTAGTAGTGTTCATGGTCATAAAATTGACTTAACTTAAGAGAGACCTATAAAAATTAGATTGTGTATATCAAATACTCTGGTCAAATGTCACACTGAAATCCATTCCAGTAGCCTGTGTACTTGTGTATATTTAGAACATTGGTTCAATTCACTTTGGAATAAATACTTGAGTGTAAAAAGAACTGTGATTTTACAGGAATAAAAAATGAAAAAAAAAAAAAAAAGAGATATTTTAATGCTTCTCTCTTGAAACACTTGAGAAAATCACCGTTTATTTCTGTAGTTTTTAAGCACATTCTTAAGTTAAATATTGATTGACCATCAAAGAGCAGAGCACTGTCAGGACTATATAAACAGTTCCTTTTAAACGGCCAGTGGTAAGTTTTCAGAGAAAGATTTCTACATGCACGTAACAACAGGTGCAAAAGTAGTAGCTGCATTAGGGAAATATGGTAATATATTTACACCATTCCTTATCCTAATACCTACTACCTTCCATGAAATTATAAATATGTTAAATGTGTTTTAATATCCTGATTTACCTCATTATTGAAGAACAAAACTTTCAAAAACATATGAACAGCTATTCAAAAAAACCCACAAGCAAACAACTATGAGACAATAGTGAAGACAATTATCCAGTAATAATAGGTTAAAAGCTGTGGGGTGGAAGTGGTTTTTTCTGTTTGTTTTGGGTTTAGGTTTTTTGTGGGAGAGGAGTGTCCTAAAACATTTTAGTCCTTATTACAAGTCTGTATACTGGAACGTACAATATGATACAAGTCATGAATGGCAACTTTGGTCTTCAATCCAGCCACCAAATGACCACAGACAGAAATATAAGTTATTTTCTCTAATCTTTGGTTTCTTTGCTAAGATCACTTAAATAATACTATTTTTGATGATATAAAATGGGCATTTTTGCTTTTTTATTAACTCAGGAACAAAAAAGACATTCCAGAGGACAGTCAGCAACTTTTAAATAATAAGTGCTTATTGAGATATAGAAATATTGGTTGCTACAATACAATAATAAATGTGGTCTTAGACCTTGACATATATAGATAGTCCACCCTGTATGTCTCTTTCAAAATATACAGCCGCCTGACAGCTGTAAAGTAATTGCCACCAACTACTATAAAATAGTTCATCATAAACTAACCCACACTCAAACATCTAAATTTAATGCAAAATGTTCTATATTTTATTATTCAAGCTATCAATTACACTAGTCCTCAGTATCTTATGCTTTTGAAAGACAAACTGCAAACTGTAAACATCACCCACTTTACCTTTGGTCATCCTCAAAGATAGCAATGTTTTTACAGCTGGAACACAATTAATCTGAAACAATAGAAAACTACATTTTTTCATATATGGATAGCTGAGACATCATTTCTTGTGCACGTAGTGAGATTTACTAATTGCTGGTTATCTTTTCACCTCCCTTTACTTCTACAACTGTCATCCTCCTAATGTACATAGAGGTTTAATAGGAAACTAGACATTCAAATGTTTGAGCTGAACCTACTCAGACTTCTTCTTAATATGAGGCCTTCAAAGATGATTTGGAGGCTTATAAATTAAAAAAGCACATTTTTTAATAGCAATAAAAGATTCCATGTTACAGGTTAGCCCTGCCTAGGGGCCAAAAGCCTACCCTGTCATTCTCTCTCTTCTGCTCCTCAATAGGAAGAGATGGAGAAAATAGCAAGAGATAGTTCATGGATGGTGATGATGACAGGGGGATCACTTACCATTTATCATCATAGGCAAAATATACTTATCTTGGGGAAAGTTAATTTATTGCCAAGTAAAATAGATTTAGGTGGAGAGAAATAAAGTAGAACATTAGAGCGATGCCTTTTCTCTGCCCTCTCCCAAGCCCAGCTTCATTCCTGCCTCAGCTCATACTCAACTCCTGAGCAGTGCAAAGGGGATGGAGGTCACTCAGTCCATAGCAACTCCTCTCAGCCTCTCCTTCCCCCTTACACTTTTTTCCTTCTCCCACTTGTACTCTCTGCAGGACATACTTCCTTCAGGGAATGTGCCAGCTGCTCCAGCGTGGTCCTCCCCTAGCTGCAATATACTTATCTGTTTCACTGTAGTCTTTCTCATGGACTGCAGAGGAAACTCTCCTCTGGTACTTGGAGCACCTCCTACCCTACTTCTCTCACTTTGGGATTCATACTTCTGTTTCTCACTCCCACCCCTCACACCCCCACCCCCTCCTCTGTCTTCTCATTAATGACTACCCTTTCTTAAAGATGCTTTCTCAGAGGCATCACCATCTGGGTAGTGGGGCTAGAACTCAGGTTTTAAATAGCAAAAGATGTTTTCTGGGGGCTTTGAAGTGGTCACCATCTCTAGAATTGTTCAAAAGGCATCTGTATTTGGCACTTAGGGATATGGTTTAGGGGTGATTGTGGTGGGGGGAGGTTGGCAGTTGGAATAGATTTATAGAATTTACAGTCTGAGAGGAAAAGAGCTGCTGACAATTCAAATTTCTAACTACTTGGATCCAGTCTTAAGCTGTTTCAGGGGAGGTTTAGGTTAGGCATTAGAAAGAATTTTTTTACAGAGAGAGTGATCAGACATTGGAATGGGCTGCCCAGGGAGGTGGTGAAGTCACCATCCTTAGAGGTATTTAAGAAGATGTGGAATGTGGCACTTAGTAACATGTTCTAGTCGACAGGGTGCTGTTGACAGGGTTCATGGGACTGGACTCCATGATCTCAGAGGTCTCTTCCAACCTGGTTGATTCCGTAATTCTGTGATTTATCCCCATTTAAAAATATAATTTTTTAAAATTAAAAAATCTAATTTAAAAAGTGCCTAACATAAACATTAATTCATGCAGTTACCGAGCACTTCTCTATGAATGTTATAATACTGGAAAGACTAGTATTCCACTATATTTCTGAAGATTTGAGCCTGAATTTCTCTCAGGAACCTCAGCTCCCCTCTGTTGAAACCACAAATATTTTTTGGCCATTTTGTCTGGAGAATCAAAACTACCAGATACATTAGTAATTACCTCATTTTATTCCACATAATGGCTAGAGAACATAATAATCATACAAGTTCTATTTTTGACTAACGTACTCTGCTGAACCTGGACTTTTGGCTTTGCAAGTCTATGAGGGTATTTTTTATTCTTCTGTTGTTCTACGCAAAAAATAATGGAATCTACACAAAAAGTACTGAAATCCTTCAGTCAGCACAAGTGGCTTGAACAAATACCAAAACATATTTAATACAGTGGAAATACATTATACTGTATATATTAGAGAGTTACTCTGAAGTTTTATTTTTTTCTCTCTGCAAATAGAGTCTATAAAGCAAGCTGCAATCATAACCCTGAGGCAGATCAATTTATGGCCATAAAATTGTTTTGCTATTTTATTTCCTTACTAGAAGAGATGAAGAATTTCTGATTGATGATGCTTTCTGATGTATGATTAATTACATACAGCAATAAAGAGATAAAGTTATGAGGTGGGGAACAGTAATATGTTGAAAATATAGCAATAAAGCAGTAAGACATAATCTGTAATGGAAAGATTATTGTGGCATTTTCCACCCTATTGTGATTACAGAAAAATAAAAAATTTGGGTGGTAAATGACAAGTTTATTTGGTGCAACAAGCACTAATCTCAGTAAGCTTCTGTGCAAAGTCTGTCTTATGGAACAAAGTGTTATACAACAATGGGACCGTAGTTGTTTTGCAACACTCTGCAGTCTGAGCCACCTCTGGACATCGAGGCATCTAATATTTCTACATTATGGAAGGAAGGAATTTTCAATATTCAAGAAAGAAGTGTCAGGAATGACCAAGTAAGCAGCTTCTGAGAATTAAACAAGTACAATTCCAAATGTAGGTATCACTCAGCATGGTGATTCAGTGAATAATATTTATAATATTTCTAATAGTAAATGGATTCATTTACTAAGACCAGCTGCCACAAAACTCTCAGATCAGAGTGACTGCGTAAAAACTGCTTAATGGGAATGGTTCCTAGAATATTCTGATTTTTCAGTGACATTTTAGAATAAATTTGAAAGGATTCAGTCTAACAGATTATTACTATGAACAATCACAATTCAGTGCAATTGAACATTTCAAGGTAATGTTTATTTTAACATATGTAGATTTAGAACCAAAAAATATACTCTAAGTCAAGTGAGGCTAGTGTCCAATAGTACAGAAAGTGACAGAGAAGCTACAGAAAGAAATAGAGGGAAAATTTCTGTAGATTTATTCCAGTCAGTAGGGAAGGGTTCCTTGAAGAGCTGAAAAACAGTTTGGGAGTGGTTTTCAAAAATGGTTAAAATTCTTGAAGAAAACGTCAGGAAAATTTTTCTCAATAAATTAATCCAATTCATACAAGACACCGCACGTGAAGCAAGTGAAAGGTTGAAAAAGTATCATGAGGAACTGACATTTTACAAAAGAAATTACTTCTAGGGCACTCATGTAAAGTATGACAGCAAAGAGATGTAGCAAGTGACCCACTTGGATAAATCTGATACTTTTCATTGATGAAAATATGCAATGGGTGAATGAAAAACCAAGCCAACCAAGTTCCTTGCAACCAACTGGAATGTGATTTGACAAACATGAAATGGGATCCAAATAGGAAAAGAATTCCAAAGTATCAGGAATCAACTCCACAGTAAAAACAGTAAAAATAAAAACAAGGTAGTAATTGGTCATTACTCAACAAAGGCGAAAACTTGATAACAAACAGGTGGCCTAAGTATAATTTAGGACACATTTTCCCAATTGAAAATAATGACTTCAATCAATATGAACAAGCCCTGAGTTCTTCCATCACAAAATTAAAATTGAATATAAAAGCATATTTATTTTTTCAGATTGTCTGGATCTGACAGATTTCACAATGGAGTAATGTAAAGATAGCCGAAATTACCTCAGTTATTCTTGAATTAGTGGAGGTTAGCAAATGGATGGAAAGATCAGAAAAAGGAAAAATGCTGTCCTGATCCTGATCTTCAGCAAACCAAAGGAGACTATTTCAAGGACTGTATGTCCTAGTTTCAAAAGAACTCCAAAACAAAGAACGAAACAGCCAGTTTGTAAATATGAGGAAGATAACAAGCAGATGATGTACCCATATGAGACCAAACCAGGTTAAGCAAAGTACATTTCTTACCACAGCTAACTAATAGATGTTGTGGGTAGAAAATAAGTCAGTAGGATATGCATCTTATCTATAGAATGGATTTTCATACTGATTAATATGACAGTACTGTAAGCAAGTTAGGGGAAAAGGGTTCTGGAACAAGTATAAGATTCTCCACAGCCCTGATATATACTAATGCAGAAGGAGAACTATATGATATATAATTAATATATAATTTTTTAAAAAATTATAGTGTTGTTTACTCCAAGAAAAGGGAGGAAGGATAAATACTGCTCAGGTACAAAAAAAGCTTTTGCAGATGAAGAAGCTCTCTCTTTCTTTTTTCCATAGTGGATATGAGATCTAGAACACTGTAGCCCAAAAGTTTCAGAAAAGTCTTGGCAAAATGCAAGTGTTTTGGAATAGAAAGTCAGGCCTATGGACACCAGGACAACAAAGGAACAGGCAGGGCCATCACTGCCTTAAAAACAGAAAAGGTAAAGGTTTGCCAGGAAAAGAATAGAAAGAGTTTATAATGATTTGATGGAGGAGCTAGACAGCATCAAAATTAGCACCATACACTTCAATTTTCCTATGATCACTCCCTCACCAATGCCTGTTCACACAGCACAATCCTTCGTGTCTTTGGTGGGTATGATACATTCAGTTATGAACATCTCTCTAGAAAAAGACAGCTATAGCAGCCTCAAAGACATGACAGAAGGATTTGTAATCTGACACAGACGTGCTGCCTCCTTTATACTTAACCTTAGTGCTGTGAAGCACACAATATTTCACTGCAAAGGTCATATGCCATTGAAAGTAAGGCAGAACTTCTTCATGAAGCAGCACACCTCATTTCAGGCTCGTTTATTTGACCCTGTTTGTAAAATGCAGGTGATTGTATTTTCTTATTTCTTGAGCATTTGTGTTTGGCATGATGAACTTAATTCAGCCAAGTAACACAAAAGTAAGATTTGGTTTGAAAACATACCTTAAACAAAGAAAGTAAAGTAGAAGGGCTGCTAAAATAGAAAAAAAAAAAACCTGTTTCTTCTTCTTTTTCTTCTCATTATTGGTTTTGTCTGTTTTTGCAAAAAAACCAAAAAAAAACAAAAAAAAAAAACCCACAAACAAAGCAACAAAAAAAACAAACAATAAAATCACAACATTTTCAGCCAACTAAAAAGAATTTTACTAAGCTTTGGAAACAAAATAATTTCTGGATACATTTAAGCATTTACAAAAAGGCAAACCAACTTGACATTGACTTTACAGTTATGCAGCTAAAATTATTAAAAGTGCCTTGGGTGACAGAAAATCAGAAAATAAAAAAAAAAAATAAATGCAATTCTCTAAATTGCAGGTGGTGTTCTATCTTGAGTGATGTTGGGATTACAAAATCAGACAAGTTTGGAAATCTAGAGGATCCCTCCTTCTGCATTGCCCAGACACCTTGTGAATGTCTCCACAATATGGCTTCCTTGCAGTCTGATTCAGTCACTCAGTCCCTGCAGTAGTGAATCTGAGTACATACCTGATAAGTCATTTACACTATTTACAATATATATCTATATATACACACATTTTTCAGGCCACAGATCACAAGCAGACACTCAGATCACTCTCATGAACATCAAGGGCACCAATGGTCTCGTTGTCCTCCCTTCTCTGACCGAGCAAGATGCAGTTCTGACAGTGCAAAAATATTTATATGCCCATGTAAAAGGTGGGTCCACTCAGCAGCTGGTCTCAGACAGTCATTCTGCCCAATAACTGTCCCTAGATCCCAGTCTGCTCAGCTGCTGGCATCTGGTAAGTAAGCCCCTAAGGCCTCAGCCCCACTCCAGCGGCTGGTACAAAGCCCTTCACTTACACATGCCCACCCTGGTCCCACAGCCAAGCTACCTGTGCTCTCACCCTTTGGGTCAGAGGTACTTACCCCACTCAGAGGTGTCCCTTAGAGGTCCACTCACCTTCTGTCTCCCAGGCCATGTCACCTACTTGCTGGTTAGCCCAGGTTTATCTTTGCTATTGTTCACACACTCACTGGAACATCTGCCCTCACCCCCTTGTAGAAAGAGTAAAGTACTCCTTATTGGAAAATTATAAAAAGGAGATAGAACAAACCTAGGTGATAGGCACAAGGCAGAGCATGGACAGACAAATGCATGACCAGTAAACTATCTACATGACAATCACTCTATTTCTCATGCTTGTTCCTGCACGCGTCAACTAAAGACCATCCTTTTTCTGCCTTTGGTTCCTCCTCTAAGCATCCTATAATAAACCTTGTGCAATTCCAAACAGGCTCTTTCCCTGTATCAAATATTGTATCACACATCCCCAACGAGTGACACACACTCGCTCTTTAGTCTGAAAGGTGATTCAGAGAGCTGTCCCCCTTTACTAGGATGCCCACACCTCAGCAGCAGATCTGGTGGCTCTGCTGGGGCAGTCCCAGGAGAGGCCTGGGCAAGGAAGAAATTCCTCCAGAGCCCTTGATTTGGGTTCTTGAGGGTCATTGTGCTCCTCTGAGCTTCTCGAGATGGAGGCTCTTTTGTGGCAGGTGACCTGGGAGCAGCTGAGGCAGGTTGTTGAATTACTCCTCCTGCCATTGTTTCTCTGTTCTTCCTTCACGTGTGCAGATGACCTTGTTATTGCTTAACTAGTACAACATGATATTAAGCTATTAATTTACCTGAAATTAGGTAGGGATCATAATAAGTTTACTAGAGAAGGAAGGACTTGTGAATATATTTTAAAGTAGCCTAAGGTAACAAGATGAATATTTTCTAAACTACTTCAGTAGATTTCATCCAAGTGAATGGCTTAGCCCATAAATACAGCAGTATGTATGGACCTAAGATGCTGTGTATCCATACAATAAAATGGATTTTTTTTTTTTTGTTTTGAGATAAGAAGTCTTAGGGGAAGATAAGATAAAATTAAAAAAAACATTTCAAAACTATTTTCACTGTCTTAATCTCCAATTCACTTTAAAGAGTTTTCAGAAGTTTTGAAAATAAACTGCAACTCGTTGAAATTACACAACAGTCTCCCTTCCCTCTTTGCTAACAGCAATATTCTTAAGGAAATGTGAATTATTATTTATCTTTCACTTATGCTGGATTCCATAGCAGAAAATTCACCTTGGTTCATTTGAGGAAAACATACTTTGTTTAGCATCTGCTCCTTATCATCTACACTTCTAAATCGAGATTGTCCCTGTGATATCAAAGAGAATCATAAATGTTTAAAACTAACAGAAGGAGATCTCTTTATCTTTCCTTCCTCACCTTCTGCATTTCCCTCGAAAAAGTTTTTTTGTTTTGTTTTGTTTGTTTGTTTTGTTTTTGTTTTGTTTTGTTTTTTAATGAAAGGTTCTGCTTTGGTTTATTACTTGGTACATTAACTCAAGAGATTTTGCTGTTGTTGCTTGGAGACAGTTGGAACGAAGGGGGGGGATCTCACATTGTGCCTAGCTTTCCATGTCACCTGATCTTTCCATGCCAAGACAAAATCCTCAGTCACTCAAGAAACTTGTCATATTTGCTATGCTCCCTTTTCCATGCACTAAGGTACACCCCATATTTTTTTCTTTTTTCCTTTCACTGAAGAGAGAGGAAATACCAGTAACAAATTCACTGTGAAAAAAGTAATTGCAACTGTTGTCATTACAGTATATGGATAAAAGGAAATGTTTATAGACACATTCATAGACAATACGAACACTGTGTACAGTGACATAAAATAAACAAGATATTATTCAGAATTCCAATGCTTTCTTCAGTACCTGTAATTGATCTTCTTCTTGAGATTCATTCACTATACAATTATTAAAATCTTTCATATGAATGACAAATACTCAAACAAAAAATCCAAACAAGATAATGGCTGGTGTAACATTTATTGCATGGAGAAATTCCTTTTAATGCATATAAATGTCTCTGTTCTATGCTTACTGGAAAAAATTACATGGTTTAACAAAGCCAGTTTTGATCTCAATGTGAAAAGAATTCCAGCAGCTCTGTTCCCCTAATTGGATTTGCTATGCATTGTAGACCAAGCAGTACCTTTCACTCAGCTGCAAAAATAAGCCAAGCTTTAAAAATGGTGCAGCTGCAGATATTTACAATATACATCAAAAGTTACTAAAAGACCCATGCATCTTTTTTCTTCCTTACATAAAGGCTAAACACCGCATTCATGTCTGCTCCTTGTAGAACATAAGGGTTGGGTGATACAAGGCACTAAATGTCCAGAGTTGCACTTGGGTTATTCTGAAGATATTTGTACTCCTAACTGGTTGTACTTTACTATTTAAACTGAACTATGTGTTTAAGTGCTTCATGGGATGAATGTAAAGGTTGTGACTCTTCATGAGATCAAGCCCTAGGAAAGAAGCAGTAACTTCTTCCAATTCCCTTTTCAACTAAGGAAAAGTGTAACATCATACAAACTTCAGCATCATATAGAATGCAATAATGCACCTGAGATAGATGTCTTAAGTGAAGAATTTTTGTGTATAAATAAAAACCTATATATCTACATCTACTGTTGAAATATGTGTCTTTTTAAGTAACTGTTCCAGCACACTATGTTATAGTAGCTAGCCTTTGAGAGTTCCAGGATACTTTAAAAAATACACAATTATATGGGCACATCTGACACCACTGTGACCAAAACATTTACTTTAGGAAATGTTACTCTATTAAATTTCAAACTGAATTCTTTGAATTTGATATTGTAGAGGAACCCTTGTGTTTGCTCTAGAATTAGGCAGCACAGAGGATATGTTTGCTATGTTACTTATTCAACTGGCAGTCATTCCTTTCACCTTTTACTGATTCTATTTCAGCTGAACTAAAAAGATGTATCTCCTTTTCCAAAGACCAAAGTCTTTCCCCTGCAAGCCCTGAGAGTTTTTACACATTTACATGTAAGTATTCTCACCCTCTCACAGCAACGTATGTTTTCGCAAATTCATCTTAATTTACAAAATGGATCTTCATGCTCCTTTTTCTAGAGATTTTTCCAGTCTTAGATTTTTTGCAATAACAAGAGTAAAGTAAATTCCTATTTGTAGCATAGATATTTATTTAATGAGTATTTACTTCAGCAAATGAGTGCCAGCATAATTGAGTAATGCAGATGCCAGATATAATTAAGTGTAACAATAAGTTATGTCATCTGTTTACAAATAAAAGCCATTGGTTTAATGTTTAGTTTCTTGAAACATCTTCTCAACATCAAATAATTACAAACAAAATATTGTGTATGGCCCGAAGATAAATATCTTGTTCAACTCAAAATAAAATATTTTTGTCACTACAATTAAATGTTTTATCTTATCTGAAAATTAATTTATTATAAATTATCTTATCTTTAAATTAACTAAACTTTGAAACAAAATATCTCATAAAGCAAAGCAGAAATGAATTTGAACAAAAGAGTATTGAAGAGAGCAGAACTTGACAAATACTCAATGTTAATTTGTAAATAGTGTTATACGCCATAATACTTTATGTTTTAAGCAAAAAGACCCTACATGATACTCATCAAAATCCATTCAATGGAATAAGGCAGGTTGAGCTGGTCAGCAGGTGGAGCTCATACTTATATGGCTTAGTCCTTAATTGTGGTTGAACCATAAAACTCAATAAAGAAGACAAATAAACTTCCAACCATAAAAATAATTCTCTTTGTTTCAGGAAGTCAGTAAAATTAATATTTATCAGCCAAAACTGCCTAGCCCTTACCCCAGTATTCCCAAGTCCACTGCTAAACCATGTCCCCTAAAGCCACAATTACATGTCTTTTAAATACCTGAAGAGATGTTGACTCCATCACTTCCCTAGGCAGCCTGTTCCAGCATTTGACTATTCTTTTGGTGAATAAATTTTTCCTAACATCCAATCTAAACCTCCTTCAGTGAAACTTGAGGCCATGTCCTCTCATCCAATCATTTGTTACTTGGAAGAAGAGACTGGCACTCACCTGGTTATGAGCACCTGTCAGGTAATTGTAGAGAGTGATTAGGCCTGCCCTGAGCCTTAATTTCTCCACGCTAAACACCCTTAAATCCCTCGGCCACTTTTCTTAAGAGCCACTTCTGATCTAGACCTTTCACCAGGTTCATTACCCTATTTTTGTACTTGCTTAAGTGCCTCAAAATCCTTCTTGCTCTGAGGAGCCCTAAAGTAATGCAGTATTCAAGGTGCAGCCTCCCCAGTACAGAGAGATGGTCACTTCCTTGGTCCTGCTCGCCACGTTATTTCTGACCAAGCCAGGATATCATAGACCTTCTTTCCCACCTGGGCACACTGCTGGCTCATGTTCAGCCTGGTGTTGACCAGTACCTCCAGGTCCTTGTCTACCAGGTAGCTTCCCAGTCATTTTTTCCCCAGCCTATAGTATTGCATGGAGTCACTGTGACCCAAGTGCAGGACTCAGCACTTTGCCTTATCTCCATAACCTGCCCCAGCTCATAACTCCTCCCAACCTCCCTCCCCCCAAAAACCCAAACACAAGTAAAACACCTAAATGGAACACCAGCATTCACTACTTAGTATGGAGCACTGCCTATTTGTATTTTCTTCTGTTTCCATTCTCTGGTGATAAGGATTATTCTTCAAGGCTCAGGATTCTATCAGGAGCACCAGGGGCAGATGGCTGCAATACTGTTTAAAGTATTTGCCTGGAGAATGAAAGCTGGACATTTGGAACCTCCGCTATTAGTGGCAAACTTGAATTCAAGCATCTATTCCCAATCATATTCTACTTGCATATTGCACTAATAATGGCCACTGTTCCTTCCATGATCTTGGTCAAAAACAACAATTGATATCTTTTTATACTAATATTTTTGACTGATTCAGCAGAACAAAGAAGGAGTTTCTGAAAAACAAACCTTATTTCATGTGGTCATTTATGCCATCATTGGATGCCTGTTTTGTGCAAGCTTGAAGATCCCCCACAACTTCATGCATTTAATTTTCTCCTGAGTGGTCAGACTATATCCCAATGACTTCAAGTTAATTCTTAGTGGTTGAAGGAAAAACAGTTTTTCAAATTAAATTACTCAGGAAATTTTCATAAAGAAAAATAAAATTTGTTAACCTTTTCCTAACTGTCAAAATACATAGCAATATCTAGCATCACTCTCATATTTAAATGACAGTTACTTTTAATGTCTAAAATCTTCTAATGATTACTATAATCATCATAAAATTGAACAAAGCTGCAAACTTAGATCTATTTCAAAGTCTATTGAAATCCCTGATTGAATTTCATAGTATTCATTGACATTTGGGTCAGACCTCCTGATATGAGGAATAATCATAAATAATCAGTAAGAGAACAAAAATAAACCTGTATCTCATAAATACAGTGGGAAAGCTACCATGCATAATGGGAAATTGCAGGTAGGGGAAAAAACTAAAACCACAAATGGGAAATCCTGAACAGCATGCTCAATCAGATAATTTCAAAGATATGCTTGCTGGTGACCTTCCACTAGGTGATAAGCATAATTGGAAAATGTAATGCATTATGTATTCTAGTGTGTAGTCCAAAAAGTCTCAGATTTCCCCTTTGTCCATCAATCATTAGTTCATATGGGGAAAGGAGCAACATTTCATAGCTAATGTGCTAGTATGTGATTCCATATGTATTTAAAATCTGTGAAATTTACCTTAATATATGCTCTAAATAATGACTTCTGGTGTTTTAAAATCTATTCCTTCTGCTCTGCATTCTAAATGTGTATAAATGCTCAGTGGAGATTTCAATAATTCTTCTGTCCTGATAAAGACAAAACCTTTTATATTGCCTCAAACTCTTTCCTTAGGACTCAGAAACTGCCAGATTCTTGTTTTTATCTAGTCTTCATTGTCATCTAGAGACAACTTTATCCATGCCAGTAAGGTAATTTTTCCCATTACCAGTGTTATCCCTATTGCTGCATTTTCATGTAAGATATGACAACATTGTAGTACACATTTCTCATTCAATTATTATTTTTTTTCCTTTTAGATTTCTCTACCTTTTATTGACTAAAAATTTATGAGGCCCTTTTAAATTAACCTGCTCTTAGTCATCCAGCTTTATGATTTAGTTTTATTGACCTTTACTTGCTAGAAAAGAATAGCTTTTATCATGATTTTGGACATTCTATACTACTCTTTAAATAGATATTCCCATTTAGATAAAAGTCAGTCTAAACCAAAGGATTAGAAAAGAGAGGTATGTCAGAAAAGGCAAATTTGTTTGCATTAACTTCCTCAGATTGGTACTTTGTTACATAAGTTCTTGCTAATTTGTAACCAAATTGAGAGACTACTGAACCATAGACAAGTCAAAATCCAGGAGGAGCTCTTCCCAACTTAAAGGCAGTCTATATCTTCAGACACAGATCCTTTACAGAGAATTTTTTGGGTATGCTGCTGTTCCATTTTTGTTGTTGTTGTTTTACCCTGAATGACCTCTATATTCAAAAATTGCTCAACAAGCCCAATGATTATGTTATCAACTCTAAATATTGGGAAGTATCAGTCATGCTATTGAAAGGAAGAAGAATATATTTGTCTCTGCATGTTTTTATTATACCATATTCTGAGAGGGTCCAAAAGATCTGTTCCCCTCATTATTATCCTGTAAGATGAGAATCATTTGCACTGTATTTAGAAATAAAACCCTGTTTATTTATGAGACTTAATGACTTTAGTAGTCATTCATCACACAGCTTATGATAGTAGTCCCTGGTCCTGAAATCTCCACATTTTTTTGTGTTTATTGATAGCTGCAGAAGCAATTTAGGTACCTAGTTAGAGAAACTATGATTCACTAAGACTATTTTGTCAACATATACATATGCCTTACAGGTAAAAAGTAGATGCTGGAGTGAGATGCTAATGAGCAAACCATAAAAAACAGAAGAGGTAGACTGCAATCAAATATCGTGACCCTATGGCTATGTACAACTATGTTCAAAATAACTATGTAACTACAGAGACAGACCAATACAACTTTTACCTGGGCTACATTCAGAAGTCACAAATAAAAACAAACAAACAAACAAACAAACCCATTGATCTTAGTAGTATATTTTAACAGTCTGCCTTAGAGAAAGTATTTTAGTCCCAGAAGATGTTGTCTACGATACTCAGGATGTAATAACTGGGGCACAATGTGGAGGTGTCTGAAGATACTTATTTTTGGCCTGATTATATAAGAAGAATCTGTTGTCAAGATGAGCAATGTATTTTAACATTATCTATAGAAATCAAGGTCTGCAGTTCAGCAAAGAATTAGCCATGAATATCTCTTATGTAAGTAATCCCATCAACTTCAGTGGAACTGCACATATAAACAGTTCGTCTATAAGTAAGTACTCAGGGTCATGAATGGCATGTTTCATGATGAGCATTTGAAAAATCTATCCTAGTGGAAGCAATATGATGGCATTAGTATATTTTAATAGTTTTTTATTGTTTGATTAGGCTGATATTTCATTAACCCACACTCTAAGGTTCCTTGAATTCCCTCACAAAATGTCAGCTATCAGAAGAGCCATGCAAGGGTCAAATGTAACTCATCCAAGGGACTGACTCTGCTACGTGCCAGATATATTCTGCTACTCAAAAAGATTATCATCATCTGGCTTATAGTGAACACTGCAGAAATAAAAAAAATCTAAAATAAAATTATTTCAGTCAGCAGAGAGCTTAGAAAATGAGTCTTGCAATTTATTGTATAGCATTTATGTTGGTAACAGTACTGGGAAGTAGGGAAGAACTAGGGAAATGTTGCAGGGGTGCAAATCACATATCTTGGCATTTTGCTTGTTTGTTAGGTTTTGGTTTGGGTTTTTGTTTGTTTTGTTTTGTTTGTTTGTTTGTTTTTGTTTGGGTTTTTGTTTGTTTGTTTAAGTATCACATTTCTAAACTTTAATTTAAAGTATACTTTCTGACATTATTTTACAGTGACCTAATTAACAGAAAGGTAAAAAACATTAGTAGATAGGTCAGATAAATTTAATCTATATAAATTTACAAGAATTTCAAGTGCTTCAATATCCTTCACACTTGTACAATTCAGAGAAAGAGCCACTCTTCAATAAGTTGCCAATACCTTCATTCTACAATAAAATCTAAGTTAATTTTAATGTCAGAGACTGACCCTGCATGAAAATACCCAAATTCAGCATCATGCACAAGGTTGAACTCTGTTATTGTTTTAAAATTGCTTATTGGAATGTATAAATATGTGCACATTTGAACATGCATATGTATATATATCTTATTTAACTGCATAACAATTAAACAGAACTAGAGACAGAGAAGTTGACTTCTTAGAAAAACTACACTTGATGAGATATTGTGTCTCTAAATACTGCTTTCTGAAAGATCATATCAACACATTATTTTCAGTTTTAAAAAGAAACAGCACCACCTTGTATCCTGAAATCAAGCTACAGCTACTCAATATCTTAGTGGCAACATAATATATATATACATAGAAACAACTATTTAAAAAAACAAAAAAAAACATCAGTGTAAATATTTTTGTATTAGAAATATCTAAATAAAACATTAAGCCTTGATATCTTGGCTCAAGACATGGCTGGTTTTAGAAGAATATTATTACAGGGAATTTTATGAGTATTTGAGCTAAAGTATGTTTCTTTTCAGTACTGAAGGCTCTTGAATTTTTTTTGGTAAAAGAAAATACTAAGTTTAATTTGCATTATACACAGGATCATACTACTTATTTTTGTTAGATAAACAGTGATAGATGTAGGTGAAAATGCTTCCAAAACAGTCTGTATAAATTATTCATCAACTGTATTCATTAATCAATACTTGCTCTTCTGCACCATAAATGTTTATATTGGAAGCAGAGATAATACAGTATGGTGAAGGTAACTAGCTGTCCATTACTGAGTAAAAAACCCAAATTTTTATAGCATCCACAGCTGAAATATTATTTGTGCAAATTATATAGTGAAAATGTAATGATATATTAAGAGTAAATTATGATTTATTTGTAAACAACACTTAATTAAAAAAAAGAACTATATTTGTAATAAAATTGTTTGCGAATAATCTTTGAAAGTCCTTGCCAGAAAAAGAACTATTTCCTCACTTAGCAATAGTGTGTCACGGCTGCTAAAACAAAGATGGAAAACTGCCCTTCAATTAATTGTATATGTATTTCTTTAAAACACTGTTAGTAAAAGAAACCTTAGAGATCCCTTAGTGGAACTCTTTTAAAATTGCAGTCAAGGGCTGTGTCATGTCTTGTTTTGTTTCCTCTCCATTGCTTACAATGCCCTGCAGAAGGTAGGAGACATTTTCTTTCATTACAGATTTTGACTTTTCTACTTCTAAATGCTGATTTTTCCCATGTCACTCATTATCAGTTCTAAGAATAAAATTTGACTGTCATTGGAGCTGACTGAACTACTGAAACAAAAATGTAATAATTTCTAATATTCAGAGAAGAGTGTGGATCTGACCTCAACTGTTTCTATAATATCAACATTTTAAAATCTCAGTATATGCATCAAAATATAGTTAAATTGATACTTACAAATATTCTTGGACAAACTTTAGGGTACAGGATTTTCTGAAGGGTCTTTTTCATGGGAACCCGTAGAATATGTAAGTTTGAACTTGCAGGAATGTTAAAACAGCTGGAATGGTGATACTGGTGTAACTGCAAGTGTGGACCCTCTTTCTCAGAAGGCAAAGAGTGGTCAGAACTAACTGAATTTTCAGGCACATTCCTGAATTAAGGACCTGTATGATATACTAGGAAAAAAATTGTGGTTTTATTTCCTGGTTTGCAGAAATTAAAAGAAAACTTATGTGGGATATATTCAACCAGTTCAACTGAACACAGAACTGGAGAACTTGGCATTATTTGTAAGACATTCATTTTGAAAGACTAATGGAAAGAAAGATTAAAGGAAAAAGAAAGAAGAAGACTAAACATAGTAAGAGGGGGGATATAGGAGAAGAAAAGATATATAAAATCATCATTTTTATTAAAAATCACAACAACATTATCTGAAACAGAGAATGATTTCAGATCCTTCCAACCTTTATTGGAACTACAGCTACATAGGCCATTCCTAATGCTTTCTGTATTTTCAACTAACAACTTTGTATATATTTCACATGATTTTATCATTTTGGAACACATTTAGTTGCTGTTTTTTAAACTTCCAAGAGTTTTAGGAAGTCTTAAACTGGCTTTAAGGCCACTGTTGTCTAACTCAAAGTGCTTGAATTCATGCTGTCCCTCACTGCTCAGCCTCAGGACTCAGTCATGATCTGTCTCATGTAGAACCACTTCCGAGTTATTCCAGTTTTGTTTCCAATGGAAGTTGAAGTGCTATCCCAAAATAGTACATAACTCTTTTCAATATCCATGAATCTATAACTGTTATAATCATGGCTAGACTTTGAAAACGAAGGTTTGAGAGGGGTTCTACCCACACTTGCTACAAGTGCGTTGATGGCTAAAAAGGACAATGCGAGATAGACAAGTCCGGTTGCAGAAGGTGCAGCACAAAGACTCCCCAGGTGATATCAATGAGACACGATTCTTTCCGTGTTGTCTTTTCTCCTCAAGAGCGATCCTGCGTGTGTTCTCAAAAGCAGCAGCAGCAGCGTTATAGATGGTGTGTCTCCAGGCCTCCCAGTTGGAGGCCAGGGTAGACCAATGGTGGTGATCAATATGGCCAAGGCTGAGGGATTGTTTCAGGCAGTCCTTATATCTCCTCTTTGGGGATCCTCTCTTGTGGCAGCCAGTGGCAAGTTCCCCATAGAGCACGATCTTAGGGAGGCAGTGGTCCTGCATCCTGGAGACGTGCCCTGCCCAGCACAGCTGTGTTCTCAGCAGCATGGCCTCAATGCTCGTGACTGCTGCCTGCTCAAGGACAGACGTGTTGGTCACATAGTCAGTCCAGTGGATGTTTAGGATCGTACGGAGGCAGCGCTAATGGAAGTGTTCTAAGAGACGCAAGTGATGGCGGTAAATGACCCAGGATTCAGAACCATATAAAAGAGTAGACAGTACAATGGCTCTGTAAACACTGATCTTAGTACTTTTCTTCAGATGTTTGTATTGCCACACTCTTTTATGGATTTTACCAAAGGCTCTGTATGCCTTTGCTAACCTGTTGTCTATTTCTGCATCAATCTTATCGTCTGAGGAGATGATGCTTCCCAGGTAATTAAACTATTGGACTGATTTGAGCGCTGTTTCACCAATGGTGATATGGGGATGGTGGGAGACTTCCTGAGGTGCAGGCTGGTATAAAACTTCTGTTTTCTTCAAGCTGACTTCCAGACCAAAAAGCTCAGCAGCCTCTGCAAAGCAGGATGTTAAACGCTGTAGAGCTACTTCTGTGTGGGAGACGAGGGCGGCATCATCAGCATAAAGCAGCTCACGGACAAGATGATTTAAGGTCTTAGTGTGGGATAACTGTTATAGAAGCAATCCTAAAACATGTTAGGAGAAAAAACGGTCAACAGTGACAATGGCAAACATAACAAAGAAATAGAAACCTGACACACGTGTTTTTCTGTCCCTTTCTGCAGGAAAAGGCCAGGGAACTAACATATTCATCTATGAGAAGGCAGTTATATTCCCAATCCCAGGACTTTTCATGCAGTTGATCCAATAGACCAGATGAGAAATTTGTTTCCTTTAGAAATTTGAGAAGGTTGTTATTGAATAAGGCAGATAGTTTTTGTCATAAGGGAAATATGCTTTTCCTACTACGCTTTTTCATAATACTTTAATTTGCTCTTTTTTTTTTCTTTTCCACCCAGCAGCATGGTAATAACAATGTTTTTCTGTTTCTTGAAAGCTCTAGTGTGTGGGACAAAAAAATTATACAAAATATGGATATATAAGTGCATTTCCAGAAGCAGCTGTTGAAGATACTAATCAGTAACTGACTGTGTCCATTTTACAACATTTTTGTAAAGAATATAATCCTGTTAGACACATGTAGCCACATTTGCATCTAAATGTACTATGATATTTTTACAATTCTTACTCGGCAGCAGCAAAATTATCAGCTTCATAAAGATCCCCATCCTGCCTCTATCAGTCAAAAATACAAGCTATAGGGGCTATATTAAATCTCTTTGCTGGGTATTCTTTCAGCATTTTGGTGAAATGGAACGATTTCTAGAACATTGCATGATATCATATGATTTTTGTGGGTTTTTTCCAGCTCTTGACATATTTTTAAGATTTTTTTTTTTGATCACTGGAATTAGCTTTTATTATTGCCTTTTTCCAATTATTAATAAGTATTTCTCTATATTCATATCATTCATTAGCTAATCAAGAGCATTTGGGGCTAGTAAGACACTAAATTTATATATGTAACTACTGTGTTTCTAATAGCCTGATCCAAAACACAAAGGAACTTCATGCAAGTGAAAGGAAACATTTTGTATCCCTTCTCAATATCTTCTTGGGCAGCAGAACACAGGTTACAGCTCTTAGTGTGTGCAAATTCATTTTCCTCTCAAAGTGCAGTTCATTCCAACATGAGCACTCAACATAAGCAATAGTTGATTTTCTTTTTTGTTTTGTTTTGTTTTTATTTACAGTATTAGACACAAAAATATAAAAGGTACATAGAAGGAATAACTAGAAATTGATGAAAGAATAATTGCCCTTGGTAGAGATTTTCCTCTTTCTCTCTTATAAAGTCATTACAATATTAGTGTGATTATTGTATGAAATCCAATCACAGTGTGTGAGAAGAAAAAACAAATACAAACATAAAATTGGTACAAGCACGTTAACAAGTTTTGGAGCCTTCTTGCTCTGGTAAGAAGCCTAAGACCTGAATGGCTTAGTATATTTTATTTATTAAAATACTCTGACAACAGATTAACTTCCTTTGTACATTATTTATTATTGTTTCACCTGCCATCAAGAGGAATAGCATGCAAACTGATGAATATACTTAAGGTGGCCTACTTGCAGTGTAATGAAACCACAGACGCCTGCCATTCAACTTTTGCAATACTGCTTCACAAAATACACGTTTTTGAATCCCTACAGAAAAATTACAGTACGGAAACAATTGCATGAGGAATCAAGGAGCTCAGCTTTTTCTCATGGATTGATAGCTGGCACTGCTCTTGGACTCAAATTGTATGAATGAGGTCTACAGTATGAATATGAAACAAAAGATGATCACTTTCAGGTATAAACCAATGGAGATATGAAACACTGGTGGCATTTCTATTGGAAAGGGTTTCTATGCATTTTTCTTTTTTAGTCTTGTTCAATAAGGATACAGGCCCTCCTTCTCAGACATTAATTTCTGCTACCTGGTTCTCTGGCTTTAGGCACAAAGTAGATGAAAAAAATTACAAAAGGTAATTATACAGTGGGAGAAAGTGTTCACTGACCACAAGGATTCTGCCTTCATTTAGAGATTAGCAATACTTCTTAGAATGACAGTTCTGAAAGATATAAGGCATAACCCTATATTTGTAGTCATTCTAAAGGTAAAGTCATTTGTTCTGAGAGTAGGCTTAGCTTTTCTCTTTTTTTTTTTTTTATAGCACAGATAGATTTATCATATTTTGTTTAAGTAAAAGCAAAACGAATAACCCAAGGTAAATCAAACTTTCCTCTTTACAAGCAAAGCAAAGCAATGAACATGAAATGTGACCCCTAAAAGTCATGACACTGCATCCCAGTAGTGACAAATTTTCTCCTGACTGATGCAGAGTGTATTTGTCAAGGTTTCAGATACCTCTTCATAATATATATGCTGCTTCATTTTCACACTTGCAAATTAATAACCTTATTTATACAAAATTGCTAGCATGCTATTTACTTCAGGTATCTGCCTCAATCTGTGCCCTTCTATTCCAGGATTTTTTCATGTAAATAAGTGGAACTGTGACCCTTTTTTTTTTAAATTTCTTTGACAATTATTTCTCTTTCATGGCATTTATACCCTTTAAATATCATGTCAAGTGATATACCTATCATGGCTGTCTTATGTATGCTGTGTATTTAGATTTTATACTGCTTTTTCTTTCCTTCTCAGAAATCAATCTGCCTGCTTTGCAATCATTTCAGTACTTCTTTCTCTGAATTATCTACCTAGAAAACCTTTCAGACCTGTCCATATATTTCTGGTGTTGAGATGTCTGGAATTTAGCACAGAATTCCTGATATGACTTGGTAAGAGCAATGCAGAGATTAAAGCTTCATTTCTGCATGACTTCATCCTTTAGTGCAAGCAGACAAAAAATCCCACTTGCCATGGTCCCTTGAGATGCACTGAATGAGATCATCTACAATTTACTGTCCACAATCACCCAAGGTCTCTCTTTTCAACTTTATCTTCTATATAGAATATTGTGATTCAGATTAATTCTTTCATGTATGAAGTGGCTGAATCTTTCAGAAAGCCATATTTGTCATCTTTGTTATGGTTTTAATAATATGTATTTCTCTTTATCTTTTTAGAAATACTATTACACCACACTGTTTCTTAAACCCCAAAAATATCACTTGCACATCATAAGTATTATCGCAAAACTGGGCCCATTATGGAAAATGTGGTAAAAACACAAAGTTGCCAATAATTTCCACCTCCATTACATGCAGTCTACACATAAGATGGGCTGAAAGCCTTAAGAATGAAGCTAAGTGGGGTGTGTTGAACTTGGAGGGCTGCCAGACACCCATCCATCCACTCACACTCCTCTTTCTCATCAGGATGGGAGGAAAAAGTAAAATGGAAAAGATCATGGTTCAAGATAGAGACCGCTTATCAGTTACCATCATGGTAAGAACATACTCAGCTTGAGGAAAACTATTTTATTTAATTACCAAGTGAAGTAGATTTGGACCATGAGAAACAAAGGCAAAAAATAAAACAACTACTTCCATCAATCCCTGTTTTCTCTAGGTTAAACTTCACTCCCCCATTTCCTACTCTTTAATCTTCTCCCACCTCAAGAGTAAGGGGGTGGGGAAGGGAGTAGATGTCACCCTGTTACAGCACTCCTCTGCTCCTCCATACTTCTTACATGTTCCCCCTGATTCTGCATAGTTCTCTACATGGGCTTCAGTTCCTCCAGGACACTGATCTCATCTCTGTGGGGACCAGAGGCAGGACCTGAGGGAATGACCTGAAGTTGTGTCAGGGGAGGTTTAGGCTGGATATTAGGAAAAGGTTCTTCACCCAGAGAGTGGCTGGGCACTGAAACAGACTCCCCAGGGAAGTGGTCAAAACACCAAGCCTGACAGAGTTCAAGAAGTGTTCAGACAATACTCTCAGGCACACATTATGACTCTTGGGGATG
Source organism: Pyrocephalus nanus (assembly GCA_038380795.1). Classification (NCBI taxonomy): domain Eukaryota; kingdom Metazoa; phylum Chordata; class Aves; order Passeriformes; family Tyrannidae; genus Pyrocephalus; species Pyrocephalus nanus. The sequence goes on from CM076260.1 coordinate 39,305,439, forward strand.
GTTCTGTGCCGGGCCAGGAGTTGGACTCCATGAGCTTTGTGGGTCCCTTCCACCTCCACATATTCTGTGATTATGTGATTCTATGACATATGTACCTAATCAGCATGGGGTCCCCCACTGGCTTCCAGAGCATCTCTGCTCCAGTACCTGGAGCACCTCCTCATCCTCCTTTTGCCCTCACCTTGGTGCTCACAGGGTTGTTTCTTGCATATTTTTCTCCCTCATTCCTCATTGCCTGTTCCCTTCTTAAATATGCTTTCCCAGAAGTGCCACTGGCTTGAGTGCAGTGCTCAGCCATTGTGGATGCGTTGGAGCAGACTGGAATTAGCCATGTCTGGCACGGGACAGTATTGGCTGTTCCTCACGGATGCTGCCTTGCTACTGCACTGCCACACAAACACCCAATACCCTAAGAACCAGAGGTAGTCTAAAAATATGAACAGCATAACGAAAATGAGTGAAATATTAGAACCTAGAGATTTTGGTATTGGACTTTTTTTAATCAGAACATTAAACACAGACTGGAAACAGGAAGAGGAGTCAAAGAAAGGGGGCAAGGGAGAAAAGAATGTAAAAACAAATAAAAATAAGAAAGATAATTTAATTGAGAGATTGTGATGGTGTGAGCAGAAAGGATTTAGACCAAAATGCTAATTGGTAAAAGAAAGGGAATTATACATCCACCTTCTTTAAGAAAAGAATGGAAAACTTCAACCCCAGGTGTGACTATTAGAGAAAGCACAAAGTGGCAAAGAAAACTGGTTTGCATTCTTAAATAGATCACCTATGAGCAAGTGCTTGCCGTAGTAAGTAGAATAAATAACCTCCATTATAGAAATTTATGTTTTCCTTGCTGCTCTCCATCACAGTTGACAGATGTTCCCCTTGGATTTCCAAGCCTTTTTAGCCTACACGTAAAACCAGGCACTTTATTAAATTTCACCTGTTTGTTCTCTTTTAAAGATAAAAGTAAATGTACTTTGCTAGTATCATTCATGTTAGTATGCCCATATGCTCATGAACCACCTAGGTATTCCTTACAAATAAGACAAATGCATCTCTAGGGGGTGTTCTCTGGGTAAATAATGTGCAAGCTATACAGAAAACTGTATTACAACATCTTCCAGGTATGATACTCCCAGCTTCCATAAGCATTTTTAGCAGTTCTCTTGCTGTTTATTCAATTTATTTATTCTTCTTTCCTTGTCCTGGATTTCTTTCATTTGAAAGTCCTTAATTTGAACAAGACTTTCTCTCTGACAGCCATCCACTCCCTGGTTCTTTGTGTGGGCAATCTGAAACAGGATTAACAGATGTTCAGGCTCAGAAAATGTTTTACCTCCTTAGAGGTAAGTGTTTGTGGGATAGAAAATCATATAGAAATATGAAGGTAGTAAGAACAATATTATAAAGCTGTTTCATGTCAGTTGTCCAGAGCACACACGCAAACTCACATTTTGAAAGATGAAAAGTCTTACAGAGGGAATTTCACTGGGAAACCTGGAACAACATTCTCATTTATGATCCCAATTTTGTAAAAGTTATTTTGGGTTGTTTAATGATAAAGGCACCAGTATAATATTTAAATTTAAGTTGTTCTAATGGCTACAGAGAGAATAGTGACTTAATTGAACTGGTTTTTTTCTCTCTCTGTTCTTTATGGAGCAGACATCGCCTATGACTTTAATTGTCATCCCTATTTCTTTTGCCCCATGAGCTAATAAAATACACACAGTGATTATACTATTCTGGGTAATCTTAAAGTCACGAAAAATTATTTTTTTTTTATCTCATCCTATCAATGAAAGAACTCAAGTATACAGTATGGGAGTCATGCATCCAAAGATATGCTATAGGATAATAAGATATTGGGTCCTAAATGTTCTTAGAAAATAATAATAAAGGTCCATTGATTGCTCATTTTCACCAGTTAGAACTAAAAACAAACAAAACAAAACAAACAAAACTAAACAAAACTACTACAGTTATTTCCTAATGCACTATCAAGTTTATTACATTTCTATATCTTCAAGAAGTGAGATCACAGCAACAAACACATTTTTCTGGGGGAGTAAAAAGCTCAAGTCCAGGAACTGGTAATGCAAACCACAGTGCTGGAGGCTATGTATGTAGTTCTTTATGACATGGAGGATTAATGGTATTATTATTTATATTCACTGTTATAGTAACTGTACATCAATATAATGGTGGATAAGTAGCCATTGGCTTCTTCATCTTAAGCATTAAGGATGTTGTTTACCATCTCTCATTTTCAGAGTGTTGCTATGTAAAACAAATAGTGTAGGCAAAAAAGACATCTTGAAATATATACCCATATTTTCAAAGCACAGCAGGGAGAAGGAAGGTCACTGAACAATATAATTGATGGCAGTAGCAAAATGTTTCCTAACCTGCAACATTGCTAGGCTATGTTGTTCACAAATGCCAAATCAGATTCAAGGATAGAAATGCAAGATAACACCCTCTATTCTTTACACTGATTGCATCAAAGGAAATAGAATGTAAATTAGGAAAGCTTTGATGAGTGGATAGGCAGCCAACAGTAGCACAATAATGTGTTGGATTTCTCCTTCCTAGCAGAAGCATACACTGCATTATCCAGCTAATCAAAATGTGCAGTGCATATTTCAGCAGATTGAAATCAATTGTAACATGAGATAGCCTTTTATTTCCTTCATCTTGAATCTACTGAATGATTACTTTACCTTCTGCTATTCAGCAGCTTTCAGAATAATGCACAACTCAGTGGTCTTGCTTAATGCTTGTGTGTTGAATCTTTACCTTATTTAATGTATTTACCAGAGACTGGTGGTGCAGAACACTGTAGCCTCATAGGCTACCTTGAAGGATATTTGGGTCATAGCTTCACCAGACAAAACTTTGATTTCTGTGTCTTTCTTGCATTTCTGCGCCTTTTTTGCATTTCTGCTATGGAACACCATTGATTGTGTCCTTTCACAAAAGGCCAACAGGCTTCCCACACTCTAAAACAAGAATAAATTCTGTAAAAATTAAGGCCAAATTACTGGCAGGTGAGGTGTTGAGTGAAATGTAATTAATTAATGTTATCACTCTAAATCATGGTTACAACTTGTTGTGTAAATAACAGTTTATAACTAGCATAAATAACAATACAAGAGATTTGTTTTAGCAGTGGCATAAGCTGTTGCTGATAGCCCACATACTAAAGTGTGGAAATTTTACAAGGTAAACACAAATGAGAAAAGAATTGTTTAACCCCTAAGGCAGTGTTTTAAGTGTCATGCAAACAAAAATCTAGGTTCAATGTGGCAACTTGACAGAACATAACCAACCATAGTAACTCAGTGACAGAGAAAAAAGTCAAAGGATATACAGCAATTAATGAACTGTGATACACTTTTAAACACGTGTCTTAACAAACGTCTATCATGAGTCTCGAGTTGTACTCATGGGTCTCATACCCTCTCAAAATTTACTCTTCCACTGCACACTACCCAATTAAGTCAGCTATCAAAATTCAGGGCTTCAAATTAAAATTCTAATTTGCTTTAATGAGTTGAATAAAATCTCTCAAGAAAAAAATGTTTCCCTAATTTTTTAAAGAATCGCATGCACAAGAGCCAAACCTCTCTATGAAATCAATGTATTTTCTTGGACAAGTATTGATTTCTGTCTGACATTGAGGGAAATGTAATTATGCTTTTTTATATTAAAAAAACACGTTGTATCTATTTTAATAAAAATTAAAACCCTTACAAATATTTATGGTAAACATTTTATGCAAGTTCCCAGTGTTTCTTGATCTCAAATGTGTTTGTTTTTAACTCAATACAGAGGGGGTTTTAACTCTGGTATAGTTAAACAGAAAAGTTTTGAAGGCATGGGTTTCTATTTCAGAGTGTAAAATTTCAGGGTTGTTCAAAGCCAATTCCCTGAAAAAACTTGTCCTGAAGAAAGCCAGAGGAAGGCCAAATACAGAGTCCCCAGAGAGAAGCTCTACTGAAAAGCCTAGGAAAGGGATCCCCTGCCCTTTACTTGGGAGCTGGTCCTAGAGGAGGTTTTGCTATTCAGCTTCCACTTCAGCTGTTTTGGAGCGGTGCTTGTGCTGTGTTCAACCAGATACCCCACTGCTCCAGATTGTGACCCTCATTCTTACAGCCCTATGTGGTCTTCCTGTGACTTTGACCCTGAGTTCACTCACCAGACCTGATCCTCACCTGTACTTGTGGACCAGTGGCCCAGACTGGCCTCTGACTGTCCCTGTTCCCAGGGTGCCTGATGCCCGAGGCTGGAACTGCCCCCGGTACCCCTTTGATGTCCTGCCTGCTGGGCCAAGTGCTGACTGTCAGATGCTGCCCTGATGGACCCCAGAGAGACCCTGCAGCCCCAGCCACAGGGAAATCCTGACCCATGAGGAACCCTGGAAAAGATTCTTCAGCAAATCATGGCAGGTTTACTCTGCAGAGGCTTTAGAAATTCCATCTTCAGAGATATTTAAGAGCTCAAATGGACAAAACTCTGAGCTAAGGAGTAGCCCACATTGCAGCCTAGAATTATCTTGATTTGACTGGGATGTTAGAAGAGATGATCTCTAACTAAACTGAGAAGTGGAAAGAAAATTATGTATGTAAATTAAAGAGAAAAGTCAAGATAACCACAATTTCTAGCATCTGGTGATAGTATTGTGACACAAAATAATATTGTTACACAAAAACAAATATTCAGTATGAAATAGTTGAAAGGCACTCTCCTTGGAGATACCTCCAGCTGTTCTATGTTTCAAAAATTTACTGATCCCAGAAAGACTACTTCAATACTCCAAGTTCTATTAGTTATCTGAACAGACAATCAGTTTTACCAAATCATCTATGGGTTACTTTTACTTGATGATTTAACATTGATAATCCATGCATAAGTTGCTTCAGTGGAGGTTCAGATCATATACAAGGAAAAAATTCTTCACCAAAACTGTTGTCTAGCATTGAAACAGGCTGACCAGGGAAATGGTTGAATAACTGATCCTGGAGGTATTTAAAAGACGTGCAGTTTTGGCACTTGAGAACGTGGTTTAGTTGTGGACTTGGCAGTAGTGCATTTAAAGGTTAGACTATGATCTAAAATATCTTTTCCAACCTAAATGATTTTATGATCTCTGGTTTAAAGGTTGATTAAGATCTAAGAGAAATGATTCTATGATACCTTTCCACCTTTACCATCAGTATTCTAACTATACTTTTATTTTCGTTTTCTTTTGTGCTACTCATTTTCATACCCTCAAGAAAATGCAATTCAGTTTAGAGTCCAGCTTTTATCCCCCTTCTTTCTGGTCCTAAGACAGGTTCTTGATTTGATCTTTCCAAAAATATTTTCCAAACTTATATTCCAGAGATTTTTTCCCATCTTTAAAAATATAGCATTGATTGACTGACTGGACTCAGAAGTTGTAATTGTAATTGAAAATTGAGTTTGGAATTCTTACAATATTGTTATACTAATTAGGAATAAAACATTGATGTGCTCTTTTATTTTTCTGAAGGATGAATCATCTTATGACCTCAAGTATATCTATCTTTTCACACTAAATTCTACCAAATTCAACAAACATTATTATATTTTAATTGAGAAAAACACTGCACTATTTTGAATAAGAGTGCTATCCATTTATGGATCACGACTACAGGCACATAACTGCTATTTGTTTTTGTTAGTGCTAAATAAAAGGAGAAAAAATTCATGTTATCTCAAGAAAATATAAAAATGTACCCTGTGTTTTTACAACATGTTTATCATTGCATACTCTGTCTAATGTCAAAAAAAATCTAAACAAATCTATCATTATTACATGTAGAAGTTTACAGCTTAGGTCATCTGTCATAGTGTGTGATTATTATACACCAAAGGTCAGATCTATATCCAGAAAATGGAAAGTGTATCTTCCTTCCATCATATTTCTTAGCACTTGACTTGTTGCAATCCAAGGTGTTTAATGTGGACTTTTACAATTTAATTACTCCTGATAAAGAATATACTTTAAAAGTTTGCCGAAGGGAATATACAAAGAGTAATGAACATCAAACTCTAGAGGGTAGTGGCCAAAAAAATTACTCTCTCCATGCTTATATGCAGTGAGGGTATTGCCCTGTAATGTTTAAAGGGAAAAGAAAGTGTGTTTCAAAGTCTAGAAATAAACGATCCAATTGTAAAAATATGCAAGCAATGAGTAGTGGCTTTCAAGTAACTGCAAGTTAAGAATTCCATTCAGCTATATGACAAAGGACAATTAAGTATAGAAATACCAGCAGACAACTGTTTGCGTTGCAAATCGAGGTATCTGCATTCTTTGGCAGATTAGTCAGCTGTTTGTGTGGTTGCTTATTGTTTATGGGACTCCAAAGGATTAATTACACTGTGGCAGGAGGCATTTTCGTTACTTAGTTTTGTCTGTACAAGTAATTGAGTGTGCAGCAATGAACAGTGCTTGCTGCTGTGACCGTAATAAAGACAGACAGCAAGAGACAGGCATGCCCTGTCAACACAGCCTACAGACCACAATGCCATCCCAGAAAGGGGAACCTGGGAGCAAATCGCACATTTTCCCTGAGTTTAAGGTTCAATTCTGTTGCCCCAAGACAAGTTGCTCTGGTTAATTGAAAGCAACTTACGCAAAGAGAATAATAAAAAATTCTAGATGGTGCCAAAATTGTTATTGTTTTTATCCAAAGTAGAGTACCTTAGGCCAGATCATTAGCTGACATAAATTAGCACAATGCAGCTACATCAAAAGCGATATGAGCTTCCACCAAATGAAAATCTAAGGAGCTGAGTTTAGGAACTATGACTCTTTGAATCAAGCCCAGAGTAGTTTAAATTTTACTTAACTCTTTAATAAACAGTTTTCTTGAGGATGTTGGTAAGTTTTCTGCACAGATCCTGGACAAATAATCCCTTTATTAAAAAGGATAAGTTTTGTTGTTTTTTTTTAAATAACAATAGCTCTTAGTATTTCTAATTATAATTATAAATATTTATTTAAATATTATTCAAATGTTTCAGTCCACATGGTCCAATCCATTACTGTGATACATGCTAGGTACTGAGGATAGACTGAGCTTTACAGTGAATTTAATCATATTCATAGTATAGGATTACACATCTCTTCTGAGGTTGTTGCCTAAAATAGAACAAATTTTCTGGTCAGTATTAGTATAGATAAGGTAGATTTGGTGCAGCAAATACATAAAAGTGTATGTGAGTGTACAGGGGTTCTACAATTTTAAAGCACTAATCCATCCAATCTGAGAATTATCAACCCCCAGCAGATCTGCCCTCCTGTCATGCCTCACCAGAATTGAGTTGGAGGTCTCCAGACCCCTTTCTTCCTCATCTTCCTCCTCTTCACAGCACGCACTGTCTTTGAAGCTCCTCCAAGGCTCCTGGGTCTTCAAGATTGCTTTGACTATGATGATATCTTATGCTCTTCTAGGCATATGTCCCAAAGAAGATGTAGTTGCTAGAGTCTTTTCCCTTGAAAGAAACATTAAACAAAACCTGAAGAATTTAGCAAATTCAATATGAAGTGTCAGAACAGGGTTTGGTAACTGTCAACTGCTATTCTAAAGTGTCAGAAACTATACAGCCGTAATAAAAATCCATTGCTACAAATCTTAAGAATTTAAAGCATCAGCTTCATCTCCATTTCTCTTTGGATTCTTTCTGTCTCCCTGCAAAAAAATTGCAGCTTACTATTTCTAAACTGCTTCCTTAACTTTGAGTCCTCTATATATACTTCATCTAGACACAAAATATGTTTTCTGCCTCTGTGCAATCATTTTATAAATAGTATAACTGGAAGACCATATACTCTTGATAGTTTTAGTAAGGAAGTATCATATAAGAGCTGCAGAAAAAGTTTCTAAAGAAAATGAAAATCCTGCAGATCCTGAAAATAACTGGAAAACAGTGGTTTTCTGGAGGAATAAGGAGGACAGGCATTCAGCAGACAGTAGATAGTTGCTGGATGTTCAAGTGAAGAAATAGCAGGAAATCACTGAGACAGAGGCTACAGTATCTCTCCCACCAGATCTAAGCATGACTTGTGTTAAGCATTAGGCACAAAGTGCTGTATTAGCAAGTAGATTTCAAACTAAGAATAGAAGCGGAGTTCCTGTTCTTCACTCTTCAGGGGTCTGCCTTCTTCTGCAGAATACATCAATATATTTTCCTACCTGTGTTGTTACAGCAATTCTAAAGTCCTTATATACCACAAAACCTATACTTGCACATGCCACAAGACTGTACATGCTGGCAAACATTTTGTTAGCCTCCACTTTATTTAGTACTTTATTTTCCATTCTGAGTTCCTTAAGATATTTTTTTTTTTGTATTCTGGGGATTTTTTTTCATCTTTGACCTAATGTTTCATCTCTTCTGTAGTCATATGCACTAGAGAAAGTAGATGAAGAATTTTCACATGAAGTCTGGCAGAAAAGAAATTAAAAGCATCAAACTCCAATAAATGTAATCTAATTTATAGACTAGGTATAAAGAGATATTATAACAGGACAGAGATGGTATCTAACATACTGGTAAAAGTATTGTCAGGAAGGACAGTCAAAAACTGTCCAGATAATTTTTTTTCTACATCAAAACAGACTTTTACTGTTTTAAAGGCCTAAGGTTTTTCAGCTACTCCTTTGAACACCTTTGGAAGACTGAAAAGTAAGTGTAAAGAGACTTCGTATCTGATAAGAACTATTTTTACTTGAAAATTTATTGTCAAATTAGTATAATATAATCATTCTGTGGGCTATAATATACATTTCTAAAGAGAGTTGCATGTTCTATAGGTTATGTGCTATAATAATAATAACCAACCTACCATTTCACCTGAAAATGATAATTTTTTATTTCATCTTCCACTTTTTACAGCTACTAAAAATGAAATTCTAAAAATTGCTTCAGTAACATCACAAGCTGTACCTGCTTGGATATTGATTCTTCTAGAAATATTTTAGGTGTCTAATTCTCTCAGCTGACAAAATTACAGTGTCAGCTGCAAATTTCATAAACTGGAAGCAACAAATACCCCTATACCCTTCTTTAGTTTTTCTACTACTGCAGCTGTTCTCAAAGCTGCAACAATGTGAATAATTAAAGCAGCAAAGCTACACAGGGACTGATGAGAAATAATACAATAAAGACATCTAGATTAAATAAGTGGGTATTGAATTTCAGCTCATTTTGTAGGTTGTGGCTTATAACATATGGCATCAAGCTTAGGGGCTCATGACAAAGTAGTAGGATAATAACTGGCTGGCTAGAAAAAGTAACTGGGTGCAGTAAGATACTGCACAAATACAAGGGTTTCTGAGAGAAGATCTGAAGTGAGGTGTTTAATGTTATTATGCCCTCTTTTCTCCTTTAGAAGTGCGATCACTTTTCTCTAGGTGTGAGGTAAAGAATTTGCATACTATAAGATCTCATAACATTGCATATTCTTTTTTCTTTCTTACAAGTCTGCAACTACATACTTATGATATCTTCTAGTTTTGCTCTCTTGAATATGTATTACACAAACACACATAGATATACACACACAAGAACACATATTTTTATAATGTGTTCTCTGTGATCATTTGAAAAGATGAGCATTTGGTTTCCTGCAAACCCTTGGGAAGTGGCTGATGGGAACAATCTCTCGAGTCTGGAAGGTTGGCCTCTTCTTGATATAACACTCCATGAATAAATATACCAATAATCCAATGTACTATAACACTCCATGAATAAATATACCAATAATCCACCAAGTAAGCTTAACAGACATTTACTTAAGAGCACCTTTTAGCAGAGCTCAGAGTCCTGGAGTGATTTGAAACTATTTCTCTCATACCAAGAATAAATACTTTTCTTTGTGGTGTATGGTATCAAACAGAAGGTATCCATGTTTTCCTTATGACATTTCATACACGTCTGGCTATGTTCCTACACTGGCTAAACTACCACAATGTACTATACTTCTTTGTCTGTATTATTGGCAAATAGTTTGAAAATACTGAGTGTTGTAACACCTGAAAGCAGGAGAATATCAATAGCCAGAGAAGAACAATTTGCATGCTTGTAATACAAAAGAAGGATATATTGATTTGCAGGGAGTTCACTCAAATTAGTTGTGCCAGCCAATGGGAAGACACCATCAATTATTTGTTGAACTTGAAAAATGTTGATGTTATGGAAAACAGAATTCTCCAAACAGAGTAAAATAAAATGCATACTTGTGGAAGAAAATTGCAGTCATGCATAAATAACTGTGAAGTACAGCAGCTATATAATTGTTTAAAACAATTTTGTTCCAGTAAAACAGGATAAAAGAGCAGGAAGAAAGGAAATTAGCTAATCAACAGGGAATCTAGTTATAAGTAAAAAAATGTGTGTAATAGAATTTTATGTATAATACACAGCAAGATGAAAAAAACTGAATCAAAATATCTAATTAGTAATTGTTTTGACATCTCTTGAAGTGAAAAGAAGGTTTGATGATGACTGAAAGCAGTGAAGAGCAAAAGCTGAAAGAAACAGCAGTGATTTCCTATGAAGAAGACAGCTTTTTTTACTAGAATCTATCATAAACACATCCAAATTAGGCAAAAAAGCCAATTTCTGTCTTGGAGCAAATGGTGAAAGATGGTGATCACTCAAAAGAAAATGATCCAGAGGTTAAAAGTTGAGTTCCAGTCTTCCATGAAACAAGAAATGGAGGAAAACTGTGATATAATAAGTGGGGGGCTCTGGAAACCCTATGCATATGTTAATGGAATAGAGTGATGTCATACATGATCATGATAGTCACTGTCAACTTTGGTTAATATTAGTATGTACTGATTAACCAATCCCACCTTTATTGGAAGAGCTGTCTCTGCATGCCCTCCTAAAAAAATGCAAATTCCGTAAAAACAAATTGAGCAGTAAAATGTTTTCAGCCATCAGTTCAAAAGCTGTTGTAAAAGAGAGATTCTTTAACCCAAGAGTAATTTATCCATGTTCTATTGCTCTTGAAAGCAAAATCAAAGCCATACAGTTAAGATACATAGACAGCTAAACAAACAGCTAGATATAGTTAATTTGTCCTGGTTACTAATTTAGCTGAACTACACATATTAAGTTTTGGATTCAGTGTCCATATCAGTACAATGCCAGGACATCAATTGATTTAATAATACCACAGTTCAGCATAAACCTTGGATTTGGCGTGCCCTCAGAAGAAAAAATCAAGGAATTTTATTTTCAAGCAGCTCAATAGCAGGCCATCAATAGAAAATTAAATTTCCCAAAAGTTCTTTCTTTTAAAAGGATGTCCCTAAAAGTAGGGATCATTATGTTAAACTGCGAACAATGCCAAAGGAAGAAAAAGATAAAGTATAAATGATAATTTTTAAAATAATTCTTTTAATCATATAACTTTCATACAATGAGCAGAAAAACTACTTTAGCTAAACATTCTCTTTCTTAGAATTTGATCTGAACTTTCTTTATGAGAAAATTAATCATATTTTGAGATATCTATTTCAGAAAAAAATCAGAACGATATGCAGTTCTTGAAACACATTTGGAAAAAAAAATATATACCAACTTTCCATCAGCAAATGAAATGCCTTAGAAGACAGTATAGGATACTGACTGAACCATATGGAAATCAAACTATGGGATAGTTTTGTATTTTGCAAAAGGACACATTTGTATTTCAGTCACTCGGATCAGGTATACATGTAACTGTAAATCTGTGAAATAAAAATGTAACACTAACAGCTACGGGTAACTACAATAAATTCCAAAGCACTCCATTGTTTGTCTTAATAAAACCATTAATAATGACAGTAAAAAAATGTGTCATACTCCAGCACACAAGCAATGGATCACATGATCTTATACTTTATGACACATGTGCCTTGACAGATCTATTCTATAATACAGCGTGGCTAATGCAATATCATTCCTTTCCACCTAGATATATCTTCCTATACATGTCCACAGGCAGCATTTTTGTGGAAGATATAGATGAGGAGAATGTAATAAACCTGTGAAGAAGTTTGGAAAAATCATTCTTTATTAGGTAAAATAAGCTGGAATGGAAGTGAAAGCAGATGTCAAATTTATAGGCATCCAAACTGACAAAAGCATGAGGACACAAGAGAAGATCTGAATATACAGAATGATTGACCAGGGGGGTACAATCATAGAATAATGGAACAATTTAGGTTGGAAAAGACTTTTAAGATCACTGAGACAAACAATTAACCCAACACTGCCAAGCCCACCACTAAACCACATCCCTACGTGCCACGTCTACGCATCCTTTAAATACCTCCAGGGATGGTGACTCAACGACTTCCCTGGACAGCTTATCCAGATGCCTCTGCAGATCCTTCCTAACCTCTAGCAGATGAACACCCTCTGTCAGTTTGGTGTCACCTGTGCACTGACTGAGGGTGCACTGGGCAGAAACAGTCACCACTGCCCTCTATTTCTAGTTACTGTGTTCAGCCAGGCAGAGAGAAAATAAGGCATTCCCCATACCATGCACCCTATCTGCCTGTTGAGTCTGTCTCAGGGAAGAGATAATATGAATTATCTGGAGCTGGAACATAAGGACTAAAAAAATATATTCAAGTGGGAAAACAAAAGAAAGAAAAAACTTAAAATGACCTCATATTCTAAACATTAATAGAGACATAATCAGAAATTTTTTGTATATGCTTTTTATATTTTAATAATTCAAGATATTTCCAGCTAAGCAGTAAATATTATTGTGAAACTATTGTAAATAACCTGTCTACTTGCAGTTGCAGTACTGCTATTCCTAGACTGAGCTTTCCCAAACTCTCATCTGTCATGAGGTATAAGTCACACTGTATGTGTAGCATATCATCATTGAAAATAAGATCATTTTTTAGAAATCAGTCCAACAATTACACCTTTCAAGGCCAGGGAAATCTAATTCTGTTTGATTTGATTTTCAATTCAAATGGTTAGCTGCTTTTGAAACTAAACCATAGCCAATCCAAAATTATCAAAGTAGTAATGGGAGTGCAGTGGTTAGTTCCCAATCTGGAAGACAGAAACCTTAATGGTCTACATTAGGAAAAAAAAAAAAGTATTTCTCTAAGCTTCATTCTAACAACTTGCAGTCACTCACAAGCACAAATGCAACTGCAGTCACGGCTTGGTTCTGAACAGAGCACATTAACAGGGTATTGTGGTAAATGTAGAATAATCTTTCATTAAATGACAATAAGCACAATTCTATGTAAAAAATCACATTCAAGGGAGACAGTGTGTTAGTAATTACTTTTTCTTCAGAAATGAGCATTTTATGTCACTTAATATGATGAACAATAGATATGGGTCATACAACAAAATACAAAAATATGTTCTGATTGCCTATTTAAAAGTGAGTAGAAAGTTTATGCTTGGCAAAATGAAGTCTACTGTTTGTTAAAGCACTAAGAACCAACACGTCATTTTTCCTCATTCAACAGTACATCTGATAAGCCCACATTTCCAAATTCAAACTTAAATTTCCTTCTTCACATAAAATTTACTTACTATTTAATTAAACGTATTTGAGCCTGCTAATCATTTTTGTACAATGATTGACACAATAAATGATTCTTAAAGACTTGCTTTAACTTTTTTGCTTAGATACTCAATTTCTGGGCCTCCAAATCAAGAAAAATACTGAGGTGATGGAGCGCACCCAGAGAAGGGCAATGAAACTGCTGAAGGGTTTGTAGAGTAAGTCATATGAGGAGTGGGTGAGGGAGCCTGGATAAGAGGAGTCTCAGAGGGAACCTTATCACTGTTTACAACTACCTGAGAGGAGGCTGAAGCAAGCTATGGGTTGGTCTTTCTTCCAGGCAACTCTCAACAGAAGAAGCACAAATGGCCTCAGGCTGTGCCAGGGGAGGTTCAGGATGGATATCAGGAAGAATTTCTTCATTGGAAGGGTTTTTAAGCATTGGAGTGGGCTGCCCAGGGAAGTGGCAGTCACCACCCCTGAAAATGTTCAAGAAATTATTGAACATGGCAATTAGTGCTATGGTTTAGTTGACATGATGAAGTTTAGTCAAAGGTTGGACTTGATGATCTCAAAAGTCTACTCCAAACTGAATGATTCTATGATTTTATACATGTAAATCTTAGCTTTAGAAAGTGAGGAAAACAACATACTTTACACTCTCTCCATTACTGAAATATTTTGGGTTTTTTCTAATTCTGTTAAGAATGGCAATCCTGTGTATACAGCCTTTACTTTGGTAGTATTTTCACAGAAACAGAATAGTTGCAAGGGACCTCTGGAGACTGTCTAGTCCAACTGCCCTGCTCAAAGCTGGATCAGCTAGAAGAGGTTGCTTGGAGCTCTCTGTCCAGTTGGGTTTTGAATGATGGAGACTCCACAGCCTCCTTGGGAAACCTGTTCCCATGTTCAACACCCTCACAGAAAAAAAAAAAAAAAAAAAAAAAAGGATTCATACTCAGAGCTTCTTGTGCTTCAGTTCGTGCCCTTTACATATTGTTCTAATCTCTAATTGAGTAGACAACACTGGGAAGAATCTATTAGTGGGAATAACAAGTAAGAATTTTCCCAGTGGGAACGAGGAGATGCAAAGCACATTTCTTTGACAGAATTAGAATGACAAAGGTAACCTTTATAGGCAGTGGGAATAAAACAATACTGATAGATGGAACTAACCCAAGAACATTGCTGAGCTTAACTAGTCTGCTTCACAGTCTATAAAAGAGGTTGTCCTTTGTCAAGTCCTTGTAAGGCCACAGTTGCAGCCTTGTTTCTAATTCTAGGCATCATACTTCTAGAAAGACCCTATCAGTTACAACAAAGCATGGGGGAAAAAAAGTACGATGAGAGGTCTATTGGCAAGCCCTCTCAGGACAACGGAATTGTCTCGATTACTTAGTCTGAGGTACAGAAGACTACAGGAAAAAGAGGCAACTACAAGATGATATTCATGATATACACAATGCATAGATACATATTGCTTCCCTAAGGAGATTTGTTCTTCATGCCTGTGGCAGGCAAAACTAGGGATAATACTTTTGCATTCAACTAGGAGGATTTACATTAGATATTGGAAAAAAAATGTATGTTTTGCAAAGGTACTGGTGCACTGAATTAGATTGCTCTGGAAAGCATCAATCTCCAAAACTGTAAACACATGGAAATAGAAATGACATAATTATGGATTCCTGTTATCACAGTCTAAATGATCTCTCAAAGTGCACGTAGTCTTATAAGCCCTTCTTTAATTAGAATTAAATAAACATGCACTTATTAATAATACATGCATTTAAATAAAGATAATCTCTACTGATTTAAAAATAAATTAAGAAACATCAGCTTATTTCTTGGCAAAAATAAAATTAAGCACTGTTTAACCAGAGTAAGGACTAAAATAATTATGCATTCTTGAGAGTAAAAATCAAAACTGGACAAAATTCTAGAATTATAAACTATGTACTGTTTTTCTTAAGAGCTAAAGTAGAATGAAATTACTCCCTGAGGAATAGAATAATAACTGGAGTCTGTTTTTTGTTGCAGAATTAAAGTAACACTGCTGTGTTGCTGATGCTGACCCAGTGTTTTAGGCTTCCTTAATCTATTTTTTCCTAGATCTATTATTTATGACATTTGAGGACTGACCTTTAAATTTCCACCCTAACAAGCAGGTTTATTTTCACTCCTTGGTAATAAAAAATAAAGGCCTCCAGGCCAGTATGTATTAACTTCTTTAGGCATACCACACTGTCTCACATATAATCTCCTAGAATTTGTTACAAGCAACACTATTTGAGGTCTAACTAGTTTCTAGTCTTTTATAACAAATCTAATTTATACAATCTAATGTACCTTATTTTGCTACTTAACAGTTATTTCTAAAGGCAGCTGAAAACTACCCTGCTGAATCAAACTGGCTTCTGAAATACAATGCAGCAAAGAAAAACATAGAATTTTTTTTTCCAACATGACTAAGAAATAACTATGTCTATTAACCTTAGTCTGTCAAACACTACACATATCAGCTGCCTTTCTAATAAAAAACTATAAATGTCAAAATTTCTCCAATTATCTCTTAAGAAACATGATATTGAAGTTAATGAAAGCTGTTATTTAGATGAATTTTTTCTGGAGGCCAGACTTCAAGATAGATATTATATACATTGAGTCTGGCATATGGTGGCTTGAAATCCATGTGGCTGTAGATATATGTACTTATACCACATACTTATACCAGAAGAAAAGATGACTATTTTCTCTTTAGATACCAAATTGTGTTAATGTAACATCAGAATTTAAAGACAGTTGTTTGATTAGATACATTTGTAAAAATTATTCTGAAGGTCTATATTGTTCTATGTAAGTTATTGAGGTAGAGACACATCTGAGAGAAATCTCAGTTTAGTTGTTGTGTTACTCCCAAATCTTCACTTCTTTTAACTTAAAGAGGAAAGAGGGTGGGCCACTGAGGTATAGCTCAAAGCAATGGACAACATAAAGTCATACGGAGACATGAAATCTCCAAGAGCATCACAGCATTTGGGGGGAACTTACTTGCCATTATGATGATTCATAGCATTTATAAATGCAGATTCACTCGGAATACCAAAAAGAAAGACACCATTTCAGCTAGCAGGTGTATCAGACTTCCATTATGTCAATAAAACACAAAAAGAACCCTGAAACCCCTGAAACAGTCACTGAGTTATATGATTTTACAGGCAGTGACCTACTTGCCCTTCTTTAGCAACACCGATGAGTAGGTGGCCAGTGGGCAATGAGGAACTGATAGTGGTGAGAAGACCCCTCATTTCTCCCTATGTATTCCTACATTATAAGGAGGTTCAATTACACTTCTAAGTCTAGACTCATCACTTCCGGCCAGAAGAAGCAAAATCTGCATCACTGGCTAGATTCACAGTAAATTTGACTGACAGTTACTTGCAGTAAGTTACCCTTACTATATCAACTTCCTTTCTGAAATTTATCCATGTTATTAGAAAAAAAAAGCTAAATTCACTGAGATATATTAAATAAAATGTGTATGAGAGCTAGTATTAGTGATAATAAGCCAATACCACTTGACACAACTGTTCAAATGCTTGAAATTTTAGCAATGGATATTTCTAATATAGTTTAACACGGATAAAAACCACACTTTTCATTAGTTTCATAAAGGGCTAAAGCATTTTGGTGAAGTGGAAGAAAAGTTATAGTAGGAAAAACAAACCAAAGAAACAAGGGATAATTTTCCCAAGGTGCTGATTTACCTACAGAACCTTGTGCAAACAGCAACAATTTGAACAGGCATTCACCATTCCAGTCTCAATATAGCAGTGAATTTTTAGAAAACTCATTAGGTGAGGTTATCAAATCCATCAGAAGATGAATGTGCACATACTCTTATGCATTTAATGTGCTAGATTAAGACAATTTGCAAGAATGTGTGCTGAAAAATGAGTTAGCATTCTTTCTAATTGAATCACTGGGTTATGAAAATGAAGGAAAAGATAACCAGCACTTTCCACTCCATTTGACCAAAGAAAAACTGCAGTAGGATTAAATCTTTTCAGCTATTTAGGTCTGTAAAACTCTGAATACCAGAACTAGATAACTTAGACTTCTAAACATGTGTATCCTAGATGTGACAGTGACATCCAAACACTGATCCAAAAGGAATTGGCAAGATAAAATGACTTTACTTTCTGACAAACATGTAATACACCTTTATTCCAGCAGGACGTTTGAAAAAGCAGTTGTTAGTCAAATCATTCAAAAAGTGTTGAAAAGTTCTAAGTTACTTCAAAAAACTATTAGAGTTTAAAGGAAAAATAGAGGTTCATCCAATGACTAATTAAAATGACAGAGGCACTCATCTGACTCATTGGTTAGTCACAGTACCATAAGCAGTAAAAATAGTGTCTCATCAGTCTTTTAAACATTTATTCCTTATTTTACTTGATATTGATACTTAATTACTTTTCTAGTGTACAGAAGGCACTTATTACACAGGGAAAACTCGAAGAATAGAAAGTTTATAAAATTTCTGTCAATCTCTCCTACATATCAGGAATGATTCATTATAATGGGCCATGAGCAGCAGGGTGACTCTGAATGGAAACCTGTAATTAACTTTGTTTCATGTTTTATTGATAGTATTTGCTGTTTTCTGAGATCTGATCATGCAACTTGAGCAATGTGCAAACCTATGGCTCGTACTGTGCTTAGATATCCTGGAACTGGGGGATATGTCCAAAATTAAATAGATCATGTGGGAAATGTAGCAAATCCCTTGTGATCTGTATACACATTTAAATTCTCCCTTTTCTGACACCTCTTTGTTGTTGTTTCTGTCTCAAAGCACACTTTATATTTAATTTGAAACATGAAAGTTAAAATTCTTTTTTATTGTCTTGAGCCAATATTTACTTTTATCAGTCATGGGCATGCTGAGATAGAATAGGAAAAAAAGCATGTTGTCACTTAAAACCAAAAACATTGTACTTTGAAATGTTATAGATCTTATCCTTCAAAGCAAATTTAGAGTTGCAGACAATTTGCAGTTATAAACTTGAGGAGAGATGAATGGGTGTGAATGAGCCTTCTGTTACCCTGGAAGCAAGTCACCCACAAAAATATGATACTTTTTTTTTTTTTAATATGGGTAATTTGGCAAAGCTAAAGACAAATTTACAAAATCCTAAAAGACCCTGGATTATTATAAACAGATGGTGTGAAAGGCATTTGAAATCCCTCCTGTAAGCTGTGTTCTACTTCATATAAACAATATCAGCAGAAGCTTACAAACTAGGATCTTCTTCCAAAATGTTTTGATCCTAGTCTTCACATCTGGTATCACATTCCTGATCCTATAGTATACTCCTATGATACATTCACTTCATGTTTCTAAACTTCAGTAGTTTCCTTAACTATAAAGCCTCAGTTAGAGGAGATCCCTGTAGTGTGATGAATGAAGCAAATGTTATTGGGAAAAAACCAAACCAACCCACAGTACAGTTGCATAACTAAGGACTGCATTAGAGACATGAGAGAAAGACATTACAAATGCAGAACCACAAATATTTCTGAATTTTGTAACTATTATAGAGGGTGATGAGGTCTCCCCTGAAGAGAAGGCTCAGGGGAGACCTCATCACTCTCTACAACTACCTGAAAGGAGGTTGGAGCCAGGTGGGTGTCAGTCTCTTCTCCCAAGCAACTATCAGTAAGACAAGAGGGCATGCTCTTAAGCTTTACCAGGGGAAGTTTAGGTTAGATATTAGGAAGAAGTTCTTTACAGAGAGGGTAATCAGGTATTGGAATGGGTTGCCCAGAGAGGTAGTGGATTCACCGTCCCTGGAAGTTTTTAAGATGAGACTGGATGTGGCACTTAGTGACATGGTCTAGTAACTGTGGTGGTTGTGGATCAAGGGTTAGGCTTAATGATCTCAGAGGTCCTTTCCAACCTGGCTTATTCTATGGTTCTGTTGAGTGGTCAGTTTGGCAGACTTAATGCTATTCCTTTAAAACTCTTTTCATGTATGTGTATTTATTCAAATTCAGACTTGGCTAATGGTGGAAGAAGAGGAAGCAAACTGACAGTGTCACAGACAAATTTAAAACTGGCTATATGGAAGATCCTCTTAATTAAAACCAAATCAGGAAAATAAATGATGGATAATAGTGATGGAAGCAGAAGCCTTCTGTCAGAAAGACACTGACAAACCTGAAATATATGTGAGCTGAACCACAATTCTCTATATTGGCAGCCACAGGCAGTCACAAAAGTGTGAGTTATGTTTTAAAAACTCATAGATCTGTTTAACAATCATGAAGTTTATGGAAGATTTTACATGTTTTCCCATTGTCTTTCAGTTCTTTAGTTTTAATAGCACATTTAATTTACATTTCCAAGAATTATTCTGGCAATATGAGAGGCAGATTCTTGATTGACAGACAACCTCTTGATTCTGTGAGTTAAGGGTTTGTGACAATGTGCTAAAAAATACAAACATTGAAATGAAATCCCAAGATGGAAAGCATTCCTGCAGTATTACACTGGTTTGAAATAGTTTTTCTTATTTAGTACAATCGTTAGGGAATTTTTGCTCTACTCTTTCAAATAAACAGTTCCCTAATTTAACAATCTAAGCTGTTTACAGTGACTTTTAGTAGCTGTCTATCAATAGCTTGTCTTTTCAAGCAATTTAAAAGTCACACAGGCATATATGTCATTCAACTTGTATTATCATCATCTACTATGAGTTATAAAGCACTGAAAATTTCCTATGAGACAAAACACCTAACACAGTGAAGGCCTAATCTATTTTGAATAAATTACCAACTTCATTAAGTCATAGTAAGAGTTAGTAATAGCCTGGAGGAGTAAGCCCAGGTTTGCAAATCAGGAAAATCTGAATTCAAAAATTCTACCTGTATCATAACTTTGACCCATATCTTTGAAATTACTTTAAAAAAACCCCAATCCACCAAAAAAAACAAATCAAACCAGCAAACAAAAAATGAAAACAGAAATAAACAAAAAAAACCCCTTAGTATACACGTTTTTATAAATAATGATAATGAGCAAGCACCCTCCTCACATGAGCAATCCTAAACAAGATGCTAGCACGTAGCTAACTCTCATCATCTTAAGCAGACCTTATTCCAAAACCCCTGCAGATATTTGACATAAAGATGACAAAATAGGACTTATTCCTGTAAGTTTCTATTCTTGGTATCTTTCTCACATTAAGGAAAAATGTTGATTTTTTTTAGCCAAATATCAAGAGAACAGAGATGTGGATCACTTGGGTCTGTAGATGGAACTCAGAATAATGATAGTAGGTTACTTTTCACTAAAAATTTTGAAAGATGCATTTATACAATTTTCTTAGTTGCAAATAAGAACAGTAAAAAAAGAAAAAGGGTTATCCAAATTGATTTCCAAGAATAAAAAACATAGAAAAAAATGAGGTTTTGGCCAATGAGTTTTTTTCAGTTAAACAAATTATTCAAATTATTATAGTCATGCTTCTGAAATGTTCAAAAAAAGCTCTTATTTTATATATATATACCTATATCTATATATATACATATACAAACACAGATCTTTTGAGTTGTGTTTCATTGTAAAAAAAAAACTGAATGAATAGTGGAAAACAATTACTTGTATTGATCTCTCATGTGCATCCATTAAAATGCAAATAACCTTTCAAAATATGCTTCTTGACGTAACTTTTTTCAAATTTCTGATAACCTTTCAGGAACGTTTTGAAAGCAGTCAGTGCTGCAGCTTTTTTTCCCCCTTTTCCAAATCACAGTCTTTTCTCTTCTATATAGAAGAAACGAGAGAGATGCTATAATCCATTCCAGTGATACTCAGTTGATGCATTTGCCAATTAGTGTACAAACCATCCTCTGAAAGCAGTACATATATAGATGATATCATGATATCCCAGCCAAGCCTCAAATACTTTTAAAATTACCTAAGTAAAATTTTATTTTTCTTAATTATTAGTCCACTCTCTCTAAAAACCAAGGTCTCTAAATTAAAGAAATGTGGTGGATTAAATGTGTTTTTTTGCTACCATCAGCAAAAAGATTTTCCTCTATGAGGTTCTGTCAAATAAAAAAGCTTAGTGGGCCACTAATGGCCATGACCTATGGCGGGCTTGTTGTACCGAGTAACTGAATTATTTCCTTTTCTAAATCTCTAAGCATGCCACTGAGAATGCTAGGTCAGCATATATAGTAAACAAATCACCAATCACCCAACAAGTGCTGCACCATCTGCCTCCAGAATGAAAGATCTCTTCCCTAGCTTGAACTTGTGGACCTTGAATTTGACCCTGTCTGAACTTTTGTTATGTGAACAAATGATTTTGATGGTAAAACTGTGAATCTACATACAAGCCTGGTGAGGGAAACACATTAATAAGTAATTACTTACTAAGTCAGGTTGCTTGACCCAAGCATGCAATCTATCTAAATTTATTTCCTTCTCACTCTTCCATATTGTCACTGCAGCTTTAATCTCTCCCTTCTCCTCCATGAATCCATTTATACTGATCGCATCACTGCTCTTGGCAATTTATTCAATATTTCTAGTATTCTTTGCATGAAATAGCTCTGCTGGAATTCCTGTTTATTTCTAATTTCATTTTGTTTCCACTGTTTTTTTCAAACATCAGGTTACAGTTAATTAAACACAGATACATTTAGTATAGGAAATGTTTGCAAATTGATACTTTTTTTTCTTTAGCAATGTTTTGAAACTGTATGTTATTAATGAAGTTACACAAATAATTACCCTAAATCTCATATTCAGGTAATTACAAAAATAAAATGAACATCTGTTGTTACAAATGCATAATGCCAAGTCATAATGTGCAGGTTAGGGGTTAACACAAGTAAATTGGACATGGTCCATAAACACTAGATAAATTATTGTATGTTAGTGTAATTATATTCTAAGCATTATGTTAATTATAATTTATATCAATTCAATAATTAGAGAAAACAAGCTCTTCCCTTGGTTTTCTATTCAGATTCTTCTGTGCACTAAATTATTCTGTGTCAGCTAGGTTGGCACTGGACTATAAATCTGACAGCAATACACAGTGATAATATTTTTAATATCTGAGAGAAAGTTTAGTCTATATGTTAGATTTGAAACAAATGTTTTGCTAATTAAATAGGGTCAAAAGTAAACAAGATAGAGTTAAATAGGGCATAGAAAATCCACTTTTTGTCTGTCCAAAGAATTAAATGACATATTTATTCCTTTACAGATACTGACCCAAAGTCTTACTTTGCAAAACTAAATTAGAATGGGATAGATTCTCTAAGGACAATTTTAGAAAAAAACCATAAAATCCCATCATATAAATACTTGGCTGAAAATAACTTTCAGAAATATATTATACATTTCCTTTCATAAAAATATATTATTTTCTATATCTCCTTTATACAAACAAATATATTTTTAGAAACAGTTTAGATTCTGACGTACCTACAGACATACACTGAATGTGCTGATAGCGAGTATGACGAAGTTTTACCAGGCATCACCTGAGTAATCTTCTCTACCCTCACAGTTAGAAGATTAATCCTAATATGTAACCTATCTCCATTCTGCAGATTAAGTCAATTAGCCTTTGTTTTCTATAAAAATAATGGAAGCATTGTCAATGTCCTCTTCATAATTCTCTTTTCATTAGGATGGTAAAGAGATAAGTGAGGCAAAATTCTTTGGAGAGGTAATCTCTTTTAAATGGATGTAGTGGTAAAAAGCTAAACTTGGGGGCACTGTGCTTCTTCATCAGATCTGAGGAAAAGCAGATAGAATTAGACCAAATGGAGAATGGACAGGTGTTTTGCTGTTGCTTCCTTTAAATGTGGTAGGAAAACTTTATGGAATAATTTGATCCAGTCACAATGATACTGAGCTGAATAAACAGGAATTATCTTTCATATTTTTGTATTTGTCTCCATTATTTGCAGGTTCTTACTCACCTCTTGCCATATTTTGGTTCCCTCAGGTTCCTAACATCACAGATTTGATAAGTGAATAGAGATGCAACCTATAGCTACAATCAAAAACCTTGGCCAGAATGAAAACAACAACATGGGACTAACTGATATATCTTGTCCAGCCAACTACAATATATAGAGAAGTTGCTTTCAATCATATATTTTATGGTGATTTCACCTTTATCTGCAATTCCTAACAAAAAGATATTGTCCATTCAACTTCCAGAGTGGTTCCTTTGCTTTCCCACTGTTTTCAGTTAAATCATGAGAATGGTGTTTAGTAATCTATGAAATGTTTTTTTAGTTGTTAAAGGTCCACAGAGCAAAAGATTTGTCCATCACTAATCTAAGACACCAGTGTCCAAAGGTGGATTCATTTGCAAGATACATTCTGATATTGCTCTTTTCAGAGTTCTTTCCCATGAATCCCTCCATTAAAGGACACAAACAAATAGCCCTAGCCTGAGATTAAGCTAAGTAAATAGATCAGGTGAAACCACTGGACATGACAAAAGTCATTGCTGAATGTAAAAAATAACAATGGGAGAAGTTGGTAACATTTGCTGATGGAGCCATGAGGAATCTAACAGATGATTAGGGGGTTGGTGGGTGGAATTTGACAGGTAACTGGGGATGCTTCAGGATGTGGAGTCTTGCAAGGCCAAAATTACTTAGGTAACCTCCCCACGTATGCGTCTGCAAACAAACTTAAACTGGAATTTCTATTGACAAAAAGAAAAGGGCTCAGTGATGTCATCAATTTCATTCTGCATATCACAGTAATCAGTGGAGGTGCAGAGGGATGAATGACAGTACACTTCTTGCTGTAGACAGATGGTCATTTAAAAGTAGCTCTGATGCTGTATGGGTCAAGCTGTAATAAAGCAGAATACAGCATGAAAATTGAACTACTTAAGGGTTATTCTTTCTCCAAATCTGATACTGTTTACTTCCAATGGCTCTCATTACTTTCCCTGTGTGGTCTGAACACCCTGTGCAGATTAGGCAAGACTCATTCTACCATGGAAGTTCTAGCTTGCTGGTAGTGACTGAAGAACAGCGTAGGAAAGTGACATTTTGGTTACCATGCTTCTCAGACTGGGCTAATGAAACTGGAGTACACAGAGGACAAACACCTGAGCTCATTTCCTATGCATAATGTTCACCTTGACTGCATTCCAGTGTTGCACATTAAGGGGTTTTTTAAATTTTACAGCAAAACTCTACAGCAGTGGGGAATGTTATGCTACTTACCTATCTGCTACAGCAGGCTATACAAATGACCGAAGGAATTTTCTTGAATTCAATCTTATTTTAATTATTCATAAGTTATTTTACTTTATTATTATACTGCAACAAGCATAAAAATGTTATATTCACAAGTAATCGACTTTTTATATATATAGATAACTGACTTATAGACTTCAGTTGTTTTGGAGCTTTTTGTTCTTATTTTGGTTTGCTTTGCTTTTTTTACAATGAAAAAATGAGAAGTAAGGGAGACATACCCTTGGTGGAAAAGGATCTGCTCAGGGAATATTTAATGCAAACTGGATAAGTCCATGGCCTGTGATGGGATGTGCACATCAGCACTGAGGCATCTGGCAGATATCATTGCAAGGCCACTCTTGATAATCTTGGAACAATTGTGGTGACTGGGAGAAGTGCCTGAACACTGGAGGAAAGCAAATTCTACTCCTAACGTCAAGAAGGAGGACATAGGGAATTACATGCCAGCCAGGCTCATCTTGATCCCTGAAAAGGTAATGGAGCAGCTAAACTTGGAAAGAATTTTAGGCTCACAAAAGACAAGTCATCAGAAATATGTTAACAAGTTAACAAGTTAACAGAACCTCATCAAGGGGAAGTCATGCTTAATCAGCATGATAAACTTCTATGATGAAATTACTTGCATGGTAGATGAAGGGAGACCAGTGGATGTTGTCTACCTGGATTTCAGTAAGGCCTGGCCTTTGACTCTGTCTCCAATGACATGCTCTCAGGCAAACTGTTGATGTATACACTGGACGAGGAGACAGTAAGGTAGACTGAAAACTGGTTGAATGGCTATGTCCAGGTGGTGGTGGTCAGTGAAACAAAGACTAATTTGGCCAGTAACTAGTCGTGTACCCCAAGGGTCAGTGCCATGTCTGATCCTGTTTACAAATATTGATTACTAAAAAAAAAAATCTAAATCATTCATTAGTAACTCAGATCCATGCCCTGCAGCAATTACTACAATATTTTTCTTTTCTGAATTGACCATTCTGTATTTAATTTCAACATTTTTATATATAGTAATTTATATTTTATATTATTTATAGCATCACTGCTTTCTTAAAAGAACAGGCATAGGATTAAAACAAGAATAAACTCCTACATAAACACAAAAATCCAGGGGTAATCAGAG
Source organism: Pyrocephalus nanus (assembly GCA_038380795.1). Classification (NCBI taxonomy): domain Eukaryota; kingdom Metazoa; phylum Chordata; class Aves; order Passeriformes; family Tyrannidae; genus Pyrocephalus; species Pyrocephalus nanus. Next base: position 39,331,454 of record CM076260.1, read on the forward strand.
TGAAGCTTTTTTCACATTGTCTCTAGTGTTAGTGGCAATAAAGATCTAGTCTTATATTCTTTAATAGCATTTATAATTTAGAAGACAGCTGAAAAATGTCTTCTTAAGTTGTCTTTGTTGCCTGTATAAGCACCTTTCACCCAGCTGGCCAAATGGCCTTTACTGGCCTTTGAAGTCTGAACTGGCTATGTAGGAAATTCAAGTAACTATTTTAGGGTCCCTACCTTACTTAGACTTAGTCCTAGGCCAGTTTTTTCCTTAGAATAATTCAAAATCTGAGAGGAAAATCTGCTCCTGAGCTCTTGATTATGCTGGAAAAAAGGCGGTTTTTCCAATATACTCATATAGCATTTCTGAGTTCTTTCCTACTGTAGAGTCTCTGACAGGAAAGACCACAAATTAAACAGCAGATGTCCTCTGCCCTTTTCTGTCCATTTGTTCCATCATAATAGCATAGATGTACCAATTACTGCTAAGTAGTCTTATAGATATTAAGCACAGAAGATACCCAAGAACATTCTTAGAAATTGTGCCAAGGTCTGGCTACTGAGTTGGAACAGAAATATAAATGGAACTCCAAGTATTGAGGCTGGAAAACTGTATTCCTCCTGAATCAGAGGACAGGAGAGAGATGACACTTTGCTGTAGGAACACACTAACACAGAGCTGGCACTGAGCAGATGCGATTGTCCTTTCTGCTTTTTAGTTCTCATCTATATTATCAGAATAAATAAACTTCTCTGTTGGTTGTCCCCGGGTAAAGGCATTATAAAAGACAGAAGTCAGAAAGAAGATACCAAAACAATGTTAAATCCAGCTTGTCATCTCCACTTCTTTTTTGCAACTCACTTCAGCTATTTACTGGAATTTAGAATTCTTTCAAAAGGCAGTGGTATGTGAAAACACTGTGCAGCACATAAAGAAGATATTAATGAAGATAGCAATTGCTCCCGTCTGATTTTTAAAGAATGTTAACAGCTTCACAAGGAAAAATTATTATATGATAAAGTTGAAGTTAAAAAACAAATTTACTTTTTTTATTTTTCACATGGATGGTGTCAGCATGGTCCCATAATGAGTTGTATTAGTGCCACTAAAGTTCTCAAAAAATGAATGGTCTAGCTTAGATAGGAATGTCCCAAGCCAGTGTCAGTGGTGTAACCCATGACTGGCATAGTTATGGTGTGAATCAACAGATATTCTCATATGAATACTTCCCATTGTTTGTTAATGCATCTGTGTAGCAGGAATACTCATATGCTCTGCTCTATTTTGGCACACAAATTAATTTATTTGCCACTGAAATCCATATTAGTCACTGTAGTTGCTTACACCAGTTTTTGGATTTAATAGTTGGTAAGCCATTGTTTGCTAATTAAAATGGGTATGTGCAGTGGAAAGCCAGTATGTAGCTGTCACAGCAAATATTGCTCCTTTACCGTTCAGTCTACCACATCATTTAAATGTTTCATTAAAATACAGTCTTTTGAACTTATATTGACATAAGTTTTAAAAATTTTCATGAACATAATCTACAACAATGACTCTAGGTATAATATAAAGTTTCAGAGAAAGCACATTCAACAATAATTGTACACTATCACAGGCAAAAAATTGCATTGTTTATACCACCATGAAGTTGTGTAAAGATAGAAAAAAAATCCAGATCTTCTTACTGTCTTTGGGCCAACACACCTGCTGTAGCATGAGGTACATTGAGTACATTGTTCTGCAACAATATACTTATATTTTAAGTACATGAAATCTCAGCACTGCAATGATTCCACTTTGGTCCCTAGCCAGTATATTATGAGAAACACAAATCTTAGCTCTGAATGCCTGGGCAATTTTGTGTTTCATCAGCCAAATATTTTAGAACTGTGGGAATCAAGGCTTATAGGACTTGAAATTATTTTGATGAGACTTTATATTCTGTATTACTTATATAAGAAGACTGAAAAATAACATTTGTTAAAATGAAACAAACTTGTGAAGAAGAATGACAGTAACATGCCTTAAAACTTACTATCCATGCATTTCCTTTGATTTATGGACTGCAATATTAGTGTGACTCCTTTCATGTGTTACATCATCATTAAAAGCTCAATTAAAATTTACCTTATTAATTTTCTTCTTTTGAGAAACACAGTGAAGGTGACTAACTTGAGATGTCTTTCACTACATTTATTGCTTGATGAAATAATATGTTTAGTCATCATAAGAAGTGGTTTGTATAATATATTAAGTCTGACAGGATTAACCAATGAAGAATAGTTTCGTTAGTTACTTTGGTTTATTTGTAGACAAGTTGCAGCAATTCCTTGCAGAAGTATATTGGCATAAGAAACATGTTTTTCATTTTTCACCAAAGGCAAAAGCATTCATTTTGGTGGCTGGATGCACAAGAGAGAAACGAAGGAAGCAGAGGACATTTCATGTGTTGACTGTGTCCAAACTAGGAAAATGGTATGTTCATGTTCCATGGTCCTTACTCACTCATGCCAGGCAGAATCTCCCCCGGAGTGCACTGCAGATCCACTCCTGAATACATACACACATTTCCTTTAAGAAGAAAAGGAGTTCATAGAGAAGGATGGAGTACATCAAGACCTCAGAGCTGTAAATTGCTCTCTGATCATCCAGTTCAGGCATTCCAGCTGAATACCTGGGGATGGTTCAAAATCCCAGTGAAATTGTTTCTCCTCAGAGCAAGCTGATGCAATGAGGCTTAAAAAAACTGTCTTGCATGCTTATGGAAAAAAAATACCATTGGATGGATGAAAAAGTAAAAATTAGATTCCAGCTCCAAAATACCTGCTAGAAGACCTGCTTTGAAAGGATTCAGAGTAGTAGCCTAGATCTAGGTACTCAAAACTGCTCCTTGCAGCATGGTCTGCCTTATCATCAGCTACAGAGGAAATCTAAGGGTACTTCGTTCCCTGGCCTAAAGTGACCATTTGTGAATATCAATCCCTATCATACTCTTAATGATATTTGACTGGAGTTCCAGTGTAAAGGTAACATTTTAATGATACAGTGGAAATTTGTTGTCAAGGGAACAAAAACAACAAAATGCTTTCTAAAAAGAATAAAGAGTGCCAGAAAGGAGTTTGCTGGTTTATCACTTTCTGCATGTTCAATGCATAAGTTTTCGAGATCCTGCCTATGACTTGAGGACATGTCCACCTACGTTTGAGGTGTTAGGTCTTGTTAGGTCTTCATGATGCAAGCACATGTGGCAGCACATTGTCCATTTTCTCTATGTGAGAATGTATTGTCTTTACCCAGCATGATGTACACTTGTTTTTTTTCTTACCCAGTGTACTATTTTACCTAGTGTTCTATAATAACAACCAGCTAATGCTTACTTTGCCTTAAGATCCCCATCAGAGATGTAACCATCCACCCTTGGGAAGAAGGAGGCAACAGGGAATAGGAGGGAGGATACTGAGGTTTTTTTGTTAATTTGCTTCCTTCAAGCATTACCATTATTATGATTTTATAAGTTATTAGTGTTATGAGAGATGTCATTATAAAACATAACAATGTGTGATGGTAACTGTGCCATTAAGATCTCTAGTGGAACATTAATTATTGATCTTTGCCTCAAGAGCATCATAATGTTGCACTAGACCCGCAATGAACTGTTCACCTTACATGCATTAAACTGAACTATGTCATTCAAAGGTGACAAGGTTTAACTCTGCTACCATATTTAGAGCACTCCAAAGACTGCAATAGAGTTGCTAACACAGCCAAACCTGCCTAGCAAAACCAGGATATCTGACATAAACAACCTTACTGTTGGACTGGATATTTTTTAACTCATTCTCAGCTTCTTATTCCTTGTTCATCTTCTGAGTTTCCTTGCTTCCTGCAAACAATGCTTTTAGCAATAAAGGTCCAGGAGAGGGTTTATCACTCTTCTTAAGTGAGTGGTGCTGTGGTCAGTTCTCTTGGTATCATTCTGGAATGAAAGAGATTTACAAGCCAACAGATCTCCCTGGCAGGTGTTCTACCACAAGTAAGTAGAGGTATTGCTGCAGTGATAGGGACTAAGTACTTATGTGGCAGAACACCATTCAAAACCACTCACTGGGAGAAAGTAAGGTATCCTTCTGCTGCAGTGCCACCAGCAAAGCCTCTCTCCCTGGCTTTTCAGTAATTTTGAAGTTTTCTTCATTAACTTGAGCTACTGCTCTTGAGATCTCTCAGCCCTACCCATAGAGAAACTGTCTGGTGTGTTGTTTTATCATGTGGAGTCACATACCACAGTCATCCCCTTCTAGTCCCTGCTGTTTGTAAATATATTCCTTACTTTAAGCATTAGCAACTGGTCCATGGTAGGATTAGAAAAATACTTTAGGTAGCTAACTTTTAATCACTTGTGACTATATCTAATTTTTTTTAACCCTTTTTCCTCTGTCAGCCCCATTTCTGCCTCACAGAATATACATTTCTGCCTCCTATGAAGTTTGTAATGACTCTGAGGAAACATCCTTCTACTTCTGACCATTCTTACACTTAGAGACTACAGACCATACTTTTTACATTCACAGAAGTCAGGTAGAAAAGTAATTTTTCAAACAACACTTTTCTAACTGTAATTGCCTTTTCTCTGTCATTTTTCCCCTTGTTGACAGCCATTGAAAGAGTGTTCACTGACTGATGTGGTGATGTTGGTCAAACCTGGCCCTATAGATGACACTTCAGCCTGAGCAGGTGAGGAATCAGTCCATGGGGATGGCAGATTTATTTTCTTCATGTTAGCATCCTCAAATTACAATTGCTCTGTTTTGAGACAGTACTATTGCTACACTGCGGTAGGTTTTCAGATAAACCACAACAATCCACAGTAGTAGAAAATTTAGTTCTGATACATTCCAGGATGAAAACATCTAGATTAGACTGAGACTTCCTAAGGGAAATTAAATCACAGATATATTATTCTGCAAAAATCAGTCCTTGTCCCTTAAGCAAATTTCCAGCTCATTGTCACCTGCATAAAATTTAAAGTTTTAGATTCTGCTGTTCTTTCATTTTTTGTTTTTATTTCCTTTATCCTAATCATTGTTGAATAAGTATTAGGTAATTTTTTTTCTAGAGTCCCTCGAACAAACTTGAAAGAAATAAACAAAGGGGAAAAATGCAACTCCTGAACTAGGAGGCAGGAGCTACAGATTGCAAGCTGTCTGAATCAGCTGCAATACACAAAATAGATGTACTCCATTGGTGAGACTGCAATGTTCTGTCGACGTGGTTATGTCAGGAAAAAACTCTATGGATATAAAATCCCACTGCTTGACTGGTACCAGTTGACAAAATCTGTATAATGGATACAGCCATGCCATCAAACAAGAGGTTTTTCTCAGCTTAGCCTGTGACCTGACAAAGGCAATGTGGCTTTGTGAGCAAAGCTCTCCTTTTGCCACATATAAAGTATCTGCGCTTGGGAGTTCTTTCAGCATGTGCGAAGATAGCACACTGTGAGAAATATCAGTGTTGTAGATATGGGCATGCTAAACAGCTTACTAATAATCATGTAGAGGACATACACAGGGAGAACGAAAAAAATACAGAATTCATTAGGCACTGGAAAGAAAACATAAAACGCTAAAATAAGCCTTCCAGCTCCTCTAAGACTCGCCTCATACTTAATTTCATGATCTCTGGTATCATCCACAGCACCTGTAATTGTACAACAAAAGAAAGCAAGATAAGCTTGTTATTACTTTCTTTCTAGATTATGCTATTTTAACTCTGTGAAATAGCAAGGTGACTTGAATGCAGAGAATTTCACTGAAGTTATGTCAAAATTAAAGGTATTCACTTGTTATCACATAGAAATTATATCAGAATTCATTTGGAGGTATTTAAATTTTTCATTTTTAAATTGACAGTTAAATCCAGCTCAAGCTGAAAGCAGCAAACAGCCATCTGATGACTGTTCAATGCATGCTGTAAAATTACCTTATTCAGTAGTGGACAATACCCAAATAAAAATATGTATCTTCCCCAACTCAGTGAGTGACACTTTCACTGATGGTATCACCATTAAATCTTATGTCCCCTTAGGCAGCTCCTCCAGCAACTGGCCTTTTGCCTAGTGAAATTGAGAAGCATCAAAGTTATAACAATTCAACTATGTCCCCATTACTCTCAGTGGTTGTGTCCGGACCAAACATCGCTGATTTTATTGGAGCTCTGTGAAAATTTAGGCCTTGTCCATGTGGAGCATGTTAAGTGGACAAGCATTGGTTTGTATTTTAGTCTAGTCTAAAACACTCAGTTCCCAGCCAAATACCAAGGGAGACAGCTACTCAAGTGAGGATTATGCATTTAAAAAGAAGTATATTTAATTACTGGGCAGTCTGCCATACACTGAACAAATTTCCACTCCTGTACTTGTTCCCTGTGGCTGTGCTCATAAACTGGTAGTTGTAACACCGAGACTTCCTTAATTTTACCAGTGTTTAGTTATTTGAATAAGTCACAGCTAACATTTCAGATTTTACATACAATTGTCAAATAAAAGGCCCAAATAACATCTTAATGTAAACATAAACATGTATCTACCTCTGCATTTAGTAGCCTAATCTATAATAATGACTCCTTGCTACTTTGCAAGAGCTAATAATAATGTTAGAATGTAAAATAAATAAAATAAAATAAAATAAAATAAAATAAAATAAAATAAAATAAAATAAAATAAAATAACCACTTCAATGCCTCATAGCCACTAGTGGGCTCTAAACCATTATTAACTAGAATAAATACATTTTTCAACATGGCATACAGGTACAAACAATGATTCTAACTTCTCTGCCTTAGTAAAGAATACTCAGTACCTCCCAAATTAAAAGGTTTATTCTTATACTAATATTTTAATCCTTCAATATAATATTTCCTAAACTTCTAATCTAGTTGAAACAAAATCCTTTTCCCGCTCAATTTGATCTAATTTCAAGAGAATAGTATTTACAATCATCAATACATATTTATTTAATGTTTTACTAGAATTTAAAAGGTAAACATTACCTGAAAACCACTACTGTTTTTGTTCTCAGGGAAACTGCAATTTATAGGCATCTTTAGATTTTGAATTCTGGAACCATAGTGGCCTCTATTGTTGTCATATTAGAATAGCATGTATTGCAAGTGTGAATAAACCACCTTTAGGCATTTTTCATTCATTGAAAATATATAACAATAGTTCTTGTAAATCAACCCATCACCCTGGCTCCAATATACAGAAAAACTTTTAAAGACATTCCTGTGATAATAACATTCTCCTGCATCCATCTAACATCAGTCACAGACATGCTAAGCTTTGCTGTCAAGTGAAATTGGGGTCTGCTTTGAAAATTACAGAAGATATAAGGCCCATAAAATTGTCTCATTTTGGTGAGAATATCAGGCAAGTGACATAAACTAGAAGAAGGTTTTTTTCTTCTTGCTACTCAAATGATTGTTTCTGTGAAGGTAAAAGATGGAATTGCAGGTAACTTGAGCCATCAACAAACTTTGATTAGATCATAGCTTTAATTTAGGATTTTCCATTGATGTAAACACCTTCATTAATAGAAAAATGGGAATTTTTTTCAAATTACATTTTAATCAAACTTAAAATATAGATATAAATAGATACAGATAGATATAGACATAGATGATATAAATATAGATGCAGATTAGATATAGATTTATATATAGATAGATGATGTAGATATAAATCTGCTTTCGAAATTACACATGTCTCTGTCCATGGGCTGGTGAAGAATCCCAGTCTGTTTCTTTAGATAATGTTTCTAGGTGAATAAAATTAGTCAAGATGAATGTCACTCTAAAAGATTAAATCTGATGTCAGTTTACTAAGAAAAAGCAGAATAATTACTCCTTAAAAAATTCTCAAATGCAATTTATGTCAACATTTTATATACCTGAATGAGTTTTCATTGTGAGAAAGTTAAGTACTAATTAATCAGGTTTTGCTCGACATTGTCAGGAGAGAATTAAAATGATACACTGGATTTCAGTTCTATGAAGTCTGATAGTAAATATTCCATTGAGAATAGACTAAAACTCAACTCCCATTTCATTTTCCCTCAGGAAGCATGAATAATCTTCCTTATTCTCTCTAAAACAAAGTGATTTATTTGCCTTGTGCCTAACATCATTGACAAAATTCTTTCCCAACTTTTGAGCCAAAAATACTCTCCACTATTTTACTGTGAAACCTATATAAAAAAAGGAAGTCTTTTACAGAAAAGAATGGAACTAAATGTTTAAGATTTCATATTATAGAACATCAAATGTTCTTAATATTTGAGGGAGAATTAATATGAAGTTGTATAATAAATAAAGGTCTTCATTATCATATTTGCAGTAAAGTGTGCATATATTTGTTGACTGGCATTTGGAAAAATAATCAAAAAAATTATTTGGTGATATTGTGAGCTTTAAAAATTAGTACAGTGGGTTTTTTTCATCAATAGCCGAAGACGTGATGAATGAAGTTTGGGTAATATGAACATACAACTTGGAAAGGAGACAACCTAGCCCAAAGTAATCAAAGATGTTGAGAGATTGCTGTTCGCATATTTCAGTGACTTTGCAACAAATGGATCTGATGTATGCACTGTAAATAGGAAACTTGATTCATGATCTCAGCAGATCACTCTGCCAATCTTATATTTTGTGTGGCTGAAAGAAGGCTAATTTTACGTCAAATTCAGTCTGCAAACTTTCCCAGTTTTTACTTTCTTGACTTCTTTAAATCAGCAAAAAATAGCAACAATCAGACAGGAAATAGAAAGAGAACAAAACATACATGTATTAGGTACTTAGCACTGACAAATGTTTGCTCCTTTTCAGGTATCAGTAAAGAAAAAATTAAAGTAGCTTCTGATGGTAAGACTAACTGGAACCCCAAGTCAGTAGTAATGCTTTGTATATGTCAAGGTATATGGCCTTCTGTCAGTACCTTGTTACTTATCCTGAGGAAAGATGATATTAGGTAGTTATTTAGATAATTCAGTAGAAACAATTATTAAGCAAGTAGCATTACTGAAATAAGCATTAGGGCTGTCTTCTAAAAAACTACTTTTTCCTTGACCTTCCAAGAGCACATCTAATAGGTGTGACAGAACTATAGAACGGCTCAAGAAGAAAGGGAGCTGAAAAGATCATCTAGTCTAATTTTTTGTGGGTAAGGGCACCTGGATGAGATTATCTAGCACCCTGTCCAATCGCATCTTGAAAACATCCAGTGATAGAGTCTTTACCACATTCCTGGGGAGGTTGTTCAGTTGAATGATTGTTTTTGCTGTAAAAAATTCCTTTCTTATATCATGATAAAACCTCTCCTGGTACAACTTTTATTTATTTGCCTGTGTCTTCTTCATGTTGCTCCTTGTGAAGAGAGAGCCTCCATCCTCTTTGCAGCTGCCCTTTAAGGCCTGGAATGCCATAATGAAGTCCTTCCCTTCTCTTCTCCAGGGCAAAAAACGCCTAACTCCTTCAGTTTCCTCTAATAGAACAGGTTCTCCCTTCATGGGCCTTTGGATCCTCTCCAATCTTCATTTCTCTTGAATTGTGTGGACCCTAACCAGGCACAGTGCTCCAGCTCAGGCCTGACAAATGCTGAGTACAGTGGGATGTTCAAGTCTATCTCTGCTAGTAATGCCCCTGCCAATACAGCCCAGGATCCAATATGTCATTGCTGATGCAATGGCTCACAGTTGACATATTTGGCTCTCCAGCAACACAGATCCTAGCCTGTACTATTTATGTTATCCCAGGTGCAAGGCTGCACTTGTCTTGGTACCGTTACTGCTCACCCCCTCTTCCAGCTAGTCCAGCTTTAGGATGGCTCTCCCTTCTGGTTTGTCCACCTCACCACTCAGTTTAGTGCTGTCAGCAAACTTTCTGAGTCTGCTTCAAACCCAAAATCGAGATTATTTATGAAGATGCTGAGCAGTTTGGGGCTCGGTATCATTCCCAGGGGGTACCCCTCACTTGTGACAGATTGCCAGCCTGAGTAAAATCTGTGGAAATCACCAAGAAAAATTACTCTATTACAAACTGAAAATAGGTAGTAATTGATGGGGAAAATGTAAATCTGTAAGTTACATAGAACATTACTAGAGAGATTAATTTACAAGAAACTCCATCTTTAAAATGTCTGTAGGGTATACTGAGCATTTTTTAAGATGTAGCACTTTTTCCTTATTGTAACACCAAGCGCTACAGTAGAGATGGTGAGGTGACCTGATTTTAAATGCTTATAGGATTTTTTACCTTTTTTTTTATTTTTTTCTTAAATTAGTCAGATTCAGACGCTTGATAGTGTTAATGTCACTTAAAAGAGTTAAATAAGCTTTTTTTTTTTTTTTTTCTGTTTAATCCACCTTCAGAATTCTTATAAATCTGTGTTTTTCACACAAAGCATCTGCACAGTTCTCATTTCCCCCAGGTGTTCATTTGGAGTAGGAAGGAAGAGTTAAGTTCAAATACAACTTTGTGATTTCAATGTTCAGATGCTGCTAGAGGTTGCCCATCTTTCTCAGGAACTCACAGCACCCTTGGGCTTCTGTTTGCCATTATAATAGCAGAATTAGGAGAAGACAGATGGTAAGAGAAAGAGTTAGATTTGGAAGCAGCTGTTATGAAATCTGCTTCAAGAATACAATTGCTTATGTAGATTTACTCAGACAAAGCTAAAACAGGAAAACATATTTTTCACTTTGGCACACCAGCTGGTGTCACTGCTATAGACAATGTAACTGTACTATTTAGAAAAACACATATTAGGAATTGCATTATCAATGTCAACATGAAAAAGGACACAAATGCAAATTAATATGTGTCTCATTCTACTTTAAATCTTGAAGCAATTGGATTTATGTAAGTGAAAGATACTATAACTTCAAAAATAAGTTTTAACTTAAGTCAAGATGTTTAACCCTTGAGCATTCTCATTGGTATGCTTGTCTTACAGTGTTGCTGGGAATAGTGGAAGAGGAACTGATTAAACCAATGTGAGAGTGTGTGAGACACTAGAATAATTATTGGGTCAGAACCAACTCAAGAGTGTGTGTGCGTGGGGAAGGGATGAGCTGAATTTCATGGAGGTGAGGTAATGCCATATCACACATGGCAATCCCTGCAATCTCGGAGCAGCTGTCAGGTAAAGGCAGCCCAGGAGCACAACCCACACCACACCCCATGGAGCCCCTTAGGTTGCTTGGCATAGTGGGAAAACCACCCCTCACCCTGCTCCAGAGCCCCAGAGTGCCCAGTAGGCCAGAAGTCCTGTCTGGGAGGGGTGGTCACAGGGAGCCAAAGCACAAAAAAAGTAACACATGGCTCCATTTTGCTTGAGACCTGCTACCTGGCCATGTAGAAGCTGGACTTGCACAGGACTCTCTGGTGGTAGCTGTTTTTCTCTTATTCTCTCTTTCTTTACTCCTTCCCCTTCTCCTCTTAATCTCTTTTCTTAATATTTTGGATAACTTCTGACCAAACATGAACAAAGTTATAGTTTTGTGGAATGCCCTATATTGGTTGTACATTACCCCTTTAAACTTTTGCCAAGCTCTCTTATTTTCCTCCTTATTTTCTGAAGTTATCAGTAAAAGTATCTCCTGAGAAAACATGTGCTGTGTCTTCTGTTTATGCCACCTCAGGAATTTTTGGAGCCTTGTATATTTTTAAAGTAAAACTCCTGGTTGTGCTCAAAGCTCCAGGGCTGGGGTCTTACAGGGTGGTGAACAAGAAAATAAGTATTGTCTCTATCAGATAAAGCCACATTTCCCAACCCCTTTCCTAGAGTGATCCAATCACTTTTCTGTGTCACATATCAGTATGAAAAACAGAGCTACCACAGTCTGTAGTTATGCTGTTAATGACATCTCATACAGAAGAGTACCTCAGCTTCCACAGATGCTAGAGACATTATACATACTGTCATAGAACCCTGCCCATATGTAAGATCTGGCTTGTGGACCACTGGCTGGACCACTATGATTTACCTGGACATTAGCAAAACGTCCATTATTTGACCTCATCAGCAATGTAAAACTTCACATGGTCAGTTACATCATAGGTATGAGTGGGAAAAAAGGTGATAGGGGTGAGATTGAGTTTTCTAAATAGAACAGCATCATGTGAGATGTCCCAGCATATTTTACCTGGGTTCTCACTGCTACTCCATATGACTGTAGATCTTCCATCAGTTCTGTGTCATATCCATTAGCAGCATGCAGTTGAGTCAGTCAGCCAAGAGTGACTAAAATAACAGCAAATTACTGTTTTCAAGGAATTGAGAGCTAAGTGACACTCCTTTAACTAATCTTGAATTTCAGGTGCCACTATAAAATCTCTAAGGCTCACTCTAGTAAATTAAATTTGACCAGCAAGAGTCCTGGGTATGAATGTTAAAAGGCATGGAATGCATCCATACTAGTATCTAACTATTCTGGCACTCAAAACTAGGGCTGTCACAATTAAAGTACTTGTTGGCTTTGTCTCAGTATGATGTGGGAAGATACTGAGGCAGGTTAAAAGCAGGCAAGAAGCACTCAGAGCATTTAATAGTGTAGGTGCTCATCATTCATTGCCCATTATTGTGAGCTACTGATCTTGTCTATTTCTAAAGCAGGCAGGAGGGAGAGTTAAATATCTCTAATGACACTTTCCATAGTTATCCATGGAAATTTTAGTATTTTATTCTTTAGTGACCAGAAAAAGGCTCTCAAGTCCATGACACATAAAGAAGCAGTATCATCAGAGGTTCTGAGTATCAGAGCATCCATCTGAAATAAAACCAAGCACAATGCAAGTGTAAGCAGAAGGTAAGTCTCTGCTTCATTCTAGTTACTTGAAAAAGGACTTTTTCAAGCAAAAATGGATAATAAGCAAGGGAGTAAGCAATAACAAGACCTCAGAGAAACAGAAACCTAGTAGGCAAGGGATAACAGAAAATGTCAAAGACAAAAATCTCCATTTTGGATGACTAGTGAAATAGAGGTTGAAACTAGAGTTTGACAGGTCATCCAAAATACAGTCTCTTCCATGACCTGACCTAGCTGCAAATGCTCTGCTCTCAAGAAACCACAGAGTCAGTCCTGTTTTGGACTCAGGTGCTCAACTTATCTTTCTTGAATACAACTAATTAAACAATATCATACCATTATAGTGACTTTTTCCTTCTTTAATCTAAATATATCATCTGACATAATTTAGAGTTTAATTAGCTATTTTCTTCTTTGCAGACACTCTTAGTTACTAATCTATGAGCTTAATCTACTCTATACTCATACAATCCTTTGAGGGGCTTACTGGGCAAATGTTATTAATGCTAAAGTGCATCACCTCACACTCTGTTGTACAACTTTTCATCTCAAATCATTCAAATGTATTTTAAAGTTAATACTTAAAATTATATGCAGCAATGTCTGAATCCTTTGCAGCTGAGAAGCTCATTCAATGGCTTCATTTTCAACTCCCTGGGAAAATCCTTTCATTATCTTCTAATCATTAACGAGGGAAACAAGACAGTCTACTATTTCCCGAGGCCCCACCTTTGGGGCTGTGGCTTAGGTAGGTCAAGATATGTGCTTGCAGAATTGGCTCAGGTATATAACCTTCAGAGTGGGGAAGGGAATCAAAAATATTCAGCTTGGTGTTTCTTTTCTTCACAAGCATACCTCACTGTTAGGAGCTAGGACTCAAGTTCTCTTTGGAGGTTGCTAAGCCTGGCTGAGTATCATTTGCAGGTAATCTTTATTGAATCTAAACTCCCTGAGACAGTTAAAGTAAGAACTATGGTGTCCTGATATCTTAAGCAGTCGTTAAACCTTGGGCGAGGGGGGAAAATGATGGGCGCAGAAACTCAAAAGCACGAAAGCATTGCATAGTTCTGAAAGGACTAAAGACTTAAAAAACAGGAAAGAAACTTTTATTTTATTTAGCTAGTTTAATGAATTAAAACTTTTGAAAACAATATTTTTGCATTCAGCCTTATATAGAGGTTAGAAGGATGTCAGAACTGCAACCACGTAATAGCTACAGGTGCAGTGAAAAGAAAAAAATTTCTTCAGAATTAAATGCACTTTAATTCTAAAAGCACTTTAGATTGGCTGAAATTCCTACAATGATGCAAGATTGTCTCTAGGCAATCCCACTTTTCCTAAGAACACTGACACTATAGAAAAAATGCTAGCTTAGTAAACTGGAAAAATACTCTCCCTAAGCATGATGGATTGCTGTTTTCAGGCAATTTTTCAAAAGCTGTTTATCCTCTATCTAGATATTCACATGACATGGATATAAAAGTTTGAAATATCATTTTAGTCTTTATTAACCTACAGTAATTATTCCTTAGGGCATATTTTAGTGTTCTAGCACAATTTAATAGAGGAAGAAAAACTAAATAAAATTAAGTTTGATGTGTTCTTCTGTTTACTGAACTTGCTCTGATTGAGATAATTTAATTATTTTTACTTGCAGTTTAAATGACCATAATGATATGATTTTCAATATTCAGTATGTAATTTAGACTATTTGCAATAGGATTTTTGAACAGTAACACCATTTGATTAATCTATTTAAAAATCACCAACTGATGAGTATATTACAGCATATAACAACAATTCATAAGATTTCTGGTGCTCTTCACGAAGAACAAAACCGACATAAAATTTTCATTTTTGATTTAGTGCTTCTTTTTGTACTACATATAAAGGAAGAAAATGGAAATATTTTGTGCTGTTAAAATATTCACAAAGAAAGAAACAAATTATAACATTATTAATTACAAGTGGGAATTAGGGATCAGGGAACCAATTTGATGAAAAAAAATTAAACAAAAATCCTCACTATAGTTTATCTCATGTGATGTTCAGAAAAGTTGCTTTTATTGATACCAGAATTATGGCATTTCTAATCTGTAAGCCAGCCTGTTCAAAATATACTTCTTTTTTTATTAACCTTGACTTCAGTGCACCATTCACAGGGACCTTGCATGTGTTCTGATCCCTGAGTCGTTGGAGTTTCTCTAGGTCTGCTTCTGGAGACTTGAATTCCTGACTCCAGGGAGACCAAGCAGTGGTACTGAACTGACAAACACCTCAAAACATCCCCTGCTCTTGGGCAACACATCCAAAATTGTTCGAATAGTATTCATCTCACAGCCACCATGATTTAACAGCCTCTTCTATTAGCATCTATTTTCAGTGGTAATTTTTAAGAAGAAATTCATAAATCAGTGACCTGAGGCTCAGTGAACAGTCTCATTTATTCCTCCTACAGGGGCAGGAGCCTTCAGAAAAAGACAAAACATGTAGTTCTGGGCAATAATAGCTACAAGGGAGCTGCCAAGTTGTCTGCAGCTCTAGGCAGAGACCTTGTTAACACATGGAACACAATGTTGAACGGCAGAGTGCACCTGACTATCAACAATATCTACCATAGATGATCTGGAGCATCATCAGCAATGGCAGTTAAGATCATAAGATCCTTGGGGAAAGAGGCGCTCTTGAATACATACAAAAAGCAACCGCTTGCCCTTTCCCACCCCAACAACAAAACGAAACAAAACAACAAAATGGCAGCAAGAAATCAGAGAACCAGCTACAAAGAGAAGAAATCTCTCTTCCAACCTCTTCACTCTCATGACCAGTGACAGGACTTAAGGAAATGGCATTAAGCTGAGCCAGGGTTTAACATTTAGGTTAGGTATCTGCAATCACCCAGATTTCACCAAATTTCCTGGAAAGGGCTTCCTAGGGAAGTGGTCACAGCATCAAGCCTGTCTAAATTCAAGAAGCATTTGCACAGTGCTGTCAGGTACATGGCGTGATTCCTAGGGCTGTCCTGTGCAGGGCCCAGAGCTGGACTTTGCTGATCCTGATGAGTACCTTCCAATTCAGTATATTTTATGATTCTATGAACGTTCTGTTTACAATTAATTAGGAGAATACTATGTTATTTTCTCTTCCATTCTGACACAAACTCTTTTTTGTCCCTATTTTTCCACTCGTCTTTTTTTTAAATCTTCTGCTACTTTTAAAATCATTTTGCTACTAAGAAATTTGTTTTTAAAAATAATCTGTAGAGATATTTTCCCTGATCTTACTACATTTCTTTCAACTTCCTAAACATATTACCCTTGAACCATACAAATTCTTAACCCAGCTTTCTCCTGAGTCATGCCATAGCCGCTCATGCCACTTTGGCAGACCCACAGCCCTTGTTCTTCAGAGGTGAAGTAGCTAAAAGACTCAAGAACAATTTTCTCTACCTGGTGGCTCTTCTGTGCTATCTTTGTATAACAGTACTCAGAATTACATTGTTTATGGAAAGATCTCTCTACTACTTTTCTGTAAAAATTTCATTATTTTCATAAAATTGGGATTTTCTATGAAAAATATGGTTATTTCATAAAGTAGGAGTTTTTTGGGTGATACACTCACAAATATTAGACTGGAGGAGAGGGGTTTAATAAATAAATACTTATAAACAAACATTTTGCAAGTAAAAATAGAGCACTGGAAGGCACAGTCTGACATTTTCATTTATTGCAAAGTCTTAAGACCACAAATGAAAAAAAATTTTTCTTAAGGATATTTTCATTTATGGAAATTTTTTTTATTATAATATAAGGGAGAGTGAAGTTGTGCTTTTGTTACAGTCTTTGGTTTACAGCATCACCTAACTCAGGTTTATTCTAATCCAATCATTCTGAAACCACTGAGTATCATCAATCCATCGGTGGTTATTTTCAGGAATTAGTTAAACTGAATGTTTTTGGGAACCTTGTGGCAGAGAGCTGGAAGAGCATTAATCTATTAACTTTTCATATTCCAATCAGGAAACACTTGCATTCATAGATGCAAGAAACTTTGTATTGAGGTTGGCTTTTTGTAATATCTCCTAAATATTTATTTTTAGGTTATCTTGAACAGAACAACTCTGAATACTGTGCATATTTAATCTCAATTGGTGCTGCACCAAACATGTTAATTAGGATTATTCCTTATCTTTCATAAGAATATTATGTATTTTATGCAGTATTCTTCCTCCTCTGCAGAGCTCCAAATAAATTGAGGGTGACAACATGCCATTCATTTCAGCAAAACTTCACATAAAAAAATACATGAAAATATTGCAAAAGAAAAACAGTGTGCTGGAGTCATAAGAATAAAAATATAAATAGTAACACTTTATTCTCATACTCTCAGAGCACCAAAGCGATGACCAAGGCTCTCAAATAAATTTGAAATAAATCCATTCTGTCTACCCACAAATCATGTCCCAAATAAACATAACTGGATCATTGTTACAGAATCAGTGAAAATTTTTGCAGCAGATATATGTTGCTCTAGCAAATGTATTACAGCTTCAGTTACTATGTAGCTTTCATTACTTTGTTTTGTTAAATAAAGCAGCAAATTATGTTATCCATAATGTCAACAGTGCCACTGTTTTGAAGTAAAAGCAAAATATTTGCCTAATAATTTCCTTACTATTACTTTCAAATCAAATTCCAGTGACATTTAGCTTCCCCTTAACAATCTAAGTGAATAAAATATAACCCAAAGACATTATATTTAAAGATGATGTCTTAAAAGTGCATCAGTATATACAGACAATAAAAAAAAACCCCTGTAATTTTCAAAAAAATCTTAATTTTTTTTGCTTTACAGTTCCACACCAGAATCTAAGTGGATGAATTTGAGTGCACAGTCTAAAAATAAAATTAAAACCAAGCACTCCTAGATGATGAAATGGGTTTTTCCCGAACATTTTGTAACCTGAAGAAACCACTAGAGGGCAAAATGTCCATTTCTAAAAGCATAAGTGACCCAGGCACCTTTATATGAATAAGTAATGAATGGGAAAAATTCACAAAAATTACCTTTTTAATCTTCCTCCCCGCCCCCCCCCCAATTAAACAGAGGCTTGTAATCAAATATCAATCAATAATATAATACTTGCCCTTAATCTCTGAAAGGATCAGGTGACATTTCTTGTGAGGTCAAATCAATGTTGTTATGTCTTCTTTCTTGCTTCTGTAAATAGCTACTTTTTCACACATTTTTGCATTATCAGCACTAAACCTTTATTTTTAGGATATCTGGAAATAACAGAAACTTGAACTTGCAAATTTACTGAAAGTGGTGGAAAAAATAATTAGAAAGTCAGAGGAGAGACATCTTAATTTAACACTAATTTTGATTTGTCCAGCTGTAAGGGTAAATACACTTTACAGTTTTTTAAAGATCCAGCTGTACAGTTAATTTGCTTTTATAACCAAGTGACACATTCAAATCTGAGACTGAAATCTTATTGGGACAGAGCTATTAAAGCTATTGCCAAATTCAAATTTTAGGCAACCATCTCTCCAGCTGAGTCAGAGCCATGAGCTGAGAGGCCAGGCACCACACGGAATACATGGGGAAAGTCTGATGGTGAAAGGTAGAACCACACACCAGCACATGCTGGGGCCTGCCTGGCAGCAAAAAAACTTTTCAGAAAAGTACCTGAGGTCCTGCAGAAGTCAGCAACGAGCCTCTGTTGCAAAGAAGGCAAATAGCATCCTGGGCTGCAGTGGGCAGAGCATTGTCAGCAGATCAAGGGAGATGACTCTTCCCTGCTACTCAGCACTGGTGAGGCCATGCCTGGAGAACTGAGCATCAGTTCTGGGCTCCCCAGTACAAGAGAGAGTCTTATCAAACTGAGTCAAGTCTAGGGCCAGTAAGATGATTAAGGGAGAGGAGAATATCTCTTTGAGGAAAAATTGAGAGCTGGGGCTGTTCAGCCTAGACAAAGGAAAACTCAAGGGGATCTCATCAGTGTCTATAAAGATCAGAAGGGAGAGGGCAAAGAGATAGAGCCAGGCTCTTTTCAGTGGTGCCCTGTGACAGGACCAGAGGCATCAGGCACATGCTGAAACACAGGAGATTCCTTCTGAACACTTTTTCATGGAGAGGGTAATCAAGCAGGTTGCCCCGAGAGGTGGTAGAATCCCAGTTCTTGGAGATGCTCAAAAGCCATCTGGACATGGTTCGGAGCAACTGCATGGCATCTCCACTTAAACAGAGTGGTTGGACCAGATGTTCTCCATATGTTCCTTCCAATCTCAACCAGACTTTGATTTTGTGAGCAACACTGAGAGGCAGTGACTCATTCTCATCTAGCCAGCTATAAATGAATGACCTTGGGTAGTAAAGACACATGACTTTGTTTTTATGAGATCTAGAAGAAGTCACTGTAAAGAGGAGAAGACTAAGTAGAATTAATGGCTTAATAACTAAATCAATAGTTTTCTTCAGTTTTTAACAGAGCATGACACTGACCTTGCAGAAAACAGTAAGGCAAATAAAAGTATATATTAAAAAAAACTAAAAACACCGTAACAGAAGTGAAAACAGATCTCAAGGAACTAAATGTTTATGAATTACAATCACAAGATGAACTCCATCCCAGAATTGTGGAAGAACTGAACAATGAAATTGAAGGCCAGAGAGCATGTATTTTCAGATAGCTTCCATAAGGGGAGAAGAAATCTGAAGAACTGCAAAATATAAATGAGCTCTAATGGGATCCCAAAATCTTCTTCATGAGGTGTTGGCTTCAATCTGCCACAACTGAAATGTTTCTATACCAATGCACTGAGCACGCAGAACAAACAAACAAGAAGAGTTCAACGCTTTGACCCAGTCCCAGAAACTTGACATCACTGGCATAAATGAAACCTGGTGGGAAGAGCCCTGTGGTTGGAGCGCCCTGCTGGACATTCACAGGCTCTTCAGGAGGGATAGGCAGACTAGATGAGGTGGAAGGGCACTGTATGTAATAGAAGGGTTAGAATGCATGGAGCTCAGAGCTGGCAATGGCACATTCAAGGGCCTCCAGGTAAGAATCAAGGGGCAAAAAAAGA
Source organism: Pyrocephalus nanus (assembly GCA_038380795.1). Lineage (NCBI taxonomy): Eukaryota > Metazoa > Chordata > Aves > Passeriformes > Tyrannidae > Pyrocephalus > Pyrocephalus nanus. Next base: position 39,351,396 of record CM076260.1, read on the forward strand.
ATACAGATGTCATTGTGGGAGTCTCCCACAGACTTCCCAGCAAACGGCACAAACAAATTATTTTTTGAGGAATTAAGGGACACTTCCAAGTCAACTGCCATTGTCCTTATGGGGGACTTCAACTTGCCAGAAACTACCTGGGAGCATTGCACAGCTGGAACAACTTGGGACAGAAGATTCCTAAAAAACATGGATTACAACTTTATGGAATAGGTCTTAAAGGAGACAACTTGGAAAGATGCCCTTCTTCGTCTGTTTCTTGTCAACAGAGTGGATCTCATGAGTGAAGTGGAGATTCATGGCCATCTTGGCCACAGTAACCATGAGGTGATCAAGTTTAAAATCTCTGTTGACTGAAGGAAAAGTGCCAGCAAAACCTCAGCTCTGGACATGAGAAGAGCAGACTTCAGGCTGCTCAGGGACCATCAGTGCTGGTCACTTTTTAAAAATCACCTCCTAATGGTGCAGGAAATCAAGCAGGCAAGGCAGAAGGCTGGCTTGGTTAAACAGGGATCTTCTCTTGGAAATAAGACAAAAAAGGAAGGTGTATGCCCAGTGGAAGCAAGGTCCAGTGACAGGAAGAATTCAGAAATGCTGCCTGCCACTGTAGGAAGAAAATTTATGTGGCCAAAGCTCAGATGGCGTTGAAGCTGCCAGAAATGTGGGAGACAACAAAGAGTTTTTTCAAATACCTTACTGACAATAGGCAGTATAGAAATATCATTGACCCATTACAGGATGAGAATGGTCACATCACAAACAGGGAGAGAGTCAAGGCAGAGATGTTTAATGTTTTCTTTGCCTCTGTCTTCAACACAGGACCAAGGGGACCTCAGTGTCCTCAGCTGGAGGACCACAACAGAGAGAATGATAACTCCCAGTCAATTCTGTGGGATCCGCTGTTCCAGCTGTATCCCTACAAATCTATGGGGCCTAATGAGCTTCGTTCCAGAATCCTCAAAGAACTAGCTGATGTTATCTTAAAGCCTCTTTTGATGGTTTTTGAGTGGTCTCAGGAATCCAGATAGCTCCCAGCTTACTAGAATCTGGCCAACATTGTTCAAATTTTCAAGAAGGGCAAGAAGGAGGACTCTGGAAACTACAGGCCTGTCAGTCTCACTTCAGTGCCTGGTAAAGTTATGGAGAAGACAATTCTGGGAGATATTGAAAAACACCTGAAAGAAAAATTGGGCAGGTACACTGTAGTCAGTTTCTGTGGCTAGGTTTTGGTAGCAGAGGGGACTACAGGGATGGCTTCTACTAGAAGCTGCTAGAAGCTTCCCCTCTATGGTGGAGCCAGTGCCTGCCATGTCCAGGATGGCTTCGTGCCACTGGCCAGGGCCAAGCCAATTAGGAATTATAGTAACACCTCCATGATAAGATATTTAAGAATGGAAAGTTATTTCAAAGATGAAAATTTCAGTAAGGGAAGAGCTGAGAGAGAACGTGTGAACAACAGTATAGACACCAAAGTCAGAACAGACGGAGGGGCAGGAGGTGCTCCAGGCACTGGAGTTGAGAGCCCTGCAGCCTGTGGTGCCATGGTGGAGCAGCTGTGCCCCTGCAGCCCATGGAGAACCATCGGGGTGCAGAGACCCCTCTGCAGCCCATAGAGGAGCCCATGATGGGGAAGGTGGATGCATGAAGGAGGTTGTAACCCCACGGGAGGCCCAAGATGGAGCAGGGTCCTGCCAGAGACCTGCAGTCTAGGGAGAGAGGAGTCCACACTGGAGCATGTTTTCCCTGGTAGGACTTGTGGCCCTGTGGGGGACCCACATTGGAGCAGCCTGTTACAGAAGGAGAGCACTCCACGGAGAAGTGACCCACGGGACAGCAGTTTCATGAAGAACTTTTGCCTGTGAGATGGACTCACACCAGAGAGGTCCATGAAGGACTATCTCCCATGAGAGGGACCCCATGGGAAGCAGGGGAAGGACTCCTCTCCCTGAGTAGTGGCAGAAACAACAAACTGACCGTTCCCCATTCACCTGCATCACTGGGAGGGAGAAAGTAGATTTTAGAAAGGAGGAGGAGTGAGGGGAAGGTGTTTTTAAGATTATTTTACTTCTCACTCTTTTGCTCTGATCCTGTTAGTAATAAATTTAATTAATATCCCCACTTTGAGTCTTTTTTGCCTGTGATGGTGATCAGTAAGTGACCTCTCCCAGCTCTTATCTCGACCCATGAATCCTTCTCTATTTCTTTTCTCTCCTCTGTTCAGTTGCAGAGGGGAGGGAAAGAGCGGCTTTAGTGGGTCAACTAATGTGTAGGGTCAACCCACTACACACACTTACTGAACCAAGCAAATGGCTAACTCTATCCTGTTCTTGTATCACTTGTCACTTTAGTACTCAGGCTTAAGGGACAGAATAACTGTACCTCTGAGTTAGGGCATTAAAATAAAGTTACTATAAATGAAAACAATCAAAACATTCCACAATAACTAAATAAGTGCATAACTTCTACCTAGGAATTTAGAACAGGACTTGAATGAGAATCAAGAAGAATGTAAAAGAAGCATTAAGTGATTGTACTTGTGACAGATTTAGATACGTCTTAGCAAGTAGAATAAAACCACTAAATGATTTAGGAAATTACTTTAAATAAAGTTCCTATATTGAAATTACCATCTCAATAGAATGGTAAAAGAAAGAAAGGAAGGTGACTTAGGGAAAAAAAATCAACAATTACACAAAAAAAGACCTTAAGCGGTAATAGTATTCCATTACTAGGACATAACAGGACATATAAAAAGAGAATAGGAGGGAAGTGACAGAGAAGCTGTAACAAGGAAAATTTAGATTCAGTGAATGAAATGAACCTATTTTGAATTCATTGAGTAGATTCATTGAATTCATCATACATTAAAAAAAAAACAACACCAAAATATCCAGCATTTTGTGTGTTTTTTATGAATGTTGAAACACATGTAGCTTCATATGTTACAAATAAGGTCTCTTCCAATCAATCTACATTTGGAGTTCTGTTTGTCTCATTATGCTGGTAATGTGAAGAAAGACATTTCATGACGAATGCTAAGTATGTGGTATTTAGTGAGTTGTAACTTTACATTGGCCACAAAATTAAATACTGACACAGTGAAAAGAAAAAAGGAAAGTGCTTTATAAGACCTGTGCCTGGTAAGAAAGGAGCAGGAAGAAGGAAACTTTGTCCTGTTCTGTTAACAATTGGTTTAAGGTTAAATATCAAATGTCTGGGTTCAGGTATTCCCGAAACCAAAAGACAGACTGCGACCCCTCTCTTCTGTTACTATTGACTCCTCCCTTCAATTTCAGATTACAGAAACAAAAATTAAGTCTGATGACTCTTTTCCACTTCTTTTAACTCCTCAACCTAACCCTGGTGTTCATCTAAAGGTTTTATTTTCTGGAAAAAAACAAGTAAACGGTCTTGTGCACTCTCAGAAAATCCTTCCTTCGAGAAGGTGAAGATTATTTTTTATTATTATTTCACACTGTCACCCTCATAATGCAAAACAAAATGATCATGGATAGTCATATGATCAAAAATAGTCATGTAACAGTGTTTAGCAGACGCTGTCTCACTAGCAGACCTGTTAAAGAGAATCTCTCAGCTATTGTACATCTCTGATCTATTGCAATGGAAAGTAAAAGTTTCAGCAAGTTACCATGAAAGTGGACTAGAATAAAATTTAAAAGAAAAATATTTACAAACTCAATAATTTACAAAAATTAGAATTTTCATTTAGTCCATGTAATTTATCCAGATACTCATTCTAGAGACTTTAGGCATATATACTGAAAATTGTTCTGGTGGGTTTTTGGATTTGATTTTTTTTTTTTTCTGACCACGGCTCGTCTGTTTTTCCCACTTCCCCAACTCCATTACTAAAAAATTGTGCTTTTATAGAATAATTTTCCACGTCTCCCATTGATCCTATTTGCTTAGCCTGAATTTTTCAGGGGTTCATTGTTTGCTGAGGTTCCATTAGCAACCAGAATCATCTAGCTCGATATAATAGGCTAGACCAGGTAAGCTGCTTTTAAATTATAGCATCACAAAACTCTGAAAGAAGTAAGAGAAAAAATTAATTAATTTATTGCAGTATTAAATTTCAAAAGTTATAGCAGAAATTTGAATTTTTTTTGGTTGGTTTTCTTTAAAGAAAATTAAGTAGCTGTTAAATCATCTAGAATTATTTTCATTTCAATTAGGCAATCATATAAAGCTGCTAAAACATATATAATACTTTAAATCAAGGTGTTTTGAAAAGCCTGGAGTGACAGATTTAACAACTTTTTTATTATTATTTTTTTTAGAAACTAATTGGATAGTTTACTCTTTTATTTTTGTTTTGTACAACTTTTCTCTTTTGTATCTCTTTCTATCACCCAAAAGCTGGTGGAGATGCCTACATGCCAAAAAACTGTGCTTGTTCCATGTTGCTGTGCACATAAAATCACCAGAAGCAGCCAAAGAGTCAAAGGCATCCAGGAAGCAGCCTTTAAACTCTGAGCAGCTTTAATACTTCGTTTCATAGAATTATAGTTGTAATTTCTATAGCAGGCTTGGGAGTTACTGAACATCCTAGCTCTTGAATCTGAATGTTAGAATGATGCACTAAGAATTTCTATGAGCTAAGCAGATGAAATGGACCATTAAACCATAAAATAAAAGCTAGAAAGAAGGGTCAATTCCATCAAGAGAACCCTTAAGGTCAGAGGAATTACTGTAGAGGACAGTGGTAGTCCATTTAATAAATATAAGCTTTCACTGAATGATCAAGTACATTATATACCTTTTCTTATCTGATTATCTAACTAATTAGATGGATTACTTAATGCACTTTTTCAGATGCTTCTGGATTCCACTGTGGTCCATGACCACCTGTAAAGTGGAAACAAGAGTCTAATAGACTTCCACTTACCAGAAAGTTTCATGAGTTCGTGTTCTGTGCACCATCAGAGAAATACAGGAAAAAAAGAGACATGAATTCTGCAGGGACAGTAGGTAAGAAATAAAAATTTTATTTTCTTGCATTGACAACATTTCAGACAAGCATCACCCATTTCAGTACCCAAATCTAGATGTCTGTGTTTGTATCAGGGCTGCATCTGATCTGTAAACCTTCAGACCCACTCCAGATACATGAGGGGAGGAAAAAAATGTCTCCTGCCGTTCAGCTGTGTTGAGCTAATTTTGTTTAAATAATTTCAACAACAACATAGACCTGTGCTCTCAGCAGGACTTGGACCAAATGACCTTCAGAGTTCCTTTTCAACCTGAATTACTCCATGATTCTGTAATAGTCTTTTTTTCCCACTCTTTTGTGTGTGTTTGTGTGGGTATGAAAATAGTAGAAAGCAACTAAACTTGATCTCAAATTCATCTCATGAGATGAAGTATTTCAGCATAATCTATAGTTACTTGAAAGCACATAAGTTTAGAATCTCTTTAGTATAGCAACATGCTTTCAGGCCATCTCAGGACATTAAAAATGGGGGGCAAGAGAAGACAGAGAGGTTGCTGAAGTTCGCTTTAAAAATACCTTTCAATTATAGATGAGCTCTTAGTCTGAGGGCATTTAATTTGACAATAAACAAGTAGCAATTTTTTTGACATCTAAATGCAAAGAATCATATTTCCAGCAGTTCAAGGCAGTACATGCAGAGTTTTCATCCCCTCTGCTTCCAGCTAGCAGTCCCACATGGATTTCTAGTGGAAAATTAACTATGTCTGGCACAAAGCATATTCCCGCAGGCAAGGAATTGGAAGAGACATGAATATTTTGCCTTGGTTGAAGCTTGTATTAGTTAGCATCTTCAGTTACCTTTAAAGATGGTCTTTCACGGAATGTATTTGTTTATGCTGGAAAGCAGACTCTTAAGTTTTAAATAAATTAGTGCACCATTTTTTAATTATTCTCCTGCCTCTTTTTACATCAGATTCTGTGTATTTTCCCAACAATAAATTCATACTTCAGAGATCACATGTATTTTCCAGTAGTTTTTCTTGTTTGTATCATTATAAACTAAATCAACTGCTTCATTTTACATACAGAGTAGAGAGTTTATGGTCTTATTTAAACTCCAGTAACAGCATATTCAATTTATTCTTGTGCAAACAAAAGACATATCTTAAAATGGGAAAGGTTTTATTGTTTGGGGCTTTTTCCCCATGAGTTTCAGCCCAGTACTCTCCATCATCATGTCTACCATAATGGTAATAGTAAAGATTAAAGGATATGGGGATAGGTAATAATTGAATGCTACCATAATTCCTCGCTTGCTGAATTCCCATGTGGTACTAAGTATATTCAAGGATATTACAGTCCCTGTATGTAGACACATACAGCTATCTGCTTTCTCTACTCTATCAGACCTCCTTTAAAACAACATCCTGATAATTCACTTCACAACCTGTATCTCCTTACTTTCAATTTCCTTTTTCTTGAATCACTGTCCTCAGAAAAACACTTGCTCTATTGCAAGAGGATGTTTCCCACAACTGGAATTGGCACAGGCCCTTGCACCGCTCTAGGATTATGGGAAAACAAAGGTCTGTGTCACAAAAAAGGAAGTTGAATTAATAATTCTATTTCTCTGTGCTGGCTCCATTCGTCACTGCTTCTGCCCTTCTGCCACAGCTAGAAAGAGCCATTGAGCATTGGCACTCCTTATCGCCTGAAACAGTCCATGAAACAAAAATACCCATTCACACAAGAAGAAGAATTAGAAACACACAGGCCTAAAGATGATGAAATCTGTCATATACCTTTTGGCATGAAGTAAGTGTGAAAGGTGCTCCCTCCACTGGAAAACTGAGTATTGCTGTGGCACTCCAAGACAGATGCTCTCTCTACAACTGTCCTTTGAAACAGCGAAGCCTGTGAGCTGAGCAACCTGTGCCATGCTCCCTGATCTGACTGCCTACCCAGGCTCAGACTGCCCACAATGTCATAGAAAGAAAGCCACAACTTTTTCCCTTTTGGGGAACCCTCTGCAGTATCAGTCTGACCTTCCAACATAAAGTGCCGAGAACTGCATAGGAAGGACTGTTGTGGCACACATGGTGGCAGATGTAGCCAGTGCAAGAAAATTGTCTCAGACATGCACATTAACTTGCCTGTCTGCATCTGAGTATGGGCCTTACTGAAGTACCAACAGAAAAGAGTCACTTGGGCTTAAGGGTGGTTTCAGGCTAGCTAGCTGGATCTTAAAATGAAAATGCAACTAATGACAATGATGTGTGCACTTGATACAGATTTGTGTTACCTCTGCTTTGGTATGATGAATATACCAACTGTAAACCAATATGTCCTGTTGGTGACCCTGCTTTAAGTAACATGTTAGTGAGATGAAACTGACTAAAGTAACCACTACACGGTGTAACTGGCTGAGAAGGGCGCTCTATACAGACTTTTAAAGCTCCCTATTCAGTTTATGATGGATCATGCCTAGGAATATTTGTCTCTATCAAGGATGTTACTTTTTGATTATCATCTTAGAAAGCTCTATTTCCTGCATTTTGTCTGTTTTTTTGTGTAGTCCTTGGCATAACAGTACCTTGCAACAAATATACAAAAGTTATTAGGTTTTTCATAGCATGTATGCTTTTACTACCTCTAAAATTATTAAAAGCTATCATGCATAATATAATTCCTAAATAATTTTGTCACATAAAATAAATGCAGAAGAGGATATAGACAAGTTATATTACCCCTTTAGATTTAAAGGGGTAATAAGTAGCATGGCTGTGTATATCAAACACAAGGTGTAAATGTGTTTCTCCTTACTTACTATCAGTTCCTGTAAACAAGCCAAAATTAACCCTTAAAACAGCATTGTCTCCCTTAGTATATGAAACTAAAAATATATTCTTACAAAAGACATCCTGGCAGCTTCAATATTATCTAGTATCTTCAAGTCCAGACTAACAATCAATCACTGAAATGATTTCCTTCAACTAAGTTGAGAGATTCCTACACTGAAAACAATAAACTGATAAATCATATGCCATCCAAATTATTGCCTTTATAAACTACTAAAATTTTCCTTTCTGTTATGCTCTACCCTTTTTAATGTTAAAAAAAAATAATCAAGACTATTCTTTGTGTTCTTTGGAGCGTATTTCCTAGTTCACAGGGGCATGCCAAAATTTTCTCCTATGCACTTTTCACTTCACAGAGAATGAGCGTATTTCCTGAAGTGTAAACACCTATGACAACCCTGCTTGCCTTCGCTCAACCCCAAAACATAGAACCTTTCATTACAAGATCTGTATCTGACAGAGAATCCAAGAAATTACAAAAGTTTGGTACATTCACAAAACCAGATCAGTCTGTTTATATAGGTTCTGAAGACTTCTCACGTAAGGGCCTATATTTCGCATCATCAAGAACAAAACTATTGACATGCCCTTGACCCATAACTCCCACTCAGTCCTCCTCCTGTTCATGCTTCCAGAAAAAAGCCATCCAAGCTGCATGAATTGTTTCCACAGCTTCTAAACAGTCATATCTTTCTAAGAGGTATTTCTAAATTTCCAGAGTGAGAGATCATTAGCCTGCACCATTTGTTCCACTCTGTCCCCTCTAGTGGAGAAGTCATAACTTCAAAACATCAACATTTAAACTAAAACTCCTGACAGTCCTTTACCTACAACATTTGGCATGACTCTGCAGTAACAGTATAAGAGATTAACGTTTGAAGTTTAGCACTGTTGATGAGTGCCACACATTTCTGAATCAAGCCTGAAATTTCTTGGCCTACATTTTAAATAGAGTTGCTTCTGAATGCCCTCCTTAGAGGAGGAATAGGTAAGCTACACCGGTACATGCACACAAATTGCTATGCGAGACAAAGCCATACTATTAGTGTAATTATATACTGAAAGCACCAGAGACACCAGGAAAATTTTAGTCCCTAAACCAAAGATATCTAAAAAACATTATCATAAATAATTTTACTTGATGCATAAATCAATACTCTCTACTTAAATCAAGACATTTTATTTTGGCACAACAGAAGACACTGGAAAAAGTAACTGAAGCAGTTTGTTGTGGCAGGTTTTTTTTTCACCCCCATCAGTCTTGTTCAGGAGAAGCCACTGAGTGTCATGAATTCCATCATTCAAGCTCCAATGTTGTATTTCACTTTTTTTCCTACGAAGATCAAAATGAGCATGGGATGTCAGGCACTTAGCACGGGGTATTGCAAAGATATGAAGTCTTTAGACAGACTATTACAAGTTCTTATCAGCACAGCCATATGTTATAAGGCAGAATCCACATAAATCTGTCAACACACATAAATCTCATTTTCCAGTTAAAGAATACCTTACAGAGAAACCACACATACTTTTTACCTCCAGCACTAAGACCCTGTTTAAGGGTATGCAAACACAATTAATCTATCAGAGAAAATACCAAACCAAACAGCAATTTCTCTGAAGTAGGGAGGACTTGATTTGCCCATGACCTATTTCAAGTCAGTTTTCTGTATGTAATGTCATTTTCAGACTTCTATCTAAACGTACATAAGTATTTTTAGTAGCAGGATATTAAAAATTCCAAGTCTCCTTTTTTTTTTTTTTTTTCAAATTTCCAGAGATTTTTGTTTTATGTGATTGTGGAAGTAAAATCTTTCTGGGTGTTCAGCAATAATTTTATCACCAGTCCAATAAGGAATCTACCAACAAAAAAAATCCTCTTTACAATGTGTGAGAAAAAAGCATATTTCCCAAATAGCATATAAACTCCACTGGTACTTATAATCAGAATTTTTCATAAGACAAAATTGTTATTGCCATTGTAGTTTGAGGGTCTGAGAATATTAAGAAAAAATATCTTCTGTTATGTGTAAAAAGATGATCTGAAAAACAATGACAAAGAGTGGAGACACCAAGACTCTAAGTAGCTCACGGGTCATCGGTCAATGAAATTTAGACTTCAGATGTGGGCAAAAAACTGCTATAGGATAACAAGGAAAATCCCAAAACAAAGAATAAGTATCTCACCTACCTAAAACATATGGTGTGTTGTAAATTAAGGTATAACATGGAGCTGCACACTAGTGGGAAAAAAAGCAAGATGTAAATCATGTTAGAAAATACTAAAATAGCCCAAGTAGACATTGGAATGACAAGGAAAAATACATATACTCCTTCAAAGAGGAGGAAAAAAATTCATCATTGGCTTCAACCTCCTCTCTGTCAGGAATTCAGGAATTCGCTATCCTTACCACACACTGCAACCCCACTCTGACTCCTTTAGGATCAAGATGCCACAAAAGAAAGGCCATAACACCTGGGAAAAAAAAAAAAAAAGGAACTTATTTGGAAGGTTTGTTACAAAAAATCATATTACCAATGGGATCTGTTTGATGTTAACTTGGACTGTAACTGTTACTATAATTTCAAGTGGACTAATTATAACTTGTTTTGGTTTATTAAAATCTTAGGATTTTAAGGAAATGAGCAATAAATTTCTTGTTCCATATGTGAGGTATGTTCTCCTTTTTCTCCACAGCAAGATTTTGAGTGTAACAACTAGGGCAGGTATATTATACACAGGAATCTAATTTAAAGGCTACATAGTGTTGCAACATGAAAAACAATATACAGTTCAGAAAACAGAAAAGATACAAGTGTCCAGGCATACACACAGCAGTGTGGTTTTTCAGTCATTATTTAGTCTCTAGTTATGCAACAATACTTTGCAGAATGACTTCTTAAATTAACTTGGATAATTATAGTGACAAGACAATAAATCCCATCTATATTGATAAATACATATATTTATATTTTCCATATGTGTGTATTTTGCCTGGGGAAACATTTACATATTCAAAATGAAACAGCTTCTGACCTGGTAGGTACAAATTCCAGCAACAAACAAAATCAGGAACAAGATTAATTAGGTGTTAGTGAAGCAATTAAAAAAAGAGAGAAAGAAAAGGAATATATTAATTGAACAAGATTGCATACAGGCGGTATTACAAAGACTCATCAAAGTGACAAGACACCTTTCAAAGAGGTATTGTGTTTGACAATACAACCTTAAATTATTATGTAAATCATTTTTGCATGCATGACGCTTGCCAGAAGTTCATTTGGTCTGTATTTCCTTTCCTCACTCAAGGAATAAAAACTAATTACAGTACCTAAGGGCAAATTAATATTTCAACTTTCTGCTGCTGTTGTCCTTATATTCACCTCTGGCACTCCCTGTACTGACATCTTCTCTGCTTTTAATAACTTTAACTTTATGTGATCCTTAAGGACCTGATTTGTCTTTTCTAAGCTACTACTAATAAAGATTGGAGTCACAGTAGCTGGTTATAGGGAACAAACATGCAAGATCCAGACCATGCAAGATTTACAGGCAGATGTTGCTTCTTGTTCCAGGAATTTAAATTAAACCTAAAGCTATTCGCACTTCAGTCCAGGCTAAAAGAGCAAAAAATGGTGTCACCTGCAGCATGTTATCAGTGCTGTAAGTGGTTTAATGGCAATGTGCCTGGGCCATTCCAATACCAGATTTACTACAATAAGTTACTTTCAAGGTCTTCTCTCTTAATTGCTCATTGATTACACACCATTCTTTACAATGAGAATCTCTGAGTTTAATTGGAATCAATGGTGACAAATGGTACACTGTCCCAAATCCTTACTACTGACTTAATTGGAGAGATATACACTTCCAGTTTTAATTGTAAACATGAAATGTTGTCTCATATGCTTTGCTACTGGGCTTTATAGCAATAGTCAGTCCTTTATTGTTTTGTCTGATGTTTGGTTTTTCAGAATTCTCTGAACTGCATCACTTCAAAATGTTTTGTCTATTTGCTCTTGAACACAGAAGTGTTCTCATGTCATTCAAAACCCATCTGCACCCTTCTACCTGAGAAGGTCCTCATCCTGTGTTCCGTGTGCATTTTTCAATTTTAATATTGAGGCAAAGTAGCAGTTATTTTCAGTGTTCAGCAAAAGCAATGTACTTCACCTAAAGCAGTAGAAATAGGCTTTCATCATGCATGTCCATATTACCTTCTAGCTTAGGAAAGGTTAATAGAAAATGTACTGGATTTTAGGCTGCGGGAGATCCAATTATGAGGAAAAAGCAGATTATTAGACTAGGTATATCCACACACATCACTAAAAGCAAATACTAAAGGCAAAGTTTTAGACAGGTGTGCACTGAAGTAATTATATTCTAATTATATATCCTGCAACATTTCTTTCACACTTAATTTAACACATGATGTAACCATTACAGAGGAAAACAATTTTTAAAATTTTACTGCTGTGTTACTATTAGGAAATAAGAAGCCCTTCTGCAGTGCACCTATACATTATTTTAAGCTTATTTCACGCTCAAATAGGAAAAGTCTTGAAGGATCAATGGAGTGAAGCAAAATAATACCAGTTAAAATCACCAAGTTCCCAAATGATGTCATAACTTCGAAATCAAGCTTTTTAAATTATAATAAATGATAGATCTATGAGTTTAAGCTAAATCTGATACCTGGTCCTTGGAAAATATTGCCAAGGTAAATAAATGTAATTGATACAAAACAGATAGCTAACATTCAGCAAAACTTTAGATTAATAAACACAGTGACTTTCAAACACCCTTCTCAGTTTAATGGTTTGCTTATACTGAGTACACTAAGATTTTTTTTTAGCCACTTTAATTCAGATAGTTGATATAACATTTTGACTGTTATACTTTACCACTTTAATTATTCAGGAAAGGGAGTACAAGGGGAGACAGATCAGGCCTTTTTGTTCTTGCTGTAAGTAATCTAATATATTGTCTTCCTCTCTGTCCTACTCTCATTGTTCCCCTCCAGTTTTCATTTTGATGCTTTTTAATTGATCATATTCGTATTTCAATATTTAGTCTTCTTTTTTTTTTTTTTCTTAAGTCCTATAAACCAAATAATTAGAGAAAGAGGAATTATACAAGAGACATAGCAATGCAGAGCACACTAAGAGATTTCAGAATTTGTGATCTAGCTCTAGTCACCTGCATTAGTTAAAATGATCTTTCTATGTAGTATCTCACTGCTAAGAAAGTTTCAGGTATGTAAGGTTGTTACATGGAGCAATATATATCAAAAAATACAACAGCTACTTCTAAAATGTCACTATTATAATACCATAAGTTTACATTAGTAGGAAGTTTAGGATGCCTACTTCAGACGTGGTGTAAATGCAGACACTTGTCTTCTCTGCTGACTATTATGCATTGGAAGAAATGTCCAAATTATTAATTAATGTGATTAAGCCTCTGAATTACCCTTTTAGGATACTTCTTTGAATGTATCTATATCATGGTACCTATAAGTGGTAGCCAGCATCTATCTATACCAGTCAAACAAAAGGAAAGGCTTGCTCATTACTTGCTCTGATAATGAAGACCAAAAGGTCTATATATACCTTTACACACCTTAGAACAGAGTTTCCAAGTCGAGCCCAGCATTGCTCTAGGCTGAAGAGCTGTGGTAGAAATAAGGAATTTTACTTCCATGTTTAGACTACCATTTGGTTGAATAAAGCTTATTCCCATTTCACCATGGGAAAATGTCATCCTCTATTCAGTGTATCTTCTCTTGAAATACATGAGATACTTGGAATCTTTAAAATTACTTAAGAAGAATTTTAAGGGATGGAAAGCCAGAATAAAATGTTCACTCTGTTGCACCTCAGCCACTTAATAGAAAAAAAATGATGGCTCTTACCACATGTCATTTTATGTCCCCAGGTTGTGCCTGTGTTCTGTGCTGAGACAAGCCATTCAACTAATAAACAGTCACATCACCTGCATGGGGACATTCAGAACACCCAAACTCTTCATGTCAATTTAAACTAACAAAAAAAGCTACTAAAGTATCGGTTGCTCAATAGAGGCAGTGAAAATTATCAGCTAACATTTGTTAAATAAAACCTGTGATATAATGAAGTAAACGCTCTTTTTAAGACACAGATTATTACCCTAATTATTGATGTAATTTGTAATAAGGGAATTTTATCATTCTGAGTAATTCTCAGTTTCAAATGGCATTTACATTTTGAATCTTGTAGGTTGGTATTTTGAATTCTGTTGCATACATCAAGACATTAACATAGCTAGGCAACTGAGCATGGGGCTGAGTCTGGAAACTTATCTCCTTAAAACTGAAAAGCCTATACAGTGCAACAGGAATTTATGGGAGTTACATTTAAAATGGTAAATCACATACTTGCAGTATTCTTTGAATGTTAAGCTTTAGGGGTGTCTTTGTTATCTTGAAATACATGGAGAAGATTAAACAAGTCCAGGGTCCACCGAGGAAGATGAGAGTTGTGATAGATAGTCTTTTAGCACACTTTTTTTGTTGTTTTGCTAAGACTCTTGCTATAGCAAGAACACACAACACCAAGGTAGACAGCTCTGATCAAATTCACAGAGCCTAAATTCCACAAAGGCTTTTACACTTACTGTTTCTTACAAGCCAGGCTTTAGTCAAAGTGCTTGCACACAGAAAACACTAAGCATGGGGAACAGACTGAACTGAGTTCATCTAGATTTGGATTTTTTTTTATTTTCAAGATTTTTTTTTTTTTGACCCTTCAGTGGTCATCCATAGAAGACTGCATGCTCAGGAACATCCAGGGGGAGACAACAAGGGCCCACTTTGTTTTCCTGGAGAGAACTGGAAGTGCTTTCTCAAAACTCTTTTTCATTTCATCATTTGGTTAGCACAGTGAGTTCCTACTTCAAGAATGGGAAACATTAACCCAACATTGTTAATGCTTAAAGCTTCACATATTTATGAAAGATGCGATATCAATATGCTTATAATTTATTAATAATTTCACTAACATGGAGATGACATGGAAATATTTTTCTCACAATGAAAGCCTTAAAGCTGGCTGTTGTAATATAGCAGATACATTTTTTTGCATGATAGTGTAGGCAGAACTGTAATTTTCAAACCCAAAGTACTATTCAGCAGCTTAGTGATGTTTATATTTAAACATATCCAATGCTTAAGCATTCCCTTCTTCATTCAGTGTAAAAAAAAAAAAGTTTCCTAAACAAACATCAATATTGAATCACACCTTCCTATCAGAACAACAACTGTCTTGCTGGCAAATTAATTAGTGGAATTGGAAACAAAAATGTACAAACTTTCTTAAAAACAAAAGTGATGTAAATGGCGGCTATATAGCAGTGACATGTAAGACCGTGAGGAAAAATGAAACCTGTCCTAGAAAATGTTCTATGGATTTGGCCAAGCATTTACAGAACTACAAAATTATTAGATAATGTTTGTTCTTAGGCAGCACAAACAACACTCTCAACTCCCTGATAATGGGGTGATTGTGATAGGCTGGAATTTGAGCAGAAAAGTCAGGTTTGATTCTACCTCCATCTCTAAAAAAAAGGAATTGAATTCATAAAAAAATTGAATTATAAACCTGACATTTCTACGATTCACGTTCATTTTATTAATGGCATTCATGCAAGAAATTAAAAAGATATCAGTGAGGATATTGTTTTGCACCTATTTTGAACTAGAGAACTCCAGACATGACCAAAACATTCAAATTAAGCTAGAGCTTCAAATTATAGTTGAGGCACATATATTTTTCAGATAGCGACTGTACAGAGATGGATTGGATTGTGACTTTGGGGCATAATTTTAGAAATTAATTTAAAATTTATTATAGGTATTCAAGTGATTCTAGAATCATCAATAAACAAAGAAGACACCACCTCTGTGAATACTAAGCAAATATGGTTTTTCACCTTCCTGAATCCTGCAATTTTTCATAACTGTTTCCATGGTCTTGGTTTGTGTTGCTAGCAAAGTTTAACACAACTTCCATCAACTGACACCTTTCTGGAAATGTCTCTTCCCAGGTTTTCCTGGGGTGCCGATGTAGTAGCTTCTACTTTCTTATCACAGGCCTAAATTACTTTTCTGCTTTGCCTTAACAGTGGGTTGAAGTTAATAAATTTGCTAACCCCAGCATCTGTAGCAGCCGCAGGAGCAAGACAAACACATTTCCAGCCAGTGCTATTATCCAATAACAAATGCTGAACATCTATCAGAATTAATTAAGTCTTATTTCACTGAAAAGTTGAGATTTCTTTAGTATGAATTATTTAAATATTCCAGTCCTGAATCTTTTCTTCTGGAAAGCATTTTGTTTTCTGAAGTTGTCAAACAAAAATTGATTTAGTTAGCAACACTCCTGTTCTGAGATATAAATACTGAAATTACCTACACAAAAAAAATATTACATGGAGTTCAAACAGAACACTTGGGACCCAGAAATAAATTTTGATACTTAGAGGAATAATAGTGGTATTACTGAAGCTTGATCATGACTTTAGTAGGAAGACCATGCATGATAGACCTTACATAATATAAATCTTAATAAGGCAGCAGAACATGACAGGAGGCACTGATGTGTTCAGGCAACCTGGGGTCTAGCCTACCCAAGCTATGAATTGCACATAATAGTCTTTTTTTTTTACAGCTGTCAAAGAAACATAAAATTTTCCAGCTAACCAAATGTTTAAACTGCATCCCAAGATGGTAGGCTTGTTTTCTCCTACTTATTTTTATAATTGACTCCTGTTTAATGCTTTCATTCTAACCTATCCATGTGTATGCCTCCTTGTTGGCAATGATAGCTCAGCAACTATGACAATTTAATAATTTTTTTATTACTTGAAAGGCAATGTTTTTTTAAAGGTCTATTACCTTTAACTTTAGACCTTTTGAAAAAATAATCTGGCTAAGAAATGCAAAAAGGCGGATGCAGACAGAAGAAGCATACTGCTGGAAGAATGAAAAAGGTAATCAAGTGTAATATGATGATGTTTAGTAAGAGAGCATAGAAAGTTAAATTTTAGGAATTAGATATTTTTCACAAAAGAGGAATTTCTTAAATGACAGCTTATCTAGATTAATGACAATAAACAAAGCTAAATCCCTATATGATTTTTTAAATGCAAATTGATGTTGTTCCCTATTTATGAGGGTAGAAGTACATATGCAAACTTGAACTCTCAAGTCATTAAAGGTGAAGATAACAAAACACAGCATGGAGAAAGAGGAGGATCAGGAAGGTTACCTTTATTCCTTGACAATAGAAATTGGGGACTGTTTAGCTGGGGCAACCATAGAACTGTAGAGGACAACAGGGTGATTGGAGTCAAATTATGGAGTAAATAAAGGGAACATGCTAAAAGCATATATCAAGAAAGAACAAGTAAGACAGGAGAGAAGACAAGAATGGCAAAGCAAGTATGCTGGGATAACAAATGTGAACTGCTTGCTTAATCTATGGATTATATATTATATTATATACTCTTATGGTAACAAAAAGACAGCTCTTCCAGCAAGAAGAGCAGAGTAGAACAGCTGTGCAGTTCACAAAGATGAATACAACAACAGACTTGCCTTCTTGTTCAATACAAGTTGGTACTCCACAACCAAGGAAATCTTGAGTTTGTTAAGACTCCGGATATTTAATAATTTCCCTACAGCATTCAAATATAGAAAGACACTAGCAGCAGAAAAGGACATAGGGGTGTTCAGCAATCAGCTGAACATGAGCAAGCAGTGTGCCCAGCTAGCCAAGAAGGGCAATGACATCCTGGCCTGTATCAAAAATAGTGTGATCAACAGGACAAGGGCAGTGATTGTCCTCCTGTACTCGGCACTGGTGAGGTCACACCTTGAGTGTTGTGTTCAGTTCTGGGTCACTCACTACAAGAAATACATTAAGGTGCTGGAGAGAGAACAGAGAAAGACAACAAAGATAATGAAGGGTCTAGAGAGTATGTCCTACAAGGAGCTGCTGAGGGAGCTGGGGTGATTTAGCCCGGAGAAAAGGAGGTTCAGTAGAAACCTTATCACTCTCTATAACTACCAGAAAGAAGGCTGTAGCCAGGCAGGTGTCAGCCTTTTCTCCTACACAGCTAGTAACAAGATAAGAAGAAATGGACTCAAACTGAGCCAGGGAGGCTCAGGTTGGACGTGGTTGTCAGGAATTGTAATGGACTACCCAGAGAAGTGGTGGAGACACCATTTCAGAAAGTGTTCAGGAAACAACTGCACGTGGCACTTAGTGCTGTGGTCTATCTGACATGGAGGTGTTCAAAGGTTGTACTTAATTATCTTGGAGGTCTTTTGCGACCTTAATGATTCTATGAACACTATCACTAATCTTAGGTATCGCAATTTAAGTCAATCAATACAACATTTTCAGCAGCACTGAATATCTATTATTCCCACAAAAGAAGTTAACTATAAAACTAAATTCAGTACATCAATTTGCATAGCATAGAAAACACACTGGTTGTTTCCAAAATAAAGAAAATGTCTGCAATACAGAAGTAGTAACTCACATTTATGGCAGCTGTCATATATGTATAATAGTTTATAAAGTGCTGTTCTTCCCATTTCTAGTTACTAGTCTTCAAACATTTGAAGAACGACACCCTAGACATTTTAACCTGGGACAAAACTTCTAACTTGAAATGAAGATTTTGTTACTCCATTCTCTATGATTAATCAACAAAGGATAAAAACTGGTTATGAACATGAGCGAATTATGACAAAAAGCTCAACTTCCTGCTGTGCTACATATAACTCTCAAGAGGCAGAATAAAGAAAGAAAAAATAATATTCAAAGAGACAAGAAAGCACATGGCAGTACACTAATTAAATAACATTTCACATGTACTTTAAAAAAACTTCTAAAATACAGCTTTTCAAATCTGGAAGAACAATCTCCTATCTGTCTTCTCATTTACCAAGCCCTTCAGGCAATTCCTGCAAAAAGAAACGTTCTGATACCTCATTTATAGAACATCAGGAATAGTGCCTTCAAAGTTATTATATCTGTAAATTACTTTCTGTTAACATGAAATTGAACAATTTATAAAGGCAATATGATTATATACATGTATAATTAGAAATAAAATCAGGTCATGGTCAGAAAGCCTTTCTTTTAACCAGAAACAGAGCTTCAGCCTAATGATGTTTTTTAGCATTAGAAACCAAAAAAAAAGGCAAGTTAAGCTAATTGTCTTCCCTGATAAGCTGGCTATTACCCAATAGCTTTACTGAATCTAATGGAATTTGGTTAAAGTCAGAAAACATGAGGCTGACCTGCCAGGCTTTACTTTCCCTGCTAAAAAGGAATGAAACTGTAAAACTTAATGCTTTATGATACTGTCATTCCTATCTTTCACTGTTTCCTTCATCAATTAATTTAGGAAAACAGGGATCCAAAATACAAGGATACTGTTTTGCATTTCTTTAAGATTCTTGATGCTAACAGCATAAACAAGACAGCATTGTGAACTCAAGCTGCTTTCTGTGTAATTTTGGACCCAGCCAGGTCTCTGAGGCAAATCATACACCTGGCTGAGTAATTTAGATGTTCAGCCCCCCAGGATGCATTCTATCTGAGACTTTAGATTTGCCCTATCTCATCTGAAAAGTACTTTGCCTCCAAAACATATGGACATCACGAAGGCTCCCAGATGTTGAAGACACCTTTGCGATACCTTATTCTTCTTGCAAATCCCCTATGGCTCTCCCTTCCCATGTAATTCTGCAAGCAGTGAGATAAAGTGTTCCACAGCACAGAAAAACTCAAAGAAAAAAATTTTAGAGCTCAATTATCTTATTTATAGAAACTTATGTTACTCAAATGAAATGGATAATATATAAGAAATCTGAAATTTTCCAGTCCTGAATTTGGCCTTGACTTTCACCCTTTGGTGTACACTGCACCTGTGCCTTTCCAGGATACAAAAGGTTATAACCAGGCTATATGTTCCTGAAAAAATCAGAATCTTTTAAAAACCAGATAATTTTAAAAAAGATTTGTTATTATATAGCTACTTTTAAACAAATTCACTAAAATTAATTAATTTAATGAAAAAATAAAATTGGAAAAATTAAAAACAAGATTTTAAGCACAGTGGTTGAAGCTTTGGATTTAGAAAGTAACAGTACCAGACAACCCAGTCACCAGTACTATTTTGTTCATAATTCCATATTTTTTCTAGTTTAAGAGCTAAAATGAAAACTATTGATTGAAAATGTAATTTCCAGTTTCCCTTTTGGGATCTCTGTATTCAATTATTGGTAATCAAAATAGTGATTCAACTACTTTCAAAACTAATTATTCTTAAATTATCCACTGGCTGTTCCAACTTTGTTAATTAAAGTAAACAGTAAGCAGCTGTTCTTCCACTGTCACTACCTGCTTCTTTTAACTAAAGCCCTTTTATTTTCTATCTTGATGGATATTAAAATATGCTTTTGATAATTCTGTCCAATTATTTTTATGATCTAATATAAAGAATTTCATTAAATTTCAAACATCTTTGAAGGCAAACGAGGGTGTACACAGAACGAGGATGCATACATTTAAGAAAATAAATTAAAACAGAAATTTATTAAATCTGAAATTATATGGACAGTCAGAGTATTTATCAAGAAGAGATCATAAAATATATTTAAAATTTCAATTTCTCCAGTAAGTTAAAGAGAAAAACAAAACAAAACAAAACAAAAAAAAAACCCAAGCTTTTAAAATAAACCTTATCTGCTGTCCAGATTTATAAACAAGTTTTTCTCTTATTTCCTTGGGGAATTCACTGTGATTTTAGAATGATGGGAGAAAAAGAAAATTCTTATGACCCTCAGAGGCTTTGAGAAGATCCCATTGAGAAAGGTATGATGTATTTTTAATAAACTCTGTGAATTTTAATGAGAGGATTTAAAGCACTGAAGTAATATTTAATTGAGATAAAAATAAGTGGTGTTAAATTCTACCCCATTCTAAGCAGATGAAAGATTTTTTTCTTGTCTTAAAATCACTTTCAGAGATTTATTTTCAAACAATATGTATGTACTTTTAAAAAAACCTTTTATTTCAGAAATTACTCTTGTTCTTTAAGATTTTGTTGGCTTCTTTTTCTTAGCTGAATTTTTTCGTTTGGTTTGGTTTGGTTTTGGGAATTTGTTTTGCTTTGTTTTGGGGTTTATGTAAGGTGTGTGCACAGAAAGAAGACTGCAAAGGTAGAAGATACAGGCAGAATAAGTAGAGAGAGTCCAAAAGAATTCCTCAGAGAGTTTGGTTGTGTCTATCTCTTCCTCAGTTCTTAGGAAAATATATGCTGACAGATGTCATGCTGTGTTCATATAAAATATTGCAGACAAGGTTTCTACTATAATGACAATTATTTCTTGAAAATTCAGATAACGTGCAAAAAAAGGCTCTGATGCCTAAAAGTAGCATTTTCTGGTGAAAGTAGAATGAATCTTTATTAATAGAGAATTTAGAATTCAAAAAGAAAACCTTCACATCAGAAATTATTTCAGAAAAAAATGTTACACAGTTAGCATGTACACAACATTGAACTTGTTTTTCCCTCTATCTTATCAACAAGAATTTCCCAGTCTGCTTCATGCCCAGGATACACATTTCTGTACTGTAAAGCACTGAGCGCTGGGGCAAGGAGGTGTTCTCTTCGCTGAATTGGGAATGCAGGGTCATTTATGCATCTGAGGAAATCTGAATTATTTTCTCTCCGACCCTCCTGCTCTCCCTATCAAGTTTCAATACCCAGACTGCCCTTACCTCTCACCTTTCTGCATCTATACTGTCTTCACTTTCAGGGGATACAGACTGGATTGTATCCATCCTGCTGAAGCCCCTGTGCTCTTATATTGAGATTCAATCACATCTAAAATATAAGCAAATGGCTGGCATATTAGGTTACATTGATACCACACATTTAAAATTGGTTTGACTCTGGGTTTGTACTTGCTTAGTCCCCATGCTGTTAGAGAAGTGTCAGTACTCTATGAGATCCTGCATCTCCACCCACCATGTCAAACTCATGAGCATTTTTGAAAAGCAGGTTTAGAAAGCTATCTTGAAGCTGTTAACTACTGTTTTCTAAAACCAGAGAATAACTTCTGTTAGCAGGGTCAGACCAAGGTGAGACACAACAGCATTCCTTACCAGCTGATATTGCCACCCCTGTTGCAGATCTTACTGTCATTTCTGCTTCTCCCAAGAGCAGGTAAGCACAAGATTTGGTGAAAAAGTGTTGTTATTTCTCACCTCTCCGCTGAGGTCAAAGCACAGATGCAGTGGTATCTATGACTTTCTCCTGCTCCTGGGAGGAGAACCTTTCCAGGACAATGCCTTCAGAAAGTCTGAGTATACATCAACAGTCAAGCATTTTAGTTACAGTTTAAGCATTTAATCCATTAATGCAAGTGAGGTTTCCTAAATTCTGATTTTGCTGGCAGGTAAAAAAGATGAAGGGGTTGTGATATTGGCTATGACTTCTGTCAGTGCTCCATTGAAATTATACAGAATACTTCTTTCTCTTTTGTTGGAAATAAATCAAAGCTTCTCTGCTTTCACTACTATCACACTGCACGAAGAATATGGACAGTGCAAAGTGCCAACAAATTCCACCTGTCACAAAGGCTCAAAGGGTAACATGAAAAGCACAATACAAGAAACTTCTAATACACCTAAATATTTTCCCACATGGCAAGAGCAAGGGTAAAAGGCTGTGGCCTAATGAACAGGACACAGATCAGGAGATAGAAGATTTTGATTCCCTTTCCAGCTTCACAGCTAATTCAGTCTGCAGTCATACTCAAGTGACCTTAATACTTCATGACTAAGAATTCCCATACAGGCAATAAATGCAATAACTTTTACAGACAACTTCTCCTGTGTCAGACCTGAAACCCAAAATTTTTGCACCTGTTTATTTAAAGCTACACTTTAGAGTAAAAATGAGCAAAATTTAGTAAGAAAGAAACCACTTTCAACTTCTAATGTGTCAGTCTCCACCAAGAATCATGTGTCCCTCAATCACCAAAATACAAATCTAGGAAGCAAGGTTTACCTACCCAAACATGAAGATTTTCTTTCAACCCTTATCATCTTAAACTGATAAACTGTAGGGTTTTTTTCCCCCCATTTGTCTTTAAAATGTTAAATCATATTATTTCAAATTTGGATAAAGAGAAAGCAATTAATCCTTTAACTTGTATCAGTGATATTCAATAGCACATCATAATAACTTGAAATTTTTCATTAAACTTACATCTCTCCTAAATTGTAGAAAGTGTAGTGAAGCATGTGTTTTTATATATTGCTGAATGGAATGGTTCGGTTTCATGTATATTGGAACCATGAGTTCATTTGTACACAAATATTATATGAACAAGAGAGTTTAACTGCCCAATGAAAAGTTTGGACTTTTTTTTCCTGATAAAAATCCCTTGTAATATATCTGTGTACACTTCATTGTTCTCATTTGCAATAGTAGTATTAAGATTCCTGTTTTGTCCTCTCTAAACATTTAAATTATAAAAAGTGCATTAGCAACTGACATATCACCCTCTAAAAGCATTAAAGAATGCCATTACTTTTAACATGTAGTCTTCCACATTTATTAATGAAGCATAATGTGAAGTAAGTGCATGTCTACTGAAAAGCATGACAGCAATCATTTTCCAAGGATGTGTGGATCATTTAACTTATAATTTGTGCTAAAAACCGACATGCTGATTTCTAGTGCTTGAAAAACTCGTATAAGGAACGCTAAAGACCTGCATTTTGCTACAAAAAGTATAGCAGAGGTGTTAGTTCTTCTGATGACATCTGCCATCTTGCAGGGACAAATTTCCAAATACTAATCACAGAAATGATAAAATATTTTATGCAATAATAAAATATTTTAGTGTAGACAGAAAAATACTAATACATCTGAGCAAAAAAAAAAACAAACCAAAACATCATGAGTGGTTCTAAATTGATTGTACGTAGAGATTTCATGACGTGAATGTTTCCGATGTTTTATAATATTTATAAAAAACTGCAGAAGCAAACACATAATAAAATTAATTTGCTGATGTTGATGTCTCTACTGATAATGCAAGTCTGGCCATCAAATGGTGAAAGAATATAACTTATGCTAAATCTATAAGAACAGAGTGAAACTTAGAAATAGACTAATGGCTTTGTCCATGAAAGCTTTGACTTAATGGACAAGAAAAACAAGTATCCATCTTACTGTTTTGTCAACTCAATTTTCTTCGTGCAGTCAAAGTATCATTATTTAAATAACTTCATCTGGATGATGAAATTCCTGATTTTATTCTAGGCTAAGTTACTTTAGAGACTTCTCTGCTTAGT
This sequence comes from Pyrocephalus nanus, assembly GCA_038380795.1. Classification (NCBI taxonomy): domain Eukaryota; kingdom Metazoa; phylum Chordata; class Aves; order Passeriformes; family Tyrannidae; genus Pyrocephalus; species Pyrocephalus nanus. The sequence goes on from CM076260.1 coordinate 39,375,636, forward strand.
GGCAGTGTACAGCACCTAAGAATATTAAGGCAATCAAGAAACTCCATTACCTGAGCCGGGGACAGAAATGATGTCTCACACAGTCACGCCTAATGTTTCAATGTGCTGTTCCTGCCAGGGAAGATTATTAAACATTACTGCATAGTGAAACCGTAGCTTCCACTCTAAAGGATGTTTGTTTATGTATAGATCAAATGTATAGGTTGAGTCACCCCCAACTTTTTCTGAAAGCAAGCACAGCAAAATCCCTATGAAACTTTAACATCCACATATTATTAGAATGCAAATTAGAACGAGTTATCTTTTAAAAGGACAAAGCCTGACTCTCCTAGCTGAGACAGATCTACAAGAGATTTAAAAACAATTTTTCCCAGGCCTGTCTGAAAGTTTGCAGAGTCAGTTCTTATCCTAGGAGCTTTCAGTGGCTTTGAAGGATGTATGTTATGAACTTATTTTATCATTTAGATATTTTAAGATATTATGTAACTATTTTTAATTCATATTTATTATGCATCTCAAAAATTTACTAGAAGGTGATGATGAATGGGAGGACAGGGTATTTATAGGACAGATTACAGGTTAAATCACTAGAAGAAAGGAGATATACACCAAAGCATGTTGACTATAAATCATCCTTATCAACCAGGAACAGAGAAACTAAATGTACTAAAACCCATAGAAATATAGATAAAGGAAAATATTTAGGATTGTAGTGTTGCCTAAAGACCCAGGATGGTAACAATGAGAATAATTTGCTTTGAAGCCAGAGACAATACTAATTAATTTAGCTGGCATATGTAGACTCCATAACAGTTACACCCATTGGAAGTGACATTTATATCTCCTATTGACGACTCCTTAAAATGATTCATGAGGCAACACACCAGAGGAGAGATTAAGTTTTGCGTAAGACTTGGTGGAGAAAATGACATTTGAAGATCATAATATACTCAAACTCAACATCATCAAACAAATTTAAAAGTTAAAGAAATTAACTATAGTAATATTTTAACTTTTAAAAAAGAATTATACAAATTCAATTTATTTTAAAAAATATTTTAAAGAATTGATTAAAAGGGAAAAAATTGGGTATTATAGAGACTGTTCTGCTAGTAAATGAATATCAACACACCAATGCAGTCTTTAAAGAGTAAGTGTATAGATTATTAAGAGAAAAGTTGACCAAAAAGAATTGCCTATGATAATAGCTGACTGGGGATCAATGTAACAGATGAAAGTTTATTTCAATAATTTCATAACAAAACAAAAGAAAACTGAAAAAGGAATATATTTAAAAAAAAAAAAAAAAGCAAAACATCAAAATCAACCCACTATTTATTGCTAAGGAAAGAGGCAGCAGAGGTAGTTTTACAAAAAAGTTAACTGTTTCTCAAGAGAGATAAGCTTGTCGACTGGCATGTTAGAAAGAAAAATAGAGAACGAAACACAAAACCAGTATCGTGCCATGATATAAACTCACAATGGGTACCTATGACAAATACTCTGTGTAGTCCTGATCTCCACATCTCAGAAAAGTTATAATAAAAATATAAAAAGTACATAGCTTACAGGGAGGAACACAGAAACAAAATAGCTCCTTTACAAGAAGAACTGAATTGGTAACAACTCTCCTACTGGATGAGAGACCCTTGGTGAGTGGTATGATAAATTATTGTAAAATCCTGAACCATATAAAAAAGAAATACTTTCTGTTTTCTCCATTTTTGGCAACAAGTCGAGGTAGGAGGGGGGTAAAAAAAAATTAAAGAATTTAATTTTTATCGAACATGTCCAACATGCATTTGAAGTGTAGAACCACATTACCATACAAACTTGCAGAAGTCAGTGGTATAAAAGAAAAGGTATAAAAGAGTTTGAAAGGTAAATCGATGGTGGAAAAGCTGTGAATACAGTCTGTGGCACACAGATGACTTCTGGAAGCAAGCAGGATATTCTAATCAACTCAGCATAGGTTTGATCTATTCATGTACTTAACTGGTAACTGGCAAAAGTATGGGCTAAAAAAGACTTTTTGTCTCTCCTAATATGAAAAAATGTAAAGAATATCAAATTATTTCACAGGCTTGATCCTTGAGGAGATAATGTCTCCTTAAATTCTTCTGAAGTTCTGGAGAGAAGACAGATATCAACTGTTTGCTCTTTTTCCAGGTGGAGATCATATGTGTTGTTCACAAAGCTCACAACTCAGATGTGAAAAATATAATTTTCTCCAGCAGCTAAAATAATTGCAGAACTTGGCAGCAATACAAGCACTTTCTTATGACCTTATTTTCTCCTAAATTAGTACAAAATGACATGAGCACTACACAGTAGCACAGCTGCAATACTAATAACAGGGCAAAATATGCCACCTGTCACACAATTTTTCATTGTAAGAAAAAAAAGATGGAATCGATCAGCACATGACAAATGCTGCTCACAAGTTTAATGAAATACTGGATAATAGTTGTTACAGTGATAAACAGTATATATCATTCTATGTAAAACAGGTAGAATCAACTTGTTATTTCATACCATAAAAATTGAGTGATTCAAACAGTAAAAAAAAAAAAAAAAAAAAAAAAAAAAAAAAAAAAAACAAACAAGCTATAGAATATCTAATTTACTTCCACTTTATATCAAAATCCATTCTGTGAAACTAAAGGAAAATGTAAGACCTTTCTTAAGTCAATTGCCTAGAAAGTCATTATGAAACTCTGCTATAGAATAGATTTTCTGCTCTTGGGTATTGAAGCTTTTCAGGGGACTATGGTTTTCTTAAACTATTTGATTTTACTTAAGTCTTATGAAATACCTTATGAAATAACAATAATTGCAGATTTGAATGATACATTTCTTGGCAAATTACAGTTACAATTTCAACAGAGGTGTTCAAATTTATCTTGTAGGACATTAGAGACAATGTGATACAATACTTTTCACTTTTCAAGCTGTCAGTGAAAATACCATGGTAGAGAAATCTATTTTCTATACTGAGAAAACATGCACATTCCTTACTTATGTGATATATATATTCCCTTTATTTTCCAGTTTTATGCTGTATCATGGGCCTACATATATTTGGCGAAGTTTGTAATGGATTAGGTCGCTGTTCATTAGGAAAGCCAGTTGTAACAAAGGCAATAGAGATAATATTTGAAGACTGCTATAACTGTTTAATAATTAAAGATATGCTTCTTTGAAGATAATGAAGAGAGAAAAGTTCAATTCCCATTTTCCTTTTCTCTTGCTATAACATTCTTTTTCTTTCAGTATTATCTAAAAAATCCTAACTAATAGACTCTCATCCCTGAAAGCACTGTTTAGTTTTCCATTCATTTTACTCTTCATATTCATTAGTTTTATGCAGCTTCTAACCCACTGATCCTCCTAAAGTAAATATTTCCACGTTTTATCTGATTTTAGTTGGCCTTATGTGTCACCTGCTTTCCAGAAGCCCTTTTGTGGGGTGGCATCTTAGCAGTATTATCATACAGCTGCAGTCTTCCCCAAACTTGAAGTTTATTTTCTCAATAAACACCATCTTTTTGCCTCAGAACAGTAGCATTTCATCCAAGAATTCACATAACCCACTTCTTTGCCCTCCTGCGAATCCGCCACTCTAGTCTGCTTCAGTCAAACTCTGCAAATTGACATCCATATACACCATCCAAGTATTTCTCTCTCCTACCATATTCCAGCCTCATCTCTTATTTTGAACCTAGGCACAATAATTACTTTCTCAAATTGTGCCTAGGTGACAATAAGAAAAGTGAGAGCTTCCCAAATAATGATGTCTAATTTATTTATTAATTTATTTATTTATTTGTAACTTGCATTGTACTGCATAAATTTTATTTTAATTTTGAAAATTGCTGTTAAACCAACAAGGATAACCTATTTGTTGTGCTGCATGTGATAATGTCCATTTGCAGGCATCATCAGGAATTCAAACATAACAGTAGAGATATCTAAAAATATTTAAGAATGCAGATATTCAAAACATAAACAACCTACAACATAAGTGAAAAAAAGTGATAATATTAATGCTGGCAGGAAGTAGTCATTGCCAAGTCACATTAGAAATTTATTTACTGGTTTGAAAGCAGACTGTCAAGAGTTTGTTGCAACACACGGAACAGTTAAAAGTCACTTTACCATAGCAAGGTGAAAGCAAAGTTCTTGCTCTGTAAAGCAGTATGTTACATGCAAAAATTTCTTTGTAAGCTCAACTTTTAAAGTCTAACAGTGAGATGGGTTTTTTCAGGTTATCTTTTTCTAGTTTTGCAAAATATTATTTAGCCATGGAACCCTCTCTCCTTTTTTTATGTAAATAATCTCAGTAAAATTAGGCACATCCACCTCAAAGCTTTAGCCAGAATTACTTTGAGGTCTGTATGTCAAAAACAAATCTATAATTTTACAAGAAAAAACGATTTGTTGACCATTAGGGACAAAAGCAATAAAAACACATACAAACTACTCCTCTTAGTCATTTGTGCAAAAGAGGTGTGGATTCTACCTACAGTGCTAAGGATATTGTTTAAAACTACTCCTGGTTGCCTTACTATTTTACAAAAAAGAATAAGAAAATGTTAATTTATTGTGCATTCATTTATTATCATGACAAAAAAGAGCAACATGATACATTTCCCTTTTTTATTTACAAGTTCTTTGAAGTAGATTTCCTAGATAATGAAAATGAGTTATGGTCCTGCTGGGTAAAATAAACTATGATAAATACATCCAAAAAGACCAGAAGAGTTGAATTTCCCTACTTTGGGAGAAGGTATTTCTCAGCATGGAAAAGAGACTGTTGGAACGGTCTAATTTTATATATTTTCTACTTACTTCTTAGGGACTGACAATTTAATTTATTGCACTTTTATTCCAATCCCTTCTTGATAATTTTGAATATTGCTCTATGTGATTGTACATACCACACACTAGTCCTCCAAGATCAAGAAGCCTCTGTGGGACTAGTTGCCAAATGAGGATTACCAAATTTGGAGCAATAAGTGGAGCGGGAAGATAAACCCAACATAATGGCAAATAAGAGAAGGAAATTGCTTTCTCCTTCCTTATTAAAATAGGAAATAAACTTCTAAGGATGCCATAGTCCTCAGCATTATAGACAGAAATGATGCAAAGCATATTCCTGATGCAGAACAAGAGTGACAAATGCCTGCTTTGCCTTTCACATGGAAGGATGAAACTTGAGTGCTCTAGAAACCTTATATAGGTGAACCTGTAGTTTTCACCTTAAAAATAAACACTTAAGGACCTAAAAGAAACTGTCACTACTGTTAGCATGCTGGTGAACAAAATATTTTACAGTCTGATCACCATCAAAATGGCAGTAATTATGGTTTCATGTTAGATAAAAAGAAAAGCAACCTTAACAGTTTGGTAAGGAAGAATGCAAAACTAAACTGGATCACCATCAGTACTGCAGAAAATTATTTAATATTACACTGGATCACAGTCTCTGAGCAAAGTTAACAACATCATTTTCTTATGATAAAATGTAATTCTGGGACTTATATGCAAGGGTGGTGCATTAAAAAACATTCAGAATACATTTTTTTAGGCACCTCAATACTCTTAGAGCATCTACTGGCCTTTTTTTGTATTTTGAAGGACTATGGCTTAGGAAGGGTATGGAATAATTTGATACAGTCCAAAAGAGGCAAATAAAAATAATAATTGGTATATATGTATACCTATATATCTTGACCTCCAATTTACTTGATAAATCTGTTATGAATATAAGAGGGGGTGTTAAAGAAGAAAATTCATCAATCTTTGTGTAGTCTGAAGACAAAATAAAATAGCAATGAGCTAAATTCTAGAAAAGGAGATTTAAATTAGAAATCATGAAAATATCTTGAAGAGTGAGGACTGTGCAAGCAACAAGAATAGGTTGCTAGGAAAGCTGTGCAATCTGTTAAAGGGAATTTTTTACAGTCGTCCTTTAAGAATGACACAGTCAAAGTATACACTGTCTTCATGCAAGAAATCTACCCAAGGACTAGATAACCTTTTGTAGTTCTATTTATTAACCCTGTGATCAAATATACCTGTAAATATACCCTTATATGATGTAAGTCTTTTCCCTGGAAGGAAATGTTACTGGGAAAAAATTGTTTTCAGTTAACATAATGTATCTAGTTCTTATGCCTAGAGTTCACACTAGACATAGCAGAGAAAATTTCAGGATGATTCACCAGAATGATCAAAGCCATGTGAGGCATCTCTTCTAGAGGTATGAATTAAATTTAACTTATCAAACAAAAGAACAAAGAGTGACTTAGTCTCTCTACCCCCATAAGAACATAAATTTCAAAAATAAGGGAATCTTCAAAGCAGCATACTAGAATATAAGGCATTATAGCAGCTAATGAACGCAGAGCACAAATTTTTAACAATTAAACATCAAAGTAATTTACCAGGGACTACAAGAGGACATATACATTTATAGAAACAGATCTGAAAATTATGCTCTACTTTAACTATAAATGCAGACTAAGAAAAAGAACTTGGTATTGATCCATTGAAATTTGAACTTTTGAACTTTCTTTCAACACCACAGGTGCAATCTCAGCAGGAAAGAGCTGAGATACTGAAGTTTTCAAAGCACCTGAACTTTGAATTCAAAAAGAAACATGACACAATATATAGTTAACCTTTGCTTATCCAGAAAGTGAACCTGGATTTCAGGACTGCATAAATATCTACGTCACCCTTGAATGGGGGACTGAAACTCTGGATTTCCATATAGAAAGTAGAAAACACTAGGAAGGGAATGCATGTGGAATTTGGTTGTCTAAACATACTCATCTAGTGCTTTTTTTTTAAATGTGATTCAAGATATCTCCTCTAAAATCTATAGTGGAGGACAAAAATCTGTAGTTGTGTTGAAAATTCCAGCTCTAAACTTATGAGGGTTTTATAATTTAATGCATATTAGATGGCACTGAGTGTCTTCGTTTAGGTAACTAAATGCAAACCTTGAATCTTCAGTGAAGTCACTAGGCAGTGAATCCATAACTACTTATTTTTTATCCTTCAGTCAGAAGGGATTGTTAACATTTTAGTCCATCACACCAGATTCTCACTGCCTCCTTCTGGTAAAACAGCCATGCCTCAGAATTAAGCGTACTGAACAAGAAGACATCACAAGGTTGTATGCTCATAATTTATTTAAAAAATCTTTTGGTGATTTTTTTTGTCATAGCTGTGGTGGAGGTAAATTAGGTTAGTACCGAAACTATCTAAAACACTTTTTAGAAACTGAATGACTGAGGACTTTCTGCCTCAGACTAAAAACAGAAGCAGTGAAGGAAAATACTGACAGAAAAAACATGTTTGTATGACACGTTATTTTAATTTTAGTAGCCTGCACAGGCTGTAATCGAGGATTAAACCATACTTGCTCTACATAGTTTGTATGTACAGAACACAAAGGTCATTCCTACTCTTTAAAATTTTAATGCTTAGAGTCTATCAGGCTTCCCTGATAAATAGTGAATTACAACTTAAGGAATAGAAGGACTTTTTCTTTGTGCTATTTTCTAATGCACTGTTATGTAACTTAGCTCCCAGCACGTTGTTAACCACTCATAAAAGAACATGGTCAGAATTTGTGTTTAAACTCTGATTCCAACAAGCATTCAAAGAATCCCTATGCATAGAGTAGATCATGTTTCATACATACATTTTTACACATTTTGCTATTTTCTTCTCTCAGTAGAGAGAACATGTCACTTCTAACCTCACTAAGAAAAGCAAATATGGTGAACTATCATTTGCCTCTCTTTTCCTCATCCATTTTTCATGTGAGGCTGAAGTAAACAATTGTTTCCAAGCATCTGCTGTTTTCCTCACAAATTAACACAACAGAAGTTTACAGGGTCATCCAAATGTCAAGATTACTTTCAGAAAGTAGCAACTGAAATGTATTAGTGCTAACATTAAACTCCTACTTATCTCCCTCTTTGCACCACATTTTTTCTGCTTTGCATGATAACATATTGCAAGATAGCTTATAAATTATTGTCTTTGATTCAGTAATTTTTGTGCTAGTTAAATGAGTCTTTGTTTGTAGGGTATTTTAAAGCATATATTAAAACATCCCTAGAACATAAAAGAAAAAAATCCATATAAATATCATGATGTCCATTCATGGCTCTGTTTAACAAGCATTCTACTCCTTAATACACCTTCAAGGTTGGAGGGTTAATCACCTGTGCAGATCTCATACTTCAAGTTCATGTAAAGCAATGCCGTTGAACCAAGAGTAGAGGCTGAAATGTGCCTACAGCTGAAGAGCTTATTTGAACACTCTTACAGTTGTGTTAGCTTTTTATAGCATACCTGACCCTCTCTTGACTCCTGTGGATAAAATGCTTTTTATACTGTTTTCTACCTTAGCAAAACAGAAAACAGAACTTCTCTTCATCTGCTACTTATTTGCATGAAAATTACAAAAATTATGAAATGTACTGAATTATTTTTAATCAAGAGATATGTTTATTCCCTAAGACATGATTGTTTTTTTATCTACAGTGATTTTCTGGAAGGAATTCAGTCCCACAGTAGAGTTGCCAATCAACGTCTACATTGCCTGCAGCATAATACTGTATCATTAAGCAGGACTAAGTATCTTTACAATAGAAAATCAGTGACTATAAAATGATTTTCAAGTCATCATCTATGTTGTGAACTGTATTTTGTTTAACTTCCTCACTCACATAAGCTGATTGTAAAGAAGTCTGCAGAAAATGAGTCTTAAACTCTTAAAAGTGAACAGGCTGGACATTTCATTTCAGATAGTAAAGAAAATTTTTCTTTCCCAATGAAGAACACTAAAGAAAAATCAAGAAATTGAGACATTTCCAAGTGAGCACCAAATGGTATGTCATCTCTTGACAGTACTGTTCCCTGAGAATAAGCCAGAAACAGCTATATACCTGACTACTGTATTTGTTTTAGTAGAACAACAACAAAAAGGCAAAATCTGTACTTATATTTTCTTCTTTACTGACCTGCAGTGCCACTAAGATCAACATTCAAATCAATTTATTTTGCAGATCCTCCAAGAAGTTAGCCAAATAAAAATAGTGTCTTATTCCATTTTTGGTCATACCAATATGGAAATAACAGTTATACAGGATAAAGTCATCAATGCCTATGACTGTGTTTCACTTCTAACACCACACTGAATCATAAAACTTGAGAAGTTTCTAAGCCCTTAGAACAGGCAGTATAATTTTTCATCTATTTTCAGAAGCTCTTTCATCCAATTAGGTGGTACTGGAAATAAATTCTTATTTTCATTTTTAAAGAGGCACTGACCAATGGAGATTCTTGCTCTGTCAATAATCCAACATCAAAAGTGTTATTGATTGTAATACTGAAAGCTGCAGTGCTTGATAATTTGCTAGCTCAGTGAGGGTTCCTCTTTGTGATAAATCAAATGACAAGTTTGTCTACAGTCTTGAGGCAACTACTAACAAACTGCATGGAGTTCATCCCGCTCTCATCCCATAAAACAATATGATCTTCAAATTAATTAGATGCCTTCATGATGCAGCCAGTTTTAACTGCATAATTATGGAAATTACTGCACTCACTTGGCAACTTTCCAGGCACTAATGCTTGGCTATAGTGTACAAACAGTTGGGGTTTTTTTGTGAACTGATTCACCTTATTAGTAATTCCTAGTCTCTGTGATCTTGCTTTGCTACTCCAAATTCTAGCAGTATTCCAAAATGAGACTCCCAGTACAGGAAACCATTTTTGTAGGTAGAATAGATCTCCAACTACAGTTTGTGTAGACAACGGCTGAAAGAACAAAACAGATTCTATGCCTATAGTATGCACCTAATGTTTTATGCATCTCAGTTACATCCATGCAGACATACGGATGGAAAAAAAATGTTGTTTTATAAAACAACACTGTAATAAAAATGGTAAAACACTTCCCATTCTAGTTTATGAGCTCAAACTAACTGGAATGAACGGCACAAATATTTTAACCCAAACATACTTTTTTTCTTTTCTTTGTGAGGAAAATCTGTGCTTCATAGTGCTTCCACTATTAGAAGTTCTCATTCCATAGTCTTATTCTACATATTTCCTCCCATTCCTTTGTGACTCCTTCAATCCCAGCATCTTTAACAGTGCAGCCTGATTAGGCAGACATTGTTTTGTAGTCTTTTGTCATCATAGCTGCACAACTATTATCAGGTCATTCAATACTTTTTGGTAGTTCAAGATACTGCATAGTATATTACATAGATACTGCATAGATATTGGCTTGCCTTGAGCTAGTATTTATACTTAATATATGAAAACATTTACACTTGTTTATTGGGAAATAAGACAAATATTTTAGGTCAATCAGCAATCCCTTTAAAAAAATAAAAATTATATATTTGTTACTATCCATTCACCTATAAAGTAGTCATGTACCTAGTGGTTAAAATTAAAATCTAGTCACCTTATTATGATAGTTACATGTTTCAATGTGAAACGTATCAGTGATTAATGTATTTCTAAAATAAGAGCTAGCAAAAAGTTGGAAGTGGAAACATAGCACATTGTTTGATACTTGTACATTTTCATCCTGACATTCCACCAAATAAAAGGAGTCACATTATTATGACAGCACTAATTTGTAGAGGCAGCAATTAAGTACCTGGTCCCTTTGAACCTCACAGTCTTGAATACTGGTGGTAGTTTATTTAACTCTGCAGTGGGTTAAGCAATCTCAACCTTCACTGGGTTCCTTACAAGACTACAAGAATTTTTTTCACCCTGCAGAGCTATCCTGACCACAACACAAAACCACTAGGCTGCTGTATCTTCAGAAGCTTAACTGGCACTCTAAAATGGTTACAGCCTGTTTGAACGCATAGCAAGTGAAATCTATGCATGTGTGCTTGCATTTTACCTGTAAATTGCCTTGCATGTCAGTAAGAAGAGTACTTATTTCTTCTGTAAGTTTGTATGCTTAAATGCATAACTAGCAACTGAAATGCTCGATTACACTTCTAAGTGTGATGAAACACTATTCAGCTAATTTATTTCCTTTCCTTAATACTAGCCCAACTAAGAATGCTTAAATGGTATTGAAACACTGAAAACAAATGGTTATGTTTTTAAAGAGTACCCACAGGCTCTGTGTCATATTTTTTTAAACTCTCCATTGTTTTGGCTCCTTTTCTTACCAGTATTGCCTAATTCAGGTATTCTTAAAGCACATATCACCTTGTGGCCTGAACATTCTTCTTCCTTTGAAGAACTATTTCTTCCCCACAATTGCTGGGGGGAGGGAGGGGGGGAAATCAGTGCACAAAACTACCTGAGTTGAATTATGCTTTCTGCCAGAAGAAGAAAACATCATTGTCCCATCACAGTTCATTTAATCTGAGAGGAAGCACAAATGAGCCTTCTAATTTCTGGTGGAGATGAGAATCCAAATAAAACACATCTGCAGATAGATAAGTACTCCAAGGAAAATATTGAAAACAATACATAAATTCTTTCTCTTCCATTTTCTTCGTGGGCAGAGAGAAAAAAAATTGTTTCCCCTCATCCTCTAAAGATGTTTTCTAACTTTATTTCTAACAAGAGTATTAGAAAGAGTTATGTTTTATCTCGCTATACCTTTCCAAGAACAGTATTAAAACTTAGTATGAAATGAAAGAAAGAAAAAGTACATCCCAATATATGCTAACATAAGTGATGTGCAATGTACTCATTGACCACTGAATAACCTTCATACAAATCCAATATATACAATGGTACACAGATCAATAAGCTTGGTAGGCACTCCTCTATTAACAAAGCATACAACATTTTGGCCTAGTGAAATTATTAGATACGTTAGATTATTTTTCTTTGTAAGTAAGGGAAATTTCTATTTGCATACATTGTCTTCACATAAAAAAGAAAATGGGACTTTCTGTCGTGAGTATAGTACATTATCAATGGCTATAAATACAAGTCTTTTTTCTAGTTTACCCTGTTGAATTTTTTTTTTTTTAATCTCACAACATAATTTAAAATTATACAAACCCCATTGTTTTCCAAGATGAAGCACTAGTTTTCTAAACTTCAAAATTTCAATAGATTGACATAACTTCTATATGTATAGAATAGTTTCATTTCTGAAAGGCTGGAACAAATCTAATACACTGTGGGGGTTTTGACTGGGATAGAGTTAATTTTCTTCATACCAGGAAAACATATGGGCTATGTTTTGGATTTGTGCTGGAAACAGTGTTGCTAACTCTATTTCATTACTTCTGAGCAGTACTTGCACAGAGTCAAGGATTATTTTCTGCTTTTCACATCATCCCACCAGGGATTAGTTTTATGACAGAAAATGAGTATAAGCTTTAATAAAGCTTGTTTATATTTGCAGTTTGAAGATCTACAGATGTCTTTGTCCTTGTCTGTGTATTATTGAAGTCTTCATAATCAAAGTTTCATCACTCCAAATAATCTGCACAGCCAATTTTTACTGTTTCAAAGTTATCTTTTGAAACCTGTAAGAAGTATGAGTATAGCTATCCAAATCTAACCAAAATGTTACAGTATCTCTATTGCTTTTGAAAACTCTCAGTGAAAAATGGAACAGCACTTTGCCACTGTTTTTTGTGGCACAAAATAAAGTTTGTCTTTAGCTTCTGCCCAGGAAAAATGTGGGATGGAGGAATAAGAGGCTCTGGGAAGAAGAATTCAAAGTGATGGTTATGTCTCAAAAAAAGTGGCAGAGATTCATGAAACTTCGAGCAGGGACCTCTGGATTAAGAGTGATTACTGGAATTAAAATAGAGAGATTCACAATTTGGAGACACACAGGATTACTGAGAACAGAAGGGAAGGCTGCAAGCACAGACTATTCCCTCTTTTGTGTTTTTTCTGAAGCCAAAAGAGTGCATCATAGCTATTATATTCATTAAAAAAAAATAAAGGTGAGAAGACATAAGATATAATGGAGGAGAAAATTATGGAAGCTACACTACAGGAAGGATAAGAATATCAGAAAGCAGGCTAGGGAAAAGTACATCTTGACCTAACACAGAAAAAATAAGAAATCATAAGACCAAGGAGTAAAAAGAAATGTAACACAAAACTTTAAAAAAGAAAGTCAATCAATAATATTACCACAGTCATATTAACATCCCTTATTCCACCTAAACTTAAACTGAGCATAATTACTTTATTTTTATTTCCTTAATATGCGGAAAGGCTTGGAAGAAATTGTGTGATATAGGTTTCCTCTTATTGCTTTCTGAAATCTTACCCAGTAGACTCTGATAAGCAAAAATGCTCCAGCATAGCAGAATTATGCCAGAACAGCAAATGTTAGGAATTTTTTTTCTGTTTATTTCCTAACACTGGTATACTTCTAGCCTGTAAACACATACTCTTAATGAAACATGATTAAGTGAAACTTCAGACTTACTTTTTACACTCTTAAACTTTCTGATTACCTTATTTTCAAACAGTCTTTCTTACTTTCAGTAGGAGTTCTCCCTTATGGTAAAGTGTAAGTTAAAGTTATGTCCTCCATAAAATAGAAGTGAAGAGCACCCTTATACTACCTTTTCGTTTCAAAGAGAGAAGCAAAGAAGAAAAGAACTTAAAAAAAAAAAAAAAAAAAAAAAAGAAAGAAAATGGTAAAGAAAAAATTGGTAAGACTGTGAGGAAATTATATGAATATCAAGTTTTGTTATTTTGATTTCCAGTCTATTCATATGCCCATTTATTATTAAAGCATGACATTTCTGAATCACATCATACTCACACATCACAACATACAAGAAATAATATCAGAAATTATAATCGCTGCAAATATTTTTCTCATTGGAGCACTCAGACAACACAAAGAAAACATCATGCAACAATTCCTTCAAATTTCTAAGAACTCAAAGAGAACGACAGGAGATATTGAATTTCTGTGTTTATATCTACAGTATGATACAATATGAGACACTCATTCCAAGTCTTTTCATTCACATAAGAGGTGAAATACTGTCTCTTGAAAAAAATGAGAGTTTTGCTATTGATTTCAATGAAACCACAATTCTGGTCACTGTACTTTCTCTCATGGCTTAGAGAGATTCTTAACAAAAAATCAGGCAAACTACACCACAGGGATCCAACTCATTATAGTTATTTTCCATCCCACAGAGGGAAGGAATGTTTTCATTCAATCAGACGACTGTGCTGTTTACCTAGTGCAACAATTTGTATTGAGTCAATCCACAGTGTTAATACACAAGGGTTCTCCTTTACTTCTAATGTTACAGTAGACAGTGAGAACTTTTTTTTTTTTTTCATTGGTTTGGTAACTATTCTTGTTAGGAAAACTATTCATAGCCCATTTTCACTGTTTAGAAAAAAAAAAAAAGAGTAAAGCACACACAAAATGTTAACTTATGAAACATCAGTGAAAACATTTTTACATTCTTGCAATTATATGTAACTACAAAATAACATGATAGGAGAATGCAATACACTTCTATCCACACATTTTTTCCTCATTTGTTCCCATATGGCTGACAGGGTATAAGGGCGGGCAATTACCCCACTGCACTGATTTTGTCGGTGCATCACCTACTCTAATGTAAAATGAACACCCTACTCTAATGTAAAATACCACCCTTAGGGTGCAGAGGTATCACTCTCTTATGCAGCACTGCCCACAGATCCAAGCCACAGGCTTTCTCCAGCCATTACTTGCCTATCTCTGTACAGAGAGGGGCGACGAAACTGGTGAAAGGCCTGGAGCGCATGTCCTATGAGGAGTGGCTGAGGGAGCTTCAGTTGTTTAGCCTGGAGGATGCTCGGAGGTAACCTTATCACTCTCTGGAACTACCTGAAAGGAGGTTGTAGCCACGTTTCCTCTCCCAGGCAAGTAGTGACAGGACAGGAGAACACAGCCTTAAGCTACGTGAGGGGAGGTTTAGGTTGCACATAATGAGGAATTTCTTCACAGAAAGGGGTGATTAGATATTGGAACGGCCTGCCCAGGGAGGCGGTGGAGTCACCGTCGGTGGATGCGCTTAAGGAAAGACTGGACGTGGCGCTTGGTGCCTTGGTCTAGCGGCCGTGGTGCTGCTGGGCTGGACTCGATGAACTCAGAGGTCTTTTCCAACCTAATTGATTCTGTGGTCTCTGTGATTATTTTGGTTACCACTGAACAAGCCTCTTCCCCCCGCTGAAAAGCCACCAGCAATCCCGCGAAGGCTTTTTAAAGAACTGAAAGATTTTGGGGCCTTCTGGATAAAACAAACAAACAAACAGGTAAAACAAACAAACAAAAAAGTTTAGGGGTGGGGGGAGAAAGAAAAAAAGCAATTTGGAATCCCAGCGGGGGGGCTTGGGCATTTCAGCAGCGGCGCTCGTGCGCTCCTCCCATCGGGAAGAGGCAGGGATCGCAGCGCAGATCTCCCGCGGGATAACGGGGAATCGCCGCCTCAGCCCGGCTCGAGCCTCGCCCTCCGCCCCGGCCCCGCGCATGCGCCCCGGCTGGCGCACGCGCAGCTGGCGCCGGGCGCCGTTGGAGCGGCGGGATCTGCCCGGCCCGGCCCGGCCCGGCTCGTCCCGCCCGGGTCCCCCCGCGGGCACCGCCCCGGCCTCGGGCAGCGCCCCTGCCTCCCGCGGGTGAGTAACGGCGCCCGGCCACTGGGGAAGGGGGTCCGCGGGGCTGGGAGAGGCTGGGAGAGGAAGGGACGACCCCCGCTCCCGCCCGCAGCCGCTGTCGGAGGGGCCGGGTGCTCCCCCGGGCGGTGCCCTCCCTCTGCCCTCCTCCCTCTGCTGGAACCCCGCGTCCCCTCCCGCCCGCGGCTGATGCCCCTGTTGTGGCGGAGAAGTGCGAACGCTCGAAATGCGGTGGCTGGCTCGGGGGAGGGGAGCAGGCACTGCGAATCTGCTCCCCTCTCTCAGCTCTCGTCAAAAAGCCTCGCTGTGCAGCTGCCCGCGCTGTGAACTGCCCCAGGGGTGGGTCCGCGGGTAGCTCCCCGTGATGGAGCTGTCTGAAGGTCGCTTTCTTTTCGTGGCCTGTAGCCTCTCAAAGTTAGGTGTGTGTTACCGTGTGCTTTCAAAGTAGGAGAACGTTGGCATGTCGAGGTCAGATATTCATATATGATATAACGCTGCCTTACCATCTTTGTTTAGAAGGAAGAATCCAGCGGGATTGTGTTTTGTTAGTGCTGCTGCCTTTCTTAAATTCAAGCAACATTTCTGTTTTTTGAGTGATCCGTGTCAAGATTGTCATATTTCAAAAACCTCTTTCTGAATTGGGGGGGACCAAAAAGAAATCTATTATTGGAATTGGTTAAAAAAAAATCTTTTTAGTATATAAGCACAGCTATAAAGACCATATTTAATGTCTTCTTCCATATTTAATGATTTTCCAGGTATTTTTAAAAAAAACTTCAGAAAAAGATTTTTCATATCCAGAGACTTTTTGAGAAATTTCCCCATTTTTTTTTTCTAACGCTTGAAACATTTCAGCTTCCGTTGCTTTTATACATATGGCTCCCGAGACCAGAATGTGCTACGTAAATAGACACTGTTACCAGCCCTCAGGAAAGTTTACAAAATCTCACCTGGTCAAGCACTTGGGAACCAAAGTAATGTTTCTAGGTGCACATCTGCACTGTAGCTCCAGAATCAAGGGCTTTTAAGGCCTAGGAGCTCCAGCTCTGTCTAGAGCTGATGTGTCACTTCAGGGTTTTCAGGTTCTTTGAGATGGGAAAACTTAGTAGAACATAAGCTTAGATAACTTAGCTTAGAAGTTCTGATTCCTTCCATGATCTACCAGCCTCAGTGACTTCTGGATGAACTTACCCTTGATCAATAAAATCAGATTTTCAGACCTCTCTTCTATATTGGATTTCCATTTGTTGTGTTTAAGGAACATCAGAGTAAGTAAATTACAGTATTTGCTCCTTCTAACTAAAATAGATAAATCTGTTTTATCTGAACATACTTTCTTTGCATTGCGTATTTCTCTTTTGGAATCAGTAAAGCTGGAAAACAAAACCCATTGGGCAAGGCATGGACACTTGAGTTTGGTCAGAATCATTTGACCAAAATTATCTAGAGTTATTAAACCCCCTACCTTTTTTTTTTTTTTTTAATTTATTTAGTTTAATTTGCTTTCTTTGACTAAAGAAACATCCTTATTTTGGGAAACAAGTTGGGAAAAAACCCTCCCATCATCTCTCCATCTGTACGCTTTTTTTCTTCATATAGTGGAAAGGATAAACAGAAGATTTGCCTGGAGGGTAACTTAGGGGTATAAAAAGCTACAGTGCGGGAGAAAAAAACCTGTACTGTCAAGTGAGAGCTCAAATGAGAGAAGTTATCCTTGAGACAGACTTTCTGTTAAGTTTGGGGAAGAATTAGGAAAATACTTCTGTTTTTTTAAAGATACTTTAATTATTTCTTAAGGGAGGAAAGGGTCATGAAAAGTAGTAGGAGTAGTTTGAATGTATTTAATTTATTATTGGAAGAAAGATGTTATGCACTCCAAATAATTTCTTTGACAAAATTCTAAGATTTTGGGATGGGTTGTTAGCTATAGAAAGAGAACCCTGTAATTTGATGTAAAATGATGTGAAATCTTAATTCAAAGTCTTAAGTGCTATAAGCATATATGCTGTTAAATTATTTTCCCTGACAGTAGCCGAAGGTATGATTTCAAACAAGCCACTTGGGCAAAATGAACAGCATCATTTTTGTACTCTTGCATTCCTCCCTCTGTTCTTCTTTGTTGATTTTAGTGCTCTGATACTCATTCAGCTGAGTCAGCTCTCTCGCAAGGTCAGAGTGCACAGGGGTTTTCTTGTTGTTTATTTTTGAAATGTTAACAGGGGTTTGCTGTTAAAGTGAATGAGTGACCTTGCTGTGAAAACAAAATGAATCCCAGAAGCAACTAGGAATAGACAGTAGTATGAAGGGATTAATATTGGAAATGGAAGCAGAACTTCCCCTTTTGGCAGTGTATTACTGCTAATCCAATTCAGGCTATAGTGTTGAAAAGCGTATTCTAAAATTCCTCATCCAAAATTATCACAAGAGTAGCAAATTGTGTTGTGACAACTGAGCTATATGTTAATGCGCTATAACATTGGTAAAGAGCACTGATAGGAAAGTAAGGTAAGCTAGTTTATAAATATCTTAAAATGACCTGTGTACATCTCAGTAAATTAAAATAAGATTCTAAAATTTGGAGGTCATTGACAGAAATACAAAATCACAGCTATGTTATGTGTACTGGCTCTTGAATCAGAAATTTATTCTTAGATTTTCCAGTTTTGTGTTGACAGTTTTATGCATAATCTTGTTCCACATAATTCGGTGGTAACCTAAATTTTGTTAATCCTTTTCTCTGGTTCTCTTGTGATAATGTTGAACAGGACTCAAAGTTGCAAATAAAGCAATCAGGCGTTCCATTATACTGATTTTCTTCCCCCTACTTTCAGGGGTCAAATCTTGCTCTGTGCTGTTGTTGTTGTTTTGAATTTAGCCCTGGAATTGTACATGAAAGGACAAGCAGCTGTGACATTGTACTAACTGGCTGTCAGCAGATAACTTGCAGGCTTTCTGCTTGAGGTACATCCTTAGTGCTATGTTGGTTTTTACTTACATAATTCGGAAAACAAATTAGAATCTTAGATCTATGAAGTTGTGAAACATCTTTTTTTGAGTTTAATTTGCTGAAGTATTTAGTTAATGTATTGGGTAACTAAACACAAGGTGATTGGTCTGAAGCCAGTAAATAGGTTAGTAAATGAAACCTGCATTCTAAACATAATCTGTAGTTCCATTATATCCCATTTTGTCCTTTACTCTTGCTCTGCTTTGTTAGTCTCCTTTCATGGCTTCTGCTTTTTAATTTTCTTTGCTATTTCTGCCAGAATAACACTTGTCAAAGTGTGATTGTTCTGAAATAATGTAACCAGAGTTTCCATTTCATGGGATTTACCTGGGTTAGGATAACAATTAAGTTCAAAAGTAAGATATTTTATGAAATATTTGAGTCCTTGGTGGTAGAACCTCAGAATCTCATGTTCTCAAATAAAAAAAATGGGGTTTTGTTTGTGTGTCCCCCCACAAAGGTCTGTTAGTTATACAGTCAGTGTGTGCATCACAGTTGTCTACATGTTATTTCTATTATGTAGAGACTTTATGAAGCATTTCAGACTGTTGAATTAGGTAATAAGAAATCTGACTTTAAAATATTTGTCTTTTGATCAGTTGCAACCAAAATCCTCCTCTTGGGATTCTGAACTATGACATCATGGCAAGATTTCGCAGAAGAACATGCATCATTTTGTTGCTTTTTATTTTGTTTATTTGCTCCATAATGATGGCTTTGAAGACGCTGAGACCTGACAGAGCTGGCTTTGGGGATCCGTTTGGACTTGGTTTGCTGCCTGAGCTTCAGCAACGGACGGTTCTCTTAGACAGTAAACAGAATTCACTAAATAGGATTCAAGGAGATACTGTAACACGTGTCACTAATTTGCACGGTATTGCTATCAATACTATGAAAGCATCTATGCCTCCTGTAAATAAGATGGAAGAGGAGCTGTCTTCTCCTAATTACAACTTTCACATATTTTACTATACTTGGTATGGAAATCCACAGTTTGATGGTAAATATATTCACTGGAACCATCCACTATTGCCACATTGGGATCCTAAAATTGCAAATAATTATCCAAAGGGAAGGCATAATCCTCCTGAGGACATTGGGGCCAACTTTTATCCTGAACTCGGATCTTACAGTTCCAAAGACCCTACTGTCATAGAAGCCCACATGACACAGATGCGTTCAGCTTCAGCTGGTAATGAGTGTTAACATTTCAGCATGTTGTTCATTTATCCAGCCTTATGTATGTCAATGAACACCACTGACCCATTCTTTCATCTTTTTCTGTGTAATTCAGGAAATGGTCTGAAACTAGTAAATGTTTTTGTATCTCTGAGTTTTAATGCCCAGCTGAAACCTACATCTTCAAAGCTTTGTCTGATGAGTGTCACAGCTCAGAAATACAAGAACAGTATTTGTAATCCTGTCAGGTACATGTTTTTTGTGACTTACTGTTAAGCACTGATAACATACTTGGAAAACACAGAAACCATTTCTGGAATATATTGTCTGTGTATTAAATTTTTGGAGATGAATACTTCAGTCTTAAGACTAGGTTTCAGAAAATCATGTTAACATGCTTATGGAGCAGTCTGTTCAATGACTGAGTGGGGTTTTTTTCTCTGAATTCTGTGTATGCAGTAACAAATAGATATTAATTATTTAATTGTCCAAAAGTATCTTATTTCAATAGAAATTGATGTTCCCTTTCTCTGAGTAAGATAAACTATATACATAAGAATATTCAATATGCTTTTGGTGTCATTCTTTGTTGTTGAGCTTTCTGGTCCTTTTTATGTTAACCCTCTTGGAATTAGCAGTCGCATAGACTAATATTAAACTCTGAACAACTTCTGTAAATGTAGTTGGAGCAACATGACCAGAGCTCATAGTGTTAATTCAGACTGCTTATCACCTGGTATTGAATCCCTTTCATTGACCTAATCATTAAGGATTTAAACATTTTTAAACAATATTAGTTTTAGTGTCAAGTCCATTCTCTTTTAGACTCCTGAAGTGGTACATAACTTTATTTTTTAACCACAGGAAAGAAAACATTAACTAATCTTTCTCAGGGAAAGATAAATGCAAATGCGAGTTTAAGTCCCTTGATCAGCAATTCCATCGCCTGAATTTTTATGTGTTTCCTAAAGGTATAGAAGAGTCTTGTCAGATGTATTCAAGATACTGAAGTTTGTTGCTGCTGTTCTGATTGTTCTTTCCATCTTACTCATTTGAATTTGGTCCTCTTCTTTTGCGGAAAATAAAAGATAACGTGATAAAATGCAGTAAAATATTGCATTTTTCTTGTCCTTGAGCAGACTGTCTCTTGTGATAATCTGTTATTTGTGATTCTCTTTTTGATAAAGTGTGGAGGGAATGGAGATGCTTGAACTACCTTCTATGTATAGTGAGCTCAGACTTCTGGTTTGGATGTTCAGATGTGATTGTGTATTGACTCTAATTTATGCTTTCTTTTCCTTATTTTGGAATTGTTTGTTTGGAAACTTTTAGTCAGAAATGTTATAATTTAGTACAGTAGATGGAATTCAGAGTATGTACTTCCTACATACTTATTTGTTTCCTTAAATCTTTACCTAGTTAAAAAAATCTTATCGACTTATTCTTCCATATATTTAAAATAACGTTGTTAGGAAAATATTTCTACATCAGTTATTTAATGTATTTCTTTCAGATTTACCTTCTTCTTGACATTATTTCCATCTGTACATCTAAAAGATCTAATTTGTTTATCTGACAGCATTTTATTTTACAAGGAAAGGGTTTAGCCTTTCTGAAGAGGTATGTGTTCTTTTGCTTTCATGGAGAGCTTTAGAAAAATTTGCAGTGTCAGGTCATTCCATTTGTTGTCTTTTTTTGCCACAGGACTAGTAACATACTTAAGTTATTGAGAGTTACTCAAGCATTTTTGAAGATAATAAATTTAAAAACTAATTTCATGTGCTTGGAGGTGTGGATTACACCTGAGAAACTGCTTTTAGCAAGAAAGAAGGTTGTGGGATTACAGTCACTGCTTCTAATATTGAATGATTTTTTTGTGGTAGAGCCAGAGGTACAATGAAGAAATATGTTGGAGAATAAATTTTCATGGAGTAAGAATCTTTCATCACATGCATAGCCCTCCCCTCTTGCGTGTTCTATAACCCCATGTTGTACATATACCCTATGTATCTTCATATTCTCTGGCTCTATTTTGGCATAACTGTAATGCCTTATTAGGGAGCACTCTTTTCCTCTTGGTACAACCTGAAGGTTAGAATGCTGTGCCGAAAAGTGGGAGGGAATGGCTTTGAGTGTTAGGCTTGGGATGCTGAGCACAGATCTGTTCCCTTGACAGATGATCTAACCACTGTTTGTTTTGTAGTCCTGTAAACAAAAAGAGGAGTTAAAATCCACTCTGAGAATACTGAGATTTTGTAACTGGTTAAAAAGTAATTTGAGATTCTGATTATGTTGGTTTCACGTCAAACGATAATTTTAACTCATGTAACATGATGTGTAATATGTTAAACAACATGAATCAAAACTGAAGTTTTGTATTTTCAGGTGTAATAGTGCTTTCATGGTACCCACCAGGAATGGCTGATGAAAATGGAGAACCAACTGATGATTTGGTGCCTGTTATTTTGGACTATGCACACAAATATAATTTAAAGGTAAAGTATTTTTAGATGATAAAATAGGACTAATTAGGAAAGTAAACCGTGCTAAGAGTTTACTACTTTGACTCAAGGTATAGAGAAGAGAAGCCTGTCATATAATGGTGGTTTCTGTTTCTGTCTCCTATTATACTGCACTTCTTTTGGGTCACAGAAACCTTTGAATTGCTCTGAATTGTGGTAGGACCTGAGAAATTGCCTTATAAGTAAAATAAATACTGTAATTTGCTTTAGCATGCAGAATCTAAGATATAGTGTTGAGGATATTTATTTTTCTATTTCTTTTCAGGAAACAGTTTTTAAAATAAGACGAAATCTTGTTTCCCAGTGAGGCTTAGCAGTTGAAGGAAGTATTACATTTCACAAAATACTTTGGAATACAGTGGTCTATAAGGAACTTGGAGAAACAAGAAGAACTGTTTTGCATTTCATAACTTGCTGGCGCCTCATCACAGAGTTCAGGAGCAAGTATTTTAAGTAATAAAGGCAGATTTAGAAGATCTAGTTTGAATGAATGTCTTTATTCCAGAAATTACCAGGAACTTTTGCCTTGGACTGTAAGGTCAGAGACATGCTGTTCTGACTTTGTGGTTATTCCAGGGCATGACAGGATAGAAAGGCTAAGTTACTGCCTTCTTGAAGTAGGTGAAATATCAGGTCAATTAAAGATTATGTGAATTGATCAGTAGAATCTAAAATTGTCCCTTGATTATTTTTTATTTTATTTTCAGAATAAAACTTGTGTTTTCCTTTTGTGATAATGAAAATGTGCATTGCGTTTTAATCTTGCCAGGTCATAAATTTAAATTTTTAAGTAGCTGTATATGTTTCATCTCTGGAGGGTGTTGCTGTACTCTGTACTGAAAACACAGCCTTTTCGTAAGCTCTGGTTTTAGTTGGTCACGCAAGTTGCAGATTCTCAGAGAAATTTCCTGTCACTGGAAGCAACTGTAGGTTCCTTGGCAAGCAGGAGGAAAGTAGGAAGATTAAATCAGATAGAGAAGTAATTTTGAAACTGTTAAAAATACTGTGTGAATTGCCTTATGGGATATAGGTTGCACTGTGTAATAGCAAACTATTAAAATGAAAGAAAAAAGTAATTTCAGATCATCACCTTGCTCTCACCTAAAGAATTTGTTAACATCCAAGTGTCAAAGGAACCAAGGAAAAATGAAATAAGCTACCAAGGAAAATGCATGTAATAATGTGGTAATGATTGGAATATGAATGAAGCTGCTGTTACCGCTTGGAATAATTACTGGAATACAGATATTCAGTGTAGATACTACTAGGAAATGCTACCTGTAATGTTTTTAAACGTTCTTGCATTAGTAAGTTATTACAGTAAGTGTTAGGAGTGTCAGTAGACCAAAACCAATATGTAAAATACATTTCTATTATATCTGCTAAATAAGTCTGTGAAAAGATATGCCCCTTTGATTTGTCTAGTTTTGATAGTAGGAAATGAAAGATGAAATTATAGTGCTCTTCAGACTGTACTGTCCATCCTAGTGATTTAGTCTGATACTATTTTTCTAGTGTTTTTACGTAATAGAAATAGATATTGGCTCTGCAGTGGAAATTTTCTACTGTTGCAGAGTTGTCAAAGACTTTATTAAATGCATTTTTTTCTAAAATGGCTTCTGAAAAACTAGTTGCTTTGATTAATGTAATGTACTCTTTCATAATTGTATATTTGAAAACAAATGCATTTTTACGTTGGAATTACTTCACATATATAGGTTAATTAATTCCATAAGCTCCAAGCTTGACATTCAGAGCAGTAGCAGTACATTATATTAGATTTAGTTGCAAGAGCTTATTGTTCTAGATAAATCAATAAAATTCTAAATAAAAGTTTTCATATCTCATATCTTAAAATTTATTTTGACACTGAAAACTACCTGTGGAGCACTATCTATAGAAAATTTAATACATTGGTTAGAAATTAAATATTAAAATGTTTCATTAGTTAATTGGTTCTTTGACATTCAAATAATTAATATTTTATTTCTATTTTTAGTTTCTGTAGTTTTTTAAGTTTTCTGAAGCATCATGACCACTTGCTAGGGAATACAAAAGCAGTGTTTTGTTTTAATGTAAAAACCCTAAATATTTACTCTAATACCAATCTTCCTGGGATCTGAAGCTTCTAATCTTAACAGTGCAGGAGTTGTACTGATGAAAATGTCTGTCTGTAAGGAAGAAGTATATTTTTTGTGACTGGTACTTGCTTCATTTAATACATGGTGCCTGTATATTCAGTAGTGTTTTATGTTTGCGTTGCTTTTATGTTTTCACCTTTCAGGTCTCTTTTCATATTGAACCTTACAAAGATAGAGATGATCGCAGTATGTACCACAATGTCAAGTACATCATTGACAAGTGAGTCATTTTGGTATGGTTTCCTTTGGGGTTTGTTACGTGCCGGTTTAGGGGACGTGCGTATATGATCTAAAGGTTGTAAGAATATATAAAGATCTACTGAGACTGAAGAGAACTGTAAGGAACTTTGTTCATATTTCAGTGGTGCAAAACTCAGTCTGTTTTTTAAATATTAAAATGTGAATTTTACATAGATACTCAAATGTAAGTTGCTTTCAATGTTCATTAATACTACAAGTCATGATACTTCAGATTAAAGCATTTAAAGTATTAGCCACATGATATATAAATTAAATATACATTTTTATAGTGACAAACTAGCACCTAGAGCTTTAATATGTTGACCTCTAATGATTTTAATTCATCTTGACAAATTTTGTGTAGCTACTAGTTGTTTTATTTGTCAGGGCTGCTTAGACTGTTTTATTTCATACTGAATAGTAGAACTGCCCTTCAGAGGAAACTAATAACTGTAGCACAATTTGATGCTAAGTTACTGTTGTGGTTTAACCCCAGCCAGCAGTGAGGTACCACACTGCTGCTTGCTTACTTCCTCCCCACCCCACCCCATAGCACTGTGGGGTGAATGAGAAGGAAAAGGTGGGTTGAGATAAGAACAATTTAGTGATTGAAACAAAATATTATTACAATAATTGTGCTAATATTATTAGTAGTAGCATTAACAATAAAGAGAAGGAAAGAGAGTAACAGAACCCAAGATGAATTGCTCACTACCTACAGACCACCAGGCCAGCCCTGAGTAATGCTCAGCCCCCTTCCAGGTAACTCCCCCAGTTTATTTACTGGACATGACATTCTGCAGTATGGAATATACCTTTGACCACTTCAGGTCAACTGTCCTGGCCGTGGTCCCTCCCAGCTTTTTGTGCAGCTCCTCACTGTCAGAGCATGAGACACTGAGAAGTCCTTAGGGTAAGCACTACTTAGTAACAGCCAAAACATCAATGTGTTATCAATGTTGTTCTCATGCTAAATCAAAAAAACACAGCACTTAAGCAGCTACTAAGAAAACTAACCCTGTTCCAGCCAAAACCAGGACAGTTACTGATTTGTAGTAATTGAAAGGTTCTTTGAAGATTCATTATTTGATACTTCAGCAAACACTGGACTGAAAGTGGATATGAATTGCTATGTTTTGAAGTCCATGCCCTGTCTATTTAAATTAGTTTTTAGGAAAAGTCTTCAGCTCAGATTGTTCAACAGTATTTTCCAAATGTCAAATTTTGTCTTAACGATACTTGTTTGCTTTGTAGATATGGAGGCCATCCAGCCTTTTACAGGCATAAGACCAGCACAGGCAGACTTCTTCCCATGTTTTACGTTTATGACTCTTATGTAACAATTCCTGAAATATGGGCAAATCTGCTAACTGTTTCTGGATCCCAGAGTATTCGAAATACTCCATACGATGCGTTATTCATTGCACTTCTTGTAGAAGAAAGGCATAAGCATGACATTCACAGAAGTGGTTTTGATGGAATGTACACGTACTTTGCCACCAATGGCTTCTCCTATGGCTCATCACATCATAATTGGGCAAGTTTAAAAGCCTTTTGTGATAGTAACAACTTAATGTTTATTCCAAGTGTGGGCCCAGGCTATATTGATACCAGTATCCGACCATGGAACAACCACAACACCCGTAATCGTGTCAATGGGAAGTACTACGAGACTGCCTTCAGCGCAGCCCTTCTGGTGCGACCGGAAATCATCTCTATTACGTCTTTTAATGAATGGCACGAGGGAACTCAGATTGAAAAAGCTGTCCCTAAACGGACTGGACAGGTGGTTTACCTTGATTATAAACCACATAAGCCAAATATTTACCTAGAGCTAACTCAGAAGTGGTCTGAGAAGTACAGAAAAGAACAAGAACAGTGGCTTATGTGAGCTGTCCCTGCTGCATTTGTTACCTAACACATTGACTATATTGAGAAAGAAATTGAAAGCTGAAGAATCTGTTATTAAATGTCTTTATTATATCTGTTGAATGTATATGCACTACTACTGAGTTTTAATTTTGGAAAGTAAAAAGGCTATGAGAATATTGGCAGTTCTGTCTTATTGGATATTTTATTTCAAGAATATTCAGGGAAATCTGAAAGGTTATTTGTTTCTTTTTTGTTTTTAAACTTCATAACTTGCATGCTGAGCTTTCAGAACACCTGCATGGGATAACTCTACATGACCAAAGTATTAAAGAAATTTGGCATAGTTCTACTTACTTCCTTTATTCTTGTAGTTATGTTTCTAATAAAAGTGATGCTGTAATCTAAATTTTTATGCTCATAGCGTCTTGCAGGATGCATGTCTATACTGTATGGAATAATCTACATCTACTGTTTTTAATGCTTTGCACACAGGGACTTTTTGACATATGACTAGCTTGTGGTAAAAGCACTGAGGAGGTATGTGTGATGCAAAATCACTGTGTTTTTTTTGAAAAAAGAAAAGTATTTGAAAGAAAGTTCCAAAGAACTGCTGAAAGACTTCTAGTTTACTTGCATTTTTTCTGCTTGGTACATGGTGTAGACTTTTGCGGATTACTGGTATTGACCAAGAACTTTTTTTTTTTCTATATTACTTTGAATTTTAAAAAAATGTTTGGAACAGAGTGGAAAATATTTTTTTTGAATGGGAAAAACTCCTAAACTTGTAAAAAATGTACTAAACCTTCCACTGTTATTTATTGTCTGCTAATACTGTATCTGTATCTGCAGATACAGATGTAGTGTGTTTTTTAAAATGTTTAAACTTTCTAAACCTAGTACTTTACTAGTCCTACAATAAATGTAATTGTAGGAAATACTTTTTTTTTCTAATTTAGGAGCAGCCTAATTTGGTAGCAGCTAGATAGCAACATGTCAGCGACTACCCATTAGTTTAATTTGAAATCTGAGATTTCTATTTTTCATATAGTTTATTTAGTTGTTCCAGGATTCAGAATAGTAGATACTAAAATCATGCTACCATTCAGATGAGCACCCTACCAATGCTACCTGTAATGCTGTGGTATGGCTGGAAATGAGTACTTTAAGTCCTAAGAATCTCACCTTTTATATGTTGTGATTATTAACTGGGTTTTGTATGGGGTGTGAAAGGTTCAAGTCACACCAACATATCTCCTCAGCAGTCCTTTTTTTGGACTTTTCATAGAATTTCATAACAAAATCCTAAACTTTGGATTAGTAGAAATTGCAGTGTTTTGTTTATTTGTAGTAAGTGTCTAATCCATAGCAAAAAGGATTTTTTAAAAAATTGTTTGTTTTATTTTAATCTATATATAAGGTGCTGATCCTGTGGTTTAGTTCATATGCTGAAACTGTTGTGACCACTAGTAACCACTAGAATTCCATTGATTTCAACAGGACCCATGAAAATCACATTCTTTACTCAGTTCTCACTGTAATCTATCCATGAAATTGTAAGGTGAATGTGAGGACTTCTGGTTAAAAAAGAAACCAAACCAAACCACTATGTTTTTTCCAGAAAACCTTCTCATTCCAAATAAACATAAGCCAGTTACTACTATTTTTTAGAGCCTTTCTGGTATGAAAAAGGATTGCTTATGTATCTCTCACTTATTTACAGTTTAGTTCTTTTGTCATTTCTCTGCAGTTGTTCAAGAGATGAGGTGTCATATAATGCCCTCAGCTGCTTGAAAAAAGTGCAGAAATTGGGTGACAGATATATAACCTGGTGTGTTGAAGTATGCCTCTAGAGTTATTGCAGTCTAATTCATCTCTCTTCATATTTTTTTTACATTTTCCTACTGCATGTCTGTGAGGTCTGAAATGCTCCTGAAAGAAATGTTTACTAATGATTATTTTATTTTACTTATACGCAGGTGGATAAACTGACATAGGTATGACCACAGTCACAAAATAGTGTCTGAGACATAAGAAGCACTTGTTCTAACCACTTCCAGCTTAACTACTCCCTTTATTAAGGAAAATGATATTACTTATTTTACTATAAATCCCTTAAATAGCTATACATAATTTGTTTTTATAACTTTTTGTATGTTTATGCCTTTACAGTCCAAAGAGTCCATTTATTTATTTTAGATGTGAGGGAACAATTACATTTTTTGCACGAGTTATTAAAAAATCTTCCAAAATCAGACCTTTTGAAAGAACAAGTCTCTTTATTTTCCCTTTGCTTAAACTTTTGTGATCCACTGGTCTTTTCTCGCTATAGTTGTCTGAGCACTGTACTGATCTTGACAATTTTGCACTCACCTTTCAGCTCTTTCTTTCTGCCAGGGGCAGTTTATTTTCTCTGTGACAATAAAAGTCACTCCTTTGTTGCTGTGTACAGAAACATTTGAAATTTATTGCA
Source organism: Pyrocephalus nanus (assembly GCA_038380795.1). NCBI lineage: Eukaryota > Metazoa > Chordata > Aves > Passeriformes > Tyrannidae > Pyrocephalus > Pyrocephalus nanus. The sequence goes on from CM076260.1 coordinate 39,404,748, forward strand.
GAGTATTGTGCAACTGAGGTGATCTATCTTGTTTAAAATACAAATCATGGTAACAATGTAATAGATCTTCATTACTCTGAAAGACTTTTGTAATTGCTGTAAAGGTATCATTTAGCCCTTATCATGAAGTGGCTCAGGCCATGGCACAGTGATATCTAATGAGACTTTTAAAAGAATTTACAGAATTTCTGTAGAAAAAAATGGAAATTAAGTGCCTAGAAATTCATCACCCCTGAACACTTACTGTATTTTTATGTGCTTGAAATGTTTGAAAACATAAATATGCAACCAGATGTAATATTTCAGAGTTGTGAACTGAATTTGATGATGCTAAGGAAAGATGATGGAATAGGAGCTACTAGAACTACCCTACCTGCTAGTCCAATATTTCCTCTGTACATAGAGCTAGATAATTACAGTGCTACTTCTTGTTAAATAGAATGGAAAGTTTTGCTTACAGACTGTTGCTGCAGTCATGATAATTTTCAAAATTTGAGTAAAAACAGGTCTGTGGGAGATGATTGGTACCAATGCAAATGAATAAGATTGTTAATAAAGGCACAGTTTGTGGGGTGAGGGAGAAGAAACATGAATATATTTAGAAAGGTGGTTGCTCCAAGCTTTAAGGTTATAGTAGAGGAAAAAAAATTTTGCTACCAAAACTAAGAGGAAGAGAAGAACATTTGTAATAATTTTGAGCTCTGAAATAGAATTTAAAGAATATCCAGATCCTATTTCACTTTGGTTTCCAACTCCTCTTATTTCTTGACAAATTGAAAAAAAAATACTGTAATGATTGTTTTTAATATGTTTTACACCGATTAATTGCATTTGACCCATCTTGTTATGGTATTTTATAGTACTTGGAGTCATATACTAGATTTATACTAGATTAGGCAAGAAACACTGGGAAGTTTTGTAAGAGATCATGCCGTGCTGTGCCTCTGCAAATACAGAAATACCTATAGTAATCAGTCATATGCTACTGACTGAGCATTCTCAGAGGGGAAATGATTTCTGAGAAAAGTAGCAAGTCTTTGTGGTAAAAGAGAGCATAGTTTTAAAAGTAAATCTGTAGCTTCATTTCTGTTTCTGTCAATTGTGATCAAGTAAATTATTTGAGTTCTGTGAGCTGTCTCAGAACTGAAACTTAATACATCAACTCTGGAATAAGAATATGCATTAAATTTTATATAGTAGTGCATGTTTCTCAGATCTATAATCTTGTACTGAATTTTGTGGGAAAACGTGCATATGCTGTGTTACTATTTTAGTGGCAAGCTGTAAATTATTGTGAATATACTTTCTGTACTGATGTTCATCGTATTTCTCTAGTGCATTTCTTTTGAAGTGCAAATGATTTGTCTCTTAAGAGGTGGTTGAAGCAGAAGGTTCTTTAGTTGGAAGCATTTTTATTATAAAACTTGATATGTATATGCTCTGCATACTTTGAATTAACACATTTCACATGTGGCTCTTGGGTTCTCTTGAAAACATTTTACAGGAATGTTTTCAGCACTATGTTCCTAGTAAAATGAACTTACTATAATTTAGAGCACTTTTTTTGTGAATCTTGTGAACCCAAAAAGAGGAAATAAAGTATTTACAGACAAATTGTCAGTTAATATAAGCTGACAATCTCTCTCCCAGTCTTAAACTATCTTACGAGTCCTGGTTCTCACCTTTCTACTTGATTATGTCACTGTTTCCTTCCTTTTTTATCTTTTATTTTTTACCAGCATGTTAAATGTTGCATAAATTTCTGAAGTGATACTATTTCTAAGATTTCGCAGCTGTAATATTCAGTAAAGAGAATCTACAAGGTTATTGGCTCAGCAGAAGAGCCTGATGTGAATTTGATATTGTATAGATATCAATTTGTTGTGAATGGATAGTGTATCTTTGATATGTATTGAACACAAATAAAAAATTCATTTTTTAATACCTTCCATGGCTGTGACAGAGATGCATTTGCTTACATAAATATATAAAAACCTGTGTGTAACTGTATATAAATGTACATACAACTGAAGTAATTATTTTAAAAGTACTATATCATCATAATAAAATTACAAGATGGATTCTGCTACTTTTAAGTAGGCAATGGTTTTAATTCTCTATGATGTTTACAGAAGACCTTTTTGGTTATGAATGCTTTCATGAACAATAAATATAGGCTCAAATTTTTTGATTTTAAAAGAGTGTGTGATAGTGGGTTTTTTTAATAAGTTTAGAAAGTTAATTTTTATTTTGCTATTACTATATGTGTGTAGAATTTAATTAGACTGAAAAAACAACAGTCTTATCACAATGCTTTTAAACAGAAAAAGCTCCTGAAGTTTTTAGGTGTATTTCTATTACATCTTCTTAGGCTGCTGAGTTCACTACTGCATAGCATTGCAAGCATCTCTTGAGTTCTGAGTACAGCGGTATGTTGACAAAGTAAAACTGAAGTTTACGCTTCATACAGAAGTTTAAGAGGGATGGGCACACAAATAGTTAGGCTTGCAGAAGAATAGTTTACAACTGATTACTACAACAGGGTCAAAGAAGTATTTGTTGCATTCTGATGGTATATTGTACTTTGAGGTATAAAAAGTCTTGAAGGTAAGTATTGCCATTTTATTTATCAGAGTAATGTGACATTACCTCCTTGGTGTTTGAAACGTGTGTCTTGTTAGTCCAGCAAACTAACTACACTGATATGAAAGAAATCTAATTCACACACATAGTATTGTGTATTTCTGTGCATGAGTCAAAAGTATTTTAAAATATAGAGTATTTTAATAATTTCATATGTTTTCTGTGTATCACACTGTGACTCCCTCCTGTAGTTAAGGTATTTTGCTCCATGATGCAAAAGATTTGTTGAAAATTTCCTGTATTGGGAAATGAAAAAGCTAATCAACACTAGGTCTGTTTGAACTTTGAACTTATACACATACTTGTAATTGACACTTTAGTGGGAGACGTTGAGAAATTTCTCCATTTTAGTAAATAAAATATCTTAGGGTATTTCATGTCACTTGTTGTGAACTTAGTAGAAAGAGATAATAATGAAACAGTGTTTATTACTTCTAGTCTGATCTAATTTTATCTAATCTGATCACTTTCAATACAATATATGGAATGTGTATTTGTACAATCTTTATGTGAAAGATAAATAAGACTAGACTACATTTATGTTTGTTCTCTTCAGCATGGCTGGGTAGATAGAGGGAACAGGAGACAACAAAAAGCACCTATAGCTTTCATTTTTTAAATTTCAGTTTAGTCACATTTTTAAAAAAATAGAAAGATGCAGTCTCTTAAGCTGAAATCAAGAAAGAAGTTTCTTACGTTATCATACAGTGTGATGATCCTATGGAAAGTGATGAGAATTCTTTTCTGTATATTCCACTATTCCTACTATTCAAAGCTGGCTTAGCACCTTCAAAAATGAGGAAGTTTTGTAAAATTAATTCTTATCTTAGAATACAGTATACAGATTTATGCACACACAGTTTTTTTTCCCTGTTTCTTTGTGAAAAATATAATTGCCCTTGAATGAATAGAGACAATCACAAGTACTTAGATCTCTTTTCATAATTTGGAATCTTAACTACATTTCTGCGCCAAGTCTATATGGATAAAAAAAAAAGAATTTGAAATTATAAGATTAATTGAAATACATAAAAAAAAACACCTTTAGAGCTAACTTGCAAATTTTTCATACTTGGTGTAATTATAAATATTTTCTTCTGCCAGTATTCAGCCTTTAGTTAGGATTCTTATGACAGGAAAGTGAACAATGAGTGCAGAATACAGGGGGTTTTGTTCTTTTTTTCCTGTTGGTGCTAGAAACCTACAAAATAAATACTGTCATACTATACAGAATTATATCTCAACCCTACACACTAAATCCTTTCTTCAGTTGAGATTTCATGAAATGTTAACCTTTAGCGTGTGCAGGGCATTAGAATACTAGGGCCTATTTGTGATTTTTGAGCTCTGTCCCCAAACAGATTTCCCAAAATCTTTTAAAATAATAGAGAAGCTAGTATATGGCTGGTAACAATACTTAACATGCTCTGTATATAGAAGCACAACAGCAACAGCTAAAAAGCATTTTAATGAGAAAAAAAATGAACTTTTTTTTTATGTTGCTGCTTTAAACCACGTTTTTAATGTTATTGCTTTCTCATGAGCAAAAAGCTACCCATGAGGGTGCTAGCTAGTGGCAATATTCATATGTTTTCAAACTATAGTAAAACCTGAAATCCTAAAATGTCAGGTTTTAAGCCCCTCTTCCTTGTACTGACAACATGCTCAGCTATTTGCATTTACTGTTATATAGATGTTTCCCATAAGCCCTTCCTCCTCTCTCTCTGTCTTTACAGTTACATATTTTATTTTACCACAGATGCAGAAGGTATCACACATAATATATTTTGGTGAGATTCTTCGAGGAAGGGTAATTTTTTTTTTTTTTTTGAATGGGACTCAAGATACAAGATTAAGTTCCCAGCTGGGTTACAGTAACTTGCTGGCCTCAGTCAATTACCTTAGTCCCCTGTGTCTAAAACAGTAGTAATATTCTGTATCTATTATGATCTGGCTGTCTGATTTATTCAGTTGTCAGAAGTTTTTTTTTCAAGCCAAGACAGTTGCTTACGACAGTTTGTGTGCAGAGCACAAAGGGTATCCTGTCACTGTCACATGCTTATCTAGGTGCTGCTAAAACAAGCTGTTTTCATAAGCCAAAAAATCTCAGAGATTTTGTCTGGAGGTGCCTGATTTTTCTGCTTTGTATGTAGAGTAGTTAAAGTTCAGTTTTAGATGCAGCTGCACAAGAATAAAGGTCTTCTAACCCATACTTTTTTCCCCTAATCTAAGAAAAAAGATATTATCAGAATAATTCTTTTATCATCAGATATCATAATTATACCATCTGGGCTGCTGAAGATTACTTCAGTGAAAAGCAAAAGAGAGATTTGCTGGAGTGAAAGAGTTGATCTTTGAGAAACTCAAAAAAAACCCCTGCTTTCCTTTTCTTGGATGGAAAAGGAGCATTCAGCAATGCATAAACTGAGGAGTGGTGTACAGGCATGGAGGGTAACCTCAGCACTGGACTGCAACATGGCACCCAAGTGATTAGCCACAAAACTAAATCCAGTTCATTGAGTATGTAAAGTAAGAGGTTGTCCTCTAACACTTTACTGACAGACAAATCCAGTCTCAAGTGCAGGATGAAAAACGACCCTGAACTGCCAGTATCTTAAGTACATTTCAAAGTATGGTTTGCTGTTTTGAAGTTTCCGATTAGATATTAATCTGCCAGTAAGAGGAAAAGTTCTGAATGTAAGTCCTACCTGCATCCTCAGACATTTAATGCATAAACAAGACTTGCTCAGGAGGAAGAAACTGTGCAGTGAAATCCAGAAACTCTGTCATAGTATGGGTAGGGAGGATCTAAGGAAGCAGATTAAAGGGGGCAGGATAAAGATGATGACATGAACTGTCAGAAAATTGAACGAACGTCAAGTATAGCAAGAAGTACTATTACAGTCTACCTGGTGTTCCCTTTGTGAAACAGCAGTGGTTGCACAAGGTATTGAGTGCATGCACTCAGGAATTCAGTTAGCTGGGTTCAGCCAAGGCTTGTGCCATGGAGAGTAAAGAAATAGCTTGATAAAAACTGGGAAAAGCTCCTTAGAAGTTTGTGGTTGACAGAGTTTGGAAAGATTGCTTCCATTTACTTTTATGCCTTCTTTGCTCAAATTGCTAAATGGATGACTCACTGTGGATTGCTTGCTGCTGTCAGAACTATTACACAAGAACAGGAGCAGTTTGTATGAAATGGTGAGCCTTTATTGCATTTTCAAGTGTTTCTTCCTTCCTAGCACAGGTTATGATGAACTGAATGACTTGGTTGTTATGTACTTTGTTTCTAGATGTCCTTAGCACTTTGCTCTCTTTTTACATACCCTAAGAAGACATTCATTGGTTGTATGTGGTAACCATAGTTGATATCTTCATTGAGCTTTTAAATGAATGAGTTTTTAAGATGTAACTATAGCATAGCTTTATGCACAAATAGATACTTATTCATAGACTTTTTATGTACAGAGACTCATTTAATTCTTTGCATCCCTTACAGCACTTTATTCACCTCCTAATAGCCAAGTGCTTCAGTTTATTCTCTCTTGTTTTAAATGGGTTTAAATAATTTTGATGGTTTGACAAGCTCTGCTGGTTTTGTTACTGAGTCAAGATGAAGCTTAGTCTGGAATTGTAGCTCATTTTGTAACTAAAGTGTGGAAGTTGTTACTGGCTCCACATTGCTGTTTATCATTATTAGTTATCCTGATATTTTAGGACTGTAGTGCTTGAGGATAAAGAGTGAAATCTCTGCAGTTTCTGTTTAGTTTTATTGCCTTTTAATCTCACAGAGGAAAGAACTGCAAACTACACCTTATCCTGTCCTGTATGATAAGCCTACTGATCATGTGCAGAGAAGGAAGCTGTGGCTTTATAGCAATAAATACCAGTGTTAATGGCACACTCATGAGACAATGAACTTGTATACAAACAATAAATAAAACCTGTTGGAAGCACTGAGCTAATAGCTGTTCAGTGAAAGAGCACAAAAAGTATTGTGTACCCTGAAAGGACCAAATGCAATGCACGTGTACAGGGCTGAGCTATTGCATGTGCCCAGGGTGGCTGGCGTGCAGAGGAACAGCCAGACTTTGGCAGGACCAAGCAACCCACACAAATTCAGCAACTCCAGACCTCCCAGGACATGCCAGTTCTGTCCTGGTCCAAGGGTGCAAGAGGAGAAAGGCCTGAGACCCCTCCGAAAGGGCAGCTAGGAGCTAGGTGCTCTTGTATCCTTTTCCAGAACAGTCCCTGCAGGTGCCCTCAGATGAAGTGGGGGCAGCACCCAGAAGGTACAGAAATTGAATAGAAACCAATGCAAAAATTGTAAGGCAGCTGTGGTTGAGAACAAATACTCATAACCATCGTTCCTTGGTTGACTGCAATAACATTTTTATTTGTTAATTCATTTCTGCTGGCAATCAGTCTCAGACTATAGTCTGTACAAGTCTCAGCAATCTATTCAGCACTTAACACAGATACATTGTATTAAATTGCTCTGGTTAAGTGGAATGTCAGCAGTATTTATTACAAAATTATGCTCTACCTAGAACATTTTACATAATGTTTTGCTAATATTCCATTAATTTATTTTATTTTTGTTTCATAGTTTCGAACGTGTTGGGTAAATTATCTAAATTCTCTTTTTCATATTAATTTACATAATCATAATTTTAAAAAACCGTGTCTGGTTTATAACTTTTTATACAAATAAGCAAGAGTATCCATGGTATAAGTTAGAGAAGCTAATTAGGAGTTCAGACAACACTTGGACAACTAAAAAGGTTTGGGCAACTTAGTTAATATAATTCCACATGCAAAACATACTGATTTTTTTCTAAAAAAAATTTAAGATACCTGTAATTTTTTATTTAAAAAATGCAGAAAAGGGGATATATTTAGTTTAGCTGAACCTTGCAAATTAGTGTATCATTGCACATGATTAAAACTTGAAAATTGGGAAAAAGGCAAATAAACATTCAAAAGACAAGTATAACCTATTGCAATAATAAACTGTATTTACTTCTATTTAAGTGCATCATCAACAATATTTAAGTGAATTGTCCAGGACAGTGAAAACAGAAATGCTGTACAGATACTGTTGCACACCTATACTAGTGTTTCCTTAAGTAATTTAGTTGATTTGGAGGGAGAGGTGACGGGGGGTGGAGGTGGGGAGGGTGGGTTGGATGAAAAGTGAGGATTTACTGTAGTGCCTTCTTTGCGTAATGCATGTACTTAGTACGTGGTATCTCACACCTGTGCTTTGAAATTTCTCATTACTTGGCTGTATCCTGTGTTCCCAGTGTTAAGGTGATTCCTTTCAGCTAGAATGCTCAAAATATTAGGCAAAGAGAAGAAATATAATAAACAAAACACAACATATATGTGTGTGTGTATATATATATATATGTTTGTGCCACATTCTTTTTTATTGCATGCTTTTGAGAAAACAGAACTCATATTGGCCTTTATTTAGCCTTTCTACCAAGCAAGGCAGCTGTGATATCACTTTGCTATGAGAGGCTATTTTAGGAATTAACCTGATGAATTATCAGGTACCCTGTTCCTGACCCTGTCACTAGTCTCCAGCATGGCTTCTGAAAAGCCGTGTTCCCACTTTGTGCCTCAGGCTTTGGCCTTGCATTTGAGACTAATAATATTGATTTTTCTTTCTACAACACTGTGAGATATACAGATGACCAGTGCTTTGCAAAAGGGTTCCTTGGCTGGCTGTATTTTGTCTTATTTGGAGATCCTAGCTTTTGTGTCCCAGCTCAGCTGATAAACAATGAAGGAATATTCACATAATTTTTCATTTTACATATATAAAAATAGGGTTATGGAGAAACTAAAAAATGTTGTTGCCTGGGTGCTTTGCATCACTACTGGTGAAAGCAGACAGCTTTAGGAGAAGGTTTAGAACAAAGTAGATTCCATTAATATCCCATTCAAAATATACTACATTTTCCTAGGCCAGAAAGGACTCAGTTGAAGTTGAGGAGTGGAGATGTGAATGGGATAAAGAGGGTGAAATGAAAGGAAAATATACATAGAAATTGGGAAGAAAATAGAATAAGAACAACAGAAAATAAGTCAAAAAATAGGCTTAGATTTTAAACTAAATATTTCCCTCCTAATCTGATGGCTCATTTTTGCAAGTCTTTTTAATGTCATTTGAAATTGATAATTTAATTAAAATTTCATCCTAGTAATAGCTTAAGGTTGCTTTTTGATAATTTAGGAGTAGTAATCCTATCCTGCTCCAGTAAACAGTGAGGCTTTTGGCCTCAGAGATTAAGGTGAATATTATTATTCTCTAAAAATAGGGAACTTCCTCAAACTGTCATTATATTATTTATAAATCTTCAGACCACACTAATAACTGTTCTGTTTTACCTTGTGAAAGGAATAAAAACATAGTTATACAAGACCTTGCTATGTAGATCACTCTCTGTCAAGTCAGAGGTAGAAAGAAATTTTTGGGAGAATCTTACTATGTGGCTTTCCAGTACCTAAAGGAAGCTCGCAAGAAGGCTAGGGAGGGATGTTTCACAAGAACATGTAGTGGTAGGACAGGGGGGAATGGAAGGAGGGTAGGTTTAGATTAGATATGAGGAAGAAAATCTGTCCTCTAAGAGTGGTGAGGCACTGGAATAGTTTGCCCAAAGAATTACCTGGAGGTGTTCAAGACCCAACTGGATGGGGCTCTGAGGAAGGCCATTCTCTCTATAATTAACAAAATGCTCATAACTTTGTTAATGTCAGCTGCAGATTTATTCTTCCCACATGTGGTCTTCTGACAGAAGTGAATGTCAAGACAAGGTGTCTCATTTTCTCTCATATATTGTAATGGATTGCATTTGCTTCTCTCATGCCTTTAAAAGATCTATATCTGCAATAGAAGTTTCATAATGTCACGGGTCTTGCTGTGTTTGTATTCTGTTCACATCCACAGTAATCCTTTAGGACACAGCACTGCAAGGTGCTGAGCAAACCCAGGGAGTTACTGAGCAACGTCAGTTCTCATAGAAACCAGTGAAGTTAAGGGCAATTTCCTACCCAAGGAGACCTTTAGTACTTCAGAGTTAGTTAATCCATTTGTCTAGTATAATAAATGGATAAGACTGGTGAGGAAAGCATCTTACCTGTGGCTCCCCTGAGGTGTATCTCTGCTGCAGTCAGAGGACTGCAGGCAGGCTGCTTTGGCACAAAGCTCTGCATGGGCTTCAAAACCTGTCTTGGAGAGAGAACAGCACCTGCCACCAAAGTTGACATGTTGGGCATGTGACAGAGTTTTCAGAAAACATCTGCCAAATCCAGTCACTGTTAAATGATAGTTTCTGAATCTGACAAAGCACAGCCATGAGCTGAACCTGAGTGTGCAATGTGCTTGGGCCTGTTGGGACTTGGACAACTCTAAGAATATGCAGAAGTAAAAAAATCTTCATTCTGGACTTGGTATCATCTCTTAGATATTACATGCTAAGATGCCCCATATGCACTGTAATGTCCCAGTCTGCTGACCACTGTTCCAAAGTAGGCAGCCAAGCCTGGATTCATAATCTTCATCCTAGGCACTTCACTAAGCCTTGTTTTCTCACACCCTCTCTACAGACAATAGAGAAATACTGAAATCTCTCATTTCCAAATTGCCCGTGTAGGCTTTGCTGTGTAAGTAAAACAAACTGTATTAGGAAGTGTTTCTCGGTGCTGCTGCTGATAGCCTGTGCTGTTGATGTCTTAGGATGGACTTGGCGCAATTTTAGCCAACGCTAATTGCTGCCTTCTTGTCCCTACCCCTTCCATTTCTTCAACAGCCTCTGGGTATAATTTGGTCATCAACACAATCAATAGGTAATTTCCAAGTGGAAGTTTGGTTGTGCCCCAGTTGTGGATAGTGAGAGTCTTCAGCAGTGTGGCTGCAGGCCGTTCTCTGTCAGCCAGCAGCATCAGCAGACAAAGACTGCAAGTATATTTTATTTGCTGTTGGAGACAGCTTTTTACTCTAATACAAAGCACAGGTGGAAGAAGTGACACCAGCTGTTACTTAAGCGTGTTGTAATTCCAGTATACATATGGGAAGAAAGATCCTTATCACCTAGTTTCTCCCGAGCATTTGGTTTCCAAACATGTTCTTGTGTTTCCTTGGAGGCTCTTCTAATTGTCAGACTACTGCCATAGATTGGATTGAGAACAAAGCTATTTGTCACCTAATTTAAAACTAAGTCACGTGAATTCAAGCAATGAGGGTAGTGTCTAGGGGTGTGGTGTCCTGTGTTCGAGTCCTAACTGTAGAGGTTACTTTTGAATGGTCTAGAGACCTTCTCTAAACAAAGTCTTCATTACTCATGACAGAGAATCAGTTTTCACTAGGAGTAACATCTTGAACTCATAATAAGGAAAGCCAAAATTCTTTTGAAAATGTACTGACCACTGAATTTCATGACCAAATGTGGCCACAAATCCTTTCAGTTTCAGGTGCTGTTCAAGGGACCGTGACCTTCTGAACTGTGATTAAATGGAGATAGAAGATGGCATGACTGAGTCAAACACTCTATATTCAACATTTCCCAAGCTCATCTGCAATATTTTTTCACTTAAACCTTTGTTTCTGAGAGAAACCCTTATTTTTGCAAGAAATCTAATTTATCTCAAGAGACTAATAATAAATTTGTTATTATTCAGATAGCATTCTGAGTCCTGCTATGCTCTTTTACCTCAAAGAAGGTTAATTCTTCTATGTATAACCTCATTAGTTTTGTTAGTTTTAAATGTATTCCTAGCGTTGTTCTTGGTTTTGGGAAAAGCTGAGCAACATTTGCAGAATCATGTTTAATGAAGTTTTGGCATTTAAAGGTATTGCAAATGCAAATATCATGTTCTGAAAGTAATATTTGTGCATTATAGGAGGTGAATCCTGAAATATATTTAAATATAATAATATGACACTTGGGCCTTTCCTTGAAGTTTACCAATATCTGCCAAATGTCAGAGAAGAGGAGAAGAAAAAGGAAGGAAAGGAAAATGGAAGAGAAAACTGTAGTATGCAGGAATGTAATTCTGGAAATTTGATGAAAGAGATCCACTTTTGCACCTAAAGTATAGAACCAAGTCTTTTTGTTTGGGTACTGAATTTCAACTGTTAGTTTTTACTTGGTAAAAAATCTTGTCTTGTATACAGCAGAAATGCAGGGAAAGGGAAATTAATTAATGTGAATAGCATATCCAGCCTGTCCTAGATGCTAAGGGTACATGTAGAGCTTCCTTGCAACATAATAAGAAGTATTTGTAATTACAATATAATGTATAATTGTAAGAGTATAATAATCTAATGTGACAATACTACAACATATATACAGGGGAGCTTCTTTTTAAACATATACATATGTACATATATATACATATACATAATTATATATAATTATTAGGTGATATATAAAGCAAAAAAGAGCATAAGGATTTGAATTCACCAGTCATTTTAAGCTGGCTCCTGAGGGTTTTTTTGTTTTTGTTTTTGTTTTGTTTTTTTTGTTTGGTTTGGGTTTTTTTTTGTTTTTTTTTGTTTGTTTGTTTGTTTGTTTGGGGTTTTTTTATTATTCTTACAATGGCATTTGAAATATTATTGTATTCTGCTTCAAAGTCAGGTTAGTGCTGCTGTATATAAACACATTCCTTTTGCCATTTTTGAATACAGGGTCAGCCAATTTTGTTGGGGGCAAGACTATGAGGAACTATAAGCAGGAGTGCTCTGATGACCTTTCCTATACATTCATACCTTCTCTGGAGCATGTCACTTCTTGTTTGTCCCAGTTATGCTGTTCAAATGCACTGTCTTATTTTCCCACTGTCGTATGAGAGAATGCAGATGTCAGGACTGTTGGCCATGGTCATTGTTCCAATCATGGAAATTCACAGTTTGCACCTCTTTTTGAACTCTTATAAGGCTTAGAATGATCTGGCAGTTTTCAGCTCCTGGTTGTGATTTATTTTCATGTTCACTGTCAAGCATGTGTGTGCTCACATATGTCTGTCCGTGATGGTAGGACAGCTAATGGATCACTGTTTGGGAATGACTGCTCAGGCTAAGCTTGCACAGCCATTCTAGCTAAAGATAACATGTAGTTCTCTTTATACTGCCTGCATGGCCCAAATACGTTTTCAAAGTGTCAGTCTCAATTTCTGTCTTTCTCTCTGCCCTTCCTACTCTTCGATGCATGTAGCTGACACCATGAAATGGATTTTTCTTGCATTTGAATTTCACTGCTTTCCTAAATTCTGTTTGCCTGGAGGCAGAATGACAACATGAATTTCTTCCTTTTCCACTTGTCTCTTAGATATAGTGCTCGGGACAACACTATATGTTGGCACTTAAGCATGACCAGAACTACTCCCCACTGGAGCCAGCTCTTCATCTTATTTTCCTTTAATATTTTTACGAAAATTTCACTGCTGTTTCTTGTGCCCATTCAGTCCTTGCTGCTTTGTGTCCTGAGCCACTGCTCAGATCATAGAGGGAAGCCATGTCACAGAGCTGTTGCCAGCCCAGCCAGCGATACTGATGGAGGGTATGAAGAGCTTACCCCACCAAACTGACATCATGCTGTTCCCACAGCTCCTGCGAACTTCTGGTTGTTTGTTTTCTTAGTTTATGTCATAAATTTATGGCATAAAAAAGGCAGAAGAGCTTTTTCTGGCTTTAGACTAGCTGCTGGAGATAGAGCCTGGTTTCTTCTTACGTAATTTTGGTTGCAGGATCTTCACCCCTGAAACTGTCACATGGACAGAGGTTTTGAAAAAAATCCAGAAACATGCTCTTTTATCAAAGGTAAGCACCAGATTCAAAACTGCACCCTTGAACTCCTTTTGCCTTCCTACACTCAAATGGCAGCTGCTTAATCTTGAATCAATAAACATATTTTGTTTCATTTTTTCAACTCCCAGTGCATAGAGTTCCCCTTTCTATATGTGACCAGACTACAGTAACCTTGGCATAGCTAAGTACTTCAGTGCTTACATTGAGTTGGTGTCCAACAAGGATCTGTCAGAAGGAGAGATCTTCTCAGAGCATCCCTGAGACACAGCAGAGGGATTGTCCTGCTTTAAAAACATTGTTATGATGACTGCTTTCTTTTGAGGACTAGAGTGAAAATTGCTCTCTGTTTCAGAAAGCAGCCTACTACACATTTGCCAGGGAAATGGGAGAACCAGCTCTGCTGAGGATGCTCTGTAACCTACAAGAATTTCTTAGTACTGTGCTACAACTTATTTAAATTAATAAAGAGCATTTTCAACCTTCCCTCTTAATGTTATATCAGAGTGCAAAAAAAGGCATAAAGATTCAATTGGTAAAAGAGAGGGAGAGGAAGAACATTTAGAAGAGAGCATGATAGCCATTTACTGGCCCTTGCTTCAATAACTGGTTATTCTGCTGAAGACTTCATGGAAGGCAAATGTTACAGACCATCGGATCAAGCAAAGGAAGTGGGTGATGCCTTTGATCAGAGGATTGAATTTTAAAGTTAAGTTAATAGAAAGTCAGTAGAAAGTTAGAGGCCCATGAATTATTCCAGGTGCAAAGCTGAATTGCAAGGAAGGTAATTTTGGCCTTTGGTACCAATATTTATCAAAACACAACTAAATAGACTGATTTGTTTTCTTTATTTTTTTTTTATTTATTTATTCTGGTTCTTGTCCTGATGCAGCCAAGGATGGTATATCGAGCAGTTTGTTTGTGGTTTTAAGTACTTTTTCAATAATATAAAGTGCACTTTGTCTGTGACTATTTTGGCGCGGTGGGAATTACCAGTGCTACCTTTGTGCTGACCCAAAGTTCATTTTTAGTAGGCCTTTAAGCTGTATAGTGCTTCAGGGCATCTGTTGCAGGTATTAATTTTAAATGAACTCTTCCTCCAATTAGAGCCAGCCACACAGCAGTTGTCTGAACTCTGTATTAAATTTTGTGTAAAATCCTCATTGTCTCTGTAGGAACATAGCTACCAGGAAACTCAGGGGACAACCATGTCAGACCTCTGAACATTTCAAAAACTGAAAGAGAGTGTGCTCCTAGGAGTCTACATAAAATCTTACCCTTGTATTCAGCTGCTGTTACCGTGTCAGCATGAATTACTTTAGGGAGGAGGGAACAGCACTGCTAGTCTATTTCTAAACATTCTCCTTTACATTAGTTTAGTTTATGCAGCATAGTTTCATTTCAATATATGCAGTGTTATACTGTTGGCATGTTACTTTAACTATTCACTTAAAATAGAGAATATAATGCAGGGAAAGTAAACTTCAATGAGAGGGATGGATGGAATTTTTCCTCTTACGTAAAAAATACAAAGTAATGAATATGTACGCAATCAATTTTTTACTGCATGACATACAATGAATAGGTCTTTGTGCCTCTGTTAGAGCCCCCTAAAGTGCTACGACCTCACAGAGATTCCTAAATAAATCAATTGATGCAGAAGAATCTAATATCTTCTCATTAGCAACGGGAAAGATACCTCTTCTTGAAGGGAGTGCCAAAAAAAGTCCCATAAAATATTTAAAAATATTAAAGTTTTGTAGACTAAAAAAAGAATGCCATAATAAAATCAAGTAGCCTAGGAAGGAAACACAGCACACTTTCAACAAGTGCTCTTCTACCCTCTATCAGTCCTTCTGCAGCAGAAGGGCTTGTGTTAAGCCTGTGTCTACATCTCTTTATAGCTGTTTTCTGTATTAACTTAAAACCTGTGAAAGAAAATGTAATTGCACAAACTAAGGATTCACATTCTGCAATATTTTCCCAGTAAATTAGGGTCTTGTTTTGTAAATAGATGACAAATTATATGCAATAAAGTTTTAGGTCATGTCGTTTGAACAGTCAAATACAGTGAAAAGTTCATTAAATAGATCTTGATGAAAATATACATTGTCAAAACAAAACCTTCAAGCTAGGCATACCTTTGAATACCTCTGAAGCACCACTGTACTTAATAACAATTCAAAATAAGAAGTAAAATACACAAAAGTGAATTTTCAGTTGAGTCTAGAGAGACAATCATCAATCTATTTTTTTGTCCTTTACTTTTTGGTGATCTGAACATGAATGATTTTATTTTCCCTTTAAAAATATGTTCAGAAGAAGGCAAATCCTAGACCATTAAGTGAAATTCAGTAACTGAGTGAACAGTAGCTCAATCCATATCCTCTGCAATATCTAAGCATGGTCCAAGAATGCTGTTGAAATAGCTGAACTCAAAATGCTTTTTGGGCTGAATTCTTCCTCCTGTGCCTACCTTGCACTGCCTGTGAACCCACATACCTAATGCCTAATAGATTGCTTGAAAGCGAGTGTGGCAGGTTCTTATCTAATATTTAAACCATGAGACTCCTACTAAATGTAGTGTATTTCTTACAGTTTCTGTTTCCTGGCCAATTTCTGTTTGCCAGGTTACTGTACGTGTGCATTTAATTTAGAACCTACTGTTCACTGTTTGGTTAAGTCATAATTGTAAGCAAATACATGATTTCAGTTACCATAACGTAGAGCTATTGTTTTGAAAATTTCTGCTGCTTAATTTACAAATCCAAGATGATTTAATCTGTTGTCTTCTCCAGCAACACAATGGACTTTGCCAATCATCACAGTAAATTTGCTTAAGAGATAAGAGCTAATATGAGCTTGTTCAGCTTTGCCATCTATCATGCAGTAGCATCAATTGTCCTGCTTAGTATGCAGCATAATTAAATGTTGTCCTTGAGGAGTTTACATATTGCTTATTTGCATTCTCTTGTTATAATAGGAAAATTGCTTCACCTCATAAGCTTGATCTCCACATTCCCATATCAAAGACATTTTTATTTACCATATTTTAAAATAAAAGATATATATTCCAGAAGGTAAAGATGTTGTAAATGTGTTTGCTTTTAACTGAACAAAATAGGTGCTTATCATCATGCATACCCGAGGGGCCAAATGCTGGGAGTGCTCACTGAGTTGAACCACCCTTGGAGAGCCAGCCCTGGCAGTCCTGCTGCTGCTTGGCTACTGCAGTGGTGGTGAGGCACCCCCGAGGTCAAGCTGGTTCAGTAAGGTTCGTGGCCAGGCATAGTCACTGGTGATTATCCTCAATGCAGTTCAAGGCATAGGCTCCAGCTTCAGCTGACAAGTGGAGGGACAACAGCTTCCCACAGCTGTTGCTCAGACAGCCTGACTGCATCGTCTCAGAGCTGGCCTGAGTGCCTGCAGCCAGAGCCCCAGGAAGGGTAGAGAGGCTGCAGAGCTTGTTGATGCCCTCAGGGCCCCAGTAAGGAGGAGAAACAAGACTGCTGAGGCTGCCATAAAGTGCTGTAGTGGCCCAGTATTTTAGAGCATCCCAGAATGATTCTCACAAAGTTTCCACAGGAAAGTATCATACTCTTCAGCCTATCCTGAGTAAAGCTATAAAGCCAATGATAATGTGAATCTTTAGCTGTATGTACAGCTAAGAATGTCTATAATTGTTTCCAAGTCCACATTTCGTAGAATCATAGAATGGATTGAGTTGGAAGGGACATTAAAGATCATCTATGTCCAGTCACCCTGCCATGGGCCTTGCATTGAAACAGGTTACACAAGGTCCCATCCAAGCTGGCCTTGAACACTTCAAGGGATGGGGCATTCACAGCTTCTCTGGACAACTTGTTCCAGTGCTTCACTACTCTGACAGTAAATAATTGCTTATCCATACCTGCTGCCTTTCGGTTTGAAGCTGGTTCAAATACACTACACTACATGCCCTTGTAAATAGTCCCTCTCCAGCTTTCTTGTAAAACCCCTTTGGGTACTGGAAGACTGCCATAAGGTCTTGCTGGCACCTTCTCTTTTCCAGGCTGAACTGCTCCCACTCTCTAAGCCTGTCTTCATAGAAGGGGTGCTCCAGAGCTCTGCTCATTGTTCTGGCCCTCCTCTGGACTCAGTCCAGCAGGTCCACATCTTTCCTGTGCTGGGGGCCCCAGAGCTGGATGAAATTGAGTTGTTATTTTAAAAATTCATTGACTCTTTGAGTTGCTTTGCTTGTGAGTTGCTTTGCTTTTAGAAAATCAGAATTTAAACACACACTGCACTTTTCTGGTTTTGCAAGCACAACCCATATAGGACTAATGCACTGTGCAAATAGAAATTACTTAGGGCATGATTTTAAAGTATTTTTCATCCTATATCGACACTGAGGTCTTTATATATTTTGTAATCAGGCAGATTTGTAGATATATGTAATTTATCATAGTTTCATACAACATTAATTTCCTGATTAAAAGCTGGGGGGAAATGAGCAGAGAATCATTATTCTATTGAATGCTTTGAGAAAAATAACTGTTATAGGGAATTATTTAGAAATACCAGGAAATGTTCAAATCCACAGGAAAAACAAAAACACGCACACACAAAAAAGACATGAAGAGCAGCAAGAAAATTATTATGAAGTCATGAATCCACGGTGTATGAAAACTTCTGGTTTTCCAAGTGATCAGAGAAAGAGCATAAAGGGCAGAGTTTGAATACATGAAAACCATTCCCTTGCAATGCCCAATTCAAAATTGTTTGCAGCTTAAGAGAGAATTTGGACTTTTCAGAAAGGTGCTGGTTGAGCATCACTGTTACTGACAAATATATTTAATGTGCCATCAAATAGCAGCAGGAACATAAAATTAGAGAATAGCAGACCTGCATTTGTAACTTTAACCATAGATTTTCTTCCTCTTTTCTACTTCTTGATAAACAAGATGGAGATTTTATGCAATTTAAATAATTTTAAGTGCTTCAGGAGTATTTAGAGTCAATTTTCTGATCATATTTTCTTAAGTTCTTGAGCAGATATCCTGGTCAGTAATATCGGGAGGCTCTTACAGGAAATTAGCCCCTGGAATACCTATGTCAAGCCTGCACGACAAACAGTATTAAAATGTAAGCAGTTGAAAATATCCAAGTCTCATATCTTTAAGTAATAAGGGGAACAATAAAAGAGGTTTCTAGAACTTTACAAGTTCTTTAAAATAAAACACTCCCATAATATTATCCTCTCTTGGTAAAGGGGTTGCAACCTCTAAACAAAAATGAGAAAAAATAAAGTACTCATTACTTCTGATGTCTGGCCCAAAGAAGTTGAAAAACCACAAATAAAAGCTATGAGACAAACTCAGCATAGATAGAGTCAAAGAGATTTTTCAGATATTTAGCAGGAAAGGAGAGGATTGTCAATGCACATCACACAGCCTAGGCCAAGAGTCCCTGTTTCCTTTACACTTTCACTGCTTGGTCTTGTTCAAACATGTCCTTTGAAGCCATAATTTTGCGAACTATTTCACACATATCACCTGCCAATAGGTGGGACAGAAGCGGACAAAGAACTCTGCTTTTCTTCATGGCTGCAGTGGCCTTGAAGGAAACTAATGTTAGGAAACTAAACTTCCTCAATATTTAGGAGTATCCTGTGTTAAAGCCCACATATCACCTGCTTTATTAGCATTCTTGGTAGAACACTTGTTAAAAGTGCCTAGATGTATTTAGTTGACTCAGACTTTCACACGAGAGTACAATTAAAATTTTTCTGAATTTTATTTGATAGATCCTAACTGTTAGGCAGAAATTTCCTCAAAACTGATTGGAAAATACATCTACAAGCCACACTTCAGGACTGTCAATTGATGTTGTTCACCTGCCTTGTGTTTTCTCCATAAGATGTCAGGGACAGAGCTGCTGTCCCTCAGAAGGGTGTGCTTCACATTCAGGCCAGCTTTTTTACAGATAGCACAGCCCTGCACCAGGGTCAAAGATGAACAATAGTTTATGTTATATGGCCTGTTTCACCTCCCCAGAATACCACCTTGTTTTTAAAGTAGTGTGTTTACAATGGAGACAGAGGAGAATGAGAATGTTCCTTCAAAATGTTAAAAAAATTTCTGATAATGTATCTGAGTTAAGGGCTGCAGACTTACCTTGATCTGAAATCTGAAGATTTACATGGGGTTTGTTCGGAGGTGGTTGGGTTTTTTGTTGTTGTTGTTTTGGGTTTTTTGGTGTGTGTGTTTTTGTTTGTTTGTTGGTTTTTGTTTTTGTTTTGGGGTTTTTGTTTGTTTTGGTTTTGGTTGTTTTTTTTTTATTATTTCCTCATTGCCTCAGTACCTTCTTGCTGACAGCTCTGCACAGAAGTTAAATCTTCCAGGTCCCTTAGACACTAGCCATGTTTTTGACACAAATTCCTCACCTGGGTAATTTCTTCAGGTAAATTGTTTGAGGTTCCAATTTTCTGAGAGCTAAGGAAATAATGATAATTTCACGTATATCAGAAACTTAATGGAGAGTTGCTATGAACTTTGCTGTAGTGCTTTGCTGTTTTATTTCATGGGCAAATTGGAGCTCCAGTTGATGGAGCTCCAATCATCTCCACCATCTATTGTGGATTACACAGCTTCTGTGCAGCTTTTTAAAAAAAAAAAAAAAAAAAGAACAAACCCTCACAAACTAAATGTTTTCACCTCCCAAGAATATAACTAGTGAGATTGAGCCAAGAATAGTTAATTTTCTTTCTCAAGTATGATAGATATACGATATGATCCAGCATCAGAGTTGACAGCTGTACCTTTCTAGTTCTGTAGGTATCTCCTTTCTCAGGTGTATTGGCACCACTGTTTCTCAGTGTTTACAGCAGAACTGAGAAACAAATAGGGGTGTCTGAATGAGAGAGGAAATTTCAGCTCACACTGGGAGTGGCATTGATTCCTGACAATTTTTGTGTGACTAAGATTATGGAAAAAAGTGATTTTTTTTTCTCCTGATAGATGAAATAAACCCATCATTAATTTATTCTGTCAAAAAATATTATTACTACAGGACAGTGTCTATACACCATTTTAAAGAATAACAAAGCTTTATTTTTAAATTGAACTGGTTGTTTTTCTCTAAATGTTGTGTCCTAGTTTGTACATAATTAATTCAAGGACAACACAAAGGTATTGTTATATGGGAGCTCAGATTTGACCATACTGATGATCATATCTATATACCTATCCATACTGCTAGACACAGAAAATTCATAAGGCCTCCTTCAGATTGAAGGACCTATACTTTATTTTGACAAGGCCCAAGGATAAATCTCAAATCTATAAAACAAACTGGTAACAGTAATACCAAGAGTATTTATAAAACTGTCAGGGTGAATTGATCATTAATGGGTAGTTTTTTGTAAAATACAAGTACTATCTGAATGTAATTTATAGACAATATACCATATGAAAAGGTATATTAACACAATTCAAGTCCAATTAATTACAATTCAGATTCATTAAAATCTAATTATCCATATAGATTTGCATAACTAGGACCTGAAATTAATTATGGAGATTTGTTTCTGTCATGTATTTGCTACCCTCAGCTGAAGATACTTCAACCACAACAGCAAGGCATCCAGGATTTCAGGTTATTTTTTTAAAATACTCACCTTCTGCTGACTCTATGAGAATTATTGCTATACCTTTCTTCCACTGTTAATGTTATTTCTCAGAGATATCTGTATATTTCTGTGTGGTTGATATGATCCTACTGGCAGTCAGAGATCATTTGTGCAATAATTTTTCCCTGTTTTCAAAGCTAAAATTCAGTTTTTTCTTCTTTCCATGAATACTTTTAAATTTATGAATAGACGTGAAGTAGCAGCTGTTGTAGGAATGCTTTCAGAGCTGCAGGATACTGAACACTTCCAAGCTATTTCATTTAAATGCTTTAAAAGGAGGGGAGCCACCAGAAAGATTTGTCAGAGCCTGTGGTAGTTTTGCCCTCCGTCTGTTTCACAAGCTGGGCAGTGGCAATGATGCTCCCTTGCCAGAAACACAGGAATGATACATCTATTAATAGGTGTTTGTATTTAACATCTTTTGCACTTTTATGTAAAAGAATCTGCTTTGTTCCTTTCATTTCAACAGACATAAAAGCAAACAAAACAAACAAACAAACAAACAAACAACAACAACAAAAAAGGCATCTTTGAACATTTTTGTCAATTTTACCAAATTCCATTTATAGAGAAGTTTATACCTTTTTCCTAGTCAGACAAGTACTAAGCCATTCTTCATTAATCATCGAGGTTGGATTAGTCACTTCTGTAATCTCAGATGCATTTTTTCCAGTGGCATAGGACTCCTTAGAAAAAATCTGAACAATACTGGCAACTCTGCTTTGACCCGTCTTTGCATAAATGGGCACAGACATAATGATGGCGAGCTGAGATCTTTTCAGTTTCACAATTTAGTCTATAATACCTGCATTATTGCAGGCAAGCACAATAAGGTTCTGAACGTAGGTAAAACCAGTGTACTGGGGTTTTGTTGTTTCTTCCACCTTCAGAGCCAGGAACATTCACAGTCACTCTCATCAACACTGTAAGCATGCTATCCCCAATAACCATTTTGTATAATAGAAAATATTCTGCTTTCAAAGAACTTTTCTTCAAAACCCACTCCCAGTGTTGCACTGGCTGTGTTTCCAGACCTGCTGAACTACCCAATTTTTAATGACCTTACAGCACAACTTACCCATTACAGAAAGTTCATATCCAAAAGGTAATATTGGAGAGAATTTCCTAAAATAACTTCTCCTGCTCTGACAAGCTAAGAGAACCTCTAATCACTCCTTTCAAATGCATTCTCCATTGGAAAGGGCTTAGTTAGCAGAGAAATCTTTCTGGCACTCATTGTCCTTACTTTTAAAAGTTCAAAAACACCCCCTAGAAAGATACTGAACTAACAACTGCATAGAGCTAATATTGGGGTAGAAACAACATATAATAAAAGAATCTTTCCAATGCAATTTCAGAGGGTGGTAATTATAATTAAATATTTAGTAAAATAAATACATTGATATTATTATTATTGACTTTTTAATTATCTTCGTAGATGCAATTAACTTACTCTTTTCCTATATTTATCATTATCATTATCCCTAAGTGAACTTTCAAGTTGAGGACAACAATCAGTCTTTACATGGGATGAGCTGACAACTGTTGTCAAGTCTGCTATTGAAGTAGAATTAGAGAGTTCTCAGGAATTGGAGGCATATGCTTTCCTTCCCCGTGAAAGGGCTGTTTGGGGGAATGGTGACGCTAAATGCCATCTCACTGGAAAGTAATCTCTTCTGGCAGGCAATAATCAAAACTCTTTGGCAAGCAGCAAGAAGGATCTTTAAATGGCTTCTGACTTGGAGAATAAGGCTGCTCATGACTAATCTATTTTCAGACAAAAAGCTACAGGGGAACTCAAAAACCCTGCTTATCCCTTGCTATGTTGTTCCTACAACAGATATTGGGATGGTTGAAGTCCCCCATGAGGATCAGGGCTTGTGAATGTGAGGCTGCTCCTGTAGAGAGCCTCAATCTTTCTGGTTAGGCAGCTCGTAGCAGATTTCCCACTATGATGTCACCTTTTCCTGCCCTACCTTTAATACTGATCAGTATCTCTCAGTCAGCTCCTCATCCATCCCCAGGTGAAGTTCCATGCACTACAGCTGGACAAAAAGGGCAGCACCTCCTCCTTGTCTTCCCTCCTGTCCTTCCTAAGGAGCCTGAATCATTCTGTTTTAACTCTCCAGTCACAGGAGCCATCCCCCCACATCTCCCTGAGGCCCCCCACATAGCCCTGCAGGCATGCATGTTTCTAGCTCTCATTGTTTATTGCCCATACTGCCTGTGTCTGCATAGAGGCACTTAAGTTGGACACCCAATGAAGCTGCAGTGGTTGGAATGACCTTGAGATTAGCTCAGGTGGTTAGAGCATGGTGCTAATAATGCCCTGTCTGTGGGTTTGTATCCCCATACGGGCCATTCTGTTGAGTTAGATTCATCCTTATGGATCCCTGCCAACTAAGAAAACTCTGTGAATACCTGTGCTGCTCTTCAGATGATTTCCTGCTGATCTGTGATCTCTCTCCAGGCTCTAGGCATCTATTGCTGGACTTGGCATCAAACTCTTGTGAATGGGATGGACTGAGATTCTGTTCCCCTGGCAACTTTAGTTTAAGGCCCCCTTCATCAACTTGACAAGTCTATGACTGAACATACAATTTCCCGTCATAACAGATAGACTTCATCAGCTCCCCATAGACAAGGTTGCTCAAAATGAGCCCCCATGGTCTCAGCAGCTAACTCCCAGTTGTGGCTCCAGTTCTGTAATAATTTGTTAATTTTCCAGATTTGACTCTCAAACATCTTACCTTTGACCTGAAGGATTGATGGAAAAACTACCCATGCTCCAGAGTCCCTTACTGTTGCTCTCAGGAATCAAGGATCAAGTAGTCCTTGATACTTGTCAGACTGCTCTTGGCAGTATCACTGGTGCCCACAGGAAACAACAGCACCATGTAATAGTCAGTGGACTGTATGAGACCTCAGTTTCTCAGTGATAACTTTGATAAGAGCCCCCAGTAAGCAGCACACATCTTTAGGGGACCCACCAGGTCAGCAAATGGACATCTTCGTACCTCTTGTTATAGAGAGTTGCCTACTACCATCACCCATCACTTTTTCTCAGTTGCACTCATTGTTATGGCTACCCTCTCTGCTCCAGCGTCTCTACTTACTTATGACAAGAAAGTTTACATTATCCTTACCCTATGTCTTGATATAACATTCTTTATATTTCACACTTCAGAGTTGCCATCATTAGGTAAAGCCCTAATATACAAGAGATTTAATAGAAGGAACTTCCATTCTATATGCATACAGAAAGGACCAACTTTCAGCACACCTAGTGCATAAAAATCCCCTTGATTAAATGTGTAGTCATAATTGCATACACATCAAAGTGCTAATCATCTTGGCTGACAGTACCAGTGATGCAAAGCACTAATATTCCCTTTGAAAAATGCCCTTTCTTACTGTGAAACACAGACATGCTTTGCATTCACTGGCTTAATGTTTTTGGAGGTTCATAAAGCTGTATTTCTATCTTACAAGTTTTTCTTGGCAGATGTTTATCAATCAGCATCTTTTCATTTAGCTGGCAGCCACTGTAAAAGCCATTTAATCTCTGAGCAGTTCTGTCCTAGGGGAGCTGTCCTTCAGTACAGGTCTTTGTAGAGTTGCTTGTACCAAAAGATCCTTTTAAAAGCTCATGGCCCAAAGCTCTAATTCTGCAATGACCCCTCTGTTCAAAGATTTCTGAGTAATTTATTATTTTGGTCTCTCCCCATAAGGAGTTTTCAGGAAAATGAGAACTAATGATAAATTAAGCAATCTGGGATTCAGAGCAACATTCAAGGAAAGAAAATGTAGTAATGTATTTTTGCATGTTTAAAGTGAAAAAAGCGTACTAACTGCTTTTAGGTATATTCATGTCATTGATAAGCTGGCAGGCATACTGGCAGAGTACTGTACTGTATTTTTCAGTACTCCACTAAAGATTTGGTTTCTAAACAAGTTTAAAAGGTGCAGCACTTAAACAGGCATCAGCAAAGCTCAGAGCTCCTGGAATACACTGCCATGATTAGGCTTGTTGGCTTTGTTAACTTGAATTCTTATTACAGGTATTTCATGATAATAAGTTGAAAGGTGTTTTTACAAGCCAGAAGAAAATAAAAACATGATAAGATTAGAATTTTATGGGAATAAGAAGATCAGGATAATGAATGGATGTCTTTGGTCACAAGTCTATTTATTCTATAACAACGTTGTTATGATTTAATAACAGGCAATAAAGAAGCAAGCCGCTGCAGCCATAATTGTCCAAACATATGAATGAGACTAGTTTGTGTTAAAGTAGAAATATCTTGTTTAGATCAGCTGACAGATCTTGTAAAAAAAAAAAGTGTCTTTCCTCCAGATTGGAAACAGGAGCCAAAAGTTTTTATATTGTACATAGGACAACAACAAGTAGTTTCTACTAAACTTCTGCTAAGCTACTCCTACACTAGTTTATATGACCAAGTTCTGATAAGCACAAGTGGAGCAGCACATTGCAATTTGTGACAATATGTGACAGGATGATTAGGTCCCAGTCTTGGAAGAGAACAACACATATCACCCAAATCTTGAGAAATATTGAGGAATTACTTCAGGATCAGAAGAGAAGGAAGAAATTGTACTTTTTGCATTGACAAAACAATACTTCTTTGTGTCTATATTGAATCTATGACTTTAGGTCATTGGTAGAGTTATGAGTTTTCATTCCCAGGTTTGTCTTTGGAAGTATTTTTTAGGTTTTAGGACTGAATTGTCAAAGATGAAGTAGCTGACCTGCAGAAAAGTTTTTCTCATTGGTAGCTGTATTTTTATGTCCTGTGTCAATTGCATCTGTGAATTCATTTTAGTACACAGTGGGTGTGTTGTTTTATCCAAGTAATTTCAGGGATGCCATTTTGTGCACTAGATGAAAGAATGGACATGTTTAGATGTTTATTGTGAGCAAGAACATTGATCTATGTTGCTATGGATCATTAAGTAGGGTAACCAAAGACCAACACACTTGCCTCAAGAAAACCAGTTCCCTAAACGTGATGATTTACAGCTACTTTTGTGTTTTATCTGCAATTGATCTGCAAAGAACACACAAACAACCCCCTTAATCATTCTAAAGATGATGTTTGCCAAAAATGAGTATTCTTCTAAGAAAACAGCCTCACATTGCACCAGGAGAGATTTGGATTGGAGACTGGATATTAGGAAAAACTTCCTCACCAAAAGAGTTGTCAAACATTAGAACAGGCTGCCCAGGGAAGTTATCCTTGGAAGTATTTAAAGAATGCTCAAGTGACATGATTTAGTGGTGGACTTGACAGTGCTAGATTAATGGTCTTTTCCACCCTAATTGAATCTATGATTCTATGTTCTACTTGATATCAATACATCAGTGCTTAACATACTCCTATCTCACAGGATGGAGAATAAAAAAATCTTTTTATTACACTAAACCAAATAACCCACTTCCTGGATATTAGCTTTGGCAAATACTTGCATTCTAGGAGATTGCTGCCTGCTGCCCTGCCCAGGCAGAGGGGCCCCCTTTCACACATTCAGAAGGGGAAAATGCACCTTGAAATTCAGTAGATAATGCAGTGAAAAGAAAAGGAATTGGACTAAAAGCTTGGAAAAGATAAAGATTTTCCTTGCCTTGTCAATCCATGTAACTATTACCTATTTCTGAGGCTCATGTTGGGGTAAGGTTTCAGCAGCACAATGCAGTGAAGTCCAATTTGGATGTTGCTGCAATTTATAGTTAAGAGGCCAGTAGGAATGTGAACTTTCTAGACAGTTAGTGACATTTTACTGTTCCAGCAGCACAGTTTGTCTCCCCACAGGCATAAAAATAATTCAGAGAGAGTACTGCAATTGTGCTCTTATATAAGCTCCTGTAGAAGGTGGGATTGAGATATCTCTATATTAAGGGTAGTAAACAGCCTTAGAGAGAGAGTTGGAAACTCTTTCCTTAAAGTGATGAACTCTTCACTACCTTGTCCCTGACATAAAAAAGGCAAAATGATGTGTTTTTGAAAATTATTGACTCTAAGTATTCCTTGTTTGAAAGTGGATAAATACAATATCTTCCACAGAACTACTAAATTGTAGTATTTCCTATGTTGCAATCTGTTTTCCTTCAGCAGCTCTCTTTTGTGCTGTGTTGGAAATTCAAGAGCCACAGCTTCAGCTTACACTACAGTTACAAAGGGCAAAACATTTATAATATTACTTATTTTTCCTCATTCCAATATTCTTAGGAGTTTAGATATAGAGGATTCTTTGACATTTCCTTGTACATGTCTACCAGACACCATAAATAAATTCCATGTGACTGAGAGCTTCATTATTTCTGAGTGTTCTGGTTTTGCAATAAAAACAATCTAATCTGTAACATGCCTGGAAAAACTAGGGATAACATTTAGTTTTTCAACCACTCCTATTTAGGCAAGTCAAAATGCCTGTTAGGTTTTTTTGTTTGTTGGTTGGTTGGTTTTTGTTTTGTTGTTTGTTGTTTTTATGGGAATCATGTTGCCAAATATTATTTTGTTGCAGTTTGATAGAGGACTAACCAATGCTGCAAATAAGATCAAGCACAATATACCCATCTACCTATTTATCACAATAAATGTAGGATAGCTAATCATATTATTTCTACTTGAAGGCAATTCCAGAATCTCACCATTTTAGAGGCGAGAAATATATTTATATTTTTTATTATTTTCAGTCTGTGTGTATGGTTTATACATACCTTGTTCTTGCACCAATACTGCCTCAGCTTAGATAACAATTTTTTCTACAGACATGATTCCCTCCTGATATATGTAGACAAAGCAACAAATTGTGTATGGATTTGTCCTACTCTCAGACTTTGCTTTGAGGTTAACGAAGCCATGTTGTCTGAAGGGGTCTTCCTTTTTTTTGGTTACATCTCTTACATTTCCAATTCCATCTTTCATTAAAATGACATTGGGCTTCCCACCACATTGCATTAATTATAGTCTTGCCTTACTTCTTTCTATTAAATATCAGCCTCAAGATAAATGTGAAGTTAAAGCCTGAAATTAATTTTCTGTGAACTTTTCCAATAATTATCTATTCCCAGTCAGATGTTCAAGGGCAGAAGAGTAAATTGTTCTGAATTGTCAAATACAATCACTCAGTTTTTAGTAGAAAAGTGGAAACTGCTGCATTGTAACCAGCCAGGCTTCACTATCTTGGATCTGTCACCAATTTTGGCCTTAACAAAGCTCTTTCACACAAATTCATGTTTGCATCTATTTGTATGTTATTCTGGATGCTGGTACATAGTCAAGCATAAAGTAAATCCTGAGGACAAAACCAACACCTTATTGACAGATTTTCAGATTCTTGGGGGTTGTTTAAAACCTTGATCTTTTTGTGGAAAGCAGTATTTCTAGAGGACAAGGAAACCTGATCAAATTATACTGGATTACATTTATGCTTATTCTGCCTAAAGAATTACTCCAAATGCCACATGGAGAGGTTAAGGCTTGGTCTTTTTTGGCCATTAAGATCACATGGTTCAAAGGATTTGGCTGTGTATGTTTATCTCCTGGTTAAAAGTTTGATTTAACTATCTCATCAGACTTTGATCTCTACATAGTTTTGGCCTTCTGAATTACAAAAAATCATCATAGCTGTAGTAGTATAAAATGGAAATTAATAGAAATAATTATCTGTATAAACTTTGTCTGTGTTCCTAATACACCTGTAAATTTTATCTGTTGGATTTAAAAATGAAATTATTTCTTAGATGAGAAATAATAGAAAAAAAAAGTTTATTTCCTCCCAATTTTGATGTACAATTGATGGCCCAGTAACAGTAAAGTATTAAACCCTATTACAAATAGGGTTTAAATTTAGCTGATATGCACATTCTTCCCTATTTCACAATCTGTTCTTTCTTTCAAATTTTCTCCATTAAAAAGGTCAATGAAGTAATTTAGTCTGCAAGCTGAAGAAATAAATGGTACCATCAGAGGTAGCAAAATTTGTATACCAGTTTATCTGTGTGCCTACTATATGTTTCCTGCAATGACCTTTCCACATAAATAGTTGTAAAAAGCCGTTCTCTAAAACAAAAGCTGGATCCTACGGTATCATTTTAATTTGTATATCTTCTACCGCTGTTCCTATTCACATGCTGATGGATTTTTTTTTCTTTTTCTGTGGTCTGCTTTAAAATATCTTAAATTTTTATTTCAGGTTTAAAGTAAAAATACCACATTTATCAGACTAAACAGTGAAGACTGTTGGTGACTACAGGTGAGATGCTATAGATTCAGGGACACTGGGATTGTTATAGAATGTCTATAATAGAAGCTGTTGGATGATTTTATCTCAAAGATACAAAACAACAATGACACTGAACAAAAGGAAAACTTTTAGAAACTCAGTGAGAGAGTCAGATCAATCACAAATGAGGCAGAAAGCATCATCTGTCATAAGAAAACAAGTATTTGAAAGGACAAGGGTTTTGCAGAGTGCTAATTAAATGTAATGTGCTGTGTGATGATGCACAAATGTGAAATGCTTCAATGAAGAAGATGAACAACAGGTCCTCCATCACATCAGAAAAACATCAGATTATTATTGCTGAGGTCCATTATCATTAAAAGTTGCTAGTATTTGTAAAAGTCATTTGCATTAAGAAGAAAAAAGTAGGCAAGGAATACTGTGAGAGGGATGATCCAGATTACAAATGTTCTAAAAGACTAAAATCTCTGAATTACTTGCATTCACCAAAACCAGTCTGTTTCCTAATCTCACTTACTAACAAGTCATACCAAATCTAACTCTATCTGCAAAGCATCAAAAAAATGCTAAATAAAAGGTTTAACCATGAACTACATCCATCACAAACTGAAGGTCAATTTGAAGGACTCCTTCATATTATCCACACAGACCCAGGAATATTTATTTTCTATCCAGGATAAATTGGACATAGATTATCTACTGCTGCAAAAGGAAGAGTTGAAAGCAGCTAAGCCAAAAGCAATAAATAACCACGCAGTTTTAAGAGGAGCTGATTTACAGACAGACATTAACATTAAAGTTAAAAGTGCAGATGAGTTCTGGTATTCTCTACCTACAGTTCTGAATCAGTGCTCAATAAATTTTCATGCCAAAGGATTAATTAAATTCATTAGCTAGGGATGGAAAATTGATAATGTTATTTTGTCAAAACCGTTTCTACAGTCACATGTGGAAAAAATCCACAAAAGCATCTGACATTTATTCAGAAGTTAATAACTATCAAATGTGAAGTTCACTGAATACTAAAAGAGATGGAAGAGAAACTGCAGTTTATTCCCTAACTGGAGAAACTGACAGAGCCCTGTACTTTAGGAAGCATGATTTGAGCTTAATTCACTCCTATGGTCCTGTCTTAGGACAATGTCTACAGACCCAATGAGACAATAAGCTCAGGGGAGTGTTCCACCAGTGCAAATGGAACCCAGTGGTCAGATTGCATTCATTGGACTGAAGCATGAAACAACATTAGTTAATTTCATGAACACTAAACAGCAAACAAGATGCATTGTAGTGTTGCCTTTCCCAAACCAGTCTCCAGGGTAGCAGAAAAGTTGAAATACTTGAAATATAGATCTAGAAAGATCTAGAATCACAGAATATCTCTAGTTAGAATGGATCCATAAGTATCATCAAGTCCAACTCCCTGTTTCTCACCTAAAACTAAATGCTATGACTGAGAGTGTGATCCAGATACTAGAACTCCAACAAGCTGGGGATCCTGTTGCCCTGACTGACCACCCTTTCAGTGAAGAGCCTTTTCCTAATGGCCAGGCCGAACTTCCCCTGATGCAACTTTATTCCATTTCCTCTTGTCCTGTCTTTGGTCACCATGGAGAGGAGATCAGCACTACTCCCCTCCACTTGCCCACCTTGAGAAAATTACAGACTGCAATTAGGTTGCCCCTCAGCCTTTTCTTTTCCAGGTTAAATGAACCAA
The DNA here is from genome assembly GCA_038380795.1 of Pyrocephalus nanus. Taxonomy (NCBI): domain Eukaryota; kingdom Metazoa; phylum Chordata; class Aves; order Passeriformes; family Tyrannidae; genus Pyrocephalus; species Pyrocephalus nanus. The sequence continues at coordinate 39,435,855 of CM076260.1, forward strand.
ATGATGTCAGTCACTCCTTGTAAGTCTTGCCCTCGAGACCTTTCACCGTCTTGGTTGCCTTCCTCTGGACACATTCAAGTAGTTTGATGTTTTCCTTACACTGAAGAACCAAAAACTGCACAGTGCTCAAAGTGGGACTGCACCAGAGCAGTGTAAAGTGGGAAGGAAGTGGAGGAAGGTCACACCCTTACTATGGTTCATGGATCAAAGAAGAAGAATCTGTTACAGATCATTCCTTCTTTACATAAAAAATAATCCAGATTGGATTAGATTTTACATTCTGATCGATTGTGTTATCTCAGTCAGATGGAATAGAACAGGCTACCTACCCACTCTTGGTATCCTAGTGCCAAAGGTGCCTTTCATCCATCTCCACTATGAACTATGCAACTGTATGTTTGCCATAGGCAATGATGAAGGAATAGCATGAGACATCTAGAATATATCTCCAGGTTGTGCAACATCTGCAATTTCATATCTGAGATGCTACTTATTGAAAACCATGTGAGGAATCTAGTTTAAGTATCTACTCAAGGAGAGTGGGTAAGAGCATCAATGCTGAAGTTAGGCTTTATAAAGTCATACATAAGGCACATCTCTAGATGTCTATGGAGAGAATTTTTTCCTTGGTTACAAAACAATTACCTTATTGATGTGTTTCACTTGGAAAAGACACTTAAAATCATCAGCAGTGGTGACATGGGCCAAATAAACGGCAATGTTGTAATTTAAAATTATTTATTTTCATGAATCCTGTGAATTGCTGTGATTTTTTTTAACTACGATCTGCTGACAAGAGGAAACATTCTGATGTTGTTACATTGCTATCAGACTGAGGTTAGAGTAGCCTTCAGAGAACAAGACTGATTACCCATTTCATCTCTCAATTCCCTTGAATTCTGTATACAAGTTTAAGTATAATACATATCATCCCATGATAATCTAATAACTCCTTATACTGGCTATTATTTTTCCTAAACATAGGTGTGTCTCAGTTTATCTGTGACATTCAAGCTCATTATACAGCTGTTGATATCTAGAGGTAACAATGTTACAACATGGTATCTGAGGTATGATTCTGCCATATAAAGAGAGAAAAATTTTAAAATATTTTTCTTTTGATTCAGATTTGCAGATGCTTAGTGTTTAAAAAGCAAGACAAATGTTGAATTTTTGCTTGAAGTTCTTTAGGGTAACTGGATAATGTTATGCAGTGTGCATTCATAACAGAGCTATAAGGACTGTGTATTTCTGTATTTCTGTATGCACTTTCTGCAAACTACTGACCAAAATGTGGAAATGTTCCCTGCTGTAAACGTCTACCTCATAACGATTCCTGAATGGTGATCATGAGTATTAAACTCAAAATATGAAGGAAATCATCTACTTGTATCTTCTATCTAGAGCACACAAAACTTTTTAAAGTGGTAACCTGAAGGCTTTTTTAACTTTCTGGACTCTGGTTTGTTTCTGACATTTATGTCCAGTACACGTTCCTCATTATATGTTCATTGACTTTTGGCCTTCAATAACATGTCTCCAAACAAACAAATTTTGCCAACCCTTTTGATACATGATACCACAACACTAAGACTAAGAAAATAAAATATCCATTTGGGGGTGTTTGCTTGCAACTGAGTTTTTAGCTTCTAATGGAGATATAAAATGCAAAAAAAAAAAAAATTGTCAGTGATATATGGTGGCTTATAAATTTTACTACTACCCCAAAGCAAGAAAGAAAAACAATACATCACTGCTACGTTTTTTCTGTGGGACATGGACATTAGGGATTAAATTTCTTGTACTAGACAAAAGTATACAGGCTGTGAACAGATTCAGTCAGGGAAGAAAATTGACACAGAGAGTAGCTGCAATAGAAGTAATAAAAGAAAAGCTGAGCAAGGAAAAGCTACTTGGAAACACTGTTTTTTAATTAATAAGAGAATCAATCCCTTACACTGTAATACTATAGAATACCAACTTTAGAAGAGATATTTGAACTCTTGGGGGGAAAGGCTGTGAGTCATTAATATAAAAATATTTTTTCTATTTTAATATAATGTGAAACAGAAATATCAGTATTTTTATTCTAATATTGGACATTCTTAGCTGGCAGCCAGCAGAGAAACATGTCCATGGTTTCTAAAGGCTCAGATGTAGCTCATGTCATTGCCCGTGATGAGTGGTCATGTTTGAGGGACCATTAAATCAGCTCTATTGCCAGAGCTACGGATGATCTGACTGGAGATTCCAGATAACTGGAACTAAGAAAGGGAATATTATTACCTGAGCAAACTGCCACCATAAAGGACCAGACAAAGTATACAAGTTAACAAGAACAAATGCTCTTACATATTTTCCCTGGTTTTCTTTGCAAAATCACAGAATCACAGATCGGTTGAGATTGGAAAGGACCTCTAGAGATACCCAAGTCCAGCTCCCCTGCTCAAGCAGGAGCACACGGAGTCAGATGCCCATGACCATGCTCAGACAGCTTTTGAATACCTCCAAGGGTGGAAACTCCATAACCTCTGATCAACCTGTACCAGTGCTCAGTCATCTTCATAGTGAAAAGAGTGTTTCCTGATGTTCCGAGAGAATATATTGGGTTTCTGTTTGTACTTGTTGCTTTTGGCCCTGTCACTGGATACCACTGAAAACAGCTTGTCCTTTATGCTCCTTTCCTCCAGATATTTATATACATTGATGAGACTCCTGCGAGTTTTCCCTGCTCCAGACTGAACAGTCCCAGCTCTCTCAGCCTTTCCTCACAGATAAGATGCTCCAGTCTCTTAATAGTCTGACCTTTCACTGGACTAAGTCCAGTGAGACCACGTCTGTCTTGTACTGGGGAGCCAGAACTGCATGCACAGTTCTCCAGGTGTGACCTCACCAGTGCTGAGTAGAGGGAAAATATTCTATTAATAAATAATATAATAATTTCAGGGTAAACTTTGCAGGACCAAAAATTTCAGCTGACAACATAAAATGGATATAACTGTTGTAGTGGATTAACCCTGACTAGATACCAAAGCCACTCTCTCACTCTTCTCTGCAACTGGACAGAGGAGACAAAATATGACATAGGGTTCATGAGTTGAAATAAGGATCAGGAAAGCTCACTTACTAATCACTGTCATGGGCAAAACAGACTGTAATTGGGGATATTAATTGAATTTATTACTAACAGAATCAGACCAGCATAATGAGAAGCAACATAAATCTTTAAAACACTTTGTCCCCAGCCCTCAATCCTTCCCAAGTTCTAACCTGGAGATGGGGAGTGGGGGTTATGACCAGTTGTTGTTTCTGCTACTGCTCAGGGAGAGGAGTCCTTCCCTGCTCCCATGGGGTCCCTCCCGTGGGAAATAGTCCTTCACGAATTTTTCCAAAATGAGTCCTTCCCACAGGCAATAGTTCTTCACAAACTACTGCAATGTTGGTCACTCTTCTTGGGGCTGCAGTCCTTCAGGCACAGGCTGCTTCAGTGTGGGTCCCCTCCATGGGCTACAGATGGATCTCTACACCCCTGTGGTCCTCCATGGACAGCAGGAGGACAGCCTGCCTCACCATGGTTTTCACCACGGGCTGCAGAAGAACATCTTGTTTGTTTTTTTTTTTCTTCTGCTATTTTAGCAGTGTACAATTATAGGAGACTGTCACCTTACATTTGATTATGGTACTCTTATTATACTTGATCTTAAAGCAATATATTTGTTTGTTTGAATCATTTAGATGCAACCTTATAGCACCATCCACCTTCACCTGGAAGATATAGCAATAGTGAAAAAAGGCATAGGTTTAATGAAATCGTTGTTTCTGTTCCCTGTGTAAAGGTAAAACTGACTAGAAGTGTTCATCTGTTAGCAATGTAGGGACAGCAGGTTGCTGTTATTATTATTGTTATTACCAGGAGAGTAATTGAATAGGTCCTTCAGTACAACAGTCATTCTTGGATTATTTTTCTGCATATTCCCAGATCCTGTTATTGTTTTTGATGCTACTTAAACTCTCTTCTACTATTTTTTATTTTAATTTCAAAATTTGAACCTTTAAGAGACTTGCATCAATTACAATATATGTTTATTGGATATCAGAGCTTTGGTGCTCTTTTTATTTTTCTTAAAATGATTGCATCAATTGCTCTGCATGTCTCTTCAATAATAGATTTTATTTTAATTTTAACACAACTTAAAGTCTTGCTGGAGTGTATAGTTCATAGAAAATGCAAACTTTTGATCTGAGTATACTTGACAAAATCAGTAACAGGATCCTGCAAGACACAGCATTCCTTCAAACCATTTCCTTTGCTGAGCATGGGGTCCATGGCTTTAATAGTGCCATCCAACTAGCAAGAGAGATTTTTGAAATTGTTTACACATCAGGAGAAAGTACAGACGTTGATAGATAAATAAATTCTGTACTGTTGATTTCCTTGATGTGTTAAGTTCACAGATGCTCATCTCAAACAGAAAACTGGCATCATGATTAAAGCACAATGGCACCCTTTTATTTGACTATGGGTAGAAATGCAAGTAAGTGATATCACACATAGATATATGTATTGCAGGAATAAATTATGTGAGAATTCTTTAGAAGGCTGTTTTTACATGTGTACTGGGGATTTTGAAAGAAATATGTGTTAGAAACATTTGTTGATGGTCTCAGTCTGCTGCCATTGTTACTTCAGTAAAACTCTCACTGGTTGACAAGCAATCGCAGTAAAGCTGCACTTTTGAAAGTCACAGCTACAGCTACATACAAATGCAAATGCTCTGTTGACTGTGAGCTTCAAAGAAAAACAAAGAATCTTATTTTATCAGAGCAAGTTAAGGGAATAACTTTAATTTTCTTTTCCAAAGCCTTCAGCATTGGTCCCCTCAGAACCCAGTGGTTCTTCAAGAGAGCAGAATTATTGAGACAGAGATTGTCAAGTGACAAGTTTTGTTGGAGAAGCTAGAGTAGAGATTTGAATGGCTATTAATGTGTTCTGAGATATTTTAATTTAGAGCAAGTATAATTTTTACAGAATTTAATTTTTGGCCACGGTACATACATGTATTTCTGTTTCCATGTAAACATCTCTCACCCTTTGTTTTCTACTGGACATATCTAATCTAATCATCAGCTGTCAGTAATTGAATGTCCTTGAGTTTGAACTGTTACAGAGCCAATGATATATGTCTTTTCCTGTTTTTTTTGACTTTAGAAAAGACAGGTCTTATATGTAATTGCCCTAGGTGGTTCAGCATTCAAACTCACTTTGCCCACCATCTATAGATATGCATACAAACACACATGATACCACAGCAAAATCAGTGACAGCAGAACATACTGTATTATTTGCTATTCCATTTAGACATTCCATTCACATCTTTTGGATAATTCATTGTGGTGAGTTGACCCTGTCTGGACAAAAGACGTCCACCTAAGCCACTTTATCACTCCTCTCCTAAACTGGATAGAGGAGAGAAAACAAAACAAAAGTCTCGTGGGTTAAGATAAGGACAGGAAGTGTTTTGCCATCATGGGCAAAACAGACCTGACTTGGGAAAAAATTAATTTAAATTAATTTAATTCATTACCAATCAGATCAGAATGAGAATTACCAGTCAAATCAGGATAATGAGAAACAACAATCCTTGTGAGGCTATTTTTACTATTTAGCTGCAGGCAGAGATGCATTCAACATATTGGTAGGTTAGAAGTGCTTGTCTCTCTCTAAACATTTTGTTTAATCCAGAAGCACAGATTAAGTGTACTGGATTTCTCGCTGACACAATTAAAAGTTAGAGGGATGAGAAGATATTCCTCCTGGGATCTATTCCTTAGTGCTAACTAAAATTCATCATGACATTTAATTGACCTAATGCCCTTAGCCACAGATTTAATATGCCTCCACATGAAAACTTTGTGTGCCAAAGTTCATGCTATTACAGCTCCTACATTAAAAGGACAAAAATTAACATGGTGATAAAGACAACCCAGAACTGCAAATTGAAACATTTCAGTGATAGCATTACAGTATGGGTGCAATATTTGACAGTATAGCAGAGAGAAGTGTCCTTCTGCATGGTACATATGGCTAGCTAGCTAGCAAAATAGAGACATAATGCTAAGAGGGCAGGAAGAAACTAGCCAGATGAAAATATAAAGTTGCCTGTGGAAGAAGAACCCTGTGATACAAGAAAACTTTAGTTCACCTGGTTAGTCTAATCACTGTACTGTAATGACTAGCATTATAGATCTCCTACTTCCACACACTAACTCTTTATGTTTAAATTCTTTAAACTGCAGCAGGGAGAGTTGCAGATAGCAAGCTTGCTAGATAATTTAAAGACAGACAAATAATAAATTGCTTAGAAGAGTCTTTCTGGATCTCCTTATTGACAGACAGGGCCTTTTAGGTATCTAGGGACAAGCCAAACAAGTCATCGCCTCACTCATGAGCAACGTTATGTGCTGCTGCTGCTTACACACTTAGCAGTGAGTTAAATAGATCACTATCTTCTTCAGTCTGGGACTAGCCACAAATGTTCCATCTATGCCTTGTGTTATAAACCTGTCCTTTATGGGATACCTTCCCTGCAGAGGTAGGGAATTTTCTATTTTGTCCATGTTTTTTCATGCATTTTTACTTTAACAAGACACTAGACTTATTTTGCTTATTTTCACTGCCTGTTTAACTTTGTAATGTTGCTTTTACTAGTTTGTGCTAACAGTCTTTAAATCATTGCCGTTTTGTATTAAAGCAGAAGATTTCTGTGATGCCAGGCAAGAGCCTTGATCAAGTTATCATCTGATATGCCTTTCAGTATTCCAATGAAATTGTTTTGGCCACTCCACTCGCATGCTGAATCTGATATAAATGCGCAACCGTAGGCACAAAGTTGAAATTTTATGCATGACTCAACAAATGGAAAATAGCAGAATACTAATAGGGGATGTACATAGACTTAAATATATTTATATTGTGAGGTTAAGTGAGTGCTTCTATGCATTTATTTTGACTCCTTTCCCTCTACGAATTTAGTTGTCCAATAAATACATGCAGAATGTAACAGTTTGTGCAATGCCTGAAATAGGAAATATGATCTTTAGAAATATTTGCATTGAATGAAATATCTATACTGTATGCAAGCACAGATAGAAAGGACAAAAGAATGTTGGGCATTATGTGTTGAAGTCAGGAAGTTTTACTTGGGCAAGTGTGCAGAGTTTGGCCAATAAGTAAGTCTGGCCAATAAGTAATAAACTTTGGCCAAAGTTTATTACAGGAGGTTCCCTTTAAATTAAAGTCTGAAAATATCTTTTTTGGCCAGCCAAGCTAAATTGGCACTTTATATGTTTTTGAAAGATTTGATTCCACAAGTTTTTTTTGCTCACTAAGTTGAGGATTTAGGGTGTTGTTTATAAGTATGTTTAATCACACTGCAGTATATGCCTTAAGGATTTGGAGCAAAATACTGGAGTTATTATTACTTGATTTAGTTTTGTGTCTGTAGCGCAACATGAGTTGTTTGAAGAGTTGTTTGAAACTTTTTGCAGCAAGAAAAAAAAGGTAAATTTTAGAGAAAGGAATTTGGCATAGTTTCAGGGAACTGTAGTGAAACTGTGGTGATGCACAGAATTTGGGAAGGAGATGCCTCAACTCTACTTTTAGTTATGACTGTGATCATCTTTTGCACAGAAACATTCAACAGTGTTAGAATTTTTCAGCATTTCTTTTTAAATCATTTAAATCCTTTTCTATAATTTTCCAGAGTGTGTATTTCATTCCCAGGTGGGCATACTTTAGCACTGAAAGTCAAGGGATGAATTTGCTTTTAAGGTTTCCCTTTCATCCACAGAGGCAAGGGGGAATATCAGATCTATCCCTTTAAACCCAAAATCTTGTATATAATAGAAGTAGCATATGAGAGGAACTAGCTGAAGCCCATTCACTGCTTTACTAGGTAAAAGGAATTACAGTAAGTCACGTGTTGGTACCTGTGTTGAAGACAGCTATTTATCAGCTGGAAGACCATATTGAAGTCATTGACATTCCATACCAGGTGGAAGACAGACTTACTGAAGTAATTATTAATCACCGAGGATCAGACTGTCAGCTGATTATGAATCTGCAAAATACTTCTTATAGGAAGGCTCTGTTTATTTGGTAGAATTTATGCTTTGTACCAAAGCAATCAGCTCAGTGTTTACTAAGTATTCACTCTTCAGTGGTGACAGCTTTAATTTATAATAATGCAAAACATCTTTTCTCATACTATGCAAGCATCAATTACAAATACATGCTGTGTTCCTCCATCTCACCTAAAACTGTAATTTATAGTACTAACTTCTGAACAAATAAAAAGACATAACTGTGTTTTAAGAAAAAAAGAAAAAAACCACGCTGAATTGAGTTTCAATTTTAACTTGGTAATAACTTTTCATGTATTTATTCAGAATATGGTAGTATTTATAATGGAAATTTAATATAATATCACTAAATATTTTGATGTTTCTGCTTAAGACTGGACTATAACAGAAGACAAATACAGGAATGGAGTGTCTGATGTATAACAAAAGTGAAACATGATGGAAGGCCTAAATAAATTATGTAGGACAGAGTCTGACCTTGATCTTGATGTGTTTTTGACCATCATCACCTGAATCAGCATTTGCTCAGCAATCTCCAGTTTTGTAATGCCTTTTAATTCTGGCTGAATCTTTCAAAGATCTCGTGTATATTGAAGAGTTAACTGAGAAAGCTTAATCAGTGCAAAGATTTATTACAGTAATGAAATAGGTTATCAGATGACATCCTAATTGTCAGAAGTATTCACCTACCCAAGCACCATATAAAAGTTTTGTTCATTCCCACAATTGTTCATTTTTTTCTAATTCATGCTGTCTTAGCCACAGTAATGACTCATTTGGAAGAGATCTGACACAAACATTATTTAAATCACTTGATCCGTTTACTAAGTTGCTGAAAAATCAACAAGAGCATTGTTTAATATATTTTTTTTTTAGTAGCATGAGTTGAGTTAGGGAACTTTTATAGAAGCCTGAATACATAAGGACATGAGAAATACTACAGAAGAAGGAGCAAAAACAATAACGAATGTGGTCTGTGTGAATAATTATTTATCACTTGGCAGAAAGAAAAATCTAATCAGATAAGCTTTTTTTTTTTTTTTCTTTCTTAAAATAAAAGCTAATGGAAAAAATCTCTAAAAATTAAAAACTGGATTATGCCTTCAAGTAGTTCTAAGACCAAAAAGTTTAATTTCATTTCAAGTAAGTCTGGCAAAGCAAAGAAATGGAATTGAAGAGATAAATTTGGTAAACCACTGCAAAACCAGACACGAGATGAAAGAGCCACTCACTTTTTACTCGGTGGCACTCACTTACAGAATGCAGAGCTCAAATTTATTTCTCTCCTCTACTTCAGGGAATATAACTTTCCAATCAGTGTTCCTCAGCTGCTTACAAACTTGCTGAGCCATGTAGACTACTCTCCATCTTTTAGTTTCAGGCTGGTCAATTTGGTCTAAAATATTTACAAGTTATTTTGAGCTGTGGCTGGAAGCTAAGTGGTCTCACTTGCTATCTGTTTGCTTAAATCCCCCAAGTACCATCCCCGAGAGCTCTTCTGATTCTCTTTCTTTCTAACTGAATTAATCTTCAATTATTGCATGCAAGGTGGAACAGTTCAAGAATTAAAAATAAATTGGCCATGGCTTCGTGGCTCAGTCACTGGTATGTGAGAATTAAGTTCAGACGTCTCAGCTCTAAACACAGAAGAACTTAGGCTTGAGGGCAGTCAGTTTTTATGAGAGCCTTAGGAAATATTCAAAGGAGGAGAGATTCAGTCAGTCTCTCCTGTTTGGTGCCCTATAATATGAAAGAGGCAGGTTCATATATCTTTTGGCAGAAGATAAATGTGAAGCAAAATTTCTCATAGGTATTCAAATGATTCAACAGAGTGAGTGGGAAAGTCTTACACACTCCATGTTGATCATAGAAAAACAATCTTGAAAAAAGAAAACTATAAAAATACTGACCAAGCAAACAGATTGAGGAGGCCAGACCAAACAACTCACATTTTTCAAGGAATAACTTGTTTGTGATAGAGACTGGAAATAATGTATCTTATTCCAGTCCATATTTTTCCAATATTTAGCATGCCTCTCTTGTTCTTAATTTTTCATCTCAAGATCAGTATTTTATTTGTCTAAACATCTGAGAAATTACCACTTACACTCAAATGGGTATTTTGAAAATAAAATGACATCTTATGAGATAGCCACTCCCAACCAAGTGATATAGAGCAAAGGGGAACCTTCAACAAATGTCAGGAGATTTTTGAGTGAGATCGTATTCATTTCAGGGTGAGAAAATTCATGAAAATAACTACATTTTAAAGGGATTTTGTGATCAATATTTGTTAAGTGTCCTATAGTATGATAACTTCAGTACTTCTCTGTAATATAAACACACACAGATTCTTACAAGACAAAATTTATTTACATCCCTTGGTCTTTTCAGCCTGAAGGAGACTGAGGGGAGACCCCACGACAGTTACAACTTCCTTGTGAGGGGAAGAGGAGGGGCAGGCACTGATCTCTTCTCTGTGGTGACCAGTGACAGAACTCAAGGAAATGGCCTGAAGTTGTGTCAGGAGAGGTTTAGGTATGATACTAGGAAAAGGTTCTTCACCCAGAGGATGGCTGGGCACTGGAACAGGCTCCCCAGGGAAGTGATCACAGCACCAAGCCTGACAGAGTTCAAGAAGCACTTGGATGATGCTCTCAGGTATGTGTCGAGATTCTTGCAGCTTTCCTGTGCAAGGCTAGGATTTGGAATCCATGATCTTTGTGGGTCCTTTCCAACTCATCGTATTCTCTGATATTCTGTGATTAAATTGAAAATATGCTTCTAGAGATAAAAGCTCAATAAATCAAGGGGGAAAAAAGACTTATACCAGCAAAGTGATAAAGGGAGAATATAAACTCTCAAAAATAATTAATTAAGGAGGCTTCACTCAGAGGGAAAAAAAAAAAAAAGGCAGATGTCTTGTGTGTTTGTATGCATTATTATTAGTGCTGGGTAACACTATACTTTTTACAGCACTGTTCCATGAAAACTGATATCAGTGTCTATTTATCTGAACCTGTACCAATAGACTTTATTCCCTACAGACTTGCCCCAGAATAATAATTGCCTTAAATTTCAGGAAACCTACAATAACAGCCTGATTCCTATTTTGGGCCCCATTGTTTATTTCTATCTATTCTTGCAGGGAATCAATATTTAATTTTCAATTTATTAAACTCATCCAGAAAACTGCAGAAAGGCCCAAATACTCCTGCTACAAATTAAAAACAAGAACTGGAAAATGTTTTATCAAAAATTTCCTTCCCATTAAAAAAAAAAAAGATATGTATACTTCCTGTAACAGGATACTAGCAAATTGCAATGTTTTCAGATTGTTGAAGGTAGACTATTATTGCAGGATTATTTTGCACTGGATTCTTAGTTTGAATTTTTTTTCCTGAAGTGTTCACAACTGCCTTGTTATCTAAAACATAATAAGAAGTATTTTATAAATGTATCCAGACAGAAGTTTCAATACAGTGCAGATGGAAGATGGATTTTTCTCTCTGGCATGCAATCTTTTAGGATTTATATGAAATAAACATGACAAAGGCCATTTCCACATGCAGATATATATCTATATTAACACAGTTCTGTATTTTTGCTTTTCCTTTCCTTGAGCGCCTATACCTATATTAGATTCAGTAAAAGGTTAATAAATCTAAACCATAGTTTTCTTACTTAAAACCAAGACATCTCTTATTATTATTTACAGTATGATTCTATGTTATAAAATAATCATAGTTTCAAAAAATGACAGGTGTAGCAGTCAGGGCTTATTTCTCTCTCACCTTAAAAGTAGGGTAACCAGAACATCTCTCTCATAGTGGTACATTCGTTCATACATGCCTTTGAATAACTGAGTGATTTTTCTCTTGAATTAACTATCTTAATTCCCTCTAATAGTGTCTCCATGTCTACAGCAAGTTGTTCTGATTTTCTGAAAATTTAGTATAGAAAGATAGGCTGGTTCTAAGTTGAAATGTCATTTTGGCATACACAGCTTAAAAGACCCTGTTTGAAGAAAATACATTACAGGAAAGCAAGCCCTCTAGGCCAGTAATAAACCAGAAAACTGTTGTTTCTCTATGTACTTAATATAGCACATCCTTCACAATGTGATGGGATACTGTAAACACAGGTATTTGGGTTTGTTTGTAGGCAGGTTTCTTGGAGAGTGTGGAGCTCAGCTCATCAGATCTCTAACACCAGTGAAATGGCTTGCTCTTAGCTGGGGATTTAGCACTGAAATTACTTGGGTCCTTTGGGAAACAAACAAAATAAAAACACAATTAAAAAAGTTAAATAACAGTGTGTCTATTCCCTAGGCTTTCAGCAAACATCTCTGAGAAACTCTCTGTTGTCAAATACAGGGTTTGAATACAATAAGTTTACCTTTTTTTATTTGCAACTTTAGCTTTCACTGCTGGAACTGTTACTTTCTCTCCTTTCCAAGGCAACCACAAGGGCAGATTAATTATTCTAGCTCCGGGCTTCAGATTTTTAACATTCAGTAGTGCAGTATAATTAATGCAGGTGGTATTTATACACCGTTAGATTTTATAAAAGTTTTACCTTTCTCCTGAAGCTACCATCTAGCTTATTTGTATGAATGAGATCCCTTGCCACCCCTGCTTCAATTCTGGGTAACCTTATTCTGTTTAGCCTTGTAAAACCATTCTCTACAGAGCACTTACCATCATTTATTAACATACAGTTTCAGTCTTTCTCTCCCACTCAGAGTTTAACTTTTAGATCTCATACGGGGCTTGATGGTCTCCTTCCACTTTCCTTCTTTGTATTTTCATACTCCACACCTCCAAATATTTTCCAGAGAAACTCTGAGTCACAGTGAGACCTCAAGTGATCCCCTGGTCCATATCCTTCCGTCCAGTTAAAAAACTGAACTGTCAAAGTCAGAATGGGTAATGCTGCAAACATATAGGACAGAAAAAAGGATATTTCACTAAAGATAGTATGAGCTGAAGAAAGCTCACATAGTATGCTACAAGGGCATTTTCTGTACTTGACAGGGTCTGTAGAAACAAAGTGATTATTTTCTCCTTTTGTTGAGATTTGTTCCAGGTATATTGAATGTTTGTGGGAAGTATCTAAATATGCCAAAATTCCTCACAGGGACTGGATAACACTGGTGAAGAACACTCTTTGTTAAAAAGAACAATAAAATGGTTTGTGTCCCAGAAGATGCCTAAAAGGAACAGCTCCCTTCCCATGTTGTTTTGCCTTCTGATGGCCAGGATATTATCCCAGTACACCACAACAATGCTCTCACCCCTCTTGAGACATGGTTCCTTTTCTGTTTTCTACCAAGGATAATCTGAAGGCCTTCACCATCAAGGCCCTTTGCAGGTATCTCCACCTTACAAATGAAGCCTTCACTGATTGCTGAAATGTCAGCTTTCATTTCCAGTCAGTCTGAGAAGTCAGCTTCACTCTAACATTTGTTTAAAAAAAAAGAAAAACCAAGCCACAAACTTTGGTCTTTTTTATCCAAACTCATGCCTCAGATTTACTTCTCATGACATCAGCAGAGCTGTTTATGATCCTTTATTGTTCCAGTGACTGCACGCTAGACAATATTTAAATTACTGCTCTTGCCTTTGAGAACAAAATATCAAGAGTTTTTTTTTTACTCCTCTTTCTTATTTCTTGGGTCATCTCTTGCCTTGACCTTATATATATATACTTAGAAAACTCTTGAAGGCACAGACTGTATCTTTTTGTTCTACAATGCCTAGGCATAACAAAAAGTAATGATCCATGACTACTTCTGGTTTAGCAAGCTCTCAGGGAATCTGGATCTAGCTATAGATCCATCTATCTATTTATATCTATCTAGGTATCTGTCTAAATGCATCTATTATATATTAATATCAATACTTACTATTAATAAGAAAGATAAGCAAGGTGGTAGGGCTTTCAAATTTCACAGGAAATCTGAATCTGAGCTGAGGTCATTTAATCAGTAAGATCAGGATTAATATTGAAGAAAAATGTAAATTAGTCAGTTTCTTAATATCTCAAGTAGAGCAATGAAAAGACAAGTTAAAAAGAAAGATGAAAGCCTCAACTTGATTTATTTGATACCTCCGTATTCATGCAACAATTGCCAGAGGGTAGAAACTTCTGCAGCAAAAGCTTAACTAATTTCTATTATTTGGCACATCACTGACTAACTGAAAACTTTTAAATTTACACTCCACAGTGTTTCCATTACCTTTACAGTGCTGCTTGCAAGAGTTCCAAAATGCTCATTTTGGACATTCTTTCCAGTCTTAGGGGTGTTATAGGTAGTCAAATGAAATGACTTCTGGGAAATGCTGATAGACCGGAAGCATATTCTTCAGGTGGAAAGCTAGCCTTCCAAAGGAAACCTAGTTATCCCTGACCCTGCTTAGTCAAACAGGGACATAAAGCTCTTTGATAAAATACGATAACCTCTTCTCGAGTCTCAGCTTACAAGATCAGAAATAAAGAAATTATTACAGTTTATCCAGTATTCTCTTCTAACCTTAAGTAAGAGTCAAAAGAAAAAGGAGAACATTGTGACTGACCTGCATCTTAAGAAAAAAAAAGCTACGTAAGGTGATAAATTTATGTACAACTCTTAACCTAAGGCAGAAAAAGAAATCATACCCTAGGAGATAACATGAAGTCACAGTTCCTTGCAGTTAATAACCAGAAATGGTAATTGATCACAGAATGGGTAAGGTTGGAAGGGACTACAGTGGGTCATCTGGTCCTCTCTACTCAAGCAAGGTCATCCTAGAGAACATTCCACAGAATTGCATCCAGAGAGCTCTTGAATATCTCCAGTGAGGGGGACTTCACAACCTCTTTGGGCAGATCCTGGAAGTGCAGCCTAGCTCTGAGCAATGACTGTGTGTGACAGACAGTGGATCTATATATATTGTTCCTTTCTATTTGCATATCAGTACACATATTGCACACTACATATTTTGTTTAAAATATGGTGAGAACAGAAAGCTAAAAGGAACATAACATATGTTGTGGAGGGGCTATTTGTTGCCTTTCCCCCCAGGGTTTTTTAACCTTTTTTTAATCCTTTTAATTTGTTTCATACAATGGTTGCAAACCATTCTCCTGCATTAAAGAGCTATTATACACCAGATTACTACTTTGTGCCCTAATATAATCTAGCATGGGAGGTTGAAAGCCTTCGGGGTTTGTTCATAGTTTCACTAATAAGACAAAACTAGTGAGGAATTTCTCTCTCTTAGCTCTGGTTAATTTAAAACCTTCCTCACAGGCAGTTTCTAAAGTCTTTTTTTTTTTTTTTTTTAAATATTCATTTAGTTACATGTGCTGACTTGTATCTTCAATGTGAAGGAAAAATTCAGTGACTGAAGTCATTGAAAAGTTCACCCTCAAATAAAAGAATCAATCACATGTGAATAGTTTAAAATATTAATGTGTAACAACTAAAGTTTCCTTTGGAGCTAAAAATATCTTTGATTCTCAAACAATGGAGAAGAAAAAAATGACCAGGAATTAAATATTGATTTAACAAAAATAGGCCTTTATATGCTATTTCCCATTCATAGATGCATCATCATTTTACAAGCAAAGCAATTAACACAAAACATGATTTTACAGACAAACTTCTCTTGCACTTTATAAAAAAGGCTCAGGACTACGCCAAACCCAGTCTCCATCCACAGCCTGGTCTCACAGCCAGATACAAGCACTGTTGGAAGAGCAGTGGAGCAGTGTGTGACTCTGTTGCTTCTGGGTGCAGCTGAGCATCAGCACAAATCAGTCTTCTCGGTAGTTTCTTCTACTGTGCCAGGCACTGGCATAGCTGAAGTATTGGCATACTTTGTGATAGGCTTTGTTACAGGTCTGGACATGGCCAGCTGAAGCTGGTGACTTCTTAAATCACTCCATCAAAATTTGGTAGAAGTCATTTGCCTGAGCTCTGAAACAGCAAAGCAAGATGATTTGGCCAGCATCCCATTACAGATCATTTGAGGAGCTGAGAAGAAAATTATGGTCTCCTCACTCGCAGATTTACTTTCTGCCATGTAAAATATCCTCTGAGTACTGAATGCTTCTTTCATTAGACTCAGCTGAGAAAATCCACACACCTCAGCCTCCATCAATTAAACAAATGGAAGCAGTAGGTTTAGCCTAGTTCCCTATTCAGGACTGGGTAATTGTTCTGGAAAAAAACAGCTCTCAGGCTTGAAAAAAAAAAAAACAGAGAAATAATAAAATAGGCTACAGTCGCAGAGTCACCATGCTGTCAGGAAGAGTAAATGACATGCTGGAAGAAGCTTACAGGAGGCCCAGGAGTTCTTTGTGATAAATTCTTTTGCATAACTGAAGAGAGATTTGCCGTGATTTTTTTGTCTCTGAAGGAATTCAGCCCAAACTATTTATTATTGCATTTTATCCACCTGAAAGAGCTGTTCCTCAAGATGAAAATTAGTACTATAAGAACTATATATATATATACACATATATTTATATGTTAGTACTATAAGAAATACTGTTTAGAGTTATTTCCCCTCTTAGAGGAAAGAGAAGCTAATGAAGTGACAGGCATGCAGGTTTCCAGGTGAAGTATACCTCTAACCCCTTAAAATGTGTATTTCTTCTGTGCAGTTTTAATATTACATATATTGAAAACTATTCTGATTATTTTTTTATTAAACCCCTGATTATTTTTTTTTTAGGAAACTATTTATGTCACAAAACTGTACTGTTCTTTACTGTGTTTGGATTAGTTTTGAGGGAAGTCTCTCCTTCTGAAGGATACCACAAATCGATACATTTTTTTGTTTTTTATTCTCAGATCTGGGTGTTCTCTCAGATGATACGTGTGCTGATATGTGGAGCTTTTAGGAGCTCTTCATAAGATAGAATGAAGAGGTTTCAGGCCAGGATCCCAAAGCAGAGAAACAACTGTGTTACTTTGGTACATGGGCCTGTTATTTTGACTCAGTAAACATATTAACTAATTTGTCTTTCAGATTCAATAAATGACTTTATAATCCATCCTACCAAATTATATAAACATTCTTTTTCCTTTTAGGAGAACTTTTAGTTTTACGCTCTGTTCATTTGATCATTTCAGCAGAGTACAAAATTGTGCCTTCAGGCACAGCCTGTTACAAGAAGCTGTGTGAAGATGCGTTGCCTCATGGGGCTGGAAAAGATGCTTCTTTCCTTACTGAGTTATCTCTCAAAGCAGCTTGGTTGCACTACGGGGAAATATTCAATACTCATTTTTAGATGGCTGCAGTATATTTGAATTTCAGAGCTATTCACTTGCAATTGACAGGTATAGATAGAGGTTTGTTTCTGACTCTTAATTGGCAAGTTTCCCACAGGATGGCAGTCAACTGTGCTTTCCCAAGAACATGTGTTTCTGCTCTGTTTGGCCCCAGTCTCTGTGAAGTTGCCAGACCTTTACTTGCAGAAGTATCACTGAGTCCTCATGGGAGACTGAAAAATAAACTTTCATTGGTTTTCCAAAACTTAAGCAAAGAGTTAATGTACTTTGGTTATTGCTTGAACAACTCAGAGTAGCTGCTTGTTCAGTTTTCAGGTTTAAGAAAACTCATAAAGGCTCTGTAATGATTCCTGAAAAACTCTTCCTCAGAGAAGATCATATTATTTTCAGCTCAATTAATTACCCAGTATTGGGCCCTGCAGCTTGCTCTCATTAGAAAAGGCAATTAGACAGCCTACTTTTGATGGTGGTCAAGCTCGAACATCAACTGTCTTTATCAGTCTTTCAGGTGTCTTCTTTTCCAGCATTTACACCAAAAATTCACTTTGCCTTCTCCCTTGCATTCCCTCTCCCCACCTTCCTATTCCTTCTTCTTCCTCCACTGGTTGTCTGATCCCTATATCAACTAAAGATTTGGTACGTGAAAACCACCCATCTCAGTGTAACAACAATTTTCATTAGCACCTGAACATTTATGTTTTGGCAGTGAATAGACATGTTTGACTAGGACATCAGTATTTCCTATGTTTGATTAATTCACTGAGAACAGCTTATTGAAAAATTCAAAAGTTGAATCTTTAAAAGATTCAATGCTGTTATTTACTGAAGTAGAATGTATCCTATGGCCCTACAAAGGTCACCTTGAAATTTGGAAAAGCAGTGCATGGACAGCTGAAATTGGCAATTAGAAAATTAATTCCACAGTCAAGAGATCAGACTAAATTAGCATGTTATGGAAGATCCATTTAAGACTACGTTTACTATTTTGAGAAATAATTAATCATTTCCATTGATAACCACCAAACACAGTTTATTCTTAACACAGCAGAATTCTTTCTGCTCCTCACCACCAGTATTAGCTGTGACAACCCTGCTTCTGCTGAGCCTTTACCTCAAAGGTACCTCATTTTCAGAGCTTTCTCAAGTAAATTCTTGAGGTTCCAAATCTTGCCCATTAATCTTGCTCAGTAGTATAATGTAGCTATATGGATTTTGATGAAGCTACATGAGTGTAAGGCACTAACTTAGATGCTTTTGAAGTTCAGTCCAGTTATACTATATGTATTTCCTGCAGGCAAAACTGAAATAAATACTTCATAAGGACTGAAATGTTAAAATCCTATCTGTTTCTACTTTAATTACCCAATACAGTCCTAATACACAAGCTGGGGATGATAAAGATTCACTTAATTTGAAGATGGATAACCTGGCTAGCTGACTGAATTACTTGCATTGTATTGAATTTTCTAGGCAAAGAGAACCTTTCTTTCTGAAATACATGTGAAACTCTGAAGCTACAGTAATTGAAAAGAAATTAGGAGCACTGTCATCAGCTTCAGTGGGAGTGAGCAAGATATCACTGCAAACTTCTGGAACTTTCTTCAGATTTTTTAGTCTTGAGTGTCAAGAGATGACATTTAAATTCTGGTCTGTTGAGGGGTTTTTTTATTATTATCTCATAGCCTGTATTGTAGTTTTATGTTTCTAAATGTATTTTTCACAAATTTTAACTCTATTCATAGATGTCATTTATAAGTATTTTATGCAAAATATGTATTATTCATGCATATACACATACTAACAAACACTTGCACATAACACATGTTGGGACCAAAGCAAGACTGAGATTTCTTTTTATGTAGTTTCCTTTCTGGCTTGCACATGTTGCATAAGGATAAGTTTTCAAAAGCAGCTAGGAATTTAAGTTCCATTTTCAAAAAATATTTATGCACTTAAGAACACTTAGGTTCAGTGACTTATGCTCTAAGTCCATTTGGAAAAATTATCTGAGTGCATTTGAAAATCACAGATAAAGCCAATTATCCCAGCAAAAACTGAGATTCAAGCAGGCAGGAAAAAAGTATTCTGTGATGAATAAGATGAATGAGAACATTACAGCAGATAAAAGAAAACATGTAAACTGAAAATTAGATATGAAAAGCATCTCAATTTGAGAAACTAAATGCAGAGTAGCTGAAAAGAGGAAGAAAAGCTGTGTTGATGTTACTGATTGAAACTTTCATTGTTTTTACACGACTTCCTTTTTTTTCCAAATCCTAATTTTTAATTCACGCTGACAAATGAACTTGCATTGGTCAGACACTTGTTTCATAGCTACAGACCTTATAAGTAGCCCTCTTTAGAAATGCAATATGTACATTTCCCTAACTTACTAGGCATGTGCACATAAGTGGTTTTCATTTCATTTTCCATTTCAAAGAAGAGGCTGGACTAGATGACCTCCAGGGGTCCCTTCAAACCAAAGGTTCTGTGATTGTGTTGCTGCTTACAGGTTTTTAGTATGGCTTATTGATGCATTATAAAAACTCCATCTCTTATACCTTAATTTTACCGAGATTTTTGGGTTAAAAGGGTAATACACTGTGTTGTGTGTATCTGCAGTTACAGTGAAATTCAGATAATTTGAAAATTTATTGATTCTATTTAACACTTAAGAGAAGAGTAACAGGTTCTACACAGCATTCTGAAGGTGTTTTAAATCAGGAAACTTACATCCTCTTTTCAGAAAAAAAAAAAAAAAAGTCAAAGATCTTGCAGAGCAACAGGAAATAACTTGACAGAATGATGAATAATATCTGTCTTTTATATCACCTGAGGGCAAGAGAAAGCATCACTTCTGTCACTCAGAAGTGGAAGAATGGGAAAAGGAAATGGCATGTTCTCTCTCCAGAAACACCCTACACTTCTGAAATGTGCAGTACTGCCTGGGAACTTTGTTGTGTCATTTTTAGTTGGCATAGCATGGTACTTACTAGGCAAGGCCAATAAAGGAAAAAAGGCAGGGTGTATGAATTGA
Organism: Pyrocephalus nanus; assembly: GCA_038380795.1. NCBI lineage: Eukaryota > Metazoa > Chordata > Aves > Passeriformes > Tyrannidae > Pyrocephalus > Pyrocephalus nanus. Next base: position 39,456,317 of record CM076260.1, read on the forward strand.
TGAAAGAGAAATTATAACAATTTGCAGATAAAAAGTACAGAAAATCAATTGGTCTTTTATGTCAGGATGCATTTAAGACAACTGTATGCAGAATCAGAGCCATTCTTGTCACATTTCTTTCTGTGAAAGTGTTACCAAATATTACACCAGGAATTGGCATAGTTAGAAGTTTCCTAAATTGATCAGAAATTTAGTTTTACTTAAGCAACAGTTTTACTTCACAACACCCAATTGCTTAATTCAACTCGTACTTTTTACAGCTGGAAGCTCTTAGATCCTAAATTTTAAATTAACTGGGTACAAACAGGGAAGCAGGCTGGAGTTTGTGGATTTTTCCCCCTGGTTAATGTGAGAAAACATTTATGTCTTGAAGGCCCAGTATTCTACAGGTATTACAAAGCTTGTTTATTTGTCTTTCATTTAACCCAGAATTCTGGTGACCTGTAACTGAGCCATGAAACACTGAGAGTGCTTGCCAGAGATTACCCTGTTTGAATGAAGATGCTTAGTACCTCCAAAATTCCTCATAGAAAACCAGGTAAGTGCTATGTTGCTGGTGCTACTGGCTCTGATGGAGTTAATTGGTGATGACTGTTCTCTTGTGACACATCACCTTACTTCCCCCTTACGCTCTCTCAAACCAGCATCTCCTTTTTTCCTTTTTTTTTTTTTTTTGGCCAGAACACCATTCAGTAAAGTTGATTTTATCTCTTTAATAACTTCACTTTTCTTTCATTTCTGTAGAGGAAGGCAGCTATAAAAGCTGATTGTTTCCCAGTTAGCATAGTCTGTAAGTTAGTGGGGAGATAAGAACCACTCCAATCTTTTTAGGTTTGACAGAAACAGGAAATCTTCATTTAAAAAGAAAATGTACTTCAAATAAAAGAGTGAAATATTTTATGGTTTATTAACTGTGTTTACAACCCTGTCAGTCCTATTACAAGTGATAAAAATTCTTTCTGTTCCAAAATCCAGAAGGAGAATAATTCAACCATAAGCCTGTATGTATGCTGGGGTGCGAATGTGTGTGTAAATATTTATACTGATGTTTTCTCTGGAGGTCAGACTGCGATTTTGTGGCTGCCTGTATGGTTTCCCCTTAGCTGCTAATGAGGAGGGAATTGTGCTGGCAGCAGCCTACCCCCTGACAGTGACACATGCAGGGGTGCACATGGGTGGGGTGGCTGTGCTTGTGATCTGGGGGACGGTGGCAGAGTGGGGCTACCTGGGGACTCAGGGGGTCTCAAGGGGGAGGGGTATTGCTGGACATTAGTTACTGTGGCTGGGAAATAAATGTGTAGTTGTTTATCAATGCTGTCTAAGTGGCTGGTATCATAATTTATTTGTTGTATTGCTCATATCGACTCTGAATATATAGTACACTGGTTGTCCTGGATATCTGGATATGTGGTACACTGTGAGTTGCAATGTGTAATTAATAAGTAATTAAACAGCTTTGATCATGACTTGAATCAAACCTCATGAACTGAGATGGTTTTCTCCCCGCAGCAATAGCCATTGCAACAGGTGCTTTGTGCAGACAGCATCTCAGGAAGCAGTGACTTAAAAGCAAAATGCTTTTTGCTCTGCTCTGGCCTGCTACAGAAGCCAGAACATGCACTGCCTCCAAGACGGGAGCAGCCCAGGTCCTGCAGGAATGTGGCTTTTCAAAAATTGCCAAATTGCCATTTCACCCATCATTTGATTCTGACTCCTTTTGCACCATCACCCTTTTGCAGGAGGAGCTGAGAAGTGTGCGTATTTCCTGTTTTCCCTTGGTGAACTGATTTGCATCACTCCAAGCCTGTCTCTAACGGAGATGCTAATCCCCATGCAGAAGTGTCTTTGATGTGTGATTTGGCTAGGAGAAAATTTCAGTAGCCAATTTCAATTTTATTAGCTTACCAAATCTGGCTTTTGAGAGACTTCTGGTGTGTAGGTAATTGGAAAGAGCATAACCATAACCCAAGAACAGCTGCTGTTCCACCAAGGCTTGGGTTTCAGGTTGTTCTGAGTCCTTCAAAAACTCTACTTTAAAGAAAATTTTTGAGTTTAACAAAGGATTTTCAGCTTGTAAGGACATCAAATATCCATTTTTACTATGACCACAGGTCTACCAAAGCCTTTTTGCTGGAAATTAAACCTAAAGCCTTTTATCCAGCTTGACTGGAACCTGTAGGTTGTGGCATGCTAGCAGTCCTATAAATCATGGGTGCACTTTTCTAAGCCCATCTCTTATTTAACCATACTTTGAGCTGCTGCCTTTGTAAGAAATAGTGTAAAATCTTAAATGTCTGATACTTTGTTTCCAAAGAAAAAAAATCCATGTTGGCAACACTCAGCCTCTAAATTACACGGCAAATCTTAGCATCCTGTGGTATAACTCCTGCATTATATGTAAAGACATAATAAAAAAACTAGAGAACAGACTTTTAAAGTCCCAAGTGAAAAATTAAATATTAGAAGAAAGAATAATCCTTCTTTATCTCTCACCGCTCTTAAACTTAGCAATTACCTTTAAAAAAAGGGGAGGTGGTGTTTACTTCTGCATTTGGTAACGTGTACCCTTCTGTTCCTCAAAGGCAGCCCAGGATCTTTCAGCCTGATCAGGAGTGTCTCCTCATGAATGTGAGGTGTCCCTGCTATTATCTTTGTTGATTCAGTCCATAAAAAGGTGTCAATAACTTGAATATAAGTCAAGAGTGTACAACAGTGTCTCCTGCAGGTTTGGTACCTACTTAACCCCCATACAGAGAAAACTAAATGAGATGGACCTGAATTCTAACAGCATCAAAATTCATTGGCAGTTTCAAATAAAGTAAACCGATACCACTGATCTATAGAAGAGTTGATCATGATGATTAAAACTTGGTTTTGAAACATGTTATTTCAATTTCCTATGCTACTACAAATTACTGTTCGTGAATGTTTGACTGATCACTGAGCAGTAAAGGCTTATCACTAAATACATACACAAAATTTTATCAGTAGCATATTATTCCATTCTTTTCCTTTAAAATAAAATCAGTCACTTCTTCAGGGGCTGGAAAGGAAGCTATATACTAATTTCTAAACTTGAGTGGAGAATCATAGTAAAAGATAATTTGCCAGACAGCTAAAGAACTTCAGCTGATTGCTGGGGATGATGTGAAAGTATAAAATATTTCCCAATTTTACAATAGCAGGATGAATAATAAAAGAGGATGTTTCCAGTCAATTTGTCATTTTCCAGCCAGTACTTTTAGACTAGTAATGCCTTAGTTGTTTGCCTTGTTGTTGTTCCTGCTTAGTCCATATTCATTTCCAGTTCCTCCATTTCCCTAGGTGAATTCACTCTGAAAAAAATCTCCACTGAAAGACACAAATCAAGCTCAATAAATTCCATGCTAAAACTTCAGACTGCCTCAAGCACAGAAGTCTGATTTGCTTTATACCCTGCTTTATAAAACAAAAAATAAAAGGGCTATTAACCTCCAACCACGCAAGAGTAATGAAAAGTTTTAGCATAAGCTTTAATTATAAAAAATCCCATTTCTTTTGAATCTCTCTGTTATAATAATTTTTAGCAATGATGTTTGAAAATGCTTCTTTCTTCCCATATAGGATTCCTGCCAATATTTCTTATAAATGGAGAGGTTTTATATACTGGAAATGATGGATATGAACTATGTAATTTTATAACTGTTCTCAACAGTGTGTCAGGGGAAAAAATGCAAGTATGGCAGAAAATGCATGCTTAAAAAAGTAAGAATATTCAGAGATATTTAAATAAGACTCAGTACATAAGGAAAATAATCTTTCATTTTAGAATGAATTGACCTTTCATATTAAGACTGTCCTTAGTTCAAAATTGCCACTAAAATTACTTAAAGGAATTGCCTATTGCTTTCAATTTATTCATCACTGCTGAAAGTCAGAACTTCTAGACACAGCCAATATCAATTGCCTAGAAAAGAAATACTGTGGGAGATTTAAGGGACTGTGACTTCTTCCTCCACAAAGAGGGAGCTCTGAGTTCATTAGCACTCTCACTACACAGAATATTTTTATACCTGCGTGTGCTCAGAGAATAGGGCATGTCACACACGGCCATCAGCAGCTGCCAAACACAGTGAAAACAAAGACATTACAGTGAGCATTTGGGTCTGGAATTTTGCTTTTTCCTTCTTGTATGCAGCTTCTAAAGATGTATGCAGCCGTATTTGATGGAATATTGGCCAGCAGTGACCCCGCGCTGGAAATTCATCCATTCTCACAATTCATAGGTGTGACCAAGGAAATGTGAACTTAGATAGGGTGATATATGAAGGACAAATTATCACTCACAGCACAGATTAGCAGACTGTGTTGCTTTTATCAGATTAGAGACATAGCTACACAGGAGTCCATCCCCAAAAGCAGCAAAGCATTGCACTGGAGGCCTGTTATTCACCTGTACACAGGTGAAAGCACAGAAGTTCAGTAACATTTTGGTAAGCTAGAGGTAGAAAGATGAGACCTGTCCTCTTAAAATGATAGCTCCTGGGAAATTTGTATCAGGTGACGTAGTAGGGAAGGGGACAATTTTAATGGTGTCATGGTTTTGTCAATTCTTACTGAAAAAGGAAGGTCAAATCTTAGCCATAATATTGAACAAGATGGAGAGAAGGAAAAGTCACTCTGTGTGGTAAAGAAAAGAGGAGTGTTGATATAACAAACAAATACTGAAACATCTTCACCTTTCTTTTAGTGTATAATTTACTATATATGCTATATATAGTATATATATGTGCTATATATATTTTAGTGTATAATATATATATACATATATGCTATAGCCCATGCACTTACATACTCTATTTTCAGTGGGGTTGTTACTGACTGAATCACAAGGGAAAAATCAGTAATTTTTTATGCTCCTGGTATTTAATTTTTCTGATCCTTCCATTGTATCCAAACATTTCATCCATTCTTGTTTTTGTGGATAATGATTTCAAGAGGGATAGTAATTCACAGTGGGATGGGGTTTTTTCCCCTTTCATTGAAAAATCAAAACAAACCCAATGTGATCCCAACATTTTCTTTTTCACTGGTCTGGGAGACAGCCAGACCTTAACTATGGACGTTATTGCTGAGATTTATAAATCATGATCAAAAAGGGGGAAAAAAATGTCTCTGTTCCTGTTAATACATTGTAAAATACCAGGATAAGCAACAGCTTAAAAGACCTGTTAAATTGTTTGTACCACCAATATAGAGCAGAGTCCATTTAACCTTCCTTTGTCACAGAAAACTGTTCAGTCTGTTCTATTTGGCAGAAGGTAACAAACTGGGCAAAATACTGGTCTAGGTGCTCCAAAACCAATTTTGTAATAGTATCACTAGCAGAAATGGTATGTTCCTTTTATATGCAAGTTTCTCACAGATGAAGCATATAGGCTACATCCAAATAAGGGCAGAGCACTTCTGTGTATTGCAGGCAGTGGAATCCAAAACTGAAGACTTTTGCTCTGTTCCCCCACTGACCTGAAAATTCTCTTTTTATTTCTTAAATTCCTGCAGCTGCTTCTTATGCTACCCAAACCTCATGGCTAGGAATGAGGCATTACATTAGGTTAGTCAATGAGTCAAAGCAAGGTACATTCTCTCTCTTTAAGAAGAATTCCTGCTCCTTAGAAATAAGCTATAAAGCAAGTTATTGCCACAGCTGCTGATGTTCTGTGCCTTACTTAGCCTTGAGGGATTCAGGGACTTACATAATGCTTATTTATGCCCCTAAACACAAAACACCAAGCCACGCCGTGTCTCCTTTTTTTCACAGCACAGAAGTAGCATCAGTTTTGGGCAACATGCAGTGCCCTCTTGACCTTCTTATGAGGCTAATATTCTTAGACTTAGGTATCCACATATGGAATTCCATACAATATCAGATGCTTACGTTTCCACTGCTGTCAGTGGAGTTGGAGAATGCTTGAGCTGGCCTGTCTCTGAGTGCCTGCTTTAGGGTGAACTTCACTTGTGTAGTTTTCCTGAGCTGTTGGGAGCAGATCTGACTGGATGAGAGGTTTGGTACCTTGGGCACCAGAAAAATAAAAGGCCACAGGAGTCACAAGGTTAGAGAATTTGCCTAGGAAAATAGAGCTCTCACTTCTTTGGCTTTTCTAGTTTTGTAGCAAGTACTGTTCAGCTTGAGAAACAGGGCTCCCTGCACTTAGAGGGATGCTCTCAGATGAAAAAAAAAAAAAAAAAACAGGCAGCCTTTTTTGTCTTCTTTTATGCCAGATTTATTAGCTGTTGTGTCTGATCACTTTCTGATCAGTTTTATTAACTGATATGAGTAGGACTTGTCTAACAGAGCTCTTTTATTCTACATTTCCTCCTTGGAACAGATTTATAAGCAATCAAATGTCTCCTATCTGGTAAAAATAAAATGCTTTTCACTTCAAGTGAAAGTTGCAGACATTCATGAACAGCTCACAGTTCCCAAATCAATTCATTTCAGTACTGGAACAGCCTCTGAGAAACCTCTGTCTCCTGTAGACAGAACTGTAACTTCATAGTGGTAACTCCACTGTGAAAATAGAGTTTGCCAGGGTGAAATTGTTGAATTCAGTCTTTGTTTCAGACCACAAGTATACTATTTCATGTACTAGATGCCAAGGAGCTCAATTATTTATTACTTTATAGTTTAAACTGGAAAATTACCCAGATTACTTATCTATTCTCAAATACTTGAACAAATGAGGAAAGCAGGGGAAATTTATTAGAATGAGTAAATAACTAGTGAATGGAGAGTTCTTTCTCAAAAAATTGTGGTCAATATCCTAGATAACTTTGATTCCTTGGCTGGTTCAGATAGTATCTAATACTCATGTCAACTAGAAATATGGCAAGGATACTTCTCTGTTTGGTTTTGTATTGTTTATTATTGCACTGTGGTACGCTTATAGAGCAAGGAAGTGAAAGAGAACAGAAATCCAGAGAGGCTTGAGAAAAAGAAGTTTTCAGCTAGTAATGTTAGTTTGAACATTTGTTAACTTTAGATGGGTGAATAAAACTTCAGTCCATATTATAGCTTAATCTAGTCAATCCTTGGAAAATGGAACAGTTTTTCAGTCATTATCTATTTTTGCATCAAGATAATTGTACATGCTTTTTTCTTTGCCAAGAGTGACTGTTGAAAAAAAAAAAAAAGAAAAAAGAAAAAAGCTTCTCTGCAGAAACAGTAGCCCTAACTTGCATTAAGGAAATGATCTTTAAAAACACTTTTCTCTCGTTCAGATTACAGAAAGGAAGATGTAGTTTAGCTAACACAAAAAGATGTAAAACATAGTTTCTGCAGTGGGAATATCAGCTTATTTTGATATGTTCAGCATTCCAAAGAACCTTTTTTAATTCATAGTGTGTGTCTACAAAAAGCCTGGCTGTGAGAGCAGTGCTGACTCATTGTGCAGAGCTTATGGCCAATCTGGGCAGACACATCAGCTTTCTGAGGGGCAGAAATGTCAATTTTAACAGAGTCTGGGGTTGTTTCCAACCACTACCAATTCTTATTATCAGCAGGCTTTTTCTCTGCCTTTCATCCACAAGGATTTTAATGTCTGGAAAGCTACAACTGCTTGTCTCAAGGCTTTCTGCATCTAGCTGCTACTTTATTCTAACTGCTTGTAAAGTAATGATGTTTCTGACTTTATCCAGAGACCCAAATGGAAGATCCTATTGAGCCTAAGTTTGCAAAATCCTTACAGATCAAGGAACTTCTTTCTTTTATAGACAGATAATGCATATTAGGATATGTAAACAGATTAAATCTCTTCAGCCTCTCTTCCACAATGCTTTCAGCTGTTACAAAACTTTGCTTTAATGCGAAATACCTATAGATAGCATTTTGATGATACTTTTTATATCAAAGCACAAGAAATGAAAGCTCATGATTCAGAAAATGACCATCATGGTTTTAGGAATTATAATAATAATTAGTAAAGTTTGACTGAAATGATTAGCCTCTTTCAGTGACCATTCACGGCAGAATTACCAATGGTTTTCTACCTAGTAGAATAAGCTTGAACAAAAAGTTACTGCCTCAGAGAATTTTAAAGAAATCCTTTATCCTCTGTTCACTGAGAATGATACTACAGTCATGTCGATTACAAATAGTTTGTTCACCTGCCTTTGAAGAATCAAGTCCCTGGAGGATTTGATTCTCAAAGAAGTGTGAGGACATTTGTGCCTGATTGAATGAAGGCAGTGTTGCCTATTATTCAAAGATTATTTCCCTTTCCTATAGAAGGGACATATAGCTAGACAGCTGACAAGGATTTGTGAAGTTATTAGCAATAGCACAAAGTCTCCTTGACTTACAGGTGGGCATCCAATTCCATTTTCACTCACATACTGACAGTATAAAGTATTATCAATACCTACAAAGCTGGCCCAGCCTGTACATATTCCCCTTTCTGGTATTTCTCTGAACTCCTTCTCACCCTAGTATTTCATTTCCTTGCCAGCTTCCCTGCCAAAACCAAGATTTCTTGATTTTAATAAGGTTTACCATCTTTCTAAATTATGCCATAATGTTTAGGTCATGGGTTGATCCAAACTCTCTTTCTCTCCTGACTCCAGAAAAACAAAAACTCTTTTACATCAGGTTTTGTTGTCTTGTTATGTGACATAGCCCTTTATTGAGAGGAGAACCTCAGGAGTCCAAGGACACTTAGTAAAGATACAATGGAGCTCATCTGAGAGCTGCTGTTATGTGTGCAAATGGGTCTGCCTATCCTAATCCTTGGCGTTTAGCTCCCACCCAGAAACTGATGCTTTTGTGACTCCACCATGAGCTGGTTCACCAACAAACTGGAAAGTAACCTAACAAAAACACTGAATATTTTTCTGAGGTTTAACACTGTTTGGTCAGTTTAGATTGGCTCATTATGAGGTTGCACAAGAGCCGAGAAAAGGGAGATGGTGGGAGTCTGCTGCCAGGGACAGGCAAGGGATGGGATCACTTCGCCATGAGACAGACTTAGCCAACTTTGTACTTGGAACATGATGCCAAATCCCTTCATATTTAGAATAATAGGACCTCGGGGATTATTAAAGAATGTTTAAACAGGTAGTTTACAACAGATCTGATATTTGATTCAACTATTTAATTGGACTATTGCATTAAGCTGTTTTACAATGCTCCAGTTTTATTTGAAACCATGGCATCTATTTATGTCTTATATATGATGTCTGCAAGACAAATTTGCAATTTTTATATAAGTTGCTAGACTTTATCAGAAAAATCAATGCCTCGCAAAGATACTCAGGAGTTTTCTTGATCCGCTTTAGAATGCTGATTTATTAGCCAAGAGCATGAAAAATACCATCGACTTTCAAATACACATTATGTCTTCTCACTGCAAAAAAATCAAATTCTCAAAATGGAATACACATGTCAGTCACAAAATTAAGTTTTGATTTACACAGTTTCCAGAGAACATCGGTCTTCATTAATGAAAAACAGTATGGCTAAATCTTCCTTACTTTTCTTATATAATTAATCTTATTATGACTTGTTCTGACATTCCTGAAAAGACTTAACATGATTTCCAAAGCCCCTGAATCAGTCTCAAAATTATTATTTTTCTTTTTCTTCAGAGAGAATGTGATGAAAGATCTTTTAAACTGAGCAAGTAATTAGAGCTTTCAGTCATAAAGATTAATGGACATATATTTTTAATGGCTTCATCATGTGATATTTGTCCCTAAACTAAAGCAACCCCTAGCCCAACCCTAAGGAACAGAAAAGAGAACACTACAGAGTATTTGGCAATCTATAACATTTGACTACAGCTTTCCAAGTTGCTCTATTATGGAAAATGCAATGTGTGAGAGAGCAACGTTTCCTGTGAAATTTCTGTTGTTTCTGCTGCTAGTTTCTGCTGGTCAGGAACTGAAAGAGAAATCTTTATATTCACAAGCTTTGCAAACAGCAACCTGAGACTTTAGGTTTATTCTCACTAAGTTATCAAGAATAAAATCAGTCTTCATTTCCACACTTTCCAAAGCCAAGTTTACATCACTGATTTCGAAAAATTTGTTCCTGGCTTCTGTTTTTGTGAATTAAGAGGCAAACAAATGCAACCAATTTTATTTAATCTTCCTGCTTCATACAGTTTATATTTTTTTCTTTCTTCCTGTCTACAGAAGTATAGAAACCTGTTTGGAGACAGCAAATGCTTCCAGACAAGTCTGTGGCAGAGAAGGAAACAATAAACATCAAAAACTATACAATGTCAGTATGATAATTTCATGCCATCACTCCAGACTTTACTGCACTTCCAGACACTTTTACAACAGTGCTGACTGACAGTATTTTAACACAGTTACAAATTGTTTATTAGACTTCCAGCTGTTCTGTACAGAGTAAGTGGGAAGATGATAAAATTGTATCAAAGTTGTTACATATTAATTTTTTTGGTTTGGTTTGGTTTGGTTTTTTTTAGCTACTATTCTTTTGAGGGCTAATCTTACCAAAGGAGAATTATGCTATTCCCAAGGGAGTTACTGTGTGCAGAATGCAACTACTGAAACACTTTTGTCTCTTAGGTCCTACAATGGATGTGTTTTTGCATTTTCCTGCGTACAAGTGATGGTGAATACAAGATTTGGTGGTAATTCGTCCTAAAACACCAGTCATGCACTTCTACATTTTGCTTAAGTATTGTGCCCTGAACAAGTTGCTGGCAGCTATACAGGTTGTAGGCCTGGATCTAAAGGTCACAACTGACAGCTGGATACTTACTACTTTCATCCTCGGCTGCAAGTCATTGCTTAACTGCCACTTGTGCCTTTGAAAATATGCCTCTTAGGTGTTTTGCTGAATCAGAGACTACACGTGGTCTAGCTCCCTCCATAGAGTAGAGGGTGAAATGTGTACCTAAAGGCTTCACAGGATTAAGAAAACAACTGTTTTCTGATACATAACTCTCTTTCTTTGCTGTATGTAACTTCAGTGAAGATAAAATGTTACTCAGCTCCGAGAGATAACAGAGAATAAAAATGGTATAAAAAAATCCTTGCAGGACAGTGCAGGAGTACATGTGATCCCACTGCTGCGAGATATCTCAGGGAACAGCAATAGCTTACTGAAATCAAAGGAATCTTAATGTGTTGCTAGTCTTGCTGGGGAAAAAAACCAGAAGTCATATTATTCAGCTGCCATTGACTGATCTTTGTCAATTACACAAATAATGAGATGTAGACCTTCACTGCAGGGAGAACAGTTGAGGTTGTGACATTCCTACAGCCTATTGCTTCTACCTGTCTTAGCAGGTCCTGCAAGCTGGTGGGTCAAGAAACCCTGGGGACTCCTAACCACTTTCAAAGTTCAGATATTAGATGTGAATAAAATATTTGAAAAATTTATTCACAGAAAAAGACCTGGTAACAATATTTGTATTAGGGAAATACATTTGGTGAAGAAAGGACAAGACTGTAACAATAAACAAAAACATTCCTGGAGTTTGAAGAAAGTAATTTAGATATACTTTCTCCAGTGCTGAGTTCGTCTTCACTGCTGTCTATTAGCACTTTCTTATTCATTGTTGCTATTCTTCTTTTCCTGATCATATGCAAAAATCTCCCTCTCTTTCACCACGTTCTACTTCAAGAATTTGGCATTTTAGACCCCTTGCAGATGTCCAGCCCATCAAATAGTCACAAATGTCTGGTCTCTATTTCATATTACTTATTTATCATGTACAAAAATCATCCCATACTTGAGTTTTTCATAACCAAAATATCCATATTATACTTATTTTTGTTTTAATCTGTAGAGTATGTTCAAATAAGCAGCACAAATTGCATTTTTGTATTCTGAATTGCAAATTGAGACCTGAATGTGAGGGTTTTTTTTTTTCCTTTCTTCCTCAGTCAAAAAAAATGCTCATATTCATTTTTGTCATACGCTTTGTCATATCTTGACAAATATGAGCTCCAATTTATGAGCTCAAATTTTGATTACTCAGCTTCAGTTGAGACTATTTCTGTATTTTGGGGTTAGCAGATGATTTATTTCTTGTAGTTGGTGCAACTGTCAATCTTACATCATTCATTCATATTTACCTGGTCTTATTAAGATGCTTTCATGGTTTCAGTTGGGATAGAGTTAATTTCTTCTCAGCAGCTGCTACAGTGCAGTGGTTTGGATTCCAAATGAGAATGGTGTTGGTAACACACTGATGTTTTGTTTCTCTTTAAGTCATATGTATTTTAACTCAAGGATTTTTATTTTTTTTCTATTTCATGCTCTGCCAGTGAGTAGGTATGCAAAGGAAACTGGTAAGGGAGCACAGCCTGGACAGTTGACCCAAACTGGCCAAAGGGATATTCCACACCACCGAACGTCACCCCTGGTACATAAACTGGGGGGAGTTACCCCGAAGGGAGGCCGATCTGGATTAGGGAAGGAGGTGTCTGGCATAAGTCCGTGGGTGGTGAGGAATTGCATTGTGCATCACTTGTTCATTTATTATTCTCTTTCCCTTTTTTTTATCATTATTATTATTTTATTAGTAGTAGTATTATTTTCATTTACCATTATTACTGGTTTTTACTTTGTTTTCATTTATTAAACTGTTCTTTTCTCAACCTTTAAGTTTTACTTTGATTCTCCTCCCCAGTCTAAGAGGGTGGGGGGAAGAGAGGAGGGCTGAGCAAGTGACTGCATGGTTCTTAATTTCCAGCTAGGCTTAAACCATGACAGGTGACAAAAAAGTTTCTGAGTAAGACCACATAACAAATGTTCAAAGCAGTAAAATATCAGCAGTGACTTCTCCTCTTGTTACATTATTGGCAACCATAACAATGCAAAATATTATTCCATTAGTGATCAGCTTTGTGAACATTCACAGTAGAAACATTAAACACTGTCTACTATAATTTTTATTTTTATTATATAGACACAAAGTGGTATTTAGTATAAATACATTATGAAATAAATAGGGGGGTTTAAAATTATTATAATTCTGAGTGGGACATAGATCAAATGGAATAAGAGATGGAACCATCCTGTTTTCATTAATAGAAGTTGTTTCAAGGTGGTAAGTTCAAGGTTAGATTTTTCTAGTATTGTTTTTCTGAGCATTATATGGCCATATTTGCACACTGCTTGGAATCAGTGTGTTAAGGCAAGAACTCTAAGTCTTAGTCTCTTCTGGCTTGTGCCAGAACAAGTACTGCTCAGAGCAGTGAACAACAAATGGGCACAAAATGCAACTAGATCAGCATGACAATGTTATGGACCCATTTTGCAGAAGAAGGAGTCGTTTGCAAGTCAAAGGATTGAAAAAAGTCATTCTTCTTTATGTATACTTCGAAAGCCTAAGGACAGTGTTGTTAACTAAAATTACTGACAATAACAAATGTCTTCTGAAAGTAAAATAATCTTTTTCTTCACTTCAGTCAATCTTACTAAAATACCTAACAGTGAGGCTTTTTGGTATCTAAATATTGTTGGTGCTCTCCAGACCATGCATTATCAGAGTGTTCAAAAACATTGCAAGATTTTAAGAAAGGGAGCATAGCTCAGTCTACCATACATTTAAAATTTGAAAACTTGATAAAATGAAAAGTGCAAGATTTATCATAGTGGTACTTAGGTTTATTCCCCTGGTGGAAGGGGGGTGGCATCTCTCCTGCAGTACTTCTAATTTTCCACTGACCTCATCCTAGAGTGTGAGTCAGTAAATGTGTTTCTCCATCAGAAGACTCAGTCTTCCTGCAGAGTCTGCTAAGCCAGTACCACTTGTGATGCACTACTACAATGGGGGGAATTACCAAATCCTATGTAAACCCTCAAATAAAGACAGTGGATGAAAAAGTCAAAAAGGCCAAACACATAGAAACATGCTTATTCATATGTTGCCTTTCCTTGAATGTTGCCCAGCTTTTTCACTTTTATGTGTCCCAAGCATCACTGGATATGACTTTGCACAGGTTTACTCCACCTCAGTTTGAACAACTCAGCCATTGCTATAGGCCAAATCAGAGCAGAACTGACAAGCTTTGTGGTTTAGTCCTTATATACATTCTTTCAGAATGGCCATTACCTTGAACCCCTCAAGAAAGATACCAGTCACAAGGTAAATGTCAAACTTTCTGGGATCTCAAATTTCCTGTCAAAATGTCTGCATCTTATGGTTTCACAATGCAGAGCCATGTTTTCCCTCTGTCAGATATACTTGTTGATCAAGAGATGTAATGGAGCCTTTCACTGTGTTTCTGCTGCCTAGCATTTTTTCATGCAATTTTCCAGGCAAACGACCTATGGCAACACCTACTCACACATCATGCCAATGCCAGACCTGCCTTTTGTGTACATATCCATACTCACACAGCAAATCCAACTACTACCAGAGCCCAGGCACACCAAACACTCATCCCAGTGAGTGAGCATCAAGGCAAACATGCCTGTTTTGTAAATCTTGCTGTGATTTACACAAAGTATCAAGTTCTTCTGCACTGTTAATATTGGGAATGCCTAAAGAAACGCCAAAAAAAGCCAAATTGCAAATAAACAGGAAATGTCTAGGTAAAAAATTAAACATCTTCTGGATAATGCATTGTTGTATTCAGGTGTAAATTTCCTCCATTTTTGCATTCAGGGATACAATCGCTGCCTTTTTTTTGTGTGGCAAACTGTTGTAGAGCTACTTCTTTTCCCCCTTTAAAACCTGAATATAGAAAATAATCTCTACAATGAAGTCAGTACCCAGAGAAGCAAAACCGCCATCTCTATATAACATTAAATCTGATGATAGAAAACTCAACATCTCACATTCCATTTTCTTTGCAGTTTGGGCCAATAGTCTTGTGGTATGAGCATCCTGTATGGAGCAAAATCTATGCTTTTATCTGAATCTCAGATATCTTATTTCTAGGGCAAGGTGATAACCTACTATTAAGAGTTCATATGGAGTCCTTACTATAATTTCCTATTGTTTATCACTAATGTTTTTGAACTAAATGTTTCAAAATTTATAATCTTATCAGCATTACACAGTATCCTCGCCTGATCTGCAGAGACATTAGATCTTTCAGGAAAACACCTGCACAATTTAGTCTTGATTTTGTACAAACCAAAGTATATAAATTGTAAAGAATGAATAGCCAACAGCTGAACTGTATTTTGTACATTTGTGCCCATTCTTTCACTTTAAAGTATTTGTAATTATGTCTCTTCAAACTCAAGAAAGATGTGGAGAAAGTAATAGTGAATTCTCACTGTAGTTCCTCTTTGTATAAGAATCAAGGACATAAAAAGAAATATCAGGTAATTGCCCCAAAATGATTGTCTCATCAATGCCTCAACTATGAAAACTTACACTTAAAGTGATGAAAATAACACAAAATTATACACATAAGAAGGTAATTGCATGTAACAGGAAAAATACTCTTTCACAACCATAACTATAGCAGCACCTTGCAGTAAAATATCTATTTTATAGGTATGGTATTATTCAATAACAACAACAAAAAAAGTCATCTAAATGTCTATCAGCATATAACAGTACTGAAAACGACAGTATAAAAAGAATGTATTTCTCTTTCTCACTGAGTTGAACCTGAGTGCCAGGAGGGGATTCAGCTTCAGATACCGACACTGTCATCAAGGCATCTTTGTGTGGGTATCTGCACACAAGGGACATATTTCAGCCCCCCCCCGCTATCAGAGGTCTAGTCAAAGCAGAGTGATTCAACTAATGCTTCAATAGACAGTAGCATTTGATCAACTGAATCGTTGCTTTAGCTATATCTTGACAAATAATTAAATGTCATTGCCTAAACTTAATCATCTCATACTGTTTTGGATGCATTACAACATTGCCCTGGTCTTCTGCTTAGCCCACCAAAGAATACAGGTCTTAAGGCTCAGGTACTACAGGGTGCTTGAAATGGCATGAGATGCCCATATTTAGAGAACTGCATTTGTTTACTCTATCTTTAGGAATTGAAACAGTAATCATGTTTTATTCAGTTTAATGTTTATGCTTCAGTTTGCTCAGACAGATCTTTCTCCTCTAATCATATGAGGGACCTGGATAGTTAGTTAGGTTTTCCCTTAGTCCCCAGACACTTAGGCCTAAGCATCTCCATTGTGAATAAAAGAACAAATCATAAAGTCATAGAAATATGTCCACCAGATTTTATACTCATAAGGCTTTATTTTAATGCAATGAGAATAAAGAGCAGTTTACTTTATACTACTTCTTGTTAATGCCAGTTCATGAATATGTAATAGATATAAGACCAGTGGAGACATTCCTTTAAGAAAAGCACAATATGAAATCCATATTTTATATTGGAAGAACCAAAAATAGTGAATCATCCAGCAGAACTGCACTATGACCCCTCTAAGAGATGTGAGCATTACATTCATTGTACACATTCACTTCCTTTACTTTGTTTTATTCATCACACCTTTTAGTCAGAGAAAAATTATAATTTATATTGAATCAGTGCTGACATGTGGCCATTAAAGGTCTGCATCAATAATAAAGGACAAATTCTTACCAGGGATAATTCACTGAATGTTTAGCAGAAATGATGTATTGAGCTTGATTTTAGATTACAATATTAGTAATATGTATATTCAGTTCAGAACTTGATTCCCCCTAACCTGAGAATGCAGCCAAGGCCTCTCTAGGACTCTGGCTCACTTTAATAGTACAGGTCCTATGAGCTGGACAAATTCAGAAACCAGATGGAGGAACAGTGGCACGGTAACTTGTTTATCTTGAAATAGCTCTAATCCCATGAACTGATCACACCGATAATTAGGATACTTCTTGATTTGCCTTGAACTACCCATGCAGCCTGCCCTTCCCTGCTGTGTCATACCCTGAGATCAGCAGTGGCCAGCTACCTTATGTGTCTTTGTTTTTAAGCAGGAACTTTTTAGGAGTCAGTCAGCTGGTCTTCATCCTTTCTGAGCTGTTTGCAGGGAACAACTCAGAAAGGACATGTTTTGGAGAAGGACTAAAAGTCAGGGAAAAAAAATATGGGATAACTGTTAGCTAGTAGTTGCACAATTAATATATTATGAGCATATTAAATGTACCTGAAAGGTAAATAGAAACACAATAATTCCTAATGCTTTGTCAGTTAAAGTTTGAATAATTATTTATGATAATATTTTTACTGTTGAGCTGCGATATTCAATTGCACATTTATTGCATTTCTTTAGATAGTCAGACATCGGTGTGGCTTTAAAAATCTTAGGGGTTTTTTTTCAGATTCTCTGTGCTTCCTAGTGAAGAAGTATATTCAGTTTCCTAATGTGTATTCAATTTCATATTTCCTAATGAAGAAGTACTATACTGCAATATAATTACGTCTCCTTTAGCAATTACAATATTAACCTTGACCAAGGAAATGCCTTTAAAAATCATTTTCATGTGTCTGATATCATGGTGCCATATTCTAATTAGGCAAACAAATGAAATTTCAATTGTGATGTCTCTGACAAAGCAATAACAAACATGACATATTATGGAAATTACTCTTCTCCTCTGAAAATAGTCCAGAGCAAACTCCTTCCCTTCTTCAAGAGCCTGTCAGATTCTCTCATAAGAAATGTTCATACAATGATTCTCTTCTTTATTACATTTCCATATCACTGAATAGTCTTTCTTCCCCCTTTCATAATTTCTTAACATTGGTACAACAGATGTGATTGAATGTATGGCAAAGTGACATTAAGAAAGTGATTTGTTTGTTTCTAGAATGTTTTAAGGAAATTAAAGTGTTGAAAAAGAAAAATGGGCTAAAAAAAGCAAAAAGCTGATATCAGGGCTCCAAGAGCACTGGTAGGAATTAATTGCTCTGTACTCAGTAAACAATGTTAAGTCATGTTTTTCTAATTTTATACTTAGGCATTTCTGATCACAATGGTTAGTAATATATATGCATCTACTTTTTTTTTTTAAATGGTAGTCTTCTTGGAAATGTTTTTTGCTACTCTGCCACCACAGTGATTTCCTCTGGATGCCCTCTCTATTCCAGATTTTTTTAATTCATTTTAATTAGGAAAATTGTTTTGCCCCATTTCACTTTGTCTGTCATTTTTCCATTACATAGAGCAGGTTACACAATAGCCTTTTCTGTGCCAATATATTTTTCAGATGCAAATAGGCAGATTACAGATGAGAGGCAAAAAGGATGCCTTTTGTGAAATCCAAAAACTTCTCACAGCCTTTTCTTTCATCAAAGCTATTAGTCTTCCAATTAGCCCAAAAGTGACAGTTTCTGTGCCTCATACTAACTTTCTATTCTTTTGCATTTCTACTTTTCATTTTTATTTCACTTCAATTCACTTGACTTTTGAACAGGTTTTTCTTTGTAAATTCAGTGCATGTGCTATACTTCTTGTTTTTTTACTTGAAGCTTTCTCAATCTATGGTAACTCTTTAACAAGCAAAACACTCAAAGATGTTGATATTACATTAGGTTTCAATGCCTATATATTTGCCAGAAATTCCACACCATAGTTTATCAGATTCCTCTCTGTGTGAAAATTTTGAAAAGCACATGCAGCATTTTTTTTCTCATTTAAAAATATAGAACATCTCTGGGGGAATTCTACCAAACTGTAGAGATAGAAAATAGAATAAAGATAGTATACCTTGTGTTCAGGGCTTTTTTACTTCAGTGTAACAGATAAAAATAAGGAGGAGCCAATGATTTATGGCTTCTTCATTGAGCACTGCTTCCCTATGCTGTATATTGATGGTTGGTAGTTGGTGGTAGGAGTGGAAATCATCTGTTTGAAAAGTGACTACGTTTTTCACTAGTGTCCATTTGTCTTGCTTTATTCCAAGTGTCTTGCATTATTTTCAGTTATCTTGCTTTTTTTTTTATTTCAAGTGTTCTTGTCCTGTATTCATCACCATATTATTCTGGTATATGTTAAGCCTGGAGACTACATGTGTGCCACTTGCTCTTTAGTAGGAAGTCTGGAGCAGAATTAGTTGCTCTGCCTGACCATCTTTTATCCAGAAAAAATGTTACAATATGCATGTTGGTATTTTAAAAAGGGGGAAAGTCCAAAAAGTGCTGTGTGCACTAAAGTATGATCATGTTTTAAATCCTGCTAGTTCTCAGGTGAGGTGGTTAGTTTGTGAATAAGTTGTGTGATCATCTGTGGACAGGAACACTACATTCTACAGGATTTTTATTGTGTCTTTAGCTGCATACAAGCAGCTATGGAATTGGGGAATATTCCCCCTCACCGCCTTATTTTGTCATATTTGTTTCATCTTAGGAGACAGCAAGTAGTGCTTTCACCTCCATGAATAATATCACAAATCTTGCTGACATGCATTAAAAAGTTTTCATGGTCTCCTGTGGCACTATTCTGAAGTCTTTGGAAGACTTACCATTTCCCTTAAATTTAGTGGGTGCAGCATAATTGACTAAAATAGTGTATTCTTTTGTTTCTATTGGTGCCCAAGAGAATGTGAACCAAAAGATAAGGTAAGTTAAATAGTACTGATAAAAACATAAACATAAACAGTATGTCATAATAAGAATGAGAACAATACTTCAGGGTAAGAAAAGAAGAGAGAGGAAGGGGAAAACGTGAGGTAGTATAGGCGATACAAAACAAAAGCTCAAAGGATACAAGGAGAATTTAGATAGAAGATATTGCAGGGAAGGTCTGGAAAGACAGAGAAGTTTTAGGACAAATCAGTGGAGAAGATGTCTGTGTTGTAGAACGTACAGTCAAATTTGCAGTGAACACTTCATGTCAATACAAGGTAATCAAAAGCAATTTTTCCAAACCAAAGTTAATAGAAATATTCTTGGTGGCTATACTTTGCCAGCTGACATAAACCATGGTTACATAACCAGAGAAACTGGGAGAGGAATAGATAGAATCAAGGCTATATCTGAAAAATATAATTTATAGAAAACAAACAGAAAAAGAGCACCTTATTCCTTTATTATATATCAGAATAATGAAATTTATTAGCTTGCCTACATTAATTTAAATTTATTTATTATGGCAAAACTTTATTCAGCATTTTGGTCAGACAAAATCCCACACTTACCCCTCTTTTGAACTAAAACCATTAAATTTAAGGAGAAATGAAAAAAAATGAGAAGATTAAAAAAAAAATGAAAAAGAAGATAGAAAGCCACAGAGGAAAGAGAAGGGACAATTAGGCATGAACTCATATATTAAGTATACATACTTTTTTACATGAATATGGGATGTTGACTATTCCAGCCAGTCACATAGTTGCAGAAGGCACAACCTCCCCCTGCACACTCTGGTGATAACAGTAATGCATGTGAGATGGCGTGACTGCTGCCAGGACTGCAGCTACTTCTTTTGGTGAGGAACCCTGAAAAACTACTTCCAAAACAGCCTGGCAGGAGCCCACAAAAAATAAGAATTGAATGAGAGCGAAAAGTGCATCACAATACTTTTTGTATTCTGCCTCGCAGAAATTCTATATGGAGAAAAAAATCAGAATAGAAAACTGGGCACATCTATCTAGCAAGCTGGTAGATAGAAAGACTGGAGTGTCTGTGCAAGTTCAGGAGCCCTCTATAGTTGATTGGTGGGTATTTTGATAGAGTATGGGTAGTATACCTTCTGTAAACAAAATAGTCTGATTAATTTTCTAAGAAGCTTCAAATCTCTTAAAAGCTTATGACAGAGTTTCATAATTTAAATCAGAAAATCAGAGTGATGGTCTAGCTTGAACAAAATAATTCACAGTCTTTCTCCATTATCTGTTACACTTCCCATGTAGTCTTTTTTAGGAGGCTGAGTAGAATTTTCATACCAGCTTTCATTGCTGACCCGTGTAATTGCCTTTAGTCTTATGTTAGGTGAAAATCCATCTTTTGAGTCGCCTGATGACAGAAAGGCAGATTTGTTTCCCATTGTTGCAAGCAACCTTTACCAGAAAGAAATCACTAAATCACTAGCAGGTATTCTGCTAGTGATTCTGATTTACTCAGCCAAAAAAAACGAAATGGGAAATACCACATTTAAACTTCTTCTTTTTCCATAAACCAGCTTTTTTATCAGCTCTGAAGTGGATGTGTCTGCGCTCATAATAAAGTTTGATAAAATACAGTCTTATTGACCTGAACAAAGCTTTTGCTGTTTTTTCTGTTCATCATTCATAGCAATATCTGTAGAGAACATTAGGGCTTTTTATATTTTTAAATTAAAGGTCTTTCTACAGAAAACCTATCAACACTTCAGCTATCTCCATGACTTGTCCATACAGTCACGTTATTTTAACATATTCATGCTATTTGCATATTGATTTATTTGCTATGAAAGGTGGGATCTTTAATCATTTTTTCTTTGCAGGTAGGAAAAAATCCACCTACAAAGAGGAACATTCAACAACAACAACAGCAATTATTTCAGTACATCAGAGTTCTTGGACCTAGTATCCTGGAATACCCTTGCCTATCACTTTTTTGAGGATTCACTAGATATCAGGAGAGCTGTTATATTTAGTTGCTTATCTCCTTTTGACTGCAGTGCAGTACTTGCAAAGATGTCTTTCATTTTGAGGCTTAACACGTTAAAGGCTTCACCTGATCTGAAGGTGTTTGAGGATGTAAAGGTCTTGCATAGAATAAATGTCTTATCTAAAAATAGCATTACATTTCTGCGTAGTCGTTCATTCTGTGTTGCTCTACACTGTACATAAATTAAGGCACAAAGAGAAAGTGAAGGCCTGTCTTCACACTGGCAGGGGGAAGAAATCTCAAAGCTTAAAAAGAAAATCCTTTGACATTCTTACTCAAAATCTCCCCAGTATGTCCAAATACTGCATTGAATAGAAGGTGGCAGGAGGTATTCTTCAAAGACTTAGGTGGAAAACAGAAAAAATGAAAGCTGTAGTGTTGTGCTGAATAACAGATATAACAGCATAGATTAAACTTCAGTAACTCATTGAATATTCACTTTCATTCTGTGAGTTTTAAATAAGGCCTTTAACCCAAGACTCTTCTGTGATTAAATCTTTAGTGTACATTCACTTAATCTCCTAAATAACTAATTCCTAAAATTTTGGGAAATAATGGATTGCTAGAATAAAATTATTAAGCTAGTAGATTAAAGGAGAAGAACCAAGTAACAATTACCACCATGGGCTGTATTGAACACAACTATGAACTAGCAATGACAAACCACTGGACAACAGTCTGCTTGCCTATGTTATTTGTATATCTCAACAATAAGGAAGTGTGTCACTTAAATATCTACCCACTGCAGTTCTTTTCAAGTCACGAAAGCTTTCTGTTGCCCAATCTGAAAATAATCCCGAACATTCCTTCTTGTAATACCAAAAGTTCGAGCCAGATCTTCACATATAAAAAAATGCCTAATACTGTGCTATGAAGTTATCATCTGCAAGTTGTATATAGCTACCATTCCAATGCTCATAAAGCACACTCTAGTTAAGGAAACTTTTCCCTGCATACCCACAATTTTCTCTATTTTCATAGCGATGCTTATCTTTATTTTATTTACAGCTAAATGTATAACTTAAAGTTGTATTCATTTCATACTGAAAAAGGAGAACCTGTAGGAAGACCATAATACTCTGAAGGTGTAGGACGGGCTTCTGAATGGCTTGCCAAAGTTGACTGGGAAAAATTCTGGGCCATCATAGCAAAGCAGAAACATAGGGTTAAGGTTAAAGCTTGTTTATAATACAGCACTGATATCTTACCATCAGTGTTAAAGAAATGAGGACTTACTTCCTTTCCAGTCTATTATTTCTTCTTTCTTTTATTAGAACTGGAGGTATTGACAACGCTAATCATAAATTTTTCACTCCACAATAAGGATGGAGAGGACAGCATTACAAATATTTAGGAGTTTCATTTCTATGATTTCAGTGGTTTGCTGTATTGAGAGTAGGCAAACTACGAGAGAGAAGAAGAGAAAGGAAGGGGAAAGGTGAATATAGGGAAATTTCGGTACTTTTAAAGAATTGGAAAGACAATTACTTCCTCCAGATGCTGTTTGTGAAGGTGTTGCTTATAAAATACCAGATAAAATAATATCTTACATATAGAACAATCTTGAAATTCCAGCATCTGAAGTCTTTCCAATTAAATGCTTTTGTGAATCATAAATTAATTGAAAAGATGAAACCAGCAACACAGTCCTAAAAATTACAGTTATATGGCAGACACCTCCAGCCTGGGAAAAAGAAGGTAATTTAATGACTTGCCATCATCCTGCCCACTTTCTCTCTCAATATTACGATTTGCAGTAGCGAGTAGGATGGAGGGGGAGATTATTTTTCCTAATCACCTTCATTTTACTTTTTTTTCCAAATTTGTGACATCTGTTTGTTGGCTCATTCATAATGAAAATCGTGAACATTTCCCTCTCCGGAATACATATTTTTCCTTGATCTGAGAAAACAGAATATACACTCAAGGTATTTTTATCAGAACAGAATTATTTATATTGTGTTCAAGGAAACAGGCTTTTTTCTTGTTGTTTTTGTTGGCTTTTTTTCCCTGGAAGCCAGCTCTAATTTCTTCCATATGTTTGTTATACTAATAGAGAAAAGGAAAGGTTCAGTAAAATAAAACAAAACTAATTTAAATTTTATCTTTCATTGCTTTAAAACAATTCCAACAACTGCTATGTGCTTTATGAAGGCTGTAAATTCCATTCTAGCACTTTTATAATCAATAAAGCCACAGGCAAAGCATGTGTAAAGCATAATGAAATTTTGCTGGGAAACAATATGACAGAAATGCAAAGACACCATGGCCACTCTGCTGCTACTTTTCTGTAATTTCTATCCTTTTTCCCATCCTCCATCCTTTATCTCAGCAGGTAATCAGCATAGATAATGTGTAGTAAAGGAGAATGGCACCAATGCTGGCTAAAATTTTCAGGAAGGAGTTACAAAACAAAAGTTTGTTTCCAAGGGAGAATATAAAGGCTACCTTTCATATGCCTAAAATTAATATATATTTCAAATGCTATGTTGTAATATGATGGAAAATGTGTTTGTTCTAGAATGTGTACAGTTCTACAGTAAAACCCAGCAGACAAATTTTGTAGGAATAGAATAATATTGCAGCAACCACATAACTGGAATTAATTAATTCTCTACTCTCTGAGGTGGTGTCAAAATATACCATTGATCTGAACGGTGCTACTCATAATTGGCAGGGTAGTTGTTTGTAAAGGTAAGAATGACATCCAGCAATACCTACTGTCTTTACATTGCATTGAATTGCATCAGTGTCTATGAGCCTTTATAACTCTGAAGACTTATTTTATTGCATTATTTTAACATAAAATGCTTGATCAATTCCAGTACAGTGTCCATCTGCAATGCTTTCACATTTTCTGCAGGTTCCTAAATCTGGCCAAGACTTTACATCCATTGATCTATTTAATTAGGAAGCAAAGAAATCACGTCTGTAGCATGCAATGCTAAGTATCTTTATGGATTAAAAGCTTTCAAGAATTAGAATAAAGATGAAAGGGATGGCCTTACATTAAAGCTTAGGCTACCTCAGCACAAGTGGAATACATAAAGTAGGTACTTATGGCAATTAAGTTTAAAATAAACTTCTGATATGAATCAGCACTGCTCTATCAGATCAATCTTTGGAAGCACCTTTACGATAACTAGAATGATGTCTCTAAAGTCTATTGCAAATCTTAATGCCAAGCACTGCAGACCTACAATCAGCCTACAAACAGAAGTTTTTATCAGTCACTAATTTAACGATGTAAGGGATATTATAGATATCTGCATTTCCCAGAACAAGTGTTCATACACTATTTAATATACTTGCTAATTAGACTTTATTGACTACAAGCACTTTTACTGAACTCTGCAAGAAAAACAATTGATAGGACTGGAAGACATCAGCATGAACAGAATCATTAGCTAATGTCTTGCCAAACAAAGCTAAAATATATGAAGGTGGTAAACATGAAAAGATGAGTTTATAGTCAAAACCCTAGGGATTACAACCTCCAAATCTGGGGAGGGCTTTGGATTTACACTTCTGAGACAGGTGATAATTTGCTTCGTTCTGTAATGCAATTTACCCCATACAGAGGACCAAATACAAAATGATAAGCAAGGTCTTCCTGGACATGTATCAAAACCCATTCTCAAAACCACGTTAGAACTGACTTTCAAAAGCTCATGTAAAACAGGAAGCTAAAGGCAGACAGATGTGAACCAAATATACTTTGCACTTAGTGACAGCAGCCTTTCTTGATGGAACAGACAGGATCTGACTAAATTCTTAACCCATTTGTGGATGAAACCTCTTGTGAGATGAAACCATTTTGATGGAATAACTAGTGTTTGGCACTAGTCATCCTGGGGAGAAAAGAAAATCAGACAGAATCTATCCCTATCCCAAGACTACCAAGTTTCCAACTCATGCCCTAAGGTAAGAACTTTGGTTTCATACTGGGTTGTTAAAAATCATCACTTCTGAGATATCTGAAGCCCAGAAATATATTAATCTAAGAGCTGCGTTGTTCTGTAACCCAAGCATTTTTGAAACCCGACTTTCTGTATCTCAAAACTGTGAGTGAAAGTTGACATTTTGTGTAATTCCTGTCATTATGTAAAGTGCAATATATTTAATCTGCAAAAGTGCTTAGAAATGCATCTAAAAATAAACTCAGAGACACTACTCTCCTGTCTTGGCAGTGATTTTGAATACCTTATGATGGGGTGTTAATTGTCAGCAAAAAAAAAAAAAAAACCACTTGGTGGATTTCTTTAAAATCAAACCAAATTTTTAGACTAGGACAAGAGCAGGAAGCAAATTACCAAACAAAAATTACAGACTCTTTTAATGAACATATTCAGCCTTCTGTATAATTTCAGTCTAATTAAGAAAATACAGGAATCTAAATGCAGAGTTAATTATATGAGTTGCTTTTAAAGTTTTTTCACTATCTGTTTTTTTCCTAGGAAAAAAAAAAAGTGCCATGAAAAGGTAGTTCTTAATATATTTTGGTTTTGCAGAAGAGGTCAAAAGCCAAATTTGAGTGGATATGCCTTATATGTAAAACTCATCATGCATTTCTAATTAAATCTACTGAAGCTTTCAGCTTCATTTAAAAGAGTTAATCTTCTGAATACTTTTAATTCTCTTTTGATGCATTATATCTAAGGAGAAACTATCACACTTTCCTAAGTTAAATAAGATGGACTAATATTTAAAACATCAAAAAATAAACCCAAAATTTTGTTTCTTAAGGACACAAATCTATGCATGTCTTACAGGATGTTTAGTCACAGGAGCTCTGCCTTATATATATATGCAATATCAGAGTGTGGAAAAATAAACTAATATTTTCTAAAAGTAATTTTTAAAATATTTATTCTCATTGATAGAATGTGTTTTTACATATCAGTACATCTCGCTGGTATGAATACTGAAGGTAACTAATTTGACCACATATACAAAGTTCCTAAGTCTGTTTCTGTCTTTTACTATATTAATTTAAAATGCTATTGAAGTGTGGGCCCCTGATGAAGTGGTTAACTCTGGGTAGTTCTTATAAGAAATACATTGATCTAGTTCTAGTAGGTAAAAAATAACTGGTAAGATAGCAGATATAGAGAGAGTTTTAGACTATTTTTGTTGTTTTCTGTCCAAATATCATATATAGAACATATACTTCTATTATTATATATAATTTACATTAAGGTAATTAATAATAATTATTCAGTAAAATATTGTAATGAAGACTACAATGAATAGTAAAAATATCATAATAATGAAGATAGATATAGATTATATAGAGTTATGGAAATACAGATAGTAGGACAGTATTTTTCTTGGTGCTATTTGGAATTAGTAAGCGAACTGATCAGAGAACATAGACTGAACTATCATCAGCCCAGCTCTAGCCCTTCTTCGCCTCTGAACTGCTGTCTGGTCCATGGTTGACCCACTGACAAATGGCAAATGGTGATCTAGAGCATAGTTTATGGATATTTGAGAATTTAACAGGTAAAAACAATCCCCTCAAATTGCTTTCTTTCATCTGTACTTGAGTAGGACATCCTGATGCATCCTGACCTCAAGTGGTCTGAATGGTCTGGTGTCACATATTCAAGCTGGAAACTCTCAGGCTCTACCAGTGCAAACACCTGTGTGCAATGACTGAAGCACTTAAAAACTCTGAGTATCACTGCATGCTGTAGTATACCTCATCAGTAATAATGTCACCAGGAATAGAAATGACAGGGTACAAAATATTCACTATATTTGATTTCTAGGGAATTACAACAGAAATGCAAGAGTTTACTCTTAATTTTTGAGGCATTTCATGTCCTGAAAGAGCTATTCCACTGCCTGGGAAAGTAAAGACATTCTAAAAGGTCTAAGAAATGAGCTAAAGTAGTCATGGCATTGGTGGTGTCAAAAGATGTTATACCAGCCTGAGTCTTAGTATGACTTCTCCTTGAAGTTGATCTTGTTTAAATATGTATTAATGATGCAATTAGGCTTTAATGGTGGTAAGTAGGAGCAGGCTGTGAAGTTTGCTGATGATATAAGATTTGCGGACCTCACTAATAAAAGAAAATTTCAGGATGCCATGCAGAAAGAACTGCGTGATCTTGTAGAATGGAGAAATAGGAAAGGGAATAAATGTGAAAACTGATAATAAGCGCTTCTTCTATATGTTAAAAATTGGACATGACTGAAAAGTCTTGACTGTTGAAGTATTAATATAGTATAACACTAAAATATGCAAATGTGATCTTTGAATGCATCAGGAAGGTCTTTCCAGCAGATATGAAGTAAATGATTGACCCTTTCTCCTCCCCCTCCCTCCCACCACTTTACTCTGGTCTTCCATATTTCAAACAGACGGATTCAAACTGAAACAAGTCCAAGAAGTCTATATTAAAAAAACATCATTCAAAGGTAGAAAAGAGTTTACATTTTTTCAGTATAGCAAAACCAAGGCTGCAAGGGAATATGACTAATATCTGTAAGTAAATCTTAAATACCAAAGTGGTAAAGAAGTTCTTTAAAAGATAATGTTGTTACAAGAATATGTGGATGGATGGATAGATAGATAGATAGATAGATAGATAGATAGATAGATAGATAGATAGATAGATAGATAGATAGATAGATAGATAGATAGATAGATAGACAGACAGATAATGCACAAATATAGGCTGCAGATCAGAAGAATGTGCCTTAAAGAAGATGATTCTTTAACAGTTTTCATAAACAAGTATTGGAAACAGAAACCTAATCACTTCTTAAATTTGTAGAGAGCATTACCACTTTTGACTGCTTGTCATACCAAGATATTGGACTCAATAACCTGGGAAATGCTTTCTTACCACACTATGTTTGTACAATATCTAAACTACAACCTTAAACATTATGGTTAAATTTGCAGTGATCCGCTTTATTATTCTAGCATAAATGCACTCTGCAATTGGAGTAAAGGTCAGCTTCTCCAGAGCAAGTAGCCCTTTGGCATCAGCAGTATATGAATAATGAATTTTTCCAAGACATATAACCTAAATCAATTCTCCTAAACTCCCAGTCATTGAGTATTTTGGATAAGATTACTTCACGTGCTCAAAAAAAAAAAAAAAAAAATTCTCAGAGGCTTCAGTGTCTACTCAGCAATATGATATGGTCATTGCACTTCAAGAAAGTCTTAGTCCTGCACTGTGAAGACAAAAGTCAGACCACAGCTCTGGGGGATAGTGTTTTGTCTTAGGAGAGACATCAGAAATATAATTTCTGCAATGCTCTTTCCTTGCAACAGAAGCAACTTTTATTTGTTCAATATCTTTTGATAAAACTAGCTCTGCTTACAATTAAACAGGTTGCCTTTATCTGTATGGCTGATGATTTTTCATCTTTGCCATTGAAAATGAAATTCAAATGTTTATTTCAACTGGACCACTACTGATAGGACTCTATTTTAGAGAAAATCTTTCTTCATTTGCATCTGAAGCCCCAAAGGAATTTTCCCTGATACAAATAGGGAAGGTTATGTTTCAGAGATATCCATCCATTTTACTCCTGCTAAAGTCAATTGAGGGTGTGGGATTTTGGAGGCTTTGGCAAATTAAGCCCTTATGCTGCAGCTCTGTTAATGACAATGAGTCAGAAGGGAACCCATAGCACACTCCCACAACTGCATCAGCTCCTTACTTCCATTATCAGGATGTAGAACACATTTATTTTTTGTCACTGAATTCAAATGTGACTGAATACAGAGCAGATATGCTGAATAGGAAGGTGCACTTTTCCATAATACCTTTTCAGAACTGAATAAAGGTCAAAATCTATTTGACTTACATTGCATGAAATTAATTCAAAGGAGACAATTTAGGACAGAATTCAGCCTCAAGCTCCTGTAAGACTGCAATTACAGATGGCCTTTTCAGAAACAAAAGAACATACTACAATGTCTCTTACATACATCTTATAAAACTTTTCCAAACAAAACCCAAATGAAATTAATGTTGGATGTTGAGTAGTTATTGCAGAGGATCACAAAATCATAATGCAATCATAATGGAGCTAAAATAAATTAACTATTTTGAGACAAGATGGAAAGCTCCATATAAAGCTGAGTACTTTTCATGGACTACTCCCGGCTATAGAGAGCTTCATGAATACAGTTAATGAGCCATTGAATGAAAGTCATAGGGGAGAGGTATGATGGTCAACAAATATCTAGCATAAACCTCAGGATTTCCCCATTAGAACTGATTGGTTTCATGCTGAATGTACCAATCTGAAACCTGCTGATTACTGAAACATAAAGGGCTGGTGCTCTCCCCCATTTCCTGAGCATTCTCTCTGCTCTCAGCACACACACACACACACACACTAACACTTATATTGCGATGGCTTGAATCTAGGCTGTGAATGATGTATAACAGAAGGAGCAATCAAATTCCTCTAAAACCATTAAGGTCACATTTTCATTGTTAGTTTGTGGCCCAATACTCTTATGACCAATAATTCTAACTGTTAGGAACACATAACAGTAATACTGTGAGATTGGTTCAAAATTAATTTATACTGGGCTACTTCAGTTAGTCAGCACAATGGCAGAACTAACAGATGTTCCATACTGTAATGCAGTTTCATGGTTAAAGAATATGACACAGCTACATTGATTTTATCTTCACTACCTTTCCTATTTAGTATCACACTACAGGCAGCATATAAGATCAAATGCAATTATGAGTCTTTAGAGTTAGCAGCTGGACATGGCAAAAAGTATTAGTAAGCTCTCTTTCCCTTAGAAGACCACCATGTGGAAGAAAATCAATTATTATAAAGTTTTGGATGGTTTCCCAGATACACTGCAAAATTGATAAACACTTAAGATTTTTTCGACCAGAAGAGGACAGGAATCGGGAGAAAGAGAAGATCTATTATAGCACTTATACCATATTTCACAGCTCTGCATCACCACAGCAGTGGCTTAACCCAAAATCATGGCATTGGTCCAAATCTACCATAAATTCATCCATTCCAAAGTCAGAAGCAACATCTGCAAACATAAAGTTTGACTTCCTATTGGATGTAGGATGCTCAGGATACAATCTGACCAGTTCAACAATGTCAGCTGTAGACAACCCAATATTAACCTTTACAACCTTTTCCTGTTTGAAAAACATCCATAGCTTTCTTTTGATCTGAATTTGTCTCATTTTGACATCTTACCCTCAGACCATATTAATAATTTTGGTTTGGTTTCAAACTTCTGCTTTCCATGTAAGTGCCTCTAGCTTGATAACCTTTGAATCTTTGAACCTTGATAATTAGTTACTTGGAAAATTTAACTAGATTAAAAGAGATTAAGCTGTTACAGTTATGCACTGTAGGGTTTATTTCCCAATAGGGTAATCCCAAGGATTATCATGTAATGGATTATCTCTCCAAACTATTCTGTGTCCATAGCAGCAGATCTGAACACAGTGCTCAGTGATATTCAAAGGTGACATAACTTCCTTATTTCTCTACAAATGCTTCCACCAATAACATCACACTTCATGCTCATCTGACCCTTACAGTCAAGGCTGCTTGGAGTTAAAAAGTTTTCCTCCTTTATTGTAAATAACATTCTTTCATGTTAGACCTCTGACTTTATGCTTGGCCATATGTAAGTTCAGATGTTTGTTTGCACCTAGCTTGCCAGACAGTCTTGATCACCGTGCATCAAAGACTTCCCTTTTTATTATTTCCTACAGTCACAACATTTTTCATCTGCAACTTTATTGGTATCGTTGTGTATTTTCTTCCAAGCATTGAAAAAAAAATATTAAATACTGATCAAATACTGATCCCCATGGAACTTGTAGACAAACATCTGGAGAATGACAATTCTTCAATTACAGTAATATTTTAACACCTTTGAGTAGCCCAGGTTTTAATCAATTCAGTATGTGCTATGTTGATTTTATTTCTTAATCAACATGTCATGTGCTACCAAATGAAATGCCTTATAGAAGACTAAGTGTATTCCATCAATTTTATTACCTTTATAAACAAAACAGGATCATCTGTTTCGTTATTCCGCCTAAGAACATTATCAGGCTGACAAATCTATAATTGTATTTTTTTGTTGCTTGTATTGGAGCAGAGTTGGATCTTTTATTTACATCTGGGACTACAAAAATGCTTCAAGTGTTGAAACTTCATGTCAAAAATCAAACCTAACACTTCAAGGGTATCATCAACCAGCTCTGTTAAAGGTTTTTTTAACAGATTACCTGGACTTGCTTATTTAAAATGTTTGCTTTTATTAGTCTTCATTTAACATATACCTTCATTTTTTGAACTGAAATGTTTTTAAGCTTCTAGCATACTAGATTCAAGGCTACAAACAACTGCAATGTTGATGTGGGCTGTATGGTAATGCAACCTCTTCCTTATGACAAGACACAGGATATGTCTCAGATGTGGTCCTGAAGGGCCACCCTTTCTCCCAGCCATCTGTGTGCTCTGATATTCCATATCATCTGCCTTTTTCCTTAAAACAGCAACTGTAGTATTTTATTTAATAAATACTCTCCCTCTGCTATATTATTACAGAAATGTAACTATTTCCATTTTTTCTTCTTTACCTTCTCCCATTATTCCTCTGTATGTCATAGTTTTCTTTGTAATCTATGCTTTGAACCTATCAAATCTATTTTTTTAAAATACAGCTTTGAAAGACAGTAAAGCTATGCGTCCTGTTTAGTATAGTGTAATCTAAAACTCAACAAGAAATATCATATTAACTGATATAGAATTTGGTTTTTCTCACTAAAATAACCATAAATCTCTGGTCTATGTCTGCATTAACTATGGATAGTACTTAATTAAATGTCAACAGTTTGTAAAACAACAATTTTTCTTTAAAATATCAGACAGTATACTAGCACAACACTTAAAATGTATTTCACCTTTAAATGTTAATATCTGCAATGAAAAGTGTCAATTTTACCTTCCAAAAATTATATTTATAGGTGAATTAAAAACCAAGAATTAAAAAGTCAAAATATGATCCAAAAATTTAAATTATGCTGGAAAAGAAAACCTATATAATCTGAAATTGACATTCAGAATGTTGTTGTGTTTTACTTCACCCAAAATAATCATACATACATTCACACAAACAGGGTCAAGGATATATTCATTGAGAAAAAATAGACTTAAATACTGAATTTGCAACTGACTTGAAGACTTGGATTCCTGTAGCTTATTACTCAATAACCATGGGCTGTGTAGGAACAGAAAAATCTGCCAATACACAACTTACTACAGAATTAAAACAGTCATTTGCTAACTTAAAACTTTATTATCTATTTATTTATTAACAATTCATCCCCGTTTATGTAGTCATTTTCTTCATACTCTCTTCCATTATAAAGTGCAATTCATTTTACAATTCTCTATCAGTTCTGTTTGTCAAAGGCCCTGAGGCAAGACAGAGAAGTTTCTTCAAACAGAGCTATAAAACTTTGTTACTTAAAGATTGTAAAGTAGTCTAACCTGTTCAGTATTATAATTTATTTGGTGCAGTTTTTAGTCTTTTTGTCTCCCGTTCTCTGAACGTCTCCTGTGAACCACACATGAAACTGGATATTTTTACACTATAAGCTGGCTGTCAGCCTGTATGTACAAATTTTGTTCTTTATACCAATATGCCAAGGTCACAGGGTTTGATGGTGGAAGAGGGGACAGGGAAAAGGCAAAATAGTGGCCTGTTGTTGTACTGCTTGTCTTATAAACCAGGAAAGGCAACTTTATTTTTGTTGTTGCTCGAGCATGGTACAACTCTCTCTCCAGCTCTGAATTACTGTCCAATATATTTGATTTATAATAGGGAACAATGTTTATTTTTCAAGTCACCCTTGAACAGATGTGGCAGGGTACAGTTGAACAACAACAAAAAAAAAGTAGCACAGAGCTTCCTTCAACTGACTAAGCAGGCTATATATGAAATAACAGCCATAGCTCTGTGTTTTTGCTCATGGGAACCTAGCACAGTAGTGAAGGTAAATGTAACCCTGACACACATGGGTAAGGCAACACTGCCAACTGTAATCTTAAAATTCTAAAGCTGATATTCTTCATTTATGGTGCACTTATTAGTAAAAATAAGAGTGGAATTCTTCAACTCAACTACAACTCAGAATATATTCTCACTGTGACCATATCATTCTGACCTGCTGGAAAGCAGCTCGGTGAAGGACCTGGGAGTCCTGGTGGACAACAAGCTGTCCATGAGCCAGCAGTGTGCCCTCATGTCCAAGAAGACCAGTGGTATCCTGAGGTGCCTTAAGAAGAGCCAGCAGGTTGAGGGAAGTGATCCTGCCTCTCTACTGAGGCCTGGTGAGGCCACATCTGGAATACTATGTCTAGTTCTGGGTTCCCCAGTACGAGAGAGACATAGAGCTCCTGGAGAGGGTACAGTGGAGAGCTACAGAGATGATTATGGGACTGGAGCATTTCTCTTCTGAGGAAAGACTGAGGTGAGCTGGGCTTGTTCAGCCTTGAGAATAGATGACTGAGAGAGGACCTCATCAATATGTATAAGTATATAAATGGAGGGTGTCAAGAGGATGAATCCAGGCTCTTCTCAGTGGTGCCAAGCAATAGGACAAGATGCAATTGGCAGAAACTGATGCACAGGAATTTCCACCTGAATATGAGGAAGAACTTCTTTACTGTGCAGGAGAATGATTACTGGAACAGATTTCCCAGACAGGTTGTGGAGTTTCCCACACAAATTTGAGCCTGTGGCCCATTCTGCTACTTGTGGTATAGTACCTTACCTCCATGCAAATTCACACAACAGCGGACACTGCCGAAATGCTACAGAACTCCCTCCATGCATCCACAGCAGTTGCTATAGGACCAGATTGTTGCTTTTCACTCTGCTGAGAGTAAATAAGGTCATCCCTGCATCCATCAGCAGTATCTTCCCCCAGCTCTGGGAGAAGATGCCGCTGAGTACGTTCTTTCCCACTCCTTTGAGTGGCATGCATGTAACAGTGCTCACCCACCAATTCCAGGAGAGCGGAAAATGATTCACCTTAGTTTTGCAGAACTGTAGAAAACTCCCCTGTGCTTAGCTGCCAGTTCCCTGGCCCTCATAAGTCCAGAAAAGAAATTATGGGGAGGATTTAGTATAAGCAGGTTATATGCAAGCCCTGCTTCTACATATTCAGTCTTGCTCAAGGACACTGCCGTGGAAATCTTCGGGGCTGTGATGTAATGAAGCTGAAGTAACTCACTATATACATATATATACCAATATGTACCAATATATACCCAGCTTTCCTTTTTTTAATTTGTTGCCTGACTCTCTGTTACAGAACATGAGTAAATAATTCCTGCAAATATGTAAGTAATCTTTACTGGGGAATCAGTAATGGTAAATGCAGCTCAAGCAATGCAGACATTATCAATTATCATGATCAATATGATGAATGTAACAGCACAAGGTAACAACAGAGAAGTGAACATTAGGCTCCTGCAAAAGTTTAATAGAAAATAAAGGTTCTGCAAATTTTAACCAAACCTCTATTAGATATTTATGTTTTAACATATTTATTGATTTGTTATGTCATAGATAAAACATCTTTAACCTAAAAAATCAAATCTTTTAAGAAGAAAATCTTAAAAGTGCAGAAAGTGTAATATGACTTCTTTATCTCAGTTTAGAAAGTGAATTGATACTTGCAGCTACCTTTGCAACTATCTTGGTAAGTTTTTTTCTATTTGTTTTCTTTCTGACTGGAGATAAAAACACTAAATCATTATCATAATTTTGTTGCAATCTACTACTGTTAATTTTTCATATGTCTTTATTTGTTGTAACTCATTCAGAACTCTTTAAAACTTATATCTTTCAAATATATAATATTTTTACTTGAGGTTTACTGCATTTGTGTTTTTTTTTCCTCTCAAGGTGTTTTCACTATGTAATTCTGAGCAGAAATAGAGTATTAATGTTTAAACGAGAAAAGAACTGTCTCTTCCCTTATCATTATTTTTACCATTTGGAAAAAAAAACACAAACCAAAAAAAACTCTAACTGAATAACACTACTTTTGGAGACAAAAATGAGTACATTCAAATTCCAATTATTCACTGGAAATATCCTCAGTGAATAAAAGCCTACTTTTCTTCTCTGAAGTAATTGGTTTTGACTGAGTATGGTTATCTAAACTTGAAAATTTTATAGCAGGCAGAGTCTTTTAAAAACATTACTTACAGTTGTATACCAAAGGAAAATTTACAGCAGCAGAAATATATTCAAAGTGATTTTTCTGAGAGTCACTATACTAAGGAACTAAAATCTGGGTCTAGCATGAGTTATTTGTAATGAATTATTCTGTGATTCCTGCCATCCTTCCTTTAAGTACATGTCCTCACACCCTTTTTTCATTATGAGCACTATATTTTCAATATGATTTTGGAACTGTAAAATATAACCATACTTATATATCACCCATGTACCTCACTACTAATACCAATTATGAGTAGTGCCATGCATCTCCCTCATTAACTGCTACCCTAGGATGTCTGACAGAGAAGGTTTATAGGAGAACAGAGACAATCACAACTGTATTTTAATTCTTCCCAAAAGATTCACAAGTCACCTACTGGTTAATAGCATCATTTTGAAATGGAAAGGTAAAAACTTGAGGTTTCATTACTGGAAGTGATTTGAAAGAAGTTTTCAGAGAAATTAAGGGAACAAGTAGCCCACTTTCCACCTTGGGATGGAAAACTGAAATAATGAACTTAAAAGAGCACAGTGAAAGGAAGCAATAGTTTCTCCTTATGCATTCTTTCATTTTTCCGTCTGCAACACCCTTTTACAAGTCCACAACCAGACCCAACAATTCACCCAGCCACCTCATTCACCGACTCCACCACTGCAGCATTTCAACCTTGCTTTTCACCCTTTTGTCTCACATTTTAATCTGCCTTATCTATTAGAAATCTTACCATGCTAACACTCCTTTTTCAGAATGGAAAAAAACCCTTCATGTTTATCCCATCGGAGATAACATTCATCCTGCTAAAAATCTGAATATCTCGTGACTCAGAGAGAGAGAGAGAATTAGATCAAAAGACCCTTCTCTTTACAGCCCTATTTCTCTCCACATCCTTAAAATAACGTCCTCCTCCTACTCAACATTTTAAAGTATATCTCTGCATTTGTCTGGGAGCATGGGCAGGTACAATTGTAGCATTTTACTACCATGATGTATTTTCACTAACCTTTCACCTTTGAGGACAGGTCTTTTTTCCACTTCAAAAACAGCTTAAGAGATACAGGTCACAGACTCATAGGCACTACAAAAGGAGTGAAAGGCAGAATGAGCTTAAGAGTCTATTATATATCAAAAGCAAGATATTTTACAAGCCCATCAATTAAACATTGAAAAGTGTAGAGGGAAGGTCATATGAAACAGTACTCCCTTCACGAAATTGTTTTCAAAATACAGGAGAGCATATGATTGAAATCCTTGAGCAGAGCTCTGTGCACTATTAAATTAGTCTGTCTCAGACTAGACCCATAGGAGCTGTGGTTGGTTGCTCCCAGCCTAAGGGTGACTCTCAGCACCTTTGATGGGCTCTTAAGCTCCATGTGCATGATGTGCAAGTAGCTAGAGGTGTGACTCAGTCGTCAGTATACCTGGCTGGTGTAATACAGGGAAGATGCTGGCCACTGACAGTACCTCTGATCTGCTGGGACAATGTTCAGGGACCCCCTGGATGATACTACAACTTGGCTTAGCCATCTCCTCACCTTCCATCCAAGTGTGTTCCTCTAGCCCCAGGAACACTTTTGGGGTGTGAAGTGTGACTTTAGTGCCTTTGGAGAAGTTGCAATGTTGTCTTTAATCACCACCTGAAAGATCTGGGCACCTGATGGGGTGACAGAAATGTTTCAGGCTGAATTTCTTGAACACTTTGGTTTTTACATATAAATATCCGGTGAGAGAGGATCATCTCAACAGAATATGGTGTTATAATCTGGAGTAGATTCAACAATAGCATTCATGAGCATGCTGACTACCACTATCAACTCCAGACATATTACCCCAGAGTTTTCTTTTGAGAATATTGTAAGAAGACAAATTAAAATCCATGCATGACATGGGCTCAAGTAGCTGACCTATTGAACAAAAGTGAACTGGCAAATCTATTCTCTTCTGCTGCTCATCTTTGTCATGCTACTTAAATTGGATAATCATGCTGTAAAAATGCAGCCAAATCAGGCTCCTCACCCAGTAAATGTGGACGGAGAGCACTTCTGCACGTACTGTGATTCTGGTCAACGAGAGACAGCTAAGTCCAGGTGCTGTCCAAACTAAATCCTTCAACCATTGCCAGAAGCCCAGCTTGGGCATCAGGAACCTTACATAAAATATCCCGGTATATTTTATGTCCATTCTCTATAGGCAGCAGTTTGTGTGGGACGTTTGAGGATTGCAATCTTCAAGTCTGATATTTTGAATCATAATTTTCTTGGGTTTAAACATCTAATACTTCTGTGTTTCTATTTCATCTCAACCAAGCTGTCAGTGCTTTACAGTTCCAGCCTCCTCAATGTGTTGATGTTGCCAACGTCCTTTCCCACTTCTTCATGATTCTATTAACTGTCTGTAAAGATCTGAGGTCTGAAATATGAATTTGATATGAAAAAACCATCTTTATTTCTCCGAGAGTAGGAGGTTACACCACAAACCACCATCAGTGAAGATGAAAAAGGAAGAAGAATGTCTGGTTAGAAAACGGTTTGCTGAGCTGCAATACTGTGCCTCGCCAAACACCATTCCTAACACCAGAGGGAGCTGAGCAAAGGTATAAATTCTGAAAACCAACTCCTTGAGAAGCCCAGACTTTGCTGCCCAAATGGGCCCCCCGCAGCTGATACTTCTGTCTGTACAGATTCAAAATTGAAGGAAAAAAAATATTAAAAATATTGCCATAAGGTGAGAATTGATTACCTCCAGTTTGAGGAGTAAAAAAATAAATTCACAATATGTGCCCAAAAGTTTTCTTCCTTTTTTATCCTATCACTGAGAACTTTATCAATCTCTTACTTTTTGACATAACATTCATTTTTAAAAATTAAAGTTTTCACACATCTTCTCCTTGGGTGGCATTGGTAGACTGTAACTTATATTTATTTCACACACAGTTATATTTTTCCCAATCTAAATTGTTACTTTTATAGAAAGCCATAAGTATTTCCTTACTTCTTCAACATTTCAGAGTTTTTGACATGGATATCCTTATATGTTTAATATAATTATCTTGCTTATCAACAAAGATTTTTCCTCTTCAGCAGCAAACAGGGCTTGGCTTTTGGGTGTTGTTTTGTTTTGTTTTCCATTTTTATGTTTTCCCCATAGTTTTAAAGACATACAGAAAAAACCAAACCAAAACAACCAACCAAACAAACAAGCAAACTCTGATCATATTACAGATAAATCTCTTTAACTAAAACTTTCCTGAAATAATAACAATAATAAACCCCAAACTATAAAGTTTTGCTTTAATTCCTAATGAAAAAAAAAAAATCCACAGATCTATCAAGCTTGCATATACCTGGTCTGTAATTATTTCAGTGTTTGTCATTGACATATATGATGACGGGGCTATCTCTACCAGCAGATAACAGAATTCAACCCTTCCCAGGCAATTACCTGACTGCAAAAAATGTAGACACTCCCACTGTATTCAAAACATGTTCAACACGTTTGATCCAGCAGTTGGGGGCTACCCTGTAAATTCAAGAGAACTTTAATATCTAGAAGTTGTGGGGTGTTTTATGCAAAACTCTCTTTTTTATTATTTAATATTTTCTATTGACATGAGCATTCTACTGTTGCTCACTGCAATGGCCTGCTGGATAGAGGACTTGCCATTTTTTGCTTCATTTGTAATTACTATGCTGCAATAACTTTCCTAATGCATTTACCTTTTATTTTCTTCTCTGACATTTACCTACATCACACCTCATTTGCTTCTCAGGAGTCCAATTAATATTAAAAATGTTATTTTTGTCTGCATTCATCTGTTACTGATCATTTTTGCTCAATAATTTCAGATCTGTATGAAATACCACATACTTGATTTTTAAAAAGCTAAGCATGCAGTTATAATTACTGATGTGCATGTTTCATTTCTAAATATGAAAATGATCATCATCCATTTGCATGTGCAATTATCCATTCTGCATTTACCATCTGCAGGTGAAGGTTTCACGGGCCACAGTGGTCATTTCACATGCAAATTAGACATGACTACACTTGCATGATTTACATGCAATTCCTTGTCTGAGACATCTAAAAATCAAGACCTAAAATTAATATTTACAATAAAGGTGACAATTTAATTCATCAATATGAGGAAATTCTAATAAAGATGTAATATTGTGAAATCTCATGTCATATCATTATTGTGTGTAACAGTTATGCCATAGTTGCTGCTGGACAAGTGAATAATGCTAAATTTTGTATCAAATCTGTGTATTGATTTGCATATTTGGAGAAGTAGTAGGTGATAAATGGAAGGCTTTGATGCAAAGTTTTACATTGTAAAATCAGTTGAGGTGACCTCATGTGAAAAACGCAAAATGAGAACATAGGTTCAGTTTTAGGGGAAGGAGATTTAGCCTGTTGCTAAGTTGTGGAACAGCTAGTTGTTGTGTTTAATCCATTGCAGAAGATGTTGATGGACTAGTCTTAAATATGCAGTTGTTGGGTCACTGACTCTTTATTGTTCAAGCCATCTATATGTCAAGTTTAAATCTCCCACAAAAACCAGTTATATTGATGTGAAAATTCAGCAATGGGAGATGTAAAATAAAGGTTTTCATCCTCACTCAAAAGAATTATTTAAATATCTATTGAGAAAATAATATCTTCCTTGAGACCTGCAGAAGCAGCAAGTGTGAAAAGAAAGAATTAACAGAGATACCCTTGTACTCAGACCAAGGAATAGAAGTTTTTCCCGTATGAACCCAGTGAAGAACTTAGCTTATTTCATTAAAATCAAAGGCGAATTCAGAATTTGGGATTGTTGGGTCCCATTCCATTGAAACACTCTCATCAAATTGTTATCCCAAAAGTGAATGTAAGAGTTCCAGATTTACAGATAAGTCTCTTGTAAAATATTTCATATTTGACATTTGTATTATAATATGCATTTCAACATCCTCTTTTCTGTGATAGTAATCACTGACTTTCTGGAACTTCATGACTTCTTTTGTTAGAGGACAATATGTTGTATCTTTTTGCTGACACCAAATTTATCCTTGTCAGAGTGTCTTAATTTTTTCTGTAACAAAAGAAATTAATTTTTTTCTGTGGTCACAGATAGCCTCTTAGCTACCCAGCAAGTTTCACTGACATAACCTAAGCAGATGGGTCTCCTGAAAATTGAATTATGTTCTTCGGTTATTGAGTAGTAGTGCTTTTATAGTAGTCTAAGG
Source organism: Pyrocephalus nanus (assembly GCA_038380795.1). NCBI lineage: Eukaryota > Metazoa > Chordata > Aves > Passeriformes > Tyrannidae > Pyrocephalus > Pyrocephalus nanus. The sequence continues at coordinate 39,497,352 of CM076260.1, forward strand.
GCACAAGAAAGACAAGGTTTATAAGGAGAAATAGTATTTTCTATCAGAATAATTCATGTAATGGTGAAAAAAAGTGATACACTGGGGGCTCAGAATGCCTTAAAATAAGCATCTTTGAATGACCGGTAAAAAAAAAGGAGAAAAAATAGAAAAAAAATTCTTAAGAATAAATACATTAAAAACAAAAACAAAAACAAAAACAAAAAACCAAACAAACAACAACAACAACAACAAAAACTAATGGTTCATCTATTTATAGTCTGTCCTTGTCTATTCTGCTCCCTTACACTGTATTCATTTTTGTGATACATTGGAACCTGCCTTTAGTTTGTCAAGAAATATGACTACAAAATAGAGGTATGGAACTAGATCAATCCAGGGCACCAGGTCCAGTCATCACTTTGTCAGGTAAAACCTTTCTTAAATGTATCTTGCTTAAAACTCATTATACTCCTTGCTTCCCCTTTTCCAATCACAAAAGAATGTTTCAGAAACCTGCTGCCACAAAGCTTAGAAACTTCCTCCTAAATGCTACTTCAAATTAAATGCTTGGCCATTTTTTACTTATTTATCTTGTGGTAACATAGATGAAAGTGCTTTTGCCTTCCCCAGGTTGGTGGTTGACTTTCTTATGTACTTGTAGAGAGAAATCTTATCTGGTAGCATTTTGCTCACCTAAATAATTCAAATATTCATCTTTATCTTCTTGCAGGAAATAAATTAATTTTCCTGATTGTCTCACAGCCTGTTGCTACGTCAACTGTACTTAACATAATCTTTATTAAACATGGGCACCAGAACTGGACATGCTACTGCTGTCTCTGTTGACCTCTTATCTATCTGTCCCGACTTGCTGCATCTTACAACTTCTTTTTTTTCATGACCACATCACATCAATGACTCATAGTCATCTTGTGATTACTAATACACTCAATATATTATACATTTGTCATGTGTTGTTTGTTCATTCTCTGAGTCTTTTCCCAGGAGGAGAAGCATGTCCAGAGATGTGTCAGGCTTTAGTGGCGCTTTACTTTTTATGTTTCACCCTTTGTTCTGTGTCACTGCATGTTTTTATAACAGATGTCTTAATTTTTCTATTTGAATGAAAAGGTGAGGACATTGGTTGATTTTTTGATAGTTCCTGAGCAGCTAAATCCAGTGTCTCAGACCAAACAGATTTGTCTTTCACATATAAAAATTTTGTCCCCAGTGCAAAGTGTTGAAGAAGCACACTTGTTGACCATGGTCTTAACCTGATATCCTGTGATGGCCATTTAGGTATTTTGGCAACAAAAGAACCTGTCATCAAATTCTTGAAGACAGAGATCTAATATGAAATAAATACTGTTACAGTCCACACGACAGCTATGAGCTTCTCACAAAAGCTTTATTAATTCAGAAAATGATGTGCAGTATTTCATACCACCTGTGAAGACTTCTTACCTTGTACCCCAATACAGCTATACTGCCTTGATACAGTCAAGAGCAGAGGAATGCATAAATAACTACAGTTAAATAATTCTGAAACATTCTGAGACGTTCTTCAGTCTCTTCAATGAGAGCTGATATGGTTGGTCATGCTTAAAGAGATAGATCATTGATTTTGGCTTATGTGAGGGTTACAAAAAGAGGACCCTATTATCCAGAGAGAACAGTGGCAGTTCTTGTGTTAAACAGATAGAAGAGCCAAATGCTCTGAGCTCCTGGAAATTTAACTGAGAAGGAAAAATTATTAGTTTCACCTTTTTTTTTTCTTTTTAATCCAAACCTATGTTTTCAAGAAACATAAGAGCAAATCAAATTTGCAGACTATTATCAATTCTGGAAAAAAACATGAACTTTGATATTGGTAATGAGGGTATCTATGCATAGAGTTCTTAATATATTTTTAACTGACAAATTTTGTTTCTTGCCAGAAAGAAAGTGTTCACTCAGAAACTCAAACCAAGTTAAAATGTGCAAAATAGTAAAAAAATACAATGATATGCAAACCTAAATTGATATTATTTTAAAAATAATGAAGGGGGGAAAAAAAGCTCCTTAAAAGGCCTTGATGGATTTGTTTTAAATAGTGAGTGAATTATGCAGCCTGTTTTCTTGTTTTGTTAATGAAGCATCGAGACCTAAAATATATTTAGTGTTTCATGAATATGCAATGAATTGCTAAATATTTGCAATGAGGTTTGCCAGGGTGAACTTTCTTGAAAACTTACCAACCTGAACATTTAAAAATACTTTTAATCCACCAAGAGGTCAAACACACGAGCTGATCAGCTGCTCTCTCTGCCTTGAGGAAAGATTTCTAGTGGGTTTTGGGTTTTTTGGTCAGGCAATACAGAAGAGCAGCCACTATGCATGAAAGAGTTCATGACCTCAGTCAAATAACATCTTGACCAAGTAGCAGATGGAGGTGTTCAAAGGTTCCCCATGTAGGCTGATAGGCTGATAGAATTGAACTGGAGTTTATTATTATTATTGTTATTATAATTGTTATTGTTGTTATTGTAATTGTTATTTTTATTATTGTTATTATAAAACTCAGTTTCTTGTTTTGCACTTGCCACCCAAAATGAGACCTTTAATGTGCTCAGTGAGTTTGAAAACATTTTTCAGCTCTGTTAAACACCAATTTATTTATAAAAGACCAGTCATAAGTAGAACTAGACTAACTGCAAAGCACTGTAAAATGGAAGCAGTTTTGCAAGACAGAAAATAGAAAGAAAAAAAAAATCAGCCTGCTCCAACATCTTAGAGTTCTTCCTTTACTTGGCATTATGATCAAAGAATGGCTTAGGTTGCAAGGGACCTTAAAGATCATCTAGTTCCAACTCTGCTGCCATGGGCAAGGAATCCTCCACCAGAACGGGTTGCTCAGAGCCCCATCCAGCCTGGCCTTGAACATTTCCAGGGATGGAGCATCCAGATCTTCCCTGTTCAAGTGCCTCAACACTCTCATAATAAAGAAATTCTTCTAAATATTTAATCTAAACCTACCCTCCTTCTGTTAAAGCCATTACACCTTTTCCTAACACTGCTTGTCCTTGTAAAAAGTCCCTCTCCATCTTCACAGAATCAAAGAATATTCTGAGTTGGAAGGGACCCACATGGATCATCAAATCCAACGCTTAGCCTGCACCAAACCAAGAGTCACAATATGTGCCTGAGGGTATCACCCAAGCAGTTCTTGAACTCTGTCAGTTTTGGTGCTGTGACCATTTCCCTGGGGAGCCTGTTCCAGTGCCCAACCATCCTCCAGGTAAAGAAACCTTTCCTAATATCCAACCTAAAACTTTCCTGACACAACTTCAGGTCCTGTCACTGGTCACCACAGAGAAGAGATCAGTGCCTGCCCCTCCTTCTCCCCTCATGAGGAACTTGAAGACTTCAGTGAGGTCTCCCCTCAGTCTCCTCTTCTCCAGGCTGAACAGATCGAGTGACCTCAACCGCTCCTCATACAGCTTCCCCTCAAGGCCCTTCACCATCTTTGCTGCCCTCCTTTGGACACTCTCTAAAAGCTTAATATCTTTCTTATATTGTAGCACCCAAAACTGCACATAGTATTCAAGGTGAGATCTCACCTATGCAGAGTAGAGCAGGACAATCACCTCCCTTGACCTCTTCCTTGTAGACTCCAGGCTGAAAAGCTTCAGTTCTGTCAGTCTGTCTTCATAGGAAAGGTACTCCAGCCCTCTTATCTTCATCTTTTCATAAAAGACCAACCCAAAGAGGATGCTTTTCGCCCCATCACTTGTTCAGATCAATGCAGCACTGGGTCCCTCCCACACTTGCTTTAAAGAATGGTCAGAAAATTATCTGGCCTCACCCTCTCTCGTTAATAAAACTATAATCAAATTCTTTCAACACTAAGTATTATTAAGTCACAGCAACTATATTTCAAACTGCTGCTGGTAGCAGTATTTTAAATTGGGCTCTGAGTCATATCAGGGCTCTGTATGGCCAGTCTCCTGGAAAGAAGAAGGCATGGCTGCATTGGGTGTGCTTCTGCTGCTGAAGTGTGCAGGCTGCCTCCTTATTCCACACTCCTGCCAGTAGCTATTCATAGGCTGAAAATTGAAAGAGCTAAAAGGAAGATATTCTTCCTACTTTGTTACACTGCTGAAAGGGTGGGGAGCTTTAAGGAAAGCTGGAGTGGGGAGCAGTAATCCTGTCCTCCATCCTAACCAAATTCCTCTGGGCAAGTGCAGCAGGGCTAGAGATGTGATGCTGCACAGGACAGTGCAATTGCTTAGATGACTGGGTAACAAGTAGAAAGTCCAAAGGACTAATGCAAAGCCTGCCAAGTGTCACTGTTCACCCTTGAGCCTGACCTTTGGTATCCCATTGAGGCTTGTACTGCTAAATTAGACTGGGTTTTATAGAAAATAGTAAACAGATGGTGAAAAAAATCACCATACAGTGACTGTACTTAAAACTATTTATTCTAAAGTATGCTGTGATAGCTCTAGAGCTGTCAGTCTGGCATTTAGGGTACCTATGTACAAGTAGATGTACAATCTAAATCAAAGGATATTCTCTGATGTATAGGGAAAATACACACAACAAGCTGACTGGAAAACAGTAAGAAAATTATGATGATGGTATTGTAACCTGTGGTTGAAGTTTTTCGAAAATTGTATTATGTCTTATCAGACAAGAATAATTTCTAATGTCAGAAAAATGTATAATCTCATCCAAATCTTGTTAGAAGATGACAGATGAAAGATGGTTAGCTGATTTCTTTTGCATTCAAGGAGGATTTCAGATTGTTCCTATCTGAGTTGCTAAAAGATAGGTTTCTTGACAAATATGAAATCCTGGTACAAGCCACTATTGAAGTTATTCAAGTGAAACTTTTAGTGCTTTCTCTTTCTGAACAGCCAGGGCAAATGATCCTCTTTGCATTTTCTAAGATCATTCTAATTAAATTTAGAGCCAACTCAGGTCTCCTGAATTCAGATTTAGAAGATCATGTGGAGGAGAAAATACCAAACAACACTTGTAGACTGAATGAATTATCAGCATAGACCCCAATCCCATAAAATGTTCAGTGACATTGATTCCTGTTTTAAATCACAATAAGCTGTGATTGTGCAGTGTAATTGGCCCCAGGTGTCTGAGACACGAGATTGCCCTTTAGTATGAAGTATTTCCATTTAGTAAGCACTAGTGCAATGCTAGAAAACTGTGTAATTCTGTAGCAGCTCGATTCTATGTACAACAGGAAGAAGAGAATGCTAAATCTTAGAAACTTTTAGAGATTCAGGAATTGTTATGGCATTGGAAAAGAGTGTATTTCAGATTGATAATATTTGGAGAAGTATCTATTTTCAGACTTCTTTTCTTTGGGACAGTCTACCAGCATAAATTGCTGTGTCACAAAATTAATTCAGTTTATATGCTAGTTATCTAGAGGATATGGGAAAGACTGTGCCTGCTGTCCCAAAAGCTGTGAGCAAGCAGAAAATATTAGACCTCCATTTTTAATAGCATGAATCCATAAACACTGTAAATATTTCAATTATATTCCAAAAGTTAAAAAGAAACCCATGATTTACTCTGGTTAGGTAGTGTTTATTTGCAAGTCTAAGAGTCAGGGGGTTGATGGACAAAGTGTCAAAGGATTTACTTGAAAAATAGCATGTGGTTTTATGCAGATTTCCCTGAATAATATGAATAAATGCAGTAACTTTACTACAGGAATAGTCCCTTCCTGTTTTCAGATATGTCATAAATCTTGCTATGGTACAGAAGCTCCTTAATCAGAAAAAAAAACTAATAATCTCTATGAACATAGCCACTCCCTCTTGAATATCTGAGTTCAGATGTCATCAACAGTAAAATGAATGGTCTTCCCTGAGGGAGAATGATGTGTGAAAATAACCAAGAGAACAGCAGGGTGGTATGATGATGGCATGCTTTTAAGATGTTGTTTGTACCAATCACACCTGAGATTTAATTGCTTCAATTTAAAGATATGAGGAATCTCACTGTCACTAAGGCTGAAAAACATAATAATCAGTAGGTGACAGCAGATTCTCACCAGATGCTTGCTGTCATAGTGCTGCAGCACTCATTGAGACGCATATTCAGTTGGAAAATCTTTCATTTGTTGTTCGATTTCACTGTTTCTGATTATACTTTCCCTTAAAACATGCTTGGGGTAAAGCAGGTCTTAAAAGCAATACAGCTGGACTGTGTTCTGCCTGGGCTTAACAGACATGTGTCTTTAGTATTGCTAACATGGTCATGTGAGTCCAGTCTCTGAGGCAGCTTGTTTTGTGATAATTGCCCAGTGCACCGTGCTCCAGTGTGCCAGACTGATAGATCATCCATCTACAGATGAGATGCAATGACTAGAACTGGAGATATGGGACAGTAGTTTTGGAAGTTCCTTCTATGCCAAAGTCAAATGTGACTTCAGACCCTTTGAACAGTATGATGAACTGCTGCAGTTTTTTCCAGGTTCTTGGTGTATCCTGGTTCCGTTCATCAACTTTCCCTTAGTCCTTTGACATTAGATTCTGTATTTTTTCACTGTAATGTAAGGTAGCATTTCCATAGCATGCCATCAACACAGAAAATTATTTGTCCTTGTGGTGGGGTATATTATAGTAGTCAACTATATTGTAGCATTCAGGGACCATTAGAAAAGATATATATCCTTCTCATGTCTACTTCAATGCTTTTATTTCCAAAAGGTGCCAAACCCCTGCTTCACGTGGGGAAATTATAAGTACTATGACCATGCAAGGAAAAAAAAAAAAAAAAGATAAAATAAATTAAGAAATTTAGGGGAAAACAGAAAACAAGTGAAACATGAAAAGGAAATTTTACATTAGGTTTTCCACACAGTGTAAGCAGGGAAAATACATAATGGATTATTTTGCTTCATCACGAGCATCTTATAAGAATGGCATGTATCAAACAAAGCAGGAAAAGTGCATGCAAACATAACTGAAAAGTAAAACTGCTAGACTGAGTGAATCAGTGAGGAAGAAAAATCAAAAATAATGGACAAATGTTGCACTTGAGTCTGAAGATGATATAGGGTATTTTATCAAGCACAAAGAATACATCTTAAAGAGATGGAGACAAGTTAGAGATTTCTGTCCAACCAGGAAAAATTGTCTGAGCGTGAGCAGGACAGAGATGTATGAAATTCTTGTAACTATTTAACTATTGTAACTATTTAGCAACAAAGTCGACAAAACCAGAGCAATAAAAATGACTGCTTCCCAGCAGGTGGCACTGAAGTTAATGTACTTTAATACACCTCAGCACCCACTTGCAGTCTTCATAAAGACTGGTGGATTTTCTTACTGGAAGACTTCCTCCTTCTCTTTGTACGTCTCTATTGAAAATCCCAAGGAATGATAGAACAAAATAGGGGCCAACAGAAAAATTTCAAGCATTGCAAGAGGCTGCCACTTGACCCTGTTTGGCTAAAAAGAGCCTTTTTTTTCCTAAATGCCAGGGAAGGAAATTGTGCAATACTGTAGAAACTTGGCTGTATCATCACTGCTTCAGAAGTCATAGCTCATGCTTTGCTGCCTATAAATATGCTGAGAACTTGAGGAGTTTTTCTCTAGTTAGTGCATTCAATATACATTTTTTGAAAAGCTTTGCAATTTTTACTAAATTCACCCATTATATTTTCAAAATTTTAGGCAAAATATTAACATGACAGCTGACAAGGCCCCTTTAATATTGTTAGTGTGAGATATATCGTGCAGTCCTGTGAAAGCACGGTGTGATAGATGGATGCTGTACAGGCTTAGCAGCAATCCTGATTTGTATGCAGTGATTCTATCCTCATTCTGAGACTCCCACATTATGCCAGGGATTACGATTGTTCTGAGACTCATGATCCCTAGGAGAGGCATGCAGAAAAATATCTAAAAATGCTACAGTGAGGCAAAGTTATAAGGGAACAGCTGGGGGGACCTGACATCGACAACAAAACAGGGAAAAAATGCCATGGGCCTCAGAGAGATAATTGAATGACAGCCTCTATCCCTGGAATTTCTAGTAGTCTACCATTCTTTCTGTCTTGTCTATTATGTCACTGCAAATAATAACCCTGTCCTTAATAATATAGAAAAGTTGTGTACTTGACTATTCTAATGTTTTCTAAATCACTCTATCTTCAAGATATGTTTACTGCATCCTTGAAACTCTACTATATAGTAGAGGAGATTCTGAAAAACCCTGTTAGCTGACATGATCTGTTGTAAAGAAATCTTGGTTTTCCTTTGTGTTTGGTTAAATTTTAAAGTTTTTGCTTTAAAAAGTGATCTGTATGGCTGTCACATAAATGGAATTGTTTGAATTTTAAAAGCAATTTACAAATTATTCCTCTGTAGTCTGACTATGCATTAGCTGTCTAATAATGGATTTCCATATGATATTTCCTTATTGCTTTGTTAATGGAAGAAATTTAGCCAGTTGCTTTTGTAATTGTGACATGATTATGTTCCAGTTTTTACAATAGACTTTCCTAAGCTGAAATTAAACACAATTAGCTCTCTTCAGTGTCAGATCCCCTGAAAATGTGTATCTAACTAGTACAGAAGGACTGCTGCTTGTGCACTCACATAAGAAGCTGAAAGCAGTCCAGTAGAGAAATTATGAATTTGGAAGGCTATGTTTATCAGAAGTGAATACTGTAAAGTAGCCAGGCATACTGGCAAAGAATAATACATTAATCACAAAATAGATCAGTGAAAAATATCTTTTTTTCACGGTACTTTGATGGAGAAACAAAAATTGCAATTAACAGAGGAATCTAAAATTCAGCTGTCGGAAAAGTTAGCTAAAGCTAACTTCAAAGAGAATACAGATAGTTGCGCAAATATACATGTAGTTTGACCAAAAGTCTCTGCTAAAAATATTAAAATTGCTAATCAGACTTTCTCAAAAACTAGGAAGTGAAGTAAGTAAGGTTTCTGGTGGAAGCCTGTGTATATATTATTCAAAGGGTTTTCCTGAAGAAACCTGCTTTATGAGTCGAGTCTCTTCACAGGATCAAGCAGGGATTCAGATATGCAACACAGTGCTAACTCTAAGGCTTAAAAGGAAAGATTAGGCCATCACTGCAGAAGATTGTTCTCTTCTCTGTGGGTCACCATGCAGAAAGGGACAGCAACGTGCAGTTGGAAGCTTGCCAGCAACTTAAGGCATGGCAAAGGAACATGCAGCTGGGTGATCAAAGAGCTGCTCAGCTTCTGAAGGAGAGTGGTTTCGAGCAATTCTCAACTCATCTTCTCTTTAGCTTATCTTTATTCCCCTCTCCTGTTTCTTCTGTCTCTTCCTTTCCTCCTCTTTGTCTGATCTCCTCCTTTCAATTTTTGATTAATTTTTAATTCCCACCTTCCCCATGTCCAGTCAGTTAAACCTCTTTTCTACAGTTTTTCCTCATTACTCAGAGCTAATTATAAACATGGGAACTCAGTTGCAGAGTCTGAAGCCACATCACCACTGAAAAGGCAGGAGCAACAACGGACACTGGAATACTCTTAACAACAGGAATATCATCCAAAACATCTGAGTCCTCAGGAAAGGGAAGATATATCCATGCCTGAATATTTGGGGAGGCTGGGACTGAGACAGGGCTATAGCCAGGAGACAGCTAAGAAGCAGACTGAAAAATAGCATCTTCAAAGGATGGAAACAAAGAAAAACCAGCCCATCTGTAACATGAAAACAAATATTTAAAGTTTGTTGATATTTTCTGCAGCTAGAATAAGCCATAGGCCAGAAATTATTGGGAAACTTTTGTCATTAGCAGGTGTATAACCTAGTCAATAATGTTGTAGAGGGAAATGATTCATTACTAAAACAAGCAAAAATAACAAAACTTCTCTTTGTAGTATCTGCCTATCCTGCAGGACAATGCCTAACCTGTATTTGTAAAAGTAGCAAGTAGCACTTTTGTTAGCTAAGCAGCTGGTTTTAAATATTCGTAGATAAAGACATTTCTGATATTGATGGTAAATTGTCAATTACTCGGATGATTCTCAAGTTCTAGAACAAAAACGAAGTTGTAAAAGGGCTTTGTACGGTCCAAATTACAAAAAAATTATAAATGATAAAATATCAATGCATCTTTACATTTTTACTTTTAAGTACAGTTTGTCAACAACACTCTCATTCTTTGATAACTGCCAAAAGGATTTTTTTTCTGATTATTTTCTTTATAACCGAAAAGATATTAATGTTATTCAGTGCAAGAAAAACATGCTTTGCTTTACCCAAACCTCTGGAACAATCCAGCAGAGGTTGGTTTGTTATGGGTTTGATTGGTTGTGGTTTCATAGCTTTGATCAATAAACTAATTGAGCGTTGTCAAATAGGTCTTCTGGGCTTTTACTCCTATTAGAAGCAATTCATACTCAAATTTGGGATGAACACATAGAGAAAACAGATACAGTGATATCTTCTCTGTGAACAGCCTAGATGTACCATAGAGCTTCACTCTAATTTCTCCTCACAGCTCACTCTGAAAAGATAAACACAATTTCTTTCCACAGCTTCCACTACCCTGATATTGTGCACCTTTTTACACGATTGTAGTGAAACTCTCTTTTTAGCTCTGCCAAAGTTTTACACACTCTATCCTGCTCTACTAGTGTTTGTCACCTACTTTTCTGGTATGAATCCTTCATTGCCTTTCTTAAGCAATGTCACATTTTCCACTTTCATTTATGAGGCCTTGCAAAACCTCAGTCCTGTGTTGTTTTCACTGTATGTTATTGTTGCCATACTATGCATGTGAAATCCAAATATAAGGGTCAATAATCTTTGAATTTTGATTAAAAGGTCCAGGAGAGAGAATCATGTGCACGACGATTATTTATTTATTTATTTATTTATTTATTTTTCTGGTGGCTTTCAATACTATTGAGTTCTCTCTGAACAGCGTTTAGAAGACTATGCAGGAGACTCTGCTCCAGGACTAGTAGGACCTTTCCTTTCAGCTTCACCATTGACTTAGTGTCTCCAGACCCTTATTTTAAAACAAATTCCAGCAGGCGTGCACAAATTGTCGAGTTCCAGTAACATTAAAAGCAAATGCAACACCTTTAATTCATGTATCAAGGAAGGAATTCCTATATACAATATTGTACCTTCCATTAGTTCAGCATCTCTCTAGGCCCTTTTTCATCCCACATAGAGGTGTTTCTCACATTACCACTTATAACCATACAGAGTAAGTTTCTCTTGAGATATGCAGTCCTGTGCATACTACTGATGAGCTCCTTTGAGAACCATGTTAGGCACAAGGGTCAGGATCTGGGTGTGTACTTCCCTTTCCTCTGGTTCCCACTTATTCTCTTCTTGTCTGGGGAGCCTTCTGCTGTTTTGCATCAGATGTACACAGATTTTCATTCCAAAGAATTTTGTGTAGTAGCACAACAAAGAGCTATGGGCAGATCCTGCTTAAGTAATCAAAATAATAACAAGATGAAACTAAAGTTTAGGAAGTGTTTCATAAGCATTTACTCTATTAACAGCAAGAAGTTTTGTCCTTATGCTCAGCAAAGGTTTTAAAACATATTAATTTTAATAATTATGCAGCAATGCTAAACTTTTTATGCTGTCTTAACGAAAAGAACTGTATGTTCTGCTGCTGCTAGTTGTGCAAACTTTTGAGTATAATATCATTAAGACTTCAGTTAATAGAGAGTGCTTTGGTGGTTAAAAAAAATATGGAATATTGTGACTTCCCTGACAGCAGGAACCGTTCTTCAAATTATTTTGTTTAGGTTTTTGGTGTTTGGGTTTTTTAGTGTGCACTTTGGACACTGAAGTTACAAGCTTACTGGAAGTTCCTTTTAAGATCACTGTTAGGTGGTAAAACTACTTTTGCAACTACCTTTTTTATCCCTTCGCTGCACTTTTCAGGTGAGATAAATGTGATATTTAGCAAATGCACCCTGATGGTTTTGCTGTTCTGCCCACACTTAGTGGCTCCTCCACTAAAGAGCTAACTAGGGCTTTTGCTGGTCAGTACTACTACTTTCCTATCAACAAAAAATAACCTTTATTTTGCTTTTAGAAGTGATGCAAACCTGCAGTAACTGAAACGCTGACTACCTAGAAAGGTTGTGATGGGAAGGCCCCTAGGTTTTGCCCTGACAGAAGCACATTTACCATGAATGGAGGACATGGAGAAAATCAATCATTTGTCATTAATTCTTGAGAAACATCCCAGAATTCTTCCAAAAAACAGATAAGTTGTCCTGTAATTGACCCAACTGATGGACAAATATTCATAGGACATTTAAGACAAAAACCAGTAGACTGACCACCAAGGCATGTAAGCAGAAGCAATGAGAACATGGAAACTATTTCTTGAGGAAATGCTTAAACCTACAGTGAACTAAACCATGTTGGTACCACTCACCCAGTTTACTCTGCATAGTCTTGTGAACTGGCTGGCTGTGCCCCACTTATTAGTATGTAAGCATCTTAGTAAGTACTGGCCAACATTTATCAGACTTTTCTCTTTGAGCATCTGGCAGCAGCTGATTAAAATTACTGAAGACCAGCATCGTAAAGTCAAAGTAGCATGTAATTGTCAAATAGGACATCAGATTTAGGAGTATATTAACAGAAAAGACACCTAATGCATCTTTTTCTGTATGAGCTCAGAGTGCCTATCTATCTACTGTCCTAATATGGTCCAGCCTGGTTTTTCCCCTGGGTTGTGGGGGTTGGGTGCTTGATGGGGATTAAACACTCAAATCAACTGATAAGTAATACTAATAGAATAATTATTGGAATAACTGGATAAAATTATAATGAAAACATTTAGACTTGCATATTTTGTAACTAAAAAACCATATTTTTCTAAAGAACATGGTGTTACAACATTAGTCCAGGTGGAAATTTCTATTAAGTTTAGGATTATGACCAGTCTTCACTCTCAAGCTCAATAAGCCTGTAATGAAAACCAGTATAATGCCTAACATATTAATAAATACATAGTTCTATCCCTTCTACATGTGTTAGCTCTTTATTAATGCATCAAAAATTTTCCCCTACAACCTGTTAGAAGACCAATAATGAATAAGTCATTCAAGTAAGCCTTGCAGCAGAACTCTGTGTTAATGATAATCATCAATACCTGATTTCCTCACGGGAAGAAATTCAGTCTATAAAGTTACTTGATTTGGGAAGCATTTGGGCAACAGGCATTCTTGTTGCTTCAAAATGACAGCAGGGAGTCTGAAGCATACTGTTAACACCCTCTTGAGTAGATGTGACTACAGTTTCAACCTACCGAAATTCCTGCTGTGTTGCTTTGTATTTAATCGCAATCTTTATTGGTATTTATTCATTGTAACTATACTTTATTCATTTATTCACTTAAATGTTTATACAAAATTGAATATATAAAACTGTGGTGACAACTTTTATGAGCAACAAATAAAAATTAATCCTGCTTGCATTGCATGTGCATATCCATTAAACAGATGCCCTGTTACTGTTAGATGAATGTTTGTGCCAGAAAAAGAGCTAGAAGCATATTCTGTTTGGTTTAGAAATAATTGGTTCTTAAAAGATTTTCGGTTTTCTATTCATCAGATACACACACATATGTTTATGCATACTCTCATTTTATAGTAAAAGTGTCATTTGTACTTTCTACAGTCAAGAATTCTGATTATTTGCCACAGTCAGAATTCTGATTCAAAGGAAGCATGACAGGCTCAGAGTCTTCATTGCTAAAAGTCAGACTATTTTCACTTCTGCCAGTCATAGCTACAGAGTAGGGCCAGTATGGGCTGACTGAGAGTATGGCTAGTGTTTCTCACAATTCCATAAAAAATAAAAAAGAGTAAGTTCTTAACCTTAAATTACTTCTTCTTTGTGTGTGTGTGTGTGTGTGTGTGTGTGTGTGTGTTGTTCGTTTGTTTTTGTAATTTTTTTTCCATTTTCTGCAGGGAAATAAACCCAGTAAATTCTACTTGGTGGGGCAGAAACTAGTTTCCCGTGAGTCTTCTTAAGGAATGAATGGTCACAGATGTACCATCCCATCTTGAATCATAGAATACAATTTCTCTCATACAATAATAGAAATCACTGAGATTGGAAAATACCTCCAAGATCATAAAATCCAACCTTTAACCAAAAACCACCATGTCAACTAAACCATGGCACTAACTGCCACATCCAGTCACTTCCTTAACACTTCCATGGATGGTAACTCCATTACTTCCCTGGGCAGCCCGTTCCAGTGCTTTCCCAACCTTTCAGGGAAAAAATTCTTCCTGATTTCCATCCTGGACCTTCCCTGGTGCAGCTTGAGGCTATGGCCTTTTGTCCTATCACTAATTGCCTGGGAGAAGAGGTTGACCCCCATAATCAGTCAGAATTATATTTGTTCTCAAGTGAGGTGGTCCACTACTAGCAGGACTAAATATTGCCCCAAGGCATTTGGTCTCATTACAGGAAGAACAGAATGCCTTTTTTTCTGCCAGCCAATGTCTAGAACTGGTCAGTGGAGGGAGAGAGAGAGCATAATGAGACCCATAAATAATTTCTCTGCATAGAACTCCAGAGGCTTTTCTCTAACTTCTGTCATCTGGGAGGATGTGTCTGGGAATTGTTTCAACACAATTATTTCCTCTTTGTAGCTGCAGCACTCTGGGTCCTCATCAGGACAGACCTGGTACAGGTACAGTGTTAATCTCACATTTTAAATGCTGACCTTAAAATATGTTTTCTGGGGGAAAAGTAAAATCAGGAAAAAGGGTTTTGGTCAAACAGCCTCTTTGGGCACCTAATTTTGAAATTGCCTCATAGAAATCACTTAAAAACCCTCCTTTTTGTCAGAAAAACCTCTATAGTTCTTAATTACTTGATTCTCGGCCACAGTGAATGGCTCTGTGTCTGTTTTGTGCCTAAAACACAGTGGAACACACAGAAGTATCGTCACTCTTCCTTAGGTGTGGTGTTCTGATCTAAAGCATACGGTCTAAACACATGGCATAAACCCACAGGAGAAGACATCCCTGACCACTCAAAAGTAAACATATTCACTTTGCCCTGGCTTTGAGCCAGGAGCAGCCCATATGAACCAATAGACCATAAATTTGAGCACTGGCTTGGAGTAAATATTTAAAGTATTTATAAAAATAGGAATGACATAAGCACCAGAGACTAATATTAGTATGTCTTATCCTATCCTATAGCTTGATAGCAAAGATGTGTTGGCAAATGAGGATCTGAAACTTCTACCTGCTCTATGGGTGATTTAGCCCTTTACAAAAAGTTATGCCTTCAGTACCTAAACCTGTAAAAAAATTAATCAGTGCACAAAAGTGTGTATACAAAGATCAAATTTAGGCATCTCTGTATCACAAAGAAGGGGGCTTGAAGCCAAGATCTTCACTTCAACATCTCCTCCTAATTACCTTAGAAGTTCTGTACACTGCGTTTTATGAATCCTGTTCTGACATACCTTCCCAGTTATTAAAGTATTTCTCTAATAGTTTTGTGGAAATTGTACTTACCTAACCTATGGCTGGTCATACTGATAAATAGAACTGCAGAGGTAGTTTGGCTCACTGGGAACCAAAATTCTCAGTGTGAGTCCAGGCCTAAGAGATTATCGTTAGCAGGGGAAAAAAAATCCTCTTTAAAATTGTACTTTATGCAGTAATTTCAGACTGATGGAACTATTTCTGAGAATTATAAATTTCTCCAAATGATGGCTACAAGGACTTAAATGGCAATTAGAAGGAAGCTACAGACTCATATTTTAGGGCCACTAAGCACCATTAAGCTCATCTAGTCTGACCTGCTGCCAAGTGCAGGCCAAACAATTTCATATAATAGTTCCTACAATGGATAAAAATATTCCTCACTACAGCACAAGCTAGTGTTACTTTTATCTGAGCAAGAATAAGTCCTTTTCAAATTTAAAAAAAAAAAAAGTTTTCACACTGCTACTATTTGGAAGGTATAGTAAAAATATTGTCTATAAAGAAACTAGAAGGACAGTAGTTTTTTAAAATAAAGAATTGTGAGTTGCACAAAAGGCTGTGAGTCTAGTGTCAGCGAAAGATGTATTTCTATACATCACTGAGATTTTAAAGTAGGTTTAATTCTGGAGGTTTAAAGGGTTTTCCTAGTGATTTACAACAACATAACTTTAGACATATTTCAAAACCATGGAAACTAATACATACCTTTCACTCGTTTAGTCATGCTTTGGAGCCAATTCAATATCTAAAACATGCTTTAAAATACTGACCCACACAACGGACTATGAGGTGAACTCTTTATTACTAATAATAAACTTACAAATAACTAAGTATTAAAGGTAAGCGATATCTTGAAACTCAATTTATACCCTACAAAAAAATAAAGGAGAAAATCTTAACCTTAATAGCTGACACCTAGCTTTGTAAAAAAGAAGCTTTATTCTGTTGACACTTACACTGAAAGAAAAAAGTAAAGAAAGGAAAATGTTAAGATAATCAAAGAGTGATCATAAAATGGATCAAAATCATATTGCATATATATATATGCAATACATAGAGGAGCTGAATATGAAATAATAATGGAGGGAATTTTATATCAGCATTTCAGTGTCTCTCAGAGAATCCAGTGCGCAGGTCTGTGCCACAAACAGATATTCGGGAGACTGTTTTAGATGAGAATTTGGTCTATCAAACTGATTTGATGTGAGGTTACATGTTGAAAGGATCAAAAATAATTGTCAGAGAAAAATGCCAAGGTCACTAGACTCCCTCCTGGAATTCCTTCCAATATGCTGAGAATGAATGGAGTATCAAAAACTTAGAGACAACATAAGAAAATCCAATTACATTCAAGAAACTGTTGACCCCTCTCTCATCAAAGCTTAAGGCTCAGTTCTCAACTACCATATTGTACCCCGTGAAACTTCCCTCATCAATAGTCTGTGGTAGGATAGAAGAAAACTTCCATTAAATAACTCCTTTGTCACTAGTGATTTAGCCCAGTGTAAATAACATAACACAGGAAGAAGAATAAATGATACTAAGCACAGGACCATCTATCTTTGATTACCTTATGCATGGAGTGGTTTAGGGCTTAGATTACAAATGTTAGTCTCAAAATAATCTCTGGTCTCACTGATCAGCGAAACTGCCACCCTCCCCCATTCCCATCCTTGGCTTTTGGTACATCATAATTACCAGTGCTAGCTCAACAGCTGTCATGGAGTATATTTATGGAATAAAGAAGTCTTTTGTGTGGATGTGTCCTGTGTTGAGACATCCAATCAGCTAGTAAAAATTGAAAAGGAGAGAACACCAAACTTTAGACAAGTTCAAAAAAAATTAAGCGTGATGATATTTTGTATCAAAAATATCTCATGGTTTGGCTGAGTAAAGAAGACTAAAGCAAATCTGAATTGCTTCACTGTGGAGCAATGTAGTTCTGAGTAAAGTATGTTCATTTAGTGCATCATTGTTCTGTGGTAAAATGATGATCTTCTGCCGGGCAAAGGGATTTGATTGGTAACAGAAAACAGTACAATGAGCAGAAGATTCAGACGAGAGTTCACAAAGAACAGATAATGTTCAATGAATGTGGATAACAGCCTTCTTTCTTTAACAAAAACATCAGTTTGCCTTTCTGAAATGCATCAGAAAGCATTCTTTCACTGTCAGCAGCCAGGAACCTAAGCTATTTTCATTGAGGCTTCATTTGTGATATGAATATTTTCTGTTAAAATATGTCAAATGAGGAGAAGAAAGTGTTATTTTTAATCCTCCAGAAACCCCAAGAAATTTCAAAGTTGTGCCTCCAGCCCCTCCCACGAACAGATTTAAGAGATACCTGCTGAATAGTTGTCTCAGACTTTCGAATCTCTACTTAGATTTGCAACGTCTTCAATGGAGGACTTACAATGCATTAATTTCACAATAATTAGTACCTACATTAAATCATGTTTTATTACTACCATGTATTCCAAAAGATTACTTTACAGTTTCAAGTCTTTAAAGAAAACCTTCTGTTATTCAGGTGGAAAGTATAAAACATACTTTTTAATGTTCCTGTGTACCTTTTGCGATATCTGTTCATCACTCGAAAGCAATAAATATTATGTGCCTTGTTTAAAAAAGATAATAATACTATCTTATATTACAGGGCTGTCAGGAAGAAAAATTGAACTAAAGGCTTTGAAGCATTCAGAAACAATATTGAGAAAACTTTTGAAACATCTTAGCATCTGATCATGGGCAGGTTTACCCCACAGCACAATATTTGCATAATACAGACAAAACACAGCTCAAGCTATAGGTAGTCAGGAAAATCAAGCTTGTGAAGAGGATTTTGAGGGATGGGGTCTGTGGTTTTATTTTTATTTTATTTTTTTTAAGAATGTCTGAGTACAATTAAAGCAAATTATAAAAAAAAAAAAGTACTGATACCCTTAAGAAATTCTTCCAAATGTCACATGATTATCTGAGCTAGGGTGGCTTCAGCACCTTGAGAAACTTATTGGCAAGGTTTCTTTGCTATCCTGATTCACAACCTGCTTCGGTGTATCAAACTGAAATTTAAAAGGCAACTTGATCACAATTCATAAGAACACAGAGGAAAAGACTTTGGATATTTAGGACACTTTAATCGGACAGACAACAGCAGAGAAAGATTCAGTTTCTGATAAGCTGAAATCAGAAAAGTAAAAATTAGGTAAAAGATTTTAGGAAGGACAGTAAATAATCGTTGTTGTAGCTTACCAAGGAGAGTGCCAAATTTCTCATAACTAAGTCTTTAATAATCAAATGACTTTCCAAAGGATGGGATGCAAACAATATATTTTGGTGCCAGATAGCAAAAGGAAAATAAAATTCCTGCCTGATGAGAAACATTGTTCTGTGATACGCAGGCATCCAGACTAAGTCCGTATGATCACTGGGCTTAAAATGAATGTACCTATACTTGGCTGTCTATCATGATGAACCAGATATGGGCATATACCACAAGATGTACAGTGTGTAGTCACTGAACTTAACATGCAGCATCTATCTTTGTGTCATGTAGTGTGTGGGTTTTTTTTTCGGGACAATTAATTACAGGTAATTATTATGCATCCTTTTTGTTTTAACATCGTATATCTGCACTGTTCCTTAATAAGTATAAATTAAAACATTGTCCTAGACTTCTGTTCTATCATATAATAAATAATAAACATATCAAAGAAGAAGGAAATCTACATTATTGTGTGAAAATTTTTTAAATTCAAGCTTTTCTGGCTTTTTTGCTTCTGTTGTCTTTTGCTCACATTTACTTTCAGTGTCATTATTTTAAGATATATGAGGGTTTTAGATGTTCCAGAGACTATATTTCTCATCAAAGGTAATATAAATAATAAACATAGATTTTGTAAGAGACTTTTTTCTCATAATTAAACATAAATATATATATAAACATATATATAAACAAATAATTGTGTGCCATTCGTTTTGAAGGGATTGTATCCTTTCGTAGCAACCATAACTTTACCTACGTTTCTAAAATTCAATGCAGCCTAGAAGATGGTTTAGAAACCCTGAAAGAGAACAAGCCACTGGACTTTCCCTTTGGGACGTTCCAGTCAATTAAAAGTGGTCATAATTGAGATGGTAGCAACTGGAAAAAGGGGAAGAGAAATTTCTTGTGCAAATCACTTTGAAACTCTGGTGCTTCAAAAATTCACGTATCCATTGGTTTTCCTCTGAATAAAAATTCCAGAGGGGAATTTAGAGTTCATAAAAATTCAGTCAGTGACATCTAGACTCTGATTGGTAACACATTATTCAGTTAGGTGTTTAGAAAGAACATGACAGGACCTAATCTTGCCACTTGTTATTTGTGCTGCAAATAGTCCTGTTGCATTCACATGACTCAGATTCATCAGACACAATATTTATATACTCAATATTATTCAAATAAAGGGGAGGAAATAAACTGGAGGTGGCAGGGGAGTACTGCTTCTTTTCCAAATCCATCCGTTAGTTTTGAAAGAGAGATTTCCTCTCTCCACAGACCTTGCCTCTCTTATCTCCCTAGATTATGAAAACCACAACAGTAATTATGTAAATTATTGCTTTTTTATTTTAATATTCTGATTCATCTTCCAGTTTGAGGTTCAGTAGTAGCTCCTAGGTTTTTGGAAAGTGGTTCCTCCAAAGTGTGGACTAAACTGAAATATTGACATCCAGTGTGACTGATCATGTGACGCACTAAGAGAGTGTGTCAGCATTCAAAATATAATAATTATTGTATGGATTTTACTGGGATGGGTCTTGGTGGCAAAAATTTTAATCATTGTCTAACTTGTTCTTCAATGTTACGCGCTCAAGAAAAGCAGAAACTTTTCCTAATTATATTTTCTTAGAAGTTTCAATTTGTTATAGGTAAGTGGATTTTGTCACTTTTGTTTCCCTAATGATTCATAAAGTATATGAGTGATTTTATGTATTTAACTTCAACCAGCATAAACAATTCAAAATATTCTCCGACTTGCTCTGCAAACTTGCAAACAATATTTAAACATTAACTTAACCATTAACTGTCATGAAAACCTTTGACAGTATGCATACTTGAAGTGGAAGTTTCCAAAGCACCAAGTGTTCTTTTTCACCACATCTCCTGCAGTCAGCACAATGACAGCTTCTCAAATCCCTCTGTGGGCTACTAACTCTGGCTTGTCTGCATACACAAACTTTTCACGGCTGCTTCCCACTCCATTGCATATTTTCCTAACATCAAAGGAATTTGAGGCTTTCCACATCTCCCAGCTGTCTAGCCTATGTGATTACACGATTTAGAGCTGATGCATTATCATTATTTCTAGCTACTGTTTGGAACCATACTGGTGGACCATGACTCTCTTGTCCTATATACTGTGAAATGTGAGAACAAAAAGAGGGTTTGTGACTCCAAACACCTTGTGGTCCTTCCAGAAAAATGGGTGAAGCCAGGAATCTTGTAGAAGAGTGCAAATGAAAGAGTTAGATCTATAATTAATCATTAACAGTTTTAACAAATACTGAAGAAATACACTTTGAGAGAACAGAAGATTAACATTCACATGGGTGAAAAGACTTTTAAAGCTTGATAGAAAATGTCCCTGCCCAGGACAGGGTGGGTTGCAACTAGATGATTTTTAAGGTCCCTTCCAACACAAACCATTCCATAATTGATTCTATGTTTCAAATAGAAAACATGTTCATTGTTCTAACTGTAGTCTCTGCAGAGCCTACAGACTCTACCAGACTGGACTCTAACATAAAAAAACTGTATTTATATTCCCCTCAGTATTAGCAGTAAAAATGGCCAGACCAGCTGGGAGCTCAGATAATTTCTTCCAGCAATACACTGAACAACAGTTTTCATATTCTGCCACCTGTATCAATCTGAAATTCAGCTTATGCCTACATTGTAGACTTCTGTGAGCATAGCTTTGTGATCCACTGATACAAAAATGTCTTACAGAAGCTCCTGTTATAAGCATACTTGCATTTAAAAAAGAGAAGCTAAACAAAACAACCCACAACAACAACCCAGGGCTTTTATCTGTTAAATTTGTTCAGCTGTTTAGCTTGTTGAATTTAGAGGTAATCAAATAAAGTATGCAATATATATCTTTCACAAGATGAGCTGCATCCTTGTTTGGAAAGGGTTAGTGCTATGGTACACTACTGTAGGAATAACTTTAGATCATTCCTAGTGAAGACATGGCCCTTGGTGAAGAATTCTGTTGATGACACACAGAACAGACTGGAGTTAGTTTGCAGTGTAGCTGTATTGACTTGGTAGCATTAGGTAATGTTTGAAGAAATTGGTAGATTCTTTGTTCCAAATCCACCAGATTTAATACTGAATTAATAAAGAAATAAATCTGTTGATGGTTTTATGCTCTTTTTTCCCTACATTTACTGAAATGTGCATATATATATATATATATATATATATGAAGATATATGAAGTACCAACAATATACTACTGGTGCACAAGATAAAAGTCAAGGCAGAAAAAATGCAGAAGAAATCTATAATTAGATTTTTCTCAGTACATCCATCTTCATTTATCCAAGGGGCCAAAGTCATTATTATTTACTCAAGAATCTCCTTGGAGAGTAGAACTGTAAAGATTTACTGCATATTATGAGAATCTGGAAGTATATTGAAGTTCTCTTGTTCAATTATTTGTCCCTTTTACATTTGATTAAAATGGCAATAAAGTTATACCAGTATCTATATGTTTGGTTTCTGATGATATCTTCTCTCTCCTGAGTTGTTCCTGTAATGGAAGAGGGGTGACTGTGTTTCAATTCTTCCCTCACACTTTTCTTTTTCACTTGCTGATGTAAGTTTGCCTGCAAAGTTCCTTGCATTTGGTAAGATAAGGTGATCAAATTTGTTAAGAAATACATGACAGAAAATCTTAAAAAGTTGTACTTTTCACTGTCATTCCTTAGGTCTCAGTGGGGCTTGAGGTTTTGATGCAGCAAACCGTGTCCCTTTAAAGACAGTGGTGGTACCCAGACTAGTTTGGATTCATGAGTGAAATCCTTGCTTTATTTTGGCCTGCTAGAGCAAAACATGTTTTTAGGATCAGTCCTATGAGTCATAGTGAAAAGGCATTTAATTATAAATTTTAAATCTAATTATCCCGTATAATGTGAAACTGCTGTTTAGCAAAAAGCCTTACTCAATAAAAACGCTACTATGCACATACAAAAAAAAACCCCAAAACAAAAACCAAAACCAAATGCCAAACCACCATAGTTCACCATATACTGTTTATTGTCACTTATCTTTATATATCCTTGATAAAACATATAGAACAAACAAAATCTTCTGTGAATAAAAAAAAGTTGTAATAAAGCCCACTATCTACATTTCCATATAGAAAATATTTTATTAAGCAATTTATTTTCTTTTATCTAAAATAAACACATTAGCAGATAGTATAAATGTGCCTTAGAATAGTGACTTAAGCCACTCAGCTATCAGACTTCAATCTATTGCAAAGTAAAAACTGAAAGCATACAGTTCTATCTCAGATTCAAATCTGAATAATATTTTGTGTTATTTTTTAAACTTGATCATACCCAAGGCCTCAGCCAGGGTTCAGTTCTCTTTGTACGATACAGTTCCCATCCAGATCTAGGATTCTAGTCCTTGTCCCAGAACTTTGCAAACTTCATCAAGCCACCACTCTCATGAAGGTCATTACGCCTGAATGAACAGCTCCAGGTACTGGCATTAGGCAATCCAGCTGCAGAAATAGTGCCAAGTTTAAGGCAAGCCGTAACTAATGAATGTCGAGAACAGGAAGTCAAAAGATGATAGATTTTTAAATTATGAACTTAACCCTCAAGCCAACAATCAATTACAAACAGTAAAATGCACGGGTTCTCCGCCCTCCAAAATGAATGCAGGTGAAAAGAGAAGTCATGCCCCAGCAAACACTTTATGGAAACATCAGTGAAAGGGCACACATTTCAGAACTGCATGTAAGTTTTCAGTAAGTGCTTAAATGTTACTTTTAAAAGTCTCACAAAAATATTCTGATCACTTTAGGTAAAAAAACTTCATCTTTTTTACATGATTTTGATAAATATCAACTTTTGGAGATGGGGAACTGGGCAGAAGATTGTTTCTTTTGGTTTATTTTTTGTAATTTTGTTCTGTTTCTTTTGATCTTTATAGTATCATGCTTTTTACTTTTAAAATATCTATTAATATCCACACGTTTTCTATTATGTAAATAAAACCTATTACTGTGCTCCCAGAAAATATTTTGGAACATTCAGAAAACATCACAAACGTATTTCCTGTCTAAGGTGGCAAGCTCAGCAACCAGCTTTTGCAAAGGCAGTTATAGCAACAGTATAATCACAAAAGTCTTACATTTTCTCTTCAATGAGAAAAAAAAATGTTTACTGAAATTAAAATATTTTGTAGGTGAGATGAAACCTCATATCTAGGAATAAACCAGTTCAGTACAATGACTTTGAAATGTAAGGGTTAATATTTGTATTCTTCATAAGCAAAATGCTGCAATAATTTAAAAACAGATAAATCTTTGTACATAAACAAAATACTTGTACATACAGATATATATAAAGAGTATGCAAGAATCTGAAGTAAGCCCTGGAATTTTCTGAAGAACTGACTGATTTCCAACAAAATAAATTTGGTAAAAATAACCCAGCTCTGTGGGCATATATGAGCTTGATTTGATGCAGACTGAATTTGTAGTCAAAACTAGGAGAGCTAAAGTCATTCATCTGAGAAAAGACAGGACCTCAATGGTTCATTTCCTATTCTGAATCTCAGAGAAAAAAGTGTTTGCACTCATTCTCTCATTTCTCATTCTAACTACCAGGCTACTATTAGATTGAGCTCAGTTGCCCCTGATGAAGCCATGTACCACCAACTACAGAGCAAGAGAGGAACCAAAAAAAAATTAACTATGTTAAAAACTACATTAAATATACTAAATCCCTGTATTAACTATGTTAAAAAAAATAGAAGCCAATTTCTTTGCTGCTCACGCTGGATAGGTTGATGTCATTACCTATACAGAGCCCAAATCTTTCCCACTGCCCAATTTCCCTTCCCTTTGCCTGACTACTTCCATCTTAAATGGAGGCTCAGATCTAATTCAAGGACTGTGATCAGAGAAGAGGAAAATACTGAAAAATTAATTTGTTGAGTTTCTTTGCAAGCAGCAATAGCTCAAAATGAAACACTGAGTTCTCTTACTGGCTTTACAGATGTCCAAAAATGGACCTGTAATTTCCCTTCACTTCCCTGCTGTATTTGGTAGAGAGAGGCTACAGAGACCATAGGACATTCTCTAGCCAGGGGCCATAACCTGCCTTGTGGTACATATTTTTTCAAATAGGTGCAGGGAAGTGGAGACTTACTGACTTTCAGTAATTTTATTAAAAAGATGCACATTTTAGTAATTTTTCTCTTTTCCAGGGAGTTCTTACTAGTTCCTACTAGCTTTTACTAGAATATCATCGTACCAACAGTGAGCGGACAGCGGTTTGAACCAATTCCCATCATGGTTACAGAAACATTCGTACTGTCTTCAGTGAGCTTTGGGTCAGGCCTCTCTTACTGAGTAAACCTGTTAGAAGACCAGACCTACACTGACTACGGCACTTGCAGCAAATCAGCAGTTTGAAATGTGGAGCTGTGTGGAAATCTACCCAATCTCTCTCTTCCCTGCCTTCACAAGTGGGAGCTGTTGGTACCTGCACGGCTCTTGGTACAAGGCAGAGCAGAAGAGCATAGTAAGTTAATCCGCAAGCCATTCAGAAACGTCTAGGACAGAGACACTGACACCAGGGAATCATATGTCTGCACTGAACATTTAGTAATTTGTTTATTTGAAGGGCTGGTAAGAAAGGCACAGATGAACCTCTGAAGCAACTCCTTGAAAGGTAAGGCTGCTACTGGGCTCTAATAAAAAGCGCTACATTCTCATCATTGCTATCTCTTTTCCCCAAATGTACTCGCAGCAGTTTATCAACATTATATAATGCAGGGAGAGTTCAGAGGAAGGATAAGGAGTTGATAGCCAGATTTTGATGCTCTTGTTTATTTGACTCACTTGATTTATAGGTCTCCTCTTTACACAATGCACTCACTCTAAGCTGTTTTTTCTCTTTTATTTTTAATGTTCAGATATTTAACCTTGATCCTAAATGAACATCCAAGAAGTCCTTTAGGTTTCAGGAGAAGGCTTGGAAGACTGCTTTTAAGAATCCAGTATATGATTTGTTTTTCATACAGTCAGTGATTACTGTACTCATACGTTTTCCTCTTGTTTACCGCCTTTTTTTTTTTTTTTTTTCCTACCACAGCACCGTTTTGCTTCCTTCTGCCGAGTGGGAGAAAAAAAAAAAAAAAAAAAAAAAAAGGAAGAAAAAAAAGGAAGAACAGATTTTCCTTTAGGGGTTGGGGGAGGGAGTAGGAAGCGGGGCTGGGAACCTCCTGCCCTTCAAGGGAGCAGGTCCCCCTTCTAGGGGGTAGAGGGGCCGAGTTGACTAGCCGTGGGGACAGCATCACGGCTGCCCCTGCCCCCTCGGGCGCTCCGGGGACACCCTGCAGCGGAAGACGCGGGGAGGGCACCGCGTGGGGGACGGCGGCTCCGTGGCCGGGGGAGCAGAGGAGCTGAGGAATGGCGGGACGGATGGACGAGGGATGAAGGAGAACGGGTGGAGGGATGGAGGGGTGAGGGATGGATGGATGGATGGAAAGATGGAGGGTGAAGAAGGGATGGATGGGAGGATGTGGGATGCAAGGACGAGGGATGGAGGGAGAAGGGGTAGAAGAATGAGAAAATCAGGGCTGAGGGACGAAGCGATGGAAGAGCCGAAGGACAGAGGGCTGCAGAAGCCAGCGCCGCGCTTCCCAGATGCTCCCCCTCCGCCGCGCGCCCCCGCGCCGCTCCTGGTCCCCCCTCCCTTCCCGCTCCGCCGCTGCGCGTGCCCGCGCCCGGGGCTGACTCTCCCTCTCATCCTCCTCCGGCGGCGGCGACGGCGGCAGCGCAGGGGATGGGCAGCGAGAGCGCGCCCAGGAGCAGCCCGGGCCCCGCCGCTCCCCCCTGCTCCCGCGCCCGCTGCTGCTCCTGCCCCGCCGCCCCCCGCGCTCCGGGGGCAGCGCTGCCGCAGCGCCGCCCGCAGCCCCCGCCTCGGACGGGTGAGTCACCGGGCCCCGCACCCCTACCACGAAAAGCACCTGCCGTGCCTCCCCCCTCTTCCCGCCCCCGCGCCCCCCATCCCGGAGCGGCTCCGAGGATGAGCGCTGGGGGAGCGGGGTGATCGCGGGCGGTCGCGGAGGGAGGCACCGCGCCCGCCCCCTGCCCCCCCGGGAACGGAGGGTCCTGGCCCGCGATCGCGCCCTCTCCGCGGATGCGGGGCGGCACGGGTGTCCTGGCGGATCCGCCGGGATGCGGGGAAAGGGGCTCCCGCGTTGCTGCCCCTCCTGGGAGCTGCTGCCCGTTCCCACGGGGATCTCGCACACGCATAGAAGCATAACACAGACACCCCGGCAGCCCCGCTCCCCAGTCGGGGCCAGGAGACCCCTGAACCCCATCTCCCGTACGTCCCGGGCGCCAGGGGCGGCTCGGGGTGGGAGCAGCGCTTTAACTTGTGCAAGGGACTATTGGAAGGTGGGGAGGGAGGACCCAGCTCAGCAGAATTGGCGGCTTCCCCGGAGTGGCCCCGGAGGGAGGTGACGGAGGGTCCCAGTGCCCCTCCTGGGGCCGCCGGGTGCAGTGGAGCGCGGCCCTTCCCGAGGGAAAAGGGGATGGCTTCGGGCAGGACTCAGTGCTCAAATGGACTTTTGTAACGCTCCCCCCAGTAAATAAGTAAATAAATAAAGTGGCAGTGGGGGGTAGAAGTCTGTGCTTGTTCTTCTTTCGCTGCCCAGAGTGCAAATGATGGGATGCTGTGGCTGAAAAGGGTTTTCTGGTTTTTATGTGTCATGATACACACGGCTGGTGGTAGCTAGTATAGTAGCTATCTGTATCCCAATAATTCCCTGTCGAAGGGTTGTTATGGCAGCAGCCCTCCCCGCTTCTTTTATTCTATATCTCTAACACACAGTAATGTTAAAGACCTGGAAACTACCTAATTTAAAAAAAAAAAAAAAAAAAAAAAAAGCAAACAACCTCTTGCGTCTTTGCCAAATAACCAACAAGTATGAATATAAGATTCACCCTAAATCTTCGCTCCTGTCTCCAGAAGCTGGTGCTGTGATAACACTTATGACTGGAAAATCTTTCTTCCCCCCTTCCCCCCCCCCCCCCAATTCTTATTTTTTGTTAAATTTTGTAGGAATTTTTCCTCGGTTTTGCCTTGTGTTTTTTTCATGTGTTTCACCTCTACTTTTTCATAGTATTTTTTCTGACTTACAGAGAATTCCTTAGTCCTGCATTACACTGGGTAAAGGGATTCAAGGTATCTCACATACAAGTAATACACATCATTTGCAAAAAGGGAAAACTAGTAATTCTGTAGATTTACTTTTCTGTACAGGATGATGAGTTTCCTTCTTGTGATACAGAAAGGAATCTGTATGAGATTAATGAGAATGGTTTCAGCATATTTTACCTGCCCCAGCTGGTGGCAATCTGAAACAATAAGATTTAAAGCTTACTAAGGAAGTTTCTCTGTCACCTTTAATGGTTAGCCTGTTCTCAATCAAAACACCTACAGTTGTAAGGGAAACACACTGATTTTGATTTCGGTTTAGTCAGTTTTTTAAAAAGTGTTTAAACACTGAAACCCTTGAGGAGGATGTATGCTAAAAACCTGTGAAATTGGTAGAGGGCAGTTTACTTTGCAGTTTTCCCCCTGCGCTTGTACAGGTACCATTTGCTGCCTTCAACTAGAGTTTGCTTGTGTAGAGACTGAGTAAATGATAAGGACACAAGATCCTGTCCTGGTAGCTCCTGTATTTTTATTTCTATCAGAATATTTGCAGACTGATATTGATGTTGCAGAATGAAGTGTTATTGAATTGGGATATCTTGTTTCCAGTTGTACATTTTGAAATAAGTTTGGCTTACATTAGGAAAGCAACATGAATGTGTAACTGTTCATTTAAGAATGAAAAAAATGCTGTCCAAGGGTGATTCATGTATTGAAACAAGATATGTTCAGGTTAAATAGGTGAACTAAAATAATGTAGTGTAAGTGATCCGTAACTAATTTTCATTGCTTATAATGAAAACAGGCACTCTTGTTATCTTTGAGCTGGAATATAGAGATGCTGGAAGAGAGGTGAAGAACAGCAAAATGTATATATTTAATGATGTACTAAACTCTTGAATAAACATCAGATAATTCCAAGGGAATGCAAGCACATTTCTTAGTATAACTGTGGTCATGATTCTGATCCCAGCAAAAGCAGTATGAGATTCT
Organism: Pyrocephalus nanus; assembly: GCA_038380795.1. Classification (NCBI taxonomy): domain Eukaryota; kingdom Metazoa; phylum Chordata; class Aves; order Passeriformes; family Tyrannidae; genus Pyrocephalus; species Pyrocephalus nanus. The sequence goes on from CM076260.1 coordinate 39,526,300, forward strand.
CCCAAGGCACTTCTGTGAGCAGAATCAAAGACATCTCTGCTACCATTTTTGAGGAACCAGAACATGAAAAGATCATTTGTATTTTTCCCCATTGCCATAGCAGGAAGGATTTATTTTGTGTCTTGTATGGAATATTCCACACTTTACCCTTCCAGGAAGTACTCAGGCCTGAGATAATTGTTTTGAGAAAGAATAATATATATATTGCTGGGGGCAGTTTTATTGTGACCACACAATAATCATATTTACTGGAAAAAAATTTTGACTTGGAATTATATTTTCATATCTGATGCCATTAATATTTCATACTAGGAGTTGGGAATAGCATGTTTCTTAATATGGCATTATTTGTTTTAAAGTTCTGATATGAAAGGACTAGATAAATTTAATCAAGTGGGAAAGTAGATGTTTCCATCTTTAATGATTTAAAAATATCCTTAGTGATTTAAAAATAACCTTAAGTTGCAATCAAGAAAAGACAAATTTGGACACTGAAAAGGGTTACAACTGAAGTTATTTGATACAAATGAACAAACAGATTGCACTTGTTTGACACTAGACAGAGGTAAAATGGAACAAAAAAGAAAGCTGGCAGAAACCTGCCATCATAGGAAAAAACATAGTATAAAGCCTAAAAGACTATTGCAAAACTTACCCAAGAGATTCCAGCTTTAAGGGTTAGACTCCCTTTGGGGAGGCAAATGGAAAAAGCTCCATTGGTTTCAGTAAGCATTAGTAGCTTTAGTGTATTCTAAGAGAAGGGATGAGTAATTCAACTAAGTACCACAAGAATCACAGTGATAGTTACTAAAACCAGATTAAAAATGTATGGGTTTTCTTCAGTTAGAAGGAAGTCGAGGCTCCACTGAAAATGAATTGGAATCTATTTCTCTGGGCTAAAATGTCATCCTGAGAGTAATGTTTCAAGTGACTTTTCAAATATGCTGCATGTTATATTTAATCTGATTTTAATTTGTCTGATATTCTATTAAAAGAGGTTACCTTTGCCAAGCTTGAGTAATTAATTAGTTATTAGTAAGCATTTTCCCTTTCTTTTTACATTTTTTTAAATGTCAGTTTTTTGAGAAGCGGCAAGAAATACTAAACAGTCTTTCTGCAAGACTGCACTCAAAAGCTGAATAATTCAAAGCTTGAACTGTCACTGTGCAATCAACTTTTTAATATGATCCTGTCAAAGTCATAAAAATAGAAAATCAAATGTGACATCATAGAAGACAATCTATATAGCTGACATGACATATGAATGCTTTAATTTCTGCACGTTATATTTACTTCTAAATGAAGATAGACTTCTTTCTTTCCTCTGAGGAAACTCCTAATACAACATATTAAATGTTCAGGAAAAAAAAAAAAAGAGTATATTTTCATGAAAATATATATGAGTTTTGTGAAAATAAGTCCCTAATGTAAAGGAGGCGAGATCATTAAGGAGATAATTTAAAGCCTTCACTGAGAAACACAGAACTGAGATAATTTGTAGCTGATGAAAAAAATTATTGTCAGACAGATTTTCTAGAATATGGTAGTTATGATCTTGACAAAGGACATTTTATTAACTGTTCCTAACTAGTATGTACTAGTTAGAAAGAGACTAAGCCACTCTTACCCTCAAAAAATACAGTAATTTCTGTGACATCTTTCTGCTGTTCTTCTTCCTAAATTAAGTATATTTAATGCTAATGAAAAGTACCAGATTGGCAGAAATGGAAAATGAAAATCTGCTTTCACCCAGCTTTTGTGGAGCATAGGAAGCAACAGTGCAGTGTGGTGATCCCAGAATGAGCTGCCAGTTCAGCCCAGCTTGGCTGGGTACCTGACATGGACAAAGTGTTTGCCCACCGAGATCTTCCAGGTGGCTAAGGACCAATTTGCTCCAGGAGGCCAACGAACTGAGGAAATTTTTCTGGAATGGGATTTTAGTTGATAGCCTCAGCCTGTGTCATCCTCAAGGAAACCAGCCCTGGCTGTGACTCTCTGGAGACCTGACTGGTTCCTGTGAGGAGCTCAGCATCAGTGCTTTGAGAAGTGCCAAGTGCCTTTTCAAGATCCTCTACGAAACAGAGTGAAATACCAGTTCATTACACACAGGCCACAAACCACCTTTCAAATCTCAATGATTTTCCATCACTACTTCATGTTGGCTGTATTTGAATCAGTGAACTAGAGGTGAAAGGCTCCAAAAATGTGATTACCAGTCTCCTGAGACATTTAGTTCTTCAAGGATATCTTACTGGAAATACTTATTTGTATTTCAGAAACCAGAGCAAAGATAAATTATTAATAATAATATATTATTCTTTCCTAAAAAAATGTTTTTACACCTTTATTTAGAGGTACTGTTAATTTCATGTTGCCAGATATTTGGTTCTGGAATACATATATAATCAATAAGCAAAAAGCCTCATAGATTGTTGGTATTTCTTTAACACACAATACTGCATTTTTGATCCAACAGTAGACAATGATTTAATCTTGCACTCCCATATCTGGATAAACTGAAATTCTAGTACTAATGTTTACAGTGTTGTTTTCCTCCCCCCCGTCAATATCTGCCACTAACAGATGAAATAAATACATAAATGTAAAAATAAATTTAAATGAAATGAATATCTGTTATTTATAATATACTTTTATGTAAAATGGCTTGTTTCAACTTATTTAGGCCTACAACTCTTTTGGAAAAACAAATCAGCTTAAAACTACTGTAACTGTTTTATACTACAGTCTAAATCTACTATGTAGGTAGTTCTATTGAACTAAGAAAAGCCACCATACTAAAAATGAATATTTAATTGATAATCCAGCTGTTGAAAGGTCTCTTGTCTTTTCTACAGATGTCTTCTTCCTTTTAGTTTGTCCAGGACAGCAACTACAGCACTATCATACTGAGAAAGTGTTTTTTAGTGTTATGGCTGAAACCACAGGAAAGCCTGTTTTCCCATCCCAGTGTTAGATGAGAGGAGGTGAGAAGCAGAGCTCTATAAGGTCTAAACTTTGAAGGTCATTATGACATAAAGCATATGCTTCCTTCAAAATTATTTCACTCATTGAGGCAGTGACTGTAGGATTTTCAAAATAAGGAATGGTGGGGGTTTTTGATTTGTATTTGTATAGAGTCTTTATTTTTGTTTTATTTAACTAATGTAACAGTCCTAGAAAATATTTTCTGTGCTGTCTGTATCACCTTCCATCACAAAGATCTAGCTGACCTTACAAGATTAATCCTAATTTGTCCTATTAAAATGTGCAAATTAAAAATCTGAACAACAACAGATGTAGACTTCTTTCTGATTAGCAAAAAAATGATATCCAGTTTTGCATAACTCTTATATTTGGCTGTTGATTAGTTTGCTTTAATGCTCTAAAGTGAGTGATGTTTAAATATTCTTTAAGGAAATAACTAAAAAGCATAACTCTAACCCAAGATTAAATAGAATCGTTTAATACTTGGTGTCATTCTTATGGATTTGAACTATGATTCAAGTTGAAGATTTGAGCTACTTAGAATGAAATCTCCCCATAGCTGTGATAAAGTAATGACTGAGGATCTTGTTTACATTTTTGTCTTTTGCATTTGCCTGCAGTTCTTCCTGCAGCTTTTCTTTACCTACATTTTCACCCCAGATGAAAATGTGGGGCAGGAATTAAAAATCTTTTTAAGTATCTTTAAAATAATTAAGCCACATTAACACCCTAGATATATTCAAAGACTTTCCTCAAATGACTCACCACATCTTATGAAGTCGGGTACCAACAGCAGTACCCAGGGCAGATTACTAACCAAGGCCAGATGGATGCAGGTGGCAAGCAGACCATGCCAGACACCATGGGGTGAAGCAGGCTCATAAAGCAACAAAAACAGTTTTCTATGTTTGTCAGGATGAAATTTCAAAGGTTTTTGGAATTAAAGACACAAATTTAGAAGTCCTTAAAAAACCTGTTTCTTCCAAAATTTTTTTTGGGTAGACCAAAATGTAAAATACTGTAATACACATACCAAGATATCAGAAACAATTTATTTATTGCTCTTTTTCAGGTTTTTCTTTCAAACTATAATTCAGCAAAATTATTTCAGTTTTGAGAAGCATAGTGATTTTAGTGGAACCACACATTCTGACAGAATGGGATTTCAGCAAAGCTTCTTCAGTGGCTTTTCCTACAGAAAAAACACATTCTTTAAAATGAAGGTTGTGCTGACTGAGGGCATCAATCCTGAAATTGTTTGTGTGGATGCAGAGCTCAAGCAGCATGTGTATTCCAATATGTTGGCTGATTGTGCACATCAGCTTACTCATGTGACAAGTACTGTGACTTTATCAGAAATAAGTCCTTGCTATTATTTGGTAAAGCAATGAAAGTCTTGGCTTAGAGGGAGAGGGTAGAAATTAGAATTGACATTAGTATGGGTCAATAATAGAAAATCCCTAATTTAATTTGAAAAACAGGGAAAAAAACCATAAAATTTCAAAATTAAGAATTTGAAATGGGAAATATTTTATGGTTACTACTGCTGAGTATTGTATTTAAGTGGAATGAGAGGACATCCAACTACACTTAGAAAGCAAACAAGTTATTGCCCATATGTTATGCTTGGAATAAAGTTTATCAACCAAGGCTATCAACGTAGGCTATACCAATTTTATTTTATTTTATTTAAGCTGACAATAGAAGATTTGCACAAACTAGCTGCTTAAGACTATTATTCAGCAGTTCTAAATACCCATAGTTTAAAGGCCAATGTTTAAGAATAATGAAGTAAGATTGCTATGACACAAATGCTAATTAGTTTCTTGTAACAACCAGACAAAAAAGGGTTTTTAAGCAATCTCGTTTAGATGAATGGAAAAAGAAAATGCAACAGTATCCAGCAAACGCCATTTGGGAGCATAACGAACTTGCTAAGTTTAGAACTTGCAATAATTAGGAGAGTTTCAAGTGAGAATGTTTGCCACAAACAATCACCTCAAACACCTACACTTACAGTCTTACAGTAAGTGTTAGGACTGATAGTATTGTTGCAAGGTAGGAGCTCAGGGAAGGGATTCACTTTCACTTTTCTTACGGTCTCCACGCCCCCCGCTAGAGATTCTTATCATCCATGCTTTCTGCACAGCAGCATGCCTGAGGAGCAAAGGAATGACCAGCTGCCTCCCAGCAGAGCTTCCTGGTGGACACAGCCAAAATTCCCAATTGCTTGGGCTCGCTGAGCCTCAGTACTCTGGACACGGCTTCCTGGCTTGCTGGACCTCCAGCACTGGCCCACATGCCCACCTGCAGCAAGCTGGTCATATTAGAAATTCAAACTAAAGAATATTTAATAAGAAAGCAGTGAGAAGATTTCAGAATAATATTTAAAATATTTTGACAGTTAAAATCCGCATAGCCAGATGAAGTGTGCTTCCCTAAGGCCCCACTGAGATGAAAAATCTTTCCACAGGCATTCTAGGGAATGCAAGTGCAAGTGGATGAGAGTATCTGTATTTTTAAAGCAAACATTAAAAAAATATTAACGGCAACAATTACATCTGTGTTTTAGATCTTCCCAGACAACAGAAGTTTAAGACTTGCATTGCAAGTGGTACCAATATTCAATAGGAAAGAATTCCAAATTGCTTGCACACTGGAGTGAAATACAGCAGCACTGCTATGAAACTCAAGGCTGAGAATTTTTACGCAGTTCATAGTATCCAGCATGAGCTTGAGAATAATTTAATTTCATGAAATCAATGAAATAAATAGGACGATCACTACTATGTGCGTGTATGAGTAAACCACAGTATGAAAGAATCAACTCAATTCAGTAAAAGGACATAAGTAGAGTCTGTTGAACAGCTATCAAAGAAGCACTCAGCAATATGAAAATACGGTTTTGTTTATGGAAATTTTACAGTTTTGCCAGTTTTCTAAAAGAACAAAAACAGGTGACTGTTTCTACAGATAAAGAAGTGGGTTTTTTAAAGTCAGTGACTCTGCTTTCAATCAATCTGGTTGTAGATAAATTTAAAAGATTGATAAAATTTGTTATGTTTTATGTTGAAAAAGGCACTGCAGTGGAAAGTTATTTCAGAGTAGTAACTTAAAAAATATACCTTTTCCAAAACAACTTTTCTTTAAATTTGACCAAGAGTTGTTTTGGTGTAAAAATATCAAATTCTCTTTCACTCTCCCCTGAAAAATATTTTCACACAGCTCTAGACCTACAAGAAATATTTTATACCCTATTGGATGTTAATGGGAAAACATGTAGCTTCCTGCATTGAAATATTAACATATGTACTCCTGGTCCTCCCATTCCACCATAGCATCTGAGCTCCTCAGGCACCGTACATGGTTAAAATCCTCCACCCTGAAAGTCAGCTGTTTTGGTTTTTTCCCCCAGTAGAACAATTTCCTGTGGTGGATTTATGAATTGATCTTTTTTCTTGAACTTTGTTTTATTTGCCTAATTTGTAATTCTTTTTCTCTCATTATTATGCAGATATTTGATTCTTTCTCTGGGTTGTTATAGAATAAGTAATTTCAATGTTTATGCCCCATTTTTGTAAGTGCTTAATGCTGTCTAATGGTTATGGATTATATATAGATTTCAGGTAAGTAGTAAAAATGACTCCAGAATTATCCCTCCCTGAAGATCAGAGATGCACAGCTACTAATGGAAGCTAAGGCATTACGTTCCCAGTTCCCAGCTATGCTTCTTCATAAACTACAAAATTGGTTTAGCACATATTTTCCCCAAAATATGGGCAACAATTTTGATGCCATGAAGGGAAGGTAATATGTGACAATCACAGCAGCAACAGGAAAAGGCTGATATGGGCTCAAGAAGATAGTCACTGATCAGTCTAGATAGAAACTATGCTATCTAGTGGTAAGTATGTTTTTAAAGTTTTCTACAAAGTATTGCTTTAAAATAGTATTTTCCTCCTGCTCCATTGCCACCTGTTTTCCTTTCTAGTTTGTTCCCTCTTAGTCATTACTGATCTTTCCTTAACTCCCATGAAACTTTCTTCCAGCATTTTATTTCTCGTATTTGTTTTATTTCAGTTCTGAATTTCTATCTTGTCCTTTGTATCATTTCCCCAATTATCACTTCTTAATTATTGAAAAGTTATTTCATTTACCCATGGGAGAAAATAAAAAAAAAAAAAAAAGTAGAAATTTTAAGTTTTCACTAACAATTATCTGTGGTGAATGAGGGCAAAATCCACAGAAAGACTTACAGCTCGGTTAAGGGTTTTAGGCAGCAGAAATATGACTTGGATGTTCTTGTCCGTATTATCAACCAATTCAGCACAATAGGAGCAGAGCAGCAGATCAAAGCAGCTGGTGTGGAGGTCTTTATATTTAAGTATGTGATCAATATGTTTTACCACATTATAGATCCAGTTTGTTGCCTCAGACCAAATGTTATTGCCCTGAATGTAGTTTGAGGCTATTTGAAGGACTTATTAGTTCAGACACTTTGTGCCCACTGCAGGTTATAGTACATTTGGTACAGATTGTAAGCAGAGCTTCCAATTCACTTTGCTTCAAAAGAAATCTAATCCATGCACAACCAAGGCTGCTTTGCAAGCCAAACCAATGTATAGTGGTTGGGATTCACTGCAAACTCACACTACTTCTCCCAGTCAAATGGTAGTCTCCTAGGTGCTCAACAACAAACTTCACCACCTTGCCCTGAAATTTCCCATTCCAGTTTTTAGCCTTCAAATTTTTATTTGCCTATGTCCCCAGAAGAACCTTGTCTTCTGAAGACTGAACAAGTTCAAGGACCGTGTAAATATTTCATTGTTCTGGCTCGTGGACTAAGTACTGCAATCAGGTACCCATTCCTTGAGCAGCTGTGTGAGGCTAGGCTAAAGAGTCATTCACCACTTCTGTGTGGGCAAATAAATACTTATTTCCTTTATTCTGCCCATATAGTGACATGGTTCCTACAGGTGTGGACAGTGTTTTATCTCAGAACAGTCTCTGGGAGTAGTAGGTTGCAGTGCCATAGATAGAGCAGGGAATCAGCAGAACTGAACCCAGACTACCAACACTTTAGGTAGCAAATCTAATTACAGTGTTTTTAGGAGAGTGTTAGCACATCTCTTGTCTTTGTATTTTATTTATTTATTTATTTATTCCATTTATATATATTTATTTATTTATCCCATTTCTTTTTGTTTTCCCTACTGTTTCTAAAAATAAAAAAAGAGTCTACTTTGCTGACAAAATCTGAAACCTGAACAGATAAATAGATGCACATCCTTCTAATATTACACACGATGCTTAACTTCTGTCCAAGTAAAATTTAAAACAGACTCTGTGATTAACATTCCCCTCTCTGTCCAACTGACTTTTCAGGGTCATGACTTTACATAGTTCTCTGGGTTTCCCACTGCCCAGTCTGTACCACTTAGCTTCCTGGGGAATGCCCTTCCAGCGCATAAACCCTTGAATATGGATGCTTCATGTGACATGGGTACAAGACACCAAAAGTGATGTGTGAATAGATCTGACTTTTAGCACCCAAACTTCTTTTTGGATGCAACCATCAAACATTGCAATGTCTAACTGACAAGTACTTTGTTTATAAAGACTCTCTCTACCCAGAGTTAGGCTCTCTGTGCAAAGCATAGGAGATAGATGGACAAGAGGGGTAACCAGAGAACTCAGCAAGCAGAAGGAAGGATACCTTCTAGGAAATATGGTGGGAGAGTAATACATTTACAACCCATACTTTAAAGTTACTTGCTTTCAGCACTAGGGAGGCCTTCACTCTCCTCTGGAAATAAATGTATAAGCCAAATCTACCTTTTCTGCAAAATTATTAGAACATACTGCTAATTGATGCCCAAATATCCCCTAATTTGAGCACTTAACATTGAGGTAGATGACCTTTTAAAAACATACTCACACTCCTGAGCTGATAAAAAATTTCACTCACAGGAACTTTCAAGTCAGAAATGTGCCCTAACTACTGCCTGAATGGTTATTTTGGGATGAAGTTAGTGGCTTTCTCCCCTTGAAACCTTGCCAATTTGGATAATTGATTAAATAGCTAATGGAGCAGGAACCTAAACCTGACCCCCTTTCTTCACAGAAAAGCAGACTAGCATTGGTCTGTGGAGTCAATTGCTTGCTATTTGGCTGAATAAATATTTAAAAGCAAACTGAACAGTTCCAAGAGGGGAAAATTAAAAAGTTGTCTTGTCAAATAACAAAGACTTTCTGGTTAATGGGAACCTCCTGGGAGGCAGACAGTCTTAAGTGTAATACTCTCTATAGATCAGATGCAGTGTAGTTATCTGTTTCCCAAGAGAGAATTTAATTTTCTGTGGTTTCAGAAAGTCTTGCTTCCTGCCTTTTTTTTTTTTTTTTTTTTTTTTTGTCCCATGCATGTGGCATCTGCTCTGCCAAGCATGTTCTCAGAAAATGTATTGGTTCTCCCTGTGGGGTGAGGCTGCTGCCTCTTGCAAGCAACTTTAGAATCCAAGAACCTTGTCAGGGTCAGGGCTTGAGGGAGCTCATGCTTGAGCACTATAAGCTTGGATATACTGTGCTGCATTTGTGTGAAGGCTGGAAAGTGTTTGTGGTGTCTGATTTGCTTGACTCGGTATTGTCCAAAGTGGCAACTAAATCCCTTGATAGACTTTATACTCCATTTTAGGGCATTAAAAAGAAACACTTAGGAACCTTTAGAAATACAGAAAGGTACTAATAATGGAAACATTCAGCAAATTGAACATTTTAAAGCTAATGCTTTGTATCCAGTTTGTGGAGCTAAAGATCTCTCTCCTTTCATGTAAGAGGTATAGTACAGTGAGTGATAATATAGCTTTCCAACATTGCTTCACCACTTAATGTTCAAAGGAGTAGAAAAATGTTTTAATTCAGGGAAATGGGCTTCAGACAAAGGTAAGTATCGCTTCCCATAGATACTCATTTTTTGACAGACTATTAACTCAAAAAGATCTTTACCAGTCCTTTGTTGTTCTTCCTATTAGAGGTTTTTAAGTCTTCACGGCTCCTGTGTCCTTGAAAACAGCTGTGTACAAACGTGATAGATCAATTTAATCTAGCCTAGCTTTTACATTTAATTTTACATAGGTTTTTTTCAGTAAAACTGATTTGCTGAAGTCCTTAAAAATATTATTTATTCAAGTTGAACTAGACATTCATACTTTAAAATCTGATGCCACTATTTAAGACTATAAGTTATATTTCTATACGGGTTTCAGTTTTCCAGTGTTATCATCTGTGGTTATGTGTAGAGAGCAGGAAAGAAACCAGATGAGCAAGTTCTGCTACCCCTACATTTGGGAAAACAGACGTGTATGGTGTGGGGATATGAGCTGGCAACACAGAAGCCATTGTGGAGCAGCACAGCTGTTTTCATGCAGCACTGCTCACTGAGTTAAGAAACACTGCTAAAACCGGCTTAATTCTCTGACAGAATACATAAATTTATTGTTTATAGCAAAGAGACTAGTAGAAAAGTCTATATATTTAGCAGGTTTCTTCCAGATTACCATGCTCTTTCAGTTCCCTATTTGGTTTTGAACAGACCATCGCAAACATTCAGCAAGCTTAGAGACATCTCCTACAAGCAATTTGCTGTTACAGAGTATGTGCTCTCTTGAGAAGCAATGCAATCGTTCCTTTGCTCTTTAATTTCTATATGTATGCATATCTATATTAAGGAATATGTTAAGCAGGGAAAAGAGTGAGAATATCATGATACTCAGTTCTGGAGGAGTAATGCAACTTAATTTAATTACAGAAAAGTCCTTTCATTAATTTTTGTGAATGAATGCAAGCTGAATACTAATAGAGAAGTGTGTGTCATTAATTATTCCTAAAACAAAAAGATACATAATCTAAATTTTGCAATAAATTATCACAGTGTTATTCCAAATAAAATTTTCTGAAGCTGTTAATGACATACCAATACTTATTTTGGAATTGCAAGATATGGAGGATAAAACTGTAGTCTTTTCTGAAAGCCTGAAAAGCAAGTCTGACTTTCTGTACCATTATTATCATTTTGCCAGCTTAATAGATGTCATTTAAGTTAGACCCTGTAATATTATTGCTACATAGGATTTTGTAAGGAAGAGTATTTTGACTGCTTAAATTCAACTTTGCATTTGCCAAGAAAAATGTCTTTACTTGCAGATGGAAACTGCTCTCCATTTTGGTTTACTACTCTTTTTCACCAGTAATACTCTGTTTTGTTTCACCTAAAAGTACTTCAAAGTTGGGAAATGACTGTCTATGTATAAGAAAATCCTACAACAATAAATGAAGAGCTCAACTAATTTTGTGACTGTCATTCTCAGCAGAGATGAGTTGGGAGCTGATCTGCTGAGGGGGAATTGTTAGTGCCCTTTCCTGAGAACTGTCGGGACAGCAGGAGCATTTGAACTTGTTATACTTCTCTAAGTAGCCTTTTCTCCAGGAGAAATGAATGGAGACAACAGGTTTGAGATCCAGCTCTGTCTTCTTGGAGCGGAAGGTTGACTTCAATTTTTTCACATATACACTGATATCTTTCTGGGCTTTTGAGTAACAAGACACACAAAACACTGTTTTTATAGCACCAGTGTCGTTACATTCACTTTACTCTTACAAATTAACTGCATAGTTTCCCTACCATTTAGGGGCACAAGAAAGGCTGGTGATACCTAACCTTATTCTGTGTTATGTGCTATGATACTTTTCCTCCTAATGTTCCAACTTAGAAAATTAGAGCATTGCATGAAAATCTCAAATACCATTAGACAGGAAAAAAAAAAAAAAAAGGAGAGTGAAAAAAATAGAAATATACACAGTAACAGTACACTTTTTATGCAAAGTCCTCTCCAGCTTCTAAGCATATTATTGTCTTCTCAGTTCTGCTAGCAAACAGATATTATTTAAAGTATTTAGGTTAGAATAGATATTTTAGCCTGAAACAAATCATGAGCAAGTTATATGAGCATATACTAATGTGAGCAAGTTATATGAGCATATACTAATGTGAGCAATTGAACTTCTGGATCACAGAATTATAACTTTCAGCTGATGGGACAATGAGGATAGGCGCAAGTTAATCAAGTTAATCATATCTGTAACCAGAGGACGACGAAAGATGATGTGATTACAAGTCCTTGTTTTCTAGACATCATGAGTGTGGATGATATCTTCAAAATGCATGCCATAAGAAAACAAATCAAAGAAATCAACCAAAACAAAAAAGTAAAGTGTATTTTACAAGCACTGACTTGTCCTTCTTTTTGAATCACATAATTTTTGAGCCCACCTCATAGTCTCCTATGGTTTGAGTTATGATTTTTGAGATCCTTTGTCAGTTCTACAAAAAAATCTCTACCATTGGGACAGTTCAGATGGAGCCCAGAGAGTGACAAGTTGGATTGAATCCACTGAAGTTGGATAAAACTGTGTTTCAAAAATGAGACGGGACTTTTCTACTTTACACATACTCTTTATAATTTGACAAACTTTTAAGTAAATTTTTTTCTCATCCCTTTTGAGAACTGTGAAGTTGTGTAGAAATAAAGACAATGTTTTGGCTTATAGAAATTTTACTTCTTGAGATAGAAAAAACAAGGCCAGTAGGAATAAAACCACTCCACTTCTACACAGAATAGTTTTCATGGGGGGAGCCATTAAAAAATTATCTTTTTGATATGCGGTTTGAACTATCTTAACCTTGGTGAATATCTTAGTCACAATTAACCTCTTATACTTTGACGATCATATACTTAGGCAGGTAGTACTATTGACATCAGTGTGCCCACTTACCATTAGGAATATAAATAAGGGTGAGTAATTACCATGGAAATGTCTAATGCTATAATTATAATCTTTCACAAAGTAGTAGTTCTCTTGACTGACCGTCTTGCTGTGTAACTGAATATAAGCCTCACACTCCAATCTTCAGTAGTCTGTGTGTTTTTCTCTTATGGGATAGGATGTGGGGAATTGGTGATGCTGACTCATTATGATTGATTCCATGAGCTGCAGCTTTCCCAGAGCAGCTGCTTTTTCTGATAAACATAATGCTCTACACTAGGCCTTTGATTGTCTGCATATTTTACTTGCTCATTAGGTCTTACTCTTTGTGTGTTACTGCTTCATTCATCATACTTTATTCTACTGTATGTTCCAAGGTGGTCAAGTATTTTCATCTGTGTTTTCTATTTTTCACTAACAGAAGTTGCTGCAAGTTTTGATAAGCATGAGTGGATGCAGGTTTAATTTATGAGTCAAGAAAATAATGGGAGAAAGGTGTCTCCCATCATTTGGTGTTACACTTGAACAAAAAGGGGGGGTTAGAACGCTAGGGGTGTACACTTTTTTTACTGCAGTTTTAAGACCTAAATGAGTATTAAAAAGAGCTAAAGATCTGCTCATAACCACATGCCACTTATTCTTCTGACTATCACTTTCCCTTGGAAAACACTGAGGTCCTTGGCTGTGTGCTGCCGGCATTAATTCTGAGCTTTCTATATGGACAGAGCAGGCATTGTTTAATATCTTCTGTATCTAGAGAGGTTCTTGTTTGAGTTTTACAAAATAAAGAGGTAGTAGTAGTTCAACTACTTACACTTCATGTTTACTAAGTACTTTCTTTTATCATTAATCAGAAAGGATTTTATCTGATTTTTAGCTTTATGTATTTTTCACCAGTTTTAGGAACTGGTGACTCCATAAGAATCTGTATTTTCTTCATGTGTTATCCGCAACGCGCTGTAACAGGTTAAATATATTATCTTCTTAATATTTTTATAAATTAATGCATTTTCATATTTTTCCTGGTAATACCGACAAATAATAATAATTTTCATTTTGAATTTTGTTCCCATACTCTATTCTAGACCATGGTATTCTTAAGACTTATAATATCATTTATTTCATGGCCATATGAAATACTTTATTTTTAGGAAAACTTTTGGGTTTATGTATTGATTAGGATTATTGAATTTTAGATCCTACTGTTTTTGATTCTTGATTGGGGTTTTTTGTTACAATCTCATTAAAATAAGGTCTAGTTCACAGACCCTTTTTTCCTTTTGGCAAATGGATTTTGAAAACAGAAACTCTCAATTTATTTAGTGTGATATCTAACTACTTTGCAGCCCAACAGTGTATTCTCTACATGACTCAGGGATCACTGTGCAGATAAATACATAGATTTAGAGAGATTTCACCCTTTTACTTCTGGTACAAGACTGAGGAAGTCCTTGAATAATTTTGAGCATTAAGTTACCACCCTTAAGAGCCAGTTCTTATGCCACCAGATGAGATTCAGAAGAGTAATAGTGGAGGCCAGACTTCAGAGTAACTGAGACAATATTTGGTTTGGATACATATTTTGGAAGGTTTATCTTCTTGATTTCTGGCTGTGGTCTGCAGTTAACATAATTTTGCTCTGGACATGGTCAAATAGTATTGAAGGAAACATATTTCACTTTGTACTTTTTCTGTTATTTCAGTTTTTTAGTCTTCCATTCAGGGGGCCTCACAAACACCTAGAATGAGTACCAGGCATCTAGAAACACCCTCATGACATCATTCCCACTGCGCTGTATGGCGCAGTTGCCTTGTGGAAGGTCAGATGTGTTGGAGCATCCAGAGAAAAAAACAATCCATGGTGATCTGAGGATTTGCTGCTGTGAAGCTGGTAATGCTGGGTCAGAGCAGCCAACAGCAGCCATCACAGCTCCCCAGGTACCCTCCAGGCTTCTCTGCAAACACTCATCAGCCAGGGAACTGTCACGGGGAACTTACCACATACATAAAGAAAAAAGTCTTAACCTCACAGTCCTTTACTAACATCATGACAGGCTCTCAAAATAGTCTTGGAAGATCTGGAATAACAGATCTTTTTCACAGGGACTACAGAACAAATCCCAGTATATATACACCTGTTTTCAAATGGAGTGAAAAGATTCCTGTAACACCTGCCATCCAAGAAATCCTGATCATATCCTTTTCACATCTGCTGAATAAAATTGTTTTCTAAACTACTTTCTAATTAAGAAAATGTATTTTTCCCCAAAAACAAAAGAAACCCCATCCCCCAAATATTACACAATTAACATTTGTCATAACTGTTTAAAAGGATGTTTAAAGGGACTTAATTGTTGCATTCAATGTAATTCGATTTCTGTGTATTACAGCCATAATATAGTTATCTGTCCATTCTCTAGAACTTGCTAATTCTTGGAAAAAGGAATAAATTTCAGTCCTTGGAAATTAAGATTATTTTTACGACTGTGTCCAGATGCATAAATTGGATTAAAAAAAGTAGGCTTTTTTCATATATTTTCATAGTGATGGTAAAGGAAAACTAATTATGCTGATTTTACACATATTTATTTTAAATAATGTGTAATTGCATGCATATCATTAGGTCTTTAATGCTAATTTTAGAAAATTGCTTGTGTATGGTCAGCACTTTTTTTTTTATCAGCACTTCATATTTATTCTGCTTTTGATTCTTACTATGCCTTTACAGCCACAGTAATTTTATTTATTTAAGAAAGTAATTAAACTCAGTTCAGCATATATTTTTGGAGGTAGTATAAAAAGCTCTTGCTGTGATACTAAATGTGAGGCATCTGTTTTCTGGGTGAAATTATTGCACTTATGATTAAGAGTCCATTTTTTGCCTCTAACTTTAGAATTTGATTATTTATACAAATAGCATCATTAAAAAAGAAGAAAAAAATAGTTTCTTCATGAATTCCTTATGAATGGAGAAAACTTATTCTGCTGTTGACACAGTTTGTTTTCCAAGACATTTAAAACTCAACTATAGAAAAAAAAAATAAAAAAAAAGAGCTTTGGTGTTTAAAAGAATGGAGGTTTTCTTATTCTTTATCTGTCCCTGAGAGACTGGGGGGAGTGGGTATGTGTTAGCTTGGGCTTTTTTTCCAAGGAACAGAACTTTTAATGAATAAAGACAAGTTCAAGATGTGACCTCAGATCTCTATAGTTTAACCTGGACTCCTAAAATTTTACCATAGTTAAATGATTATGAACATGCCTGCACTGCCATTTCCTCAGGAAGGGATCATTTCCCTGTGAACCCAACCTTAAGAAGGTTTGGTTCGGTTTGTCTGCTTTTTAAGAAAATTAAGAGAAAAGTTTCTCTTAATTTTATGAATTAAGAGAAGAGGTTAATGAATGATAACTTTATGTCCAAGAGGATTTGTCTCTTTATGATTAAAGATTTTTATCAGAAAGAAAGTGAACCTATAATTCAGAGTGAGTCATTTAATGATCTTTCCATATTTTGCTAAGATGGTCTAAAAGGTTTTTTATAGACTAAAAATAAGGGCAGTATTTAACAAAGCAAAAATGTTCATCTAGAGAAGTGTCTTAAGGAAAACAATTAGAGAGAAAAACTTAAATAAAATAGTTTTATATTTAGCAAAGACAGAGAAGGAATAAGAAATATTAAAGAGTGCAACAGACCCTTCAGATAAATTGTTGAAAACTCAATAACTGAATTACAAAAATAATTTATCAATGTGTTTCCAGTTAGAGAAAGAGAAATTACCTTTAAAATTAGCAAGAAAGGAAAGCAGATCAATAAAAATTCAGTATTTTAATGCAAATTCTAAGGGACCAATTATTTACTAAGAGATAGATGTAAAATATCTGGCTGATGCAGCCCGATTTCTGAATTATACAAGTGCAGATTTCCCCCAGATTTCATCCAAAATCTCCTTCTGAGGGTAGTCACATATTAAGAATTTAAAAATACTGATCTGGACTTTGGAAAAAAAAAGAAAAAAAATAAAACCAGTGTGACTGGCAGGAAAAATGGTTATGTCCATATCAATGTCATTTATGGCAGATTCTCCCAGGCTGCCTCCTTCTATGAAGGAAATTTACTTTGCATTTGTCCTTCCCACTTCTGAGAAGGGGATCATAACCAGCATTTTTTCCCCTCAGATATGCATAAGTTGACATATTTCAAATATTAAAGAATGACTGGGTGCTAGCTACCTTGCTTTATATGTATTCCTCATTTCTCTTTTTCAAGGGGAAAAAGTAATTCTGTTTTATGCTAAAAGTAGGCTGTTCTTCTTTAAGAAAACATGAAAGTGGGCACTGTCAAGGAACAGGACTACATACAGTTTCCAGTTATATACACATCTTCCATGTCTATAGATATGGACTAATGCCAGCTTAAAATGAAGGCTGTTCTGTAGGCATGCACCAAACTTCTGTGAGGACCTACATTGTATGGAGTCCAGTCATGAAATGAAAAAGACCTTCCAAATTCAGGAATCCCATCACAGGACTCAACATATTTCTTTGTTCTAGAAAATCTAATAAATCTTGTATAGTCAAATATATTTAAAGAAATTGTACACAATAAATCCAAAATTATCTTAATAAACTTCTGAAAGTAATCAAAGATATCACTTTCTCTATTAATGGGATTAACCAAATTTTCAGATTCTATGCTAAACTGCTGCTGAAGTATCATATCACATAAAAACTATGGGTTTTGTTCATGTCTATCATTTTGATGATATTAACATTGAGTGGAACTTAAATCACTCAGATAAAGTTAAGTAAGACTGTCTTTTCTCTAGAGAATCTATGGAATCTGTTAAAATTTGTGTATGGTTTGGTTTAGGAATCACTGTCAGGCAGCAGGTATACTGAGAGTTGTAATTCTTGTGTCCTGCCCATAAGCACGAGGAAAGCGTTAAAAGTGGCTGAAGAAAACAGAATGGGAGAAAAATCTCCAAATAAGGGATCATTTTGGCCCTGTGAGATTTTCTGCTTGAGCTCCTTATCAACACCATTTAACTCTATCTGACTAAAGCTATCCAAAATCAATGAATAGTAAAACCAATTTCTACTAGTTCTATTTAAAGCCAAATATTACAAGTGGAGAATTGTTTCTTTTTAATCCTAAATGAGCAGCCAAATTAGCTCAAGGTGGAGGCTGTATTTGGATACCAAATTAGACAAAATAGTAATTTCTAAGTCTTAAATTATCCGCAAAGACACATACATTTTTTCATCCTCATTTGAGTCTTGCTGATGTTCTTACTAGGAGGGAACCATCTGTTTAATGTCTCTTCTGTAGTTATGACATTTTCAGTCTTTTGTTTTCCATACTTTTTTTAAATTATTGTAACATTAAAACTAAGAGGAAATATCACATCATCTATCTGGACCTGTCTTCTTTTATGGTTCGATATTCAGTTTCAGTATCTTCTACCTTTAAAGGGTCAGTGCTGGAGCCTATAACTGATCCCACACACTTTCAGCTTGGGAAATCTGAGGTGCTGTTACTGCATTCAGTTGTGTTCTGTTTTGCTGCCCTTAGTTGTCACTAGGTAAAGCATTTCCCATTCCTAAGAAACGAAGTGCCTCCTGTGAATAGTTCCCTTATACAAGCAACCCTTTGTCTGAGGTCTTCTCACTCAGCAGAATCAGCAGTATAATAAAAATGTCAGTTTAAGTTTTAGTAGGAAATGCTTGATTTTTTTTAACAAGAGGGGAGCACTCAATGTTGAAGCAGTCATGAAAGAAAATCTCTTTTCATGACCATTGGAATTAGAGGACAGGAACAGTGTAGGAGAGAGCAAAGGATGGGAAACAGACTTTCTTCCAAAATGAGAAAAAAAAAATACATTTAAGGACATAATTGAGTGATTTGGCATTACTTTGAAGAAGTAACACAGCATAACTTTTTTAAATTAATAAAAACTAAGTGTATCATAATGACATGTGACAAATAGGTAAATTAATGTTTGAAGTATTAATGGATGAATTTAAAAATATTTTAAACTTGGAAAACAAGTGAAAAAATTGCCATCTGAATTTAGAACTACAAACACACACACAAGGCCAATTATCTTCAGTGAAGTAGAATTGCAAAAAAATAAATGAGAAAACTTTAAAAAAATTAAGTTCTTGTCAGCATGCTAACTTCACTGTTTGCTTAATAGAAAAGTCTGTTATCAGTTTTATTTCCTTTGAGGATAGGGAAGCAGCTATTACAGTGAAAAATCCCTTGTGCCGAAGAGAAAAGAGCTGAAAATAGATTGAAAAATGTGGAGGAAAACCAGGCATAATCAAAACTCGTTACTCTACAGGAACATTTCCTTTTTATGGATATCCCAGCTATTGATACATTTTATACATTTTTCTGTCTACGTAAAGAAGATGTTTATCGTACTTTATGTAAGCACAGAAAGGAAAAAACTGAATTATAGGTGTTTTGAAGAGAACACCAGTAACTGCTGCATAAAGCATTCTGAAGCATATTCAAACCCAATAAAAAGGGGCATTCTGATAAATACTAAACCCTAATAGTGTATAATTAAAAGGAGATTGTAGCTGAATCTATGACATACCTCAAAATCTAACTATTGTTTTGTATGCTTAAAACCATTTATGGGAGGCCAAAAAAAATAATAAGAGCTATCCATCATGGTGGCACAGTGAAACTTGTCAATAACAACCTTGCAAAGAGCATAACTTTCATAATCTTCATATCCGATGGCTGCATAACATAGGATGATTAACATAAGGCATGTCTCCTGGGAATGGGAGTTTGTAGTGACGATAGGTACAAGTGACTATCAAGTAACTGGCAATATTTATCTTGTTCAAAGACATGGTTTTTCTTTCCCTTTTCTTAAGCAAGCCTGGCATAGCTATGTGCTACCAAATATTGAAAGCCTGTGTGAGGTCCAGACTTGAGAGCAACAACACCAAAATACATTTCAAAGGTTGGTCAGCACCAAAATGGGAATTTGGGTCTATATCAGTAGAGAGGCAGAGATATCTCTGTTGGTCATTAGGGCTCTTTACAGCAAGAATAAGACTGGGGTACTGAAGAGATATTTAGCAAGGAATGATAAGGGGAAGGATTTGAGATGTTATGGAAAGGCACATATACCAACAATGCCAAACTCATTTTTTCCAACTAAGCCTTCTCACCTCTTCCTCCATGACTTTCTACATGAGGAAGTCAAATAAAAACAGTTGGCTTTATCTTCATTTTTTGTGTTATTGCCTTGGCTGCTTCCTTTGGCTGTTTTCTCCTTCTCTTGTATTATAATGTATTTTCACTGCGAAGTTCACAATACAATACATAGAAGGATAAATGACATGAAAAATTACTGAAGAGTTATTGGTAATGAAGAAAGGAACAAGTCAAACTAGCACAGGGAAGAGAATAAGCAGGGAAAACTATCTAAACTGCTGATATCTGTCTTATCTACTGCTACTGAATAAATATCTTGTTTTGATTGGAAATGGCCAAGAAACCAACACAATGCCTCAGAGAAGTTCCCCTTTGGTTGCTCTTTTCTAAAGAACAAAGTATGAAAATACCACAAATTATTTCCACTTTGTAACTTTTATAATTGCTTTGTAAATGCTCATAATATGTTGTATTTGTTTTCAAGTTAGCACATAGTGACTTTTTGCTTTAGCCTGTTGTAGTAGTGTGGCAGCACACTCCTTTTGTTACCAAGCACTATATGAGATGAATACATCATCTTTGACCCAAATTACAATTCCATTGATTCTTGGAGCAAATGGAAACACTGCTGGATGTTGTAGAATCATTTAGGTTGGAAAAGACCTCCAAGATCATTAAGGCCGGCCATTAATCTAGCCCTGCCAAGTCCACCACTAAACCATGTCCCTAAGTGCCACATATACATGTCTTTTAAATACCTTCAGGGATCGATTCCACCACTTCCCTGGGAAGCTTGTTCCAATGCTTAACAACCCTTTCCATGGACAAATTTTTCATGATTCCAAATCTAAACTTCTCTTCAAATGAACCAACAACATTGCATATGTAATCTAAAAAATTTAAAAGACCAGAAAAACTGTTTAACAACCAACTATCCTCCTCAAAATGCCCTGAAATTTTCCTTTTCCATACTTCATAGAGGTCATCCCCAATTCACTGGAAATGGAAGCAATCATATCTTAGACAGAATGTTGTAAGATATATTCCCAATCATAAATATCTCTGTACTACATTGCCAGTTTATAGCATAAAGATCAACAAAAGCTAACACAAAAATATGTCATCTTTATTACTTTTATTGTCTTCTCCAGCAGAATGTTTCCAAAGGATCTGGTTTGATAGTGGAAGGACAAGTCAGCAAGGTGTACCTCCCATGGATTTCAATGGACTAAGATTTCAGTTTTAGAAGTATCTGAATTTCATTTAATATATGTGGCATAGGAGAGGATGTGTAGTCTTCAAAACCTGCAGAGCCTATTGAGATAGAATGAAAAAATCTAACACTTCCCAGCAACTTTTTCTCCTTCTTTTTGCAAGATAAATTTTCTTTGCAAGATACATCTGCACTGCTTGCCTAATAATAGCAATTTTCTGTGTAATTGGGAGCATAAAAAGAGGTGGGTAAGCCTTTGAGGAAAGCCAGCTAAACATGCAAACGCTGCTTGTAATTGGTACATAAATTTAGATGATCTAGTTGCATATGTATTTCCAGCTTAATGGTAATATTTAGAAGCTTGATACTTGTTCTGCTTCCCAACTTTCCAGGCCCTAAACAGTGATCATTCAATGCATTTGACTTCACACAGCTTTTACAAGACCCTACATGCAAAATGTATTCTTATAAATGATAAGAATTATTTTATCCATCCGCCTTTTTCTCACAAATAAAAATAAGAAAAAAGTAGGAACAGTAAGTATGTATGGAACAGTACTTTGCAGATAATTCACACTGTTTTCTCTTTTGTTGTTTCAAATTTAGACTTGAGCTCCACAGATCAAGCTTTTTCTGAGCTCTCTTCTGCACAAAATGGTTTTGAGGATAGACTTGACCACTTATATGGAACAAATCCTTCTTCTTCAAATTCAAGTTCAAGGTTACTTATTCCCATAATTTTCCTTCACCCTTAGCACAAAGCAAGCTTAAGTAGTTTGTATACCCAGATTTCAAGTTTTTTCAGGATTCTATTTTCATCAGTTAAATATATTTCATTAGTCCATTAAACTCATCAGCTTCTACCAACATTTTTATTCTGATGCTAACTTTACTCAGTTCAAACTTTCTGGAATCCTATCTCCTTCCATTCTATCCTTCAATTTAAATAATTAATTAATTATTCTCTGTTCTTCTTATCTTTCAATTCTTCTGCTTCCATGCTCTTTCATATTTCTTCTAATTCCACGTATCATCATCATAATGGACTACCTACGTCTCTCAGTACTATTTCCACTTTTTCCAGGTCATTGAATTCTGTTAAGTCCCAAACCAGAAATTATAATAGATCCTAGTCTGCTAATGATAGTAACATCCTCACAATGGTAATGTGATTTCTGAGGCAGTGATTGCAGGTCTGGCTTCATTTCTGGGCTGCACGGGTAAAGCACTTTCTGTATCATTTTGAAGCCCATGCAAGGAAAAGCAATGTTTTGTTGAAGCTGAACCCAAAAAGGAGATAGCTGACTGTTAGCCAGCAATCTAAAATTGTGTTCACACCTTTTCTTATTGAAACTGAAGACCAGACATACTGTAGGAGATTTGCAGAACCACTACTAAATTAGGATGCATTCAACATGCAAGGTAACAGTGCTAATGGACACTTTTATTACTGTTTTTTTTTACAGGTAGAAGCAGTTACATATTTAGTCCCCATAGTGTTAACTTTTGACTGTAACTGTCTCGTTTAGTTTGTGTGCAGGTTTTAAATTTGCTAAATAAATGTCCCACTAATATCTCAGTTAAATGAATTGTCTCCCCATGCAATCATGAAAATAATCATATGCACAAGTAGTTGCATTGCAATCAATTTGTGTGAAAAATGGATATCTTAGAAAAATAACAAAATGCCTGTTGTTTTATTTTACTAATCTTCACAGCTATTGTTCATCTAGGAGTTTGGAGTCTACAAGGATTCACAGGGGTTTGTTGTTTGTAGCATAAGTTTGTACCATTCTATATAGTTTATACTTGATTTAAAAAATACCTCCATAGTACCTGATTGTAGCATACTTTTTAATTTTCTGAATGAATAATATATATATACATAACATCTTTCAGAAAGACAGAATCTCATTTTAGTGTTGAAAAATGTGTGGGAGAAACAAGCAAGACTGGTAGTAGAACTCTTTATTCATAAATTTAGTAACAAAACACAAAATATTTTATCATTAATAATATTTGCCTGCGTTCATGCAGGGGCTTATTTTATAGCAAGAGGTCATGAGTCAGGTCCGAAGTTATAGCCCAATTCTTAGCTGCACAAAGAAACCTCAATTAGCAGAAAAGTTTTTCTACTTGAATTAAGGATATGATAAGTTCTTAGAGGAGTTCATTAAATTAGCAGTGTGCCTATCATCCTGCAGTTTAAATATTTGTTTATCTCCCTATTTATTTACTAATATATGTTTATAATATGTTACCACAAGCCCTTTCGCTCTCATCTTTATTAGGCCACTTAACTTTTCCTAAAGAACAAACTACCTTCTTCAGATCATCATAGTGGGATTTTTCACATGATTTTTCTGACTGAATAAATTTTACCTAAATGAAAGAAATTAAAATTTCTACTGGGTTTCAAAATATGTGAATGAAATTTTACCAGGCAGAATTTTATTTCCTGAGACAGAAACAGTTCATGATATAAATAAGGGGGAAAAAAACATTGTTTTTCAAATTGGGACAAATATGATGGCAAATTTTCCGATGACAAAAATCAAACCCAAAGATGATGAACAAATAAATATATGAGGTTTAGATGGTGTCAGATGTTATACAGACATTACAAAAGATGCTAATACAAGACAATTTTGAAGGTGCACATTATAAAACATAACCCAGTACAGATAGATTTTTCTGGGATTAGTCCTCTGAGACTCATGTTGCTACAACTGGTATGAATCAGATAACAAAGAGGAGAAAATTGAAACAAACTTATTTATATTCATTCAACTGAGAATGCAGTTAAGTGTAAAGGAAGACCAGAGAAGAGGACAGTCAGGTAAGGAGAAGAACAGCAGTAGATTTCCAGATTTCCTGTAGATTTTTTTTCTGACAGTGGATTGCAAAGTAATTTTGACTTTTCCTCTTACATTTTTTTCCCCAAGTAGCCATTTATGCAATTTGCTTTTTGGCAGTAAATTCTATAGCACCGAAGTTGCAATAAACTCTTTACAACACCTCTATTCAATCCTATGGCCCACAGCAACATTATTTAATTAAACCATGGGACCCATCTGCTACACTGTGGTAAATGATAGGTCATTCACTGTCACCATTTGATTTACTTGTAACTAGCTGGTGAGGTGTTTTTAGAGAAAAACATTTGCCTACATCAAAGTATATTTCACAGTATAAGAAGATGTGCAAAGGAGTCTTGATTTGCCTTCATATATCCCATTGATGCTATTTTTTTAAACACAGGACATAAAAAGAGAACATATTTTTTCTGTATTATAGTATAACAGACAAAGGTTTATTTTTATATTCTTTCATAAGTGCAGACATTTCAGATACAGTTCTGAGAAGCTATAATTAATATCTATTAAAATATATAAGGAGAACAGAGAAGAAAAAAAAGTTAATCTCTTAGAAGAGACATAAAATTTTCCTGAAAAATACCTGTAAAAATCTGATTGATCCATTACTCTCTTTTGTGTTTTAAAGATAATAAAACAAGTTGTAAAGAAAAAAAAAAAAAGAATCTTTTTGCTATCTGAAAATGAATGCAAATAAAAGTGATATGTATTAACAAACGCTGATCCACTCATTACTGCATGTAGGCAGTTTTTTGCTGAATTTTCTAACATCTGCTGAAACTCTTTGTTTTCAGTTTCACTGATATGCAAATCTTGAGCCTCCTGGCCATTCCAGATGTTCTAGGCTGGGCAAATGGTCCTGATTTCTGTAAAGCTCATCTCCAGAAGTTATGCCACACCTTCATGATTCTTTATAATACTGCCTGTTACCAGGAAAGGCATGGTTATTGCTCTAAGAAACATTATATTCTCTGAAATATAAAATATACAGTAAAGGCAGTAATACAAATAAAGCATAAAAATACCATAAAACATGAAGTAAGAATTTTATTATGAAATTCTACTATTTATAAAGTACATGTAAGATAAAGATAAAACTGAAATGAATATACCTTTTATACTTTTTTTTTACAAAATTGCTTGTATCTCACTACAGACTTAGCAGAGTAAAGATTTAAAATGAGAATATAGTGACTTATGATTCATGGCATTAATTAACTGTTAAAAAATTCTACATTATTATATTGAAATTCTACATTATATTGAAAATTTAGGGAAGGTATGTCTTTCAATAGTTCTCTGCAATATATCAGTACAAACAGAAAAAAAAATCTTTTCTTTTCCTTCCCAACTATTACTTTGTCTAGCAATTGGATTTTTCTGTTGGGGTCTAGATGCTGCCAATTTTTATATTTTTTCATATTCAAAAGCTTCCTGCACAAATAAGCATTACTCCCAAAACATATGCCATCAGAAATACACTTTTGATAAAAGTCAATCCTGATTGCCTTTGCAGGTCACAGCAACACTGTGTGGCAAGAGAAACAGTCTTTGTGGTAGTAGACGGGTGAGCTGTAGGGAATTTCAGACTCTTCCAGCTGACAAGCAACTACTGTAGTTTATAGAGTGTTATTTCCAGGCTCATCAGCTACTGAATTGGATTCAAAGTTGCACTGGATTTTTAGTGGTCAGGACCCAGGGTATCTAAACTAAAGACGCAGAATGAAAACAGTGATTGACGATTGTGTTCTTCTGGCAAAGGGAAACCTTTCCAAGGACAGTAAATCTTATTAAATAGAAAACAGTGCTTTTGCTAGGGCCAGTCTGAAATTGAAAAATTGACTCCTCCAGGAGGCAAGACCAGCACAAGTTTGAGTGCCACCTTCCTTTCCAAGTGCAAATTGGATTTTCTTAACCTTTCCTTCTGCAACATAAACATTTAGACAGTCAGACAAGCATTATATGTTGTAAAACAAAACATTGCACAGTAGACACATTTTCCCCTGGGGAGAGAAATGAAAGAATAAACATGTAACAAGTATTAGTCACATTGCTTAATGCACTACTGAAAGACACTCAAATATTCTTTGTGAGCATGCTATAAAGAGATATATGAAGTATCATAAGTGTACTATATAACTTGTCAGATAATCTACTGCACTCAGAATCAGCTCTAGTGAGAATAAATTTTAAGAGTAGTTCCATGTACAGTTGAGAAAAGCAGCAAAATCTTATTAAAAAGATAACTTTGCATTTGTCTTACTACATGCAGATATGAAAAGTATTCCTGATCTTTTTAAAATGTAATTCTTTAGCAGTACCTGTAATTGGTAAATTGTCAAAGACAAGCTTGATCGGCAAACTGTGGAGAAATATCCTGAACAAGAGAGGCCAGGATACTGTCCTCTTCATAACAATCATCTGGCTGTTTCCTAGCAACCTTTCAGAATCATCTCAATTTTATTTCTATTTCCTTAGGGATTGAGTCAGGAGCAGTTAACAACTACAGCACATAGATACAATCTACCTAGGAACTGACAGCAGCCAGTGGAAGCTGAACTGAAGGAAATCAGAGATTACCTCCGTGCTCAGCAGAAAGTTATTGGAAATAGCTGTGGGACCCTTCCAGCTTTGGATATTCTATGATTCTATGACTCTATACACAGATGAAGCTTTCCTATCTGGTTGAAAGTTCCTATATACAGTCAGTGGCAGTCTGTAGTTTCTAAGCTTTTTTAGAATAGAATAGAATAGAATAGAATAGAATAGAATAGAATAGAATAGAATAGAATAGAATAGAATAGAATAGAATAGAATAGAATAGAATAGAATAGAATAGAATAGAATAGAATAGAATAGAATAGAATAGACATTCCGTCTGGAAACACAGATTAGTTCTTCAGACATATGGAGATGGTAAAAAACAAGCAAACAAACAAACAAAAAACCATTATCCCAAGTCCCTTTGTCACACCAAGGCAAATTAATGGTCTTGGGTATGGTCAAGACAAGCATACTGAAAATTCTTCAGCAGTCACAGATACACATTGTGGTCTACAGCTGTCCTTTGCTGTCAGAATTCAACTTTCTAACATGATGGTAAAACTGGTTTGTGCTCAAAACAGCAGGTTTGTAGTATCTAGGTTCTAAATAGAGAGTTTTTCTAAATGTTTTTATTTGGGTGGGGGTTCTTCATTTGTTTGCTTATTTACTCTGCTTATATGGAATATATCTCTATTTCTCATCATGTCTTGCCCCCTGGCATGGAATTTCCAAACTGCATTAGGTGGTAGTCAGCTCTGTCACAATTCCTTATTTAGACCAGTCAGAGGTGAAAGGTGAAGCATGTCACATCTTGCCAAGAGTGAATCAATCTGTCACACTTTTCTGCTTTTCCTGACACTTGCTCATATGTTGCCATCTTGAATAGAATTTAACTTCTGATGTGGGTTCCACTACAGTCACTGGAAGTTGTTCAGTATCTTATTGTTGTAATGCATAGGGAAGACTGAGATCATGAGCTGTGGCCAGAACTGGACAGCAGTTTTGTGCAGACAGGTCTGAAGCATGCAGCCCATCACACTTTCCTGAGCATTTCTGCACACTCTGAAGCATGGCTTGGGACACAGATCTAGTCTTCTGACTGCATAGTTTAGGGGCCCAGCCATGTTTCATAGATCAGAATTGCAGAATTTTCTGTGGGATCTCCAATGCCAATTTAGTTTCTACTCATTTGACTTTATTGAGTAGTTGAGGAGGCTTGGCAGAGATATCGTTGATAGGGAACAATCTAGATGTATCATGCAGCAGTAGTGCTTCATATCAGTTCTGATTTCTGCAGGCTGTATGTTCAGTATATTACTCAGCATTAAGGTACTAATGGTGCTATCGTGGTGACACTGGAGTTTGTACAGACTAGGCCAGGACTTTCCTAAGGCTATGGGAAAGAAAGAGTAGATCAGCAAGCAGACTCTCCACTAGGGAAGATGAACAGACTAATAAGAGAATATAAAGATGGAGGGGAATGGAAGGAATCAGTTCATTAAAACATTTGTAGATGCACTATAGGAATTTCAACGGATATGTGAAATGACTCTTACAGAGTAAATTATTTACTGTCTTACAGAGAGTAAATTATGCAAACCTTAGACAGACTTCAGTGGTTTCAGGATTTAATCAAGTCATCTGAAGCACCACAAAATTAATGCTTCTCTTTGAAAAGCAGCAATTCAAACTTTGAGTAGGTAAAACGTTAAATCTCTCACTTGTAATGCATTAATTAAGGCACAAATTCTAGGCTTAAGCTTACCTTTCCATTAATGTTAAATCACTATTTATCTGTATACATTATTTATATCAAAGGTGCAAATTTTGAGAGTGAGGTTTTGTACAAAACTGAAGGCCAAGGTAAAGAACCTTGGTCTTCCCTCTTGTTCCTTGGACAGCTCTGTTTTTGTTCCTCTCTTTGGCTTTGCAGTCCACCTTTGAATTACCTCTTGTACAGAATCACTGAATCCTTTAGATGGGAGGGACCTCTTGACGACACCTAGTCCAATTCCCCTGCTCAACTTCACTTTCCTTTACCATAGCTATAGTCACTTTCTACCCTCAGCATAGGAAGTACATCCTCCACAACCATCTCTTTTGAGCCTTCGTCCATTGTAAAGGTTTGCGACTCCATCACAGGCAGCCATTGGCTCCACAGAGGAGGTGATCCAATATAGGGGCTTTCCTGAGAGCCAGAAGGAAAGGCTGCTGTCACAGGCTGATACTTGCTGTCCCCTGGGTAAAGGCAGGGAATATCAACCAAATCTGACAGAGATATTCTTGTACCCTTGCTCAGTCAGCATGGAAGGGTTAGGGGCAGCGTGAGGCAAGGGCAGCTTTGAGTGCAGAGCTGAAATCTGAGGGACAGCAGGGGCTGCGGAACCTCCAGTTTCTTGGTGCCCAGCTCAGGACTCAAGAAGGTCTGACAGGGTGTAGTGTGGCATCCTCAGAGCCAAGGTGGTGGGTGTCAAAGGCAGCCATCCTGCAGGGAGTCAGTGCCCACACCGATGGGTGCAGCCCCACAGCAACCAAGACAGGACAAGCAGGATGGTGATGGCAACAGGCCCTGATGACAGATCGATGAACACCAGCCAAAAACTGGGTAACAGTACAAGGTCAAGGACAATCCAGGATATCCAAATAATTGCTCAGGAACAGGGCTGAAGACCCCACAGCATCTCTGCAGGGTTGGAACTTCCGCTGAAGTTGGATCCTGGGTTGTGGGTAGGTTGAGGATAGCAAGGTGGGGATAGTCAGGTCCACAATGCTCTCACAGCCATGAGAAGGTCTCTCTTTGGTACCCACACCACTTTAGGGTGTGTTATGAATAAAAAATTATAATTGGCTTCTGCAAAGTAAAAAGAACATTCACTCAAGCTGAGGAAAATTGAGCAATACCATTTCATTTTTGTTAATGAAAATAAACAGCTGAGAAAACATAAATTATAAGAGAATGGCTTGTACTGGCAAAAAAAGTGATGTCCATGAAACTGCAAGGTTATCTCATTAGCAGCAGGATATTGTAAAGCTTTGCATAATAACTGCTTAAAGACTTCTAATATCATTTAGGAAATTCAAATGTATATCTCTTTAAGTCCACTGGATTTTGCTTTAATAGTGTATTCCCTTGGGAGCTAAATTATTTATCGATTTGTTAAGGAGAACAATGATCTAAATGCAAGAACTGAAGTGTATGTAATTGAGATCCAATTGGAGGGATTTAAGTGCAGGCACTTAAATTGGTCCAAAGATTAAAATAAAGTCCTTTTCTTTCCCTACCAGAAAGTACATTTTAAGAATGAAAACACTTTGTAGAGATTTTTTTTTTAATATCTCATTCTAAAAATAGCAGAGCAACAGAATGTATTTTTAAAATGACCCAATACTTGCCTATTTAAGATTATAATCTGAGGCTGTATTTTAAGCACTGTTATAGCTATTATGATTCACTAATGTAGCTTTCCCAGCATGTCACATTAAACCATAAGTTCCAGGAGAGTAAAGCTATGAAGAAATTTCAAGACCTTGGAAAAAAATGTGAATCACTATGTTTTTTAGTCTGAACACTGGGAGACTTCACATTTTGAGTTTCAGCTACAGTCAAGAAAAGAAATTTATTGTAAATTATATGCCATTAACCTTTAAAAGTAACTTTTCCTTTGCAGGAATTATATTCTACTAGCATCTTATTATACTATCAGTTCCCCTGAGTAATGGAGATTGTTAAGCTACATCTTAAAAATTAATTTTTCTTGCTGATAATGGGAGCACTACTGATCTCTGGAAGAATAAACTATACTTGAATTGACTCAGCCTGGAAATATTGCCTTTTTTCAGTGCTATGTTTTGTGCGTAAACAGTGAAAAAAGTATTTGAGCTTTTAAAAATAGAAGTGTCCTCATCTGTTTGACTTCTTCAAGATATAATTATCTAAATTTGTAGTTTGCTCACTTTCCTTTCTTAACTTCCACTGTTTATAGTTTGGTATCCCTCTAAATTGTTTGTGAGCCCTACAATGATGCTTACTTTGATACAGCTTCCAAAACTACTAGAATGCACCTAAAGCAGTAGTATGCATTATTACATAGAGTTTCCATGTCAGCCATGGATATTTATCTGGAACTATGTGACTTTGCACTGGTAAATGATAGGCTGATATGAATGTTTTCAGTGAAATAAAAGTCACTCCCCAGAACTCATTAACTGCGGGCTTAAATACACTGTGCTCTGTTATTCTTCTCTGTATTTTTATCTGCAGTTCCATAGATCATACTTTTAAATGTCTTATGAGCAAAAGGAAAGAACAAATACAAACTCATGATATAGTGTTATCAAAAGCTTCCCTGTTCCTAACACGTATTCATTATTCCTCCATCTCCCTCCTTTCTTTCTGTCCCTCTTTAAATCTATGCCTTGCTTTGTACTCTTATGAGTTATCTTTTTTTGCTTTTCTCTCTATATGTTGCTTTCTCTTTCCTTTTTTAATTTTCTTTGTGTCTCTCCAAGGTATCAAGTGGGAAAATTTATTAGCAGTATAATTCAGACTTACTCAGCTAATTTTGCTGTCAGCTTGACAGAGATACGTGAAAATGTTCTTGTGGATAATCACAGAAGTGGTCATACTTTGCAGTCATAGTTCTGGCTCTTGTTTTTAAAGTATTAATCTCCTGTTTATTTTAGGGAAAACAAACCAAACCAAACCAAAAACAAAACAGAGAATTAAATAGAAACTTGGGGTTCTTACAGTCCAGACACAAATTTAAAGCACTCCTCTGTGTGATGTAGTTAACAGATATTTATTTCCAGATGGTCTCCCATTTATGGTAGATTGCTGGCATGTTGTAGGGCCTTTCTTTATCTTTAGTAAAGGATAAAAAACCTATCTATTCCATAAGTTACAACTTTGACTGGTCAAAAAACTCTGTGGTCTCAAATCTGGCTATATAACTCACCTGAAAACATTTCTACTGAATGTTGAGACAGGCACTAAACCAAGATATTATGCAGAATTTTAAGAAGAGTGAGTTCTTTTAAATTAAATTGGAAAAAATTCAAAACAATATATTAGTTGATGCTTTAATTTGTAGATATCTAGATATGGGATATTTCTTAATTTTACTTTATTTGTGACTCTTTAACACACTCAAGACAAATTTTAAACACTTGGAATACAAGATCAGTGTTGAATAAGGACATTCTTAATTTTAAAAGCCAGTGGTTAAAGGACAATTAAAGCAAAAATGTTGTGACTTTGCATGTTCAGTATACAATACAGAATTTTCAGTTTTCAGTAAACATGGAATTCAGCCTCAGGAACAGCCACACTTTGACCTTAAAAATATCTGAGCCTATCTTAGAGATGATATCAGAGCCTAGGGCCAGAACTGCAATCATTGCATCCATGCCTGAAAGACTTTCTTCCTTCAAACACTAAGCTGTGTTAGTTGTTTGGTTGATCACCTTTCAAAAGGTGACTCCACTTCTCTTTTGCTCTCCTCTATTCTCTGCTTCTGCACAGTACAGTAACAGGGGGAAAAGAAAAAAAAAAAGGTAAAAACCATCCAAGTATTATAGACTCTTCTATAGAGCAGTCCACTAATATTTACTGCCATTTTCATTTTAATTTGGGTAACAGGAAACATTGGGATTGTTGTCCTTAAAAAAAAAAAAAAAAAAAAAAAAAGTATTTTGAAAATAACAATACAAAACTACTGGGATTTTTTGTCGTTTCTTACTTTACTTTTATCTCACTTAGCAAGATTATGGATTCCAGCATCCATGGCAGGGATTCAGGATCCAAGAATAAGAATTATAATTTATTGGGAATATCTAAAGAAACATGACTTCCTGCAAAGATATGCAGAATTTCTACCAAACTATAGACCACCTCTAATGAAAATATATCTTACTTCTTTCCAGATTAGTTTGCAATGTGCTGGAGATTCCTTGCCATTCTTTATTCTAGAAAAATCACTCCTAAAAAAAAAAAAAAAAAAAGTTCTTCTGGCCAAACCTGTGGACAACTAATTAGTTTCAGAAGGAAAAATTCAGATGTCTGTGATTAATGAGGTCTCCTGATTCCCGGTGACATATTTTAAGAAATGTCCATCCTTTTTTAAGTGCTCCAGAATTTTTCTCCCTTAGTAGCAGAAGTATATTGTCTTCTTGGTTGTGACACCCTGTGGCTCAGTATATCATTCTAAACTGAAATGAGAGGCTTTTGTGTTAGTATCATAGCCTGTGAACTGTGGCAACTCAGAGGACAATGCACTTCCACTTCTGTTATCAGAAGCAGCCTCCAGTAGGCCAATACCTACAGGAAGACAGTAACATCCTAAAAGCCACTGTTGACCAGTTAGAGCCTTGACTCCAGACTGGAATAATGAAATGAAAATAAGGCTCAAGTACCTGTTGCAATTGTAATTATTAATACAAAGAAGTCAGCATGAGCAGCAAAGCAGTGGAAGACCCTACCCATGAATGATGTTTTCATTAAGCCGAAGATACTGGGCATCTAGGACCAAAATTACTGGGAGATGAAGTGGTGCGTGTTTCATTTGCATGAAACCAAAAAAAAGAGATAACTTGAGAAGGGGAAGAATCGTCTTCCATTCCATCCAGCAATATGACAGCTCATGAACTGTGTACATGTGGAGAACCTCAAGTAGTAAGATGAGAGAGATGTGGAGAAAGAAGGAGCTTTCAGACAGATATTTTTTGTCACCAGTGGACTTCCTGAAATCCTTGAATATCTCCAAATGAACTGTTATTTTAGAGGGGACTGTTGCCAACTGCTTCCATGAACTATCATAACACATATGTATGTTAATTGCCAAAGGTGTTAAATAAATCATTCTGCATCTTGGCTTTCTTATACATGAAAACCTACACAGAATGTGAGTTTGCTTTGTTATAGCCTGCTATACTTCAAGTGAAATAATATACTGAGTCTGTGCCATTGACTTATACCCTATGCATCCTACTTAAGGCAGTAGATTTATGCATTACTGGCAGTAGGCAACGGCCATAATCATATATTTCCCCCTTTCATTTTAGTGGAGTAAAATTAATGTATCTGATTAAAATATCTTCACAGACTGACAGGGACAGCAGCATCAGTACAAGGGAGGTTCTCTTTGTGTTTGAAAATTACCTGAGGGGTTTCAGATGGTCTTTTAATTAATTTATAATAACTTCTGAGTATAAATGACAATACAAAATCAAATTATTGAGACAAAATGCCCACATGACATTAGAATTTTATTCTGTAATTCGACAAGCCTGCTGAATTGGGATTGCTTCTGCATATGGCAAAGATTCAAGAAATTTCCAACATAGAATAAATGACTGAAATGGCATTTTACACATTACAGTACTTGAGACAATAATCTATTGGAACACATGTATTACTACAGGCCTAGTTTTATAGAATGTGTGTTTTCACTTATTTTATCATTACCTGTACATGTGAAAGATGATGCCCAAACTGCTGTCCTGAATACATTTACTGGCAGGTCTTTAGACCCATTTTGGACATACTGAATGAAGGTGTCTTCACAGTGATATCAGTATAATTATACTCCTAAAGCAAATAGCAAAAATGGTACATGCACAAATTTATTTTAAAATCAGATTTCTGGCAAGTACATGAGAAAGGATTGAGAGTATGTTAGAATATCTGAAAATAATTGCCACTAAATTTAATCAGTTATGTGAAATGTGAAATCAACCCAAGGTCACCTTAAAAAGGAAATGAATGTTTTAAACAGCCATTGCACAGAAACAGATGGCATGACTGGGAGGTTAAAAACAAAAAAAGACAGAGTTCTTCTAAGCTGTGTAACTTTTTTAATGTATGCATACTAGAATCCTATAAATGAAATGTTCACTTATTATTTACAAATTAAATTTACTAACTTTATAACTGTGGAAAAATTGAATGGAGATAAGAGACACAAAATATTTTTTTTCTATTCCTATGACTTAGAAGTCCATAACATTTCTTTAAAGTTTTTTTATACTGTTCATCAACATCTCCAGCTCTCCAGGCTCTCACTACTCATTTCAGGGCGTAAAGATCATGTAGGCTACATGTCTGCTGTTATCAGCTCCTTCTAGCCTCTTTACAGAGATCTTCAAGGCTATTTCTATTTTATGTCCCTTTAGCCTACATTTTAATGAGATAGGAAAATAGTAATCTAAAAATTAACTGTATGTAATTTATCCCTGTCTATCAGGTTTCCCTGTCAGACTACCTGTTCCCCTTGCTGTGTTTATCTCATCATCTCACATCTGTACTCCATGCTACAACTTTATATTCCTTAAAACTATTCTTGAGTTTGCTGTCGCTTAGGGCACTTGTCTTTCTTGACATCAAAGGACATTGCATTTGCAATTTAACTACTCTTCTATTAATTAATTAATAGCTCATAGTTGTAAGGGGCTAAAAGCCAAATGCTAGTCAGAGGTACCTTTTAGAGCATCGGACCTGAAGCCAAGTACTGCTTTGGAAGTGAACACAGTAGATATGGGAGAAATAGGCACTGTTTGAATAAAGAGTGTCAAGGAACACCATGCTCTTTGATTATTTCTTCTGTAGGATAATTCAGGATTAAGGACTCCTCAGCATTTCCAGTCCATCTTACTGTTTCCCAGGGCTTTACCTAGCTGGGCCTGGAAAACCTCCAAGGATGGAGGCAGCACAGCCTCTCCACCCAACCAACCTATTCCACTGTTTGGCTGTGCACAGCAATAAACATCTCTCCTTATATCCAGTCTGAATCTCTCTTGTTTCAATGTATGTCTTTTGTCCTTCCACTGTTCACCAGTGTGAAGACTAGTGTCACTTTCTCAATGACCTCCTGTAGCTTCTAGTGGGCTGATGTTCAACTTCCCCAAAACTGCCTCTTCTCCAACTATCTCCCTCAACCTCTCCTTAGAGGACAAGTGGTTCAGCTCACTAAGCATCTTGGTGGCCTCTGATGGGCTCTGTCCAGGTTACTGATGCCTTTCCTTAAATAGGGGGCATAAAAATGTTAAGGAGGAGAGGACCTCTGTGATGATCACTTGTTCCTAGCCTTCATATTGATGCCTTTCCTGAAGCAGGGGGGTTGAGGGATGAGGGGAGGAGAAGCAAGAGCCTCAGAAATGAACACTGTGTCTAGATTTGTCTATTAAATATTGAGTAAAGAAGGGTAGTTGCTTCCCTTGATCTTCAGTCTGAACTCCTGTTATTGTAGCCTCCAATGCTGTTGGCCTTGGCTGGCAGGACACACTGCTGTCTCACAATCAGCTTGCTATCTTTCCTGAGCACTGGGTCCTTTTCCAAAGAGCTACTCCCCAGTCAGTCTCCAACCCATATCATCATCATAAGAGATTCTTCCTTTACAGGTACATAACTTACCATTTTCATTAAATTTCAAAGGTTGAAGCTGGCCCATTCCTCTACCCTCCATTCCTCCCTCCCCCGCAATGGAAGCCCTGCTTTCAAGTGAACTGAGTTTGATGCCATCTGCAAACTCAGTGAGAGTGCACCCCATTGCCTTCTCTGAGTTGCAAATAAAAATGTTAAGGAGGAGAAGTCCCCATTTAGGCCTCTGTGATGATCACTTGTTACTAGCCTTGATATTGATGCCTTTCCTGAAACAGGCGGGTTGAGGGATGAGGGGAGAAGAGGCAAGAGCCTCAGAAATGGACACTGTATTTGTCTATTAAATATTGAGTAAAGGAGGGTAATTGCTTCCCTTGATATGGACTATGACCTATTGAATGCCAGCCTCTGAGTTTAACCCTCCAGCCATCTTTCTATCCTTACAATTTTCCACTCAAACAATCATAATGTCCTTACTTCCATGCAATAACACTGTTAGACATTCAATAGCCTTGCTAAAAACCATGCTAATGACATCCACTGCTCTGTCATTGTCCACAGATCCATTTAGGTTACTATAGTAGGCAATAAGGTCAGTCATGTGTGATTTACAACCTGCCTCCATGGACCACATGTTTACAGGCATTGCTGCCCAGATTAGATGCTTTTATACTGCTAAAATAAGATTAAACAGTTCCTCAAACTGGTCTTTTATAGTTCTATGAATTTTTATTTACACTATCCTTTGTAAACAAAGAACTGTTTTCTTCACTAAGTGCTCAAACACTATCAGATCTCACAGCAAATTAAATAAAATGGTTTCAAGTGATAAAAGCATAGCACTGCTGTAAAAAAAAAAAGAGTTTCTGACAAACTGGATGGTAGTTGCAGTATCAAGTATCCTGCCATTTTAGGTTGGCTCCTCAAAACAACTCAGCTTGGCAGAGCTAGCATAGATACAAAAGTTGATTAATGATGGTTGGGGTTTTTTTTTCAAGTTTGCTATTTTATCTTCTGTTAGAACAATTTATAAATCTTCCATTGCCTTTTGTGGAAACTAGGTTATGCTATGACAACAATTCAGAAAATTCAGCATGTCTCATTTGGTTTTGAGATGCTGGACATTGGACACTAATACTGGAAATTGGGTTGTTCTGAAAGGAGAGAGAAAATTTTGCTCAGAAAAAGAATGTTCAACATTTAGAAACTAATTTCCAAATCTAGAATAATTCATTGGCTCTTGTGACATAGGACCTCTACAATACATTTGAGGAGCATATAAGGACAGAAAATTAGCCAGTACATTGATTTGAGGACAGAACCAGATTTTAGAGTGTCTGCTAAATAAAAAATACGTTTTGCATTTGTAATGATTTTGCATAGAGATGTAACCAGTGCAGTAGGTATTACGGTTAAGAAAACATGAGTTTTGGCTCTCACATTAAAACATATTTTGGCACTCACCTCTTTCCATCTGGAAGTCTCTGTTTCCACAGCCTTTTGCATAGTTCAGGCTGGTAAGGAAAACCCTTCAGACTATACAACTTGAATACAGCCTAATTTCTTCATTCTTAGCCATCTGTAAGTGCTATCCCATTTGCCAGTCTGCAGGTGCCCTTTCCCTATTAAGACATATATTTGCAAGATCCACAATCATCTTCATAAGATTGTTAGAACAGATAATGCTTTACATCATTTGTATATATGCAACTAAGCAGTAAATAAGACTCAAAAACTTTTATTGTCTGTATGCATTAAAAACATAAAGTTTGCAGAATGAATCATGGGGCTCAAAGCCTCCCTCAGGAGGAAATATTAGAGGAAGCAATCTATTCATCGAGGAGAAGGTAAAGGGACTGATCTATAACATACTAACAAGGTAGAAGTATGCAATAGGAGAGGGCTAATGGACATCATGTTTTTTATAGCTACAAATGACAGTTTACAGATAGGCACATTCCAAGTGGAAGTATGAGACGTTTCTGTCATTGAGAGAAAATAACCACTGGGTCACTCTAGGAAGGAAAGTAGTAGATTTTCTGTCCATCATACAACATTTTAAAATCAATATGCATTTCTTTCTAAACATGTACTGTATCAAACCATAAATTATTGGACTTCATGTACATGTTGATGGGTGAGGTCTTTCCGCCTATGTCACATCACAGATTAGACTAAATGAATGCAGTGTTCTCCTCTGGCCTTAAAATCTATGAAGTGATCAATGGTTGTCACTGGACCACAGCCATGGAAAAAAAGCTATTATTACTTATGGTCGAAAGGAAGAGGAGAAACCATGGGACCTGATGGGCCTAGTCAGTCAGTACCGGCCTATGGAGACTCCCAGTGCTCATAAGGCAATAAGTGACCATACGTACCTGCCCTGTACTTTCTGCCTTTAGATTCAAATTCAATATTTTATAATTTTCATTCTCCTGCATAGAATGTAATGTGTTCAGGTAAGATGTCATTTCATTTCATGGAAAGACCAAGTGTTCAAATGAGACTCGCATTCTAATATATATAAACAATGGGTCCTCTTCCTTCCTGTAGTTTGTGATTCCTGCTCTATTTTACCAGTTTTCTGATAGGCCTGTTTCCATCTAAATACCATTTCTCATTTTTTCTCCCTGCCCCCCCTGCCCCAACCTTGGACTAACACATAATTTACACCTTTGCATTTATTTATGATTTCAGAAAAATGTGGTTGAAAAAATAAAAAAAAAAGAATCGATGACTGAACGACATAACTCAGCAGGAATAAAAGTACATTTGAAATTCATTATTCTTTGCTTTCCTAAATCTTTGCATATATTGTGACAGAGAGAGGTACTTTTTTAAAAAAAGAACAAAAGAAATAATGTCTTGTTCAGCGAGAAAAACTCTGAAAAGACCACAGTCTGACCTTATATATTATCACAGTCACAGAATTGCAGAATGATTTGGGCTAGAAGGGACTTCTGGAGATCATCCAGTCCAGGCAGGTTTTGAATATCTCCAGAGAAGGAGACTCTACAGCTTCTTTGGGCAGCCTGTTCCAGTTCTCTGTGAGCCTCAGAGTAAAGTTTTTCATCATATTCAGATGGAACTTCCTCTATTTCAATTTGTGCCCATTTTCCCTTGCCCTGTCACTGGGCACCACTGAAAATGTGCTGTCTTAATTCTTTTGTGCTATTAATTATGTGCTATCTTAATTAATTTAGTTGTAAATTAGCCTTCAGGAATCCTGTGCAGTCTTTCTAAAAGGTCACTAGAATACTAATGAATTCTCATCTTCTTTGGGTATTCTGTGTACAAGAGGCTGTGTAGTGAGAAGTGACTGAACTTCCTTTGAGACATTTTCTACAAAACTATTTTTCTTGTCAGACCTATGTAGTACATGGAGTTTAAGGAAAGTGGATGTTTTAAATATAAATAAATTCTTTATACTACTTATAAGGAATCTTCTTTTTTTTTTCATGATGAAAATCAATTTCTATTGAGGGTGGGCAAAGCACTGTGACAAGATGCTAGTGGAAGATGGATTATTTATAGATAGATGTAGATATATAGATATGGATATATAAATAGTTCCAGGATCCTGCAGGAAAAGAAGACAGGGGGATGGAAGAAGTATTTCATAGCAGTCTGTGCCATATGTTGCTGGATGGGGAATACTCTTCCTGTCCCAATCTCATTCAAAAATTCTATTTCAAAAATTGAGTGCATGGGATATCTCTCTGACTTGATGTCTTTTCATAGTTTGTACTTAAAAATATTTCACAAGCAGCTGTATAAAAGGATCTTGTACACACATGGGAACTACATGAAAAGGATTAGGTTCTTATCATGATGAACAGTTATAACAATCCCACCAAAATCCTATCCATCTTAAAAGAACTGATGATTCAGCCATGATTTATAGAAGTGTGTGTAAAATGCTACAATCTTATTCTGTGGCATTGTATCAACAATGTGTAGATTAAATTATTCTTAATACTATGCTTTGCTATAGTACAAGGTCACTAGTCTTCTTATAAGAATTATGAAGGATTGTATGACTCCATGATACGCCTTTAAACTTCCAAAGTAAGATGTAGCTTATCTGCCTGGTTTTACACCAAAAGAATTCATAAAACTCCTTAAAATTTGAGCATTTTGCCTTCATTTGTCCTTAAAGCCTTGTTCTTTCCACAATATGAATTTGGGTGTTAAAAAAAAAAAAAAAAGTGTCATGAAAAAGCTATGTGAAATGTTGTCTTTGTTCTGGTAGATCATGAACCTGTATATTTCAAATACTGAAGGACTAAATTAAAAGAATAAGCTTGAGTGCTTTATCTGATGAATCGTGACATATTTACTTTAAGTTTTGTTGGGAATTATAATGTTACTTAGCATCTGTAATAACAATTTGCAAAGGAAAATAGAATCAAAGAGATATCTTCAGAGCTGTTATTATCAAGGGTATTAAGAGAAATTTAAAACCTAAACCTTGTGCAACTTGCTGAATGTGCAAAAAAGGTAAAAATAAATTCATCTTGCAAGAAAAAATATCTAAAAAACCATCATCACAGATAAGAATACTTAGTAGCAAGGAAATCTTTAAAAAGCTGTGCAACCAAAATACAGGTTTTTAAAAAGCAGGTTCAAGTGTGGATATATTCCTAGAAGTAGTACCTAATTAGAAAACATTGTCTCACTATAAGCACAAGTAGTAGCATCAGCGATAGCACCAGTTTAAACCCTATAACTTATCCAAAAAGTTTATTTTATAGATATATGATTATTAAAATATAGGAATTCTACAATTTTTATAACTACATATAAAAGCTTAAATAATTTAAGCATCAGGTTAACCTCATAACTTAAACATCAACTTAAACCTTAAAAACCTTATGAGCTTCATAGTGCTTTCAGTCCTGAGTGTTTGGTTACGAAGACACTGGTACCCAAAGAAGAAAACAGCATATGTATCCTGGTGCTGTAGGGTAGCCATCTGTGTTGCAGTGTGATTTCAACCAGCGCTAGGAAGAGTATGTCTGCAGCTCACTAATGCATCATGTAGAGGCTCCCTGCTCCAAAAGCAAGCTCCAGAATGGGAAACATAAGAGAGGCAGAATTGATTTTAGCCAAGTGCCTGAGTAACTATCATTGCAAATCAGGAAAGTAAAAACCCCTTGGGGTATTCTCTGCTATTTAAAGCATCATAGAAAGATCACTATATAAAGGAGAGAGGTGAGTCACAGGGATGTTTGATGACTTGCCATAGATTTCTCTAGAACAGCTATCAAAAACTAAGCTAAGGCCTTTCTCAGTGCTGACCTTACTTTGGTCAAAATGAACATCACCATTCTTCTCTCATGCTTCATATGCTTTATTGCCAGTGCCTTTGTACTTAGGGATTCAGAGTAATAGTATAGAAGTGCTGTGCTGATCTTCTCATGTCCTTTTCTGTTGAGGGGAAATATTTACATTTTGCTAAACTTCTGAAAATAATAACCCTAAAAATGAAGGGAAGACTGGAATGCAGGACATTAAAGCTAAACGTTTGTGTACAGCCATGTGGACGTAAACCATTGTCAGGCTCTGAGTTGGGTTTTGGTTTATATGAGTGACCTCAAATTTATTGCCATAGGCCCTCTTTCTTGAATCAGATACTTGAACTAGATCTTCAGTATCTGACCTTAAC
Organism: Pyrocephalus nanus; assembly: GCA_038380795.1. Lineage (NCBI taxonomy): Eukaryota > Metazoa > Chordata > Aves > Passeriformes > Tyrannidae > Pyrocephalus > Pyrocephalus nanus. Next base: position 39,567,955 of record CM076260.1, read on the forward strand.
TCTCTCATGTTTGGCTAAAGATCATTTAGACAGGAAGAATCTGGTCAAGCTCATGCATTCGACCAGAAGTTTCATTCAAAATTGCAGAGCACTTCTGGAAAAAAAAGCCCTAATTGAATGTGTTGTTTCACGAGTTTTGCTTCTGAGAACTCACGATTTTCTTATAGAAAAATACTGAATCAAAATATGAGCCAAAGAGCTACCTGTTTTGTTTAAAGAGCAAAACATTATTTATATTTGAATTATAGATTTTTTCTTCTGTCTGTAAATATTTACTCCAGTTTTAATATGAACAGAAAGTAAAAATTTATTTTGCACCATTTCTACTTTTGACTCATGCATTGCAAAATTATTTTTAAGTACTGTTTATCAGTAACAGCTCATAATTTTGAAAATGAGACAAAATGCATTAAAAAAAAACAACTAACATTATTTTATGACTTAGCATTCATACATATCCAACAGCCAGAAGCTGGCTTTCAAAATTGTTGGAACACTACCATATCTTAATTTAAAGCCTGGTTTGGTGAAGCCATAGATGTATGGCTGTGCACTGCCAAATATTATTCTAATGTAAGAAATACTAGTCCAGTCCATCAACTGCTTTCATTAATCTCCTATACTAAAGTTAGGGCTCATTCCCCTACACACCCCTAGTGCTGAGTTAGTGTCTAAGGACAACATATTTCTCTCTCAGTTTTAGCAACAGACAACATCCAAAATAGAGTAATAAATTCAATCTCTTTGATGTCTTTTTTGTTCACATGACCCAGTATTTCATTTCTCCTCCAGCAGTACTCATTCCTAGCCTTCCTTCTTTTTTTTCCTACTACTTCTTTCCTCTTGCTTTACTAGACTTACTAGACTGTACTCATGACAAGTCTTGTTAAAAGTAGTTTAGACATCACAAAAAATTCACCAGGTTGTTTCTAAATCAAGTTTTACCCTTCATAATAAATTTAGATATAAATTACAATGTAGATCTAAATCTAGCAGATCTACAAGATCCAATTTAGATATCCAATCTACATCTAGTTCCAGTGTAGATGCCTCAGAATTCCCTAGGCTGCCAGCCAACACTGATCATAATGTTGGTTCTTAAGGAACACTTTTCCTCCTCCACTTCAGGAGATTATCTTCATTTCTTCCCAAAATTACCATGAAACTTAAACTAAAAACTTGTGATTTGTTCAACTTGTACATTTTTCTTCTCTATGGATCACCAGCAAATAAATGCTACTACCACCTTGGAGTAATTTTTCCTTCAGTCTCTGGTTTCTGCCTCCTTCTGTTCAAATTGAAATCTTGTCCCTTTGAAGTGTCCTTATGGATAAAAGTAATATATTTAGAAGTCTTGGTAAATAGATGCAGTTTGATACGAGTAGCATAGCCGAGCACAGCATAGAAACAGAACCTTATAAACTTCTATATCCTCATGAACTCTGATACTTCCCAATCAAAATGTCATGAAATTTATATTCATGCAGGGCTCCAGGCTTTAGAAAATACCCAGAAATAGAGAACTAGTATCTCATATTTAGATTCCAATCCCATCTTTATATTCAGATGGTTCTTACCAGTACCCATACCTTGGTTTCATATTCATGTCTTTCACAGTACACATATTTGCAGAGGGTATATCACAAGCTTAAAAAAGATAAACTAATTTATTATTTGCTCACTACTGAGATAGATGAAGTTTTGCCTTACTTACAGAATTGCTCCTGAGAGCAATTCTAGGCTGTTTCAGTTAGTAATTGAGGAAAAATGAGAAAAATTCGAGTTACACATCAGAACAAGTCAAAGATTTCAATGAGACTGAGATGAAACAATAAATAATTTATTTTAGCATATCAGTTAAGGCAGTAACTTCATTCACATCATATTCATACAACTAGAGCAGCCTCAGAAGTATTGATCTCAAAGTTTTACAGAAGTAGAACTTATGTTATAATTAGTTATAGCTTAAATTCTCTGTACTTCTCAGGCAGCCAGTTTATTTGAAATTTAATGGTAATATTGCAGGAGAAAGTTAGCATTGATAATTATAGGTTGATACAAATTATTGAATAAAAACCTTATTTGTCAAAATAAATGTTATGAAATACAGTGTAAATTAATCCAGATCAGTTACACGAATAGCTGTTGGCTCTGAACTGGAAGAGAACATCAAGAACAGTAAAAAGAGCAGCACTGGATATACAATACACAGCACATGCAAAGTGAGATTTAATTTTAAAGGATGAGTGGTTTCTCTCTCTGTTGGTTACCCTTCGGCATGTTCAACTAATGCACTTCCTTCTCTGCCTGCCCCTTACACTGTTCAACTTTTTTCTCCTGATGCAGAATGAAAACTGTAAGGCTTTTTGAATAGTTAAGTGAGCCTATTTGAGAACAAGTCTAAAATGATTCCAAATAATCCACATTATACAGGAGCCTTATTTCTATCAAGTTAAAAACTAATATTTTGTATTCTAAGCAAAATGGAACTCGTTTCTGAAATTTCATCCAAGAAACAGAATTTTGTAGGCATTTAGCTTAGTGGATGTTAGGCACTTAAATTTGATTATGATCCAAAATTCAACTCTATCTGAAAGGGAGGTCTAATTGTCTTCTCTCTCTTTCTCTCTCTCTCTCTCTCTCTCACACACACACACACACACACTCTCCCATCACCTTTGTTGGTATATGTCTTTACCAGTGCAAAGTAATTTCAGAATGGACATAGACCAGCAGAGCTCTGATGTTTTTACACCAACTTAGCAGACTTGTGAGTGGTTCTCTAGATGTAATATAGTGAGAACAATCCTAAGATTATCAGGCTGCATTATATCTTGTGCTATTCAATAAAAAGGGAATAAAAAACAAGACCTGCCATAATTATTACCATTACTATTTAGAAACATTATGAAAAGTCTTGAGGCTTCATGTTTTGAGGTTCAAACAAGACTCTGAGAGATTTGGAGAGAAGACCTAACTAAGGAAAACACATATATATATATGAAAAACCTAACTACAGTTGTTTCTAGAAATCTTTAAGCACTGTAGCATTGGCTAAAAAGAGGCGAGAGACTGCAGTAGAGTGCCTAGGAATCTGCTATAGACCATTAATTCCTACTTCATCTGAAAGTGCTCCTTAAAGAGTCGTAAAGATAATTTTTGCTAATTTACTCTTATGATTAGATATCCCAAATAAGTAAAGAATATAAATGTGAATCAAATAAAAACTATAGATGTGAATTGAAGATGAAGGATTGGCTCCTTATTTAATGAACACTGATTTAATTGAAGCCACAAAAGATAATAATTAAAAAAAAATCTGGAGTCAAGTTGCAGCAACAGGTCAATGACACAGAGCAACAAAATAGAGAAGTTCAAAGATGATAAAAGAAAAGTATCTTTTCCAGCTGAATTCCAAAGCAATATAGACAGGAATTACCCACAAGCAAATTGGCTGAGACACCCATATTAAATTCATAAAACTCAGCCCATACTGAACCTCTTTCTGGTTATTGCTTTGCTTGTTTTTGCTAAACTCATTAGCAAAGCACTTGAGAAAATTTGCACTCAATAATTAAGTGCTCAGTAAATTGCTCAGTCCCTGTGACATGTTATGGTCCAGAACCAGAGTAAAAGAGGAAATAGAATTTTGGAGCTTTGGAACAAATGAAATTCTTTAACAATGTTATTTCAGTTAGTAGAACATACTTGCTGGAACCAAAGTGTTGGGGCAGGTGCACAGAAGATCTGGGACAGAAACCACACATTCACTATGCACCTGTGATTCACTGAACAGGTGAAGAACTTCATCCTCTTTAGCAGTAAAGCAGAGGTGATTGTAGAGTCCAGATGGGTATGAAGATACTTGTTTCCGTTCACAAGCTCAGGCTTTTGGCTTGAAAGAACACAGGACTGTGAGCCTTTTTTTTTTTTTTTTTTTTGGAAATAACACAGCCCTGGAGAAAGTCTTTTCTTTGGTTACTTTTTAAGTTGCTGTTCTCCTGTAAATTAACATAGAAAATGAAACTAAATTATTTGAAATTAAATATAACAGCTGTAAAGATTCCATAGGCTGCAACTACTCATACATGCTGGAATTACTGAATTACAAGATATGTATATTCTTGTAATGCTTTGCTTTTGAATAAGATTGCTCAAATCAAACATTATTTCGGGCACTATTTCCACTTTATCCTATAGGCAGTTACTTGTGCATGTTCTTGGAGGACTGTATTTTATTTCATTCTCAGTAAATTATTTCTGTGAAAAACCTCAATAATCAGTTTGAAAGTGAAGCATAGCTCCAAGTCGCTACATAGATCTGCAGCACGGTGTCTATATGACAGCACATTTTAACTACAATGAGCAATGTGTTTAGAAAGAAACTGTATTTTCTCCAGGAGCTATTTTCCTTGACACAACTTTCTTCTTAAAACATGAAAATTAAATCATGTTGTGTCTTTGTACCATTTCTTTCTGTTTCTGTTTTTGTCATACAGATTAAAAGTCTACAAATGTTTGTCACTGTATTTATTGTTACTCCTTCAGTTCTAATTCCTCTTTGCCATTCCCAAGGTTTATGCTCTTTTTCACTGCCATTAGGATTATGCACATGAGTACATTCTGTGCGTTTTACTTGCCAATCCTTCAATTGCAGAATGTAGTGGTAATTCTGCTTGCATGCTCTGCAAGTACCTCAACCACTTGAAGGTGGGTACTTCAGCCTCAAATTCTTATTCTCATTTCTCCCATGACCCTTTATTTCCTCTATAATCTGCTTATATGGCATTCTAAAAACAGCTACAGGTCTCCTATCCTTTCCTTTCAATCCCTTCAAATCAGCCTATTCCTCTGTGAAATTTGCAAGAATCTCATCAGCCATTTATCTACTCAGATATGTTGTATCTATTATCTAGATAGCGTAATAAATAATCCTGATTTGGATCTATCCTTTCAAACATTAGCAAAGCTGTGAGACAATTTGATCCTGTTATGAAAGGAACTCCTCTACTTTTACTGTTCTGTCCTTCTGCCTTCATTCCTTATTCATATATTCATTAAATTACATGCAAAATAACTTGGCATATTTTCTTTGGGTAAGGTTCCTTGTGGTTCAGCACAAATATGTGATCATTATTGAGAATAAAATTACAATATTAATTGAGGTTTTGCAACTGGAAACACAAACATATGTTAACTCGAGAAGACAAAAATGCATTTTCCCTATATTTGTACATCTCTAATTATAAATACCATATAATAGATAAGAATATATTTTAAAATACTTTCCATTCATTAAATAACTTAATAATACTTTGAAGATGTACTCAGTACTTGGAGAAAGTAGTATCTACTGTTTTCAGTCTAGAGAATAGGCAGCAAAGTAACAAATACCAATTATATTCAGGCTTTGAACTATACAAAAAAGAGTTATCAAACTATATTAATAGATTACAAATCAGATAGGGATTTATCTACTAAAGAGAAATATTTTCTGCTAATGGTGTAATAAATGTGACAATCACTGAAACACATGAGAACATAAAAGCATGATCAATATAAATCACAAAAAGATTTTGATTCAATATAAAATGTATTTAGAATAATGAAAGAAAGCAGCAGCCTAAAAACAGCAATAAAAGGAACTAAGAGAAATAAATTACATAATTACAAGATCATCTAGCAGGGCTGGAGATAAAGTAGCATTTTATCTCGGAAATGGCATCTGAACCTACAAATGAAGACACCTATCATGGCACGTCAGAGAGCACTGTGAGAATGTTAGCATCTAACTCCAAAAAAAAAAATTCAAAATATAAAAGCACTTTTGAAGCACTGCCTCATCTCATGGAGATCCTTGTGGAATCACAAAATCCCAGTTAAAATGTCTGTGCCTATACACTCTCCAAAATATGACAGGAATATAATTTTAAGGGATAATTTTGTTTTAATAAAGTGTGTTTTGAGTCACAAAACAAATGCATCTTTTTTTACTCTTTGGCTGCTTTTTGGTAGCATGGACTGTCACTGGGATGGCTCTAGCAGAATCTCTTATTCTGACTGTCAGGACCTGCCCCTTCTTCCCCTTTCTCAAAAGTCTGTGTTATCCCTAGTGACTGTGAGGGAAGAAACGTATGAAAAGAAAGGGAAACTGTGATATTTTGGACCATCACACAGGCAGTAGCCCTTGTCAGAATATCAAAAGCCTGTGCACAAACAAGTGAAAGTGAGGAAGATGTTGAGAGTCTGGGATAATTTGTGGCTGACAGTGCACACTGATATCTTATTTACTCTTACAGAAAGATGTTCACAGAATATTAATGAATGAAAAACAGAAAAAGGTGGCTGTTGGAGATCATAAAAACAAGAGCTGAACAGCATATATGATGAAGGTCTCCTGTGCAGAACAGTTGTTTGCAAACAATTGTCTCTGTGGAGTTACACTGTGTTTCTCCCTTCTGAGATGTAACTTTCTCATTACAATGAGCATGTTATGTTTTAAAAGCCTTCTGTTCATGGTACACTATCCCACACTCACTCATTTCTTCTTTAAATCCAAATTACATTCCTGTTGTGAAAGTTCATATGATGGGGCCTAAACAGTGTACCTCTATGGGGCAGTACTTTTTTTCCTTCAGGTATGTGCTTGCCACTTCATTATATTTTCGTTGAGGCATGATCCCAAATTCTCCTGGGAGGTCTTCCTAATACAGTTCATCAGACATAGGGGTTTGTGTTATACCCGTGGCGGTACAGTATGACCATATATTCTGTTAAACTGGCAAAAGCAAGGAATAAAATCTTTTTACCTTAATATCAAACTTGGAAGAAGGCACTTCATGTTTTAAAATTACAGCAGGTCACTATTTTAAAAACCACCAGTTTGAGACTGAAATGGCACATGATGAATTATACAGACCAATACAGTCTGTGTTCCTTTAATTTGATTTATTTGAATGTTTTCATCAGAAAAAAATACAGAATTTCTGCAATACTTTCTGTGTAACATGTAAGTACTTCAACTCCTCACAAAAAGTATCTTTCTGTTTTCATTCCCTGGGAAAAAAAGCTGTGCTTCCTATCCTGAATAAATCTTAATAAATTTTTATATTTTGCAGTCAAAATATTCTCATTATTTGTGACATTTATTCACATTCTCCTTAATTGCTTCATGGATATTTATTTTAAAAATCCCAAAGTATATAGTTAGGAAACTACACAAGTTTAAAATATGTCACCATCTTAAATGTGATACAAAATTTATTTTAGTTTCAGAAAACTCATACCTTTTGTCATTTTACAGTGCAGGAGATTACTCCCCTGCTGTAATAATATTATATGTGTTTATATATATATGTATATATATATATGTATATATATATATATATATATAAAACTCTTCTGATGAAAGGTTTAGACACTTGTATTTGAATATAATTCCACAAGTATGGTTCTAGTATTACTTCCAAACATAGCTATAATAGTTTGATATCTGTTTTTTGTGTGTAACTTGTTCATAGAATGAAAGTTAAGCAGTGCTCTGAACTGTTTAATATTTTCATATTCCAAGAGGATTTATTCCAAAATTAGAAATTTTTAACATCTTCCACAGCCAATTTATTTTACACATTATTCATTTTCTTAGGCTAGTCACAATAGTTTCTTAATTGTGCAGCCTGGTGGGAAAGCATGCAGTTGATAACCGAGACAGAGTGTTTAAAAAGAGATCAATTCTCATACCAAAATAAACAGAAAGGAATAACAGAGATTTTTCCAGCTCCGAAAGCAGAAACAAAGAGAAACAAAATATAACAGCAATGATAGAGCATACAAAATGTATATATACGTAATTTTTTGTTATATGATATGACATTGTCTTCCTACTCTTTATCTTGAGCAATGCCATCACAACAACTGCTCTTTGCTGATGTTTCATCACACGGTTCTTCCATCTATTGGTCTTGGATTCCTGATACCTAAGGGACAGTGAGGACTGCAACCCTCCCATACTGAATTTTTTTCCATTCCTCTTTCAATAGGTTGCATGCTTCTTCTGCTCCATGCTATTCTCTCTCAGGAGATATTACAGATTCTGTGACATTCACTTCTAAAAGTAACAAATGTCGAGTCGTGGACTGGAATAAAAGGGAGAGAATCTGTAACAAGGAAGGGGAAGGAATCAGGGAGTTAGAGAATAAGTGGAGAAGAAATGTTACATTCAAATAGAGATAACGTGGAGAAGGAGAACTCCCAGAAGATAGAAGGGAGAAAAGAAACAACACATGTAATAAAGAAAGCAGTCAGAAGGTCAAAGGAAAGTGAATAGACAAAATATATATTTTATATATATATATATATATATATAAGAAGAGACTCTTGACCCAATGCAACAAAAATAAATGAAAATATGCATCCACTCCAAGTTAATGCAATTCATAAAAGTCATATATACTTTGTTATAATAAAAATAATGTATGTCAATATAGATAGTGTGTATAGATTTTAAACGCAGATTTTTTTCAGGTATTCTGTAAGTGCCTTTCATTTCAAATATACTGACTTGGCAGCAGAGGGGATAACCAGGAAAAAATTCAGCAGCTTTTGTTGGCTAGGTATAAAATCGGTAACCTTGACAAAGGTAATTACAGTACAAAATTGCTGAGCAGCAAATTAAGCAAAATAAAGTAAACTTTTATAGTTTCTGTAGTACCTAGTTTCTTTCCATCCAAACCTTTACTTAAACTGGAAAAGACTACCTTGCTTGCTGCATTGCTATGCTTTTTGAATTAAATAAATTGGATTCCAAATAAAACCTGAAGAAAGTGAAGTGCTGCTGTATTATCTTGAGCATTCTTAACTTGCTTTTTAGAATACTTTGGCAGCATGTCAGGAGTTTTGTATTCCTTGATTAAATAAAAAGTTGAATTCATGGGATGAATGTTGTTCTGGGGTACAATCTATGACAAAGTTTTTGCAGGTTGGTTTTTTTTTTTTCCTTTCTACTAAAACTTTTGTTTGAGTTTTTTTAAAGATTTTAAATTATACATGTAGACTAGACGAGAGCAATATCAATGCCATGTGCAGTTCATTTTCCCATGGTTGCACATTGAATCATTATATTTAATTTGTTATACTGTTATGGGATATCAGTGAATGTACTCATCTTTCCATATGAAAGAGTGTGGAAAAGCAAGTTCTGAAGTCCCTTAAGTCACCACTGCAACTGTGATGAGAAACTGGTTTGTTTTTTGGTTTTTTTTTTTTAATAAGTCGGTACTGAAGTCCAGTGGAAGTTATTTGAGAAGTTTGGATACATTTCAACAGATTTCAGTATGAAACCTAGAGCTCTAGTAAAATTGTACAGTCCTCTCTGATTTCAGGTTAATGTAGCAGTCTCATCTGAATCCTTCAGTAGATTCTAATTATCTAGACCATGCAAGATGACTCAACTGAACTGGCAATGTCTTTTAGTAAGAATCCTAGGGTAATTCTGATAGGAATGGACCTCACAGCATTTCTAGTCCAATGTCCTGCTCGAAGCAGTCTCGAATATGAGGTCAGTCTAGGTGCTCAGGGTTGTGTCCAGCTGAGTCTGGAAAAACTCCAGGAACAGAGGCTGCACATCATCTCTGGGAAGCCATTGTTTGCCTGTCTTCTGGATGGAAAATTTTCTCAGTTTTCTCAAGTTCACACCCATCATGTCCTGTTCTCTCCCCACATACCACTAGAGAGGATTGTGCCTTAGTTTTCTCAGTGACCACACTGTAGGATTGAGGAGCTGATAAGTGCCCCCAAAGCCCCCTCTTCTCCAAGCTCAAAAGCATCAATTTCTTTAGATTCTCCTCACATGGCAAGTTCTCCAGCCCCCAAAGCATCTTGGTAGTCCTTCACAGAATTGACTCTAGATTTTTAGTCTTGTACTGGGGAACACAAAACCTAGCCACAGGACCTAGGTGTCATCCGAGTGCTGAATAGCAGAGAATAATAATTTCCCTTTATCTGCTGGCTGTTCTCCCATGCAGCCCCAGATGCTGCTAGCCTTTCCTGACAGGGCACACTGATGGCTCACTTTCAGCTTGTTGTCTGCCAAGGTCTTTCTGTTACTTCTCAGCAGACCTGTTTCCCAACCAGACAGTCCCCAGCCTGTATCGTTACAAGGGGTCTTCTTCCCAGGTGCAGGACTTGACATCAGCCGTTGAATTTCGAAACCTTCCTGCTGGTCTATTCCTCCAGCCTGTTTAAGTGCCTCTGAATCATACCCCTGGCCATTAGCCCTTACTTACTTACTTGGTGCCCACAGCAGAAGAACTTTTTACCAAAACCACTCGTCACCAAGAAACACCTTTGTCATCTAACGACAGAAGTCTATGAAAGATGGCCATTTACATGTCAACCTAACAGTGAGAACCTAAGAGCTCATGAAGGGTACACCATTCTTAGTCCAGGCTAACATCAACATTTTTGGTGCCCTTACGTGACCTTCACTGCTGATTTAGTGCAACTTTGGGGTTTGCTTTACTTCTGAATAGGGTGGCTTCAGAAGAACACATGATCTAAATAACTTTTGTTAAAAGCAGTATTGAGTTTGTTTGAGTCTTCAGATAATACTTTTTTCTCTCTTTCCTGATCTGCTAAATCCCACTCATTAGTTTTTCAGTGCCAGAAATCCTGGAGGCAGGATTATCTTTGGCAGACAGGTCCATTACTGTACATGCTGTGCTTTTTTTTCTCACTAGAATATAGAGGTATTTTCTTCTCATCAAAAAGAGAAAAAAGTAAACACCTCCCCCCTGGATCTTTTCCCCTCTGGATATACCCATCAAATTCTGCCATTCATATGATAAACTCAGGAGTGTCCTTTTGGAGGCTGGTATTAAGACCTTTCCATCAATTTACCTACCAGAAAAATTCTTCAGTATTTAATTTTAGGTCAACACAAGGGTTTCTTCCAAGTGCATGGCAGTGTGCCTGTGGTCAAGAGAAGGAGAGATCATTCATCTGTTCTCATACAATGGCAGATGAGTCAGACACTACTAAGACTGAGCAAGGTTCAATTGTTTCCACACACAGAATTTAGACTGAATGAAAGTTATATATATTTCTTACTTCACAAACTACTTAACACTTTAGGTATAGATGATCCTTATGTTTTCCATGCCCAGCATGATAGAGATGATCATGGATAAGAGGCAAGGCATGTAGGCTGAGGACAGCCACTAGAGCAGTCAGCATCTATTTTTTTCCCTACCTTCAGTTTAACATTAATATGCTATTGAATTTTAAATTAAAAATCTAGTTGTGTTCTCTCTGTCATCTGAACCCAATCACTACATTTTTGTCCCATGTTTTTTCTAATGTTACTCAGCCTACTGAGCTCTTCTACCAGGCCATCTTGGAATGATTTCACAGGGCTACCTTTGGACCTGCATGACTGTAAAGCATGCCAACATCTGTTGCTGTGTCTCATCCTCAGTCACTGATTAGCTATAGATTTATTTTGCCTTTTTGATCTTTGTCATAAATCAGTGCCTCCAGGACTCTATTACTTTGCTTCCATTTCATCTTCTCACCTTTGAGGCCTTTCTGTTCAGGACTGCATCCTCCCCTCAGAAGGGCATTGTCTCTTTTTTTCTTTTCTCTGACCATGCATCTACAAAAACATCCCATGTTATTTTATTTTAGTTTATTTATTAATATCTTAGTATGAAAAGAAGCTTTAACCAAAAAAAACAAACATCAGAAAACAAAACCACAAAACCCACAAAAACAAACAAACAAACCAACCAAACCAAACCAAAAAACCCACCCATCACCTGAAGAAATCCTGAATTGGAGTATATTTCCTTAGTTCCCTGGTAACCTTGAAAATTCTTGGAGCTTGTATGCTCTTCACCATGAACCACAGCCTTGTTCTTTTCTTTTCAAAATAAACACTTTATTTGTTTTTTTTCTGGTCAAACATATTAATAGCAATTGAAGGGAAAATTGCAAGAGTAAGCAAAGTTATTCTGATAGAGAGCTTAGATAGCAGCGTTGATTTTGCATGATCATTCTAACCTGGACATTGCGATAGCTGTGTACCAGATTCTAGAGGCCCTAGCCAAGCATCGAGTGCCAGTTTGTAAACTGAAAGAGAAACCTGAGACTTTTCTGGGGCTTACATATTTTTTTATGCTTCTTTCATAGATTTCAAATTAACTTTTTTATGAAATCAAACTAGGAAAAAAAAAAAAAAGCCCAAGTAAAAAATTCTACTTGCATCTGGTTAATTTTTTTTTTATTTCTAGAAGATATTTTATTGGAAAGTCTGAAATTGTTACTGCTGCATCTTTGAACAGATGACAGTAAGGGCACCTCATTAGTTCATAGTGAAGACTGGACAACCTCAGGCACTCAGGTGAACACAGTAACTAAATTTTATGCAGTGACTCATGAAGTGAGATAGAAAAGTTATGTGTTAACCTATTGTCAATTATTCTTTCAAACTTAATGATTTTACAATATTTCTTCCTAATTTCAAATGTCATTCTTATATTCCTTTTCTAGAGCTGTTTATGGCCATCCATTTTACATGTCATCAGTATCTTTTCATCTGTGTCACAAGCTCCACAACTCACAGTCAGTCATCTGAGCTCCTCTCAGGCAGGACAGTTTCTCACAAAGCCTCAAGGGGTCTCTGTGCAGTTTATGAGGATTTCATCAACATCATATTTGCTAGCTTTTAAGCATTTGAATTCACAACCGTAATTTTCCTTTTATCTATGCATAGGATTATTAATTTTCAGGGGAAAAAAAAGAAAAAATCAAATATACCTTTTTTTCTATTAACTTTTTTCTCATTATGTTTGGTGCTCTATTTTTATCTTCTCCTTTATGTTTCCTCATTGCTCCATATTTTTATAGCACATCAGACACAATAATGGTCATATGCCTCATACCTGATTATTTCTATGCTCAAATTTGCTGGAGCATTTGCTGGAAACTTTCCAAAATCACAAGAGCAACAAACAATCTTCATAAAACACAACAGATGGCAGGCACCTTTGTCTTCATTACGGCATTGCTGCTTTAGAAATCTACAGGTCCAGATGCTAGGAGAAGGATGAAGCTTTGTTCACTGAGACCAATATCTGCTGCTTGTTTCACACTGTGTTAAAATTATGGTAAATATGTCATCTTTTTATGACCCAGTAACTTGGGTTTATATGTGCAAATTGCCTGTGTGCCTTTATCTTCCTACTTCATTTTAATAAGACAATTGCAGGCTCAAATATAATCTCAGAACAGTAGCAGTCAAAATATCCCATCCTATTCATTCTGTTCACTGCTGATGAACTAATATCAAGTTAATATCCATCAAGCTGATGGGGTAAGTGATGAAAATTGAGCAAGAGTTCCTTATCAGAAAAGGTCTCAGTTTCCTCAAGGCAGGATAAATCCAGCGGCAGAACTGAAAAAGAAATGGAAGATTACATGATTCCTAGGATCTACCTTCCATAGATATTTTTAAGAGTATATTCTTTACTTCAGAGTGCAGACAATTGCACCAGTCTCTCTTCTTGTGAAAACTAGCATAGCTGAGTAACAACATGCAAACATCCCTCCAAAGTTACTATTTCTCTGTCTTTAAACTACAGGGTTCAAATACTGATCTACTGTAGACTAACTTGGAAATTCAGTGAAGTAACTTCTTTAATCTGCGTACTGAAGACACAGATAAACTATAGATAAACGGCTATAGATAAACATACCTGGGATGAAGATAAACAACTGCGTGCTGTGATGAAGAGCAGAGTCACAGTGCCTCAGAGGCACAAAAAGATGTAGAGTAATACGATGAGGTCAAGTCAATGCATTTTGAGAGCAAAGCAGGAAAAGTGGCTTAGTCTACTTGATGCACGATGAAATCATATTCTTTGGAAAGTTGAGAAACATTTGAATTTAGTTCAGACTAATTTTCTACAAATGTTAGCTCACATAAACCAATACTTTGCACACAAAAAATGGATTGAAGAGCACTACTTGGATTGTGAAACCAAAACACTGAGAGCTAGGAAGTGTCAGCATCAAGACCATTTGTCAGCTTCAGTATACCCTCATTTGAATGTGCATATTAGATCTTTAATTACATGATCACACACTATTTTTCCCAAAGGATCTCTGACTCACTCATCACAAAAGTTTGAAAGTTCTCAGTGACCAGTGAAAGCAAAGATCAGCTACTCTAAAGGCACTGTTGTACTAAAAGAAAGATGAAGGCTTTTTAGCCAGTAGTATGAAACTGATACAAAAGAAATTTATTTTTCCTTTATAGAGATTAAGTGTGTGAATATGCAGGAGTGGCATCAGAGTGTCTAAATACCAGTAAATATTTGACATGGAAGTTGATTGGAAGTATCCTATTTTCTTAAACAATTTTTAGAATATTTAAGTACTTAAATTTCAACAAACTTTAAAAGGATCAAGCTGTTTGACTTTTATTAATGTTAAGAGTAGGTGCCCAAATAACTTCTTCTGCAACACCACTAGTTTACCTCCTTATTGCATCCCATAATAGAGATAATGCACAGTTTGAAACAAATTATAAGACAAACCAGTTACACAGGCAAATCACAAAGTAAGTAAATAACTTTAGCTGTATATAATTGTTAGTCAGTAGAGCAACTGGAGCAAAAAAAAAAGTTATGCTAATTTCAGTGCCAAGAAGATAGCAACAGTAGGATAAGAATAATGTGTATGAGCAGGTAGTTTCAGTATGTGGAGCATAGCTGGAAGATTATTAGGGACAGGAAACCACACTGCTCCCACTCAGCCCCTATCCACAGTATTTTTCTCTGATTATGATTTATTGTCTTTCCTTATGAAGATTACTCACCATTTGGAAGATTCTATAGATGACCAAAATGAGGAGACAGGAGACCAGACCTGAGGAAAAAGTTTAAGTACTTTGCTCACTTAGTCCAGAAGTTGGATAAATCAAAAGCAATCAGTCTCATCACCCAGGATTTTTGGCAGTCTTCTCAATGAAAAAAACAAAGGGAAGCAGTGGCCTAAAAGTCATCTTCCAAACTCACAAGACCATGTTATTTATGATAGAGAGAGCTAATACTTGATATATTCAGGTTAAAAAAAATTTTTTTCAGTGCCTTGCCACTTTTGATCACTTAAACTGGATTTTTCTGTGTCAGATGTTTCAGTTCATACATGCTCAATTTCTGTGAAAAAAATTGAATTAAACTATCATTATGACGTGCCAGACCTGTGCCGACTGAAAAGGACTTTCCCCAAAGTTTTTTTCTCTCAGATCCTATAGGTCACTCTAACACTGGAGGCAAAGAGCACAAAGACTGTCTCTCTTGTGAATAATGTTCTCCAGGCAAATATTCAAGATGAAGACTGGTCAGAATTAAAGAAAAGAAAATATTAATCCACCTTCTATTATTACAGTCATTCCATAAATTGGAAATTTCTTGGCCATTTCTAAGCTATTAGATGCTATGTCATCCAATAAAGCTCACTTCTATCTGGTTTTAACCTCTGCCATAGACAGGCCTGGTAAAATTGGTTCATGAGTGCCTCACAAACTCTGACTACTTTGTCCACAAAGCCAAGCTCCCAAATCAGAAAGTCAATTTTAAAGACACTGACTTTTATACCTAGCAAACCAGTATGGTATGAACGCATGAAGTAGATGTAAATGAAAGGAAGAAAAAAATTTTCAGAGGCAAGACAGTTGTGGTAAGATTCAAGCAAGTAATTTAAAACATAAACCATACAAATCTCACTGGTTTGCCTGCATTTTCAGAGTCTATTAAAGGGAAACACGGAAACTTTTTCACTGTGTGTTACTCCATTACTTATTTTATGTCCAATGATGGAGCTATTTCAGGCTTTCAGAAATAGCTGTTATGCTCGATGTCAAAATAGCTGGGCTTTGTGCTTTGTGCTATTCATAGGTGCTCAGTCTGCAAGAAAACAGTTTTATTTCTGTCTTTCCAGTCTCATTCTAAAATTTCTTATGTATGTGTGTTTAAATAAGTCTCAAGTTTCATGTATTGCTACCTGACCTGTTCGTTTGGCTTTATTTTGCCTTTAAAACTTTTTACCTTCTTTACTTATTCTGTGATTTTGTGTCAAGAGCAGCATAGCTGGCTTCAGTTTTATCTTGATAAATTGCTAATTAAGTGTGGGTTTGAACTACAGCTTTAATTATGCAAGGTAGGAAGAGCCAAGTACTTAACAAAAACAACTACAGAAACAAATTGCTGAAACAGAAAAAAAGTTTGACTTAGATACTTTATGTTTTTATTGTTTGAAGTTTGAACAGCTAAGCTTTGATCATGCAAAGGCATGTTCAGAGGCTTGGCTTAACTCCGTAAAATCAATGGGACTCTTTGCAATGCAAAAGAGCAAGCAGGTGCGTACACCTTTCTAGAACTATAGCCTAAATGCGCCTAAAATCTAAAGTTCTGGTGAAAGCCCAGAGTCTCACTGTTTAACAGTTTCTGGAGAAAGCAATGGAAATTACATTAATCTGAACTCGAAGTTTTTCTCAACTCATTTGATTTGCTAAAGATAAAAAAAAAAAAAAAAATGGGGACAAGTTTGAAGAAAAAGATGCAATTTAAGAGACAATTGCCCTTCATGATGTGCTTCCACACAAGAATTGCTCATCACAATGCCATTTACTCCTGTGGCCTTTGAACCATTGAAAAAAAATTAACAGCTCTGCTTTCAAGAAAAGGATCCTTATATAATGTAGAGGACTTCAGTGAAAATAAGGCAGTGATTGTCACAGGATTGATTCTGGCCATGCTTAGTCTCTATAGTTATCTGTTTCCATCTGATTAATTCTCAGTAGCTTAAAGGTAGCAGATAGAAAGGGTTTAGTACAAAAGCCAAATGGTTTTCTCACTCACAAATGTGGGGAAATACATACTGGTGCTAGTGAAACTAGACTTTGGTGTTTTTTTTAGCTTTTAACTTTCTCTTAACTTCTGGTCAAAGTGTAAAGTGAAAATCTTGGTTTATGAAGATAATGAGACTCAAATGGTGTGACTACAAAAAGATCCAAACCAGAATTTCATGCATCTGCTAAACACTTTAGATGATTAATTTATAGTTTAACAGTATATCATGAATACTGGTGAGTTTAAATCTATGAAGAGATTATCCATGAACTAACAGTATTTTTTATAAAATGTTTTTCATGCTTTTATTTAAAACTAAGCATTCTACCTCTGAAAGACTTGACGGAGATAGAGAAGTTCTGTTTATAGGTGGAACTGAAAACCTGAATCACAGAGATCTTTACTGTTCTTGTAAATATCTTCATAATTTTGCAACTTTAAAATTGAAGATCTTTAAAACAATATTTTAACATAAATGTTAAGAGGTTTATGCATTTATTTTATTTCCCTCAATACTCCTTTTCCCATCATCTGCTGCCAGATTATAATGAAATACCAAAATAGTTCTTTCCTCAAAACATTAAGGAACACTTTGGTAGTTTGGATTTTTTATTTATGGAAAATGTCCCTTACCCACTCCATTCATGTATTTGTATTTGGACAATCATGTATTCTTTCATAGTGCAAAAGTGCCAGGTAGGACAGTTGCACAGGTTTTTTTTCGGTTTTCATAGTGTTTGAATATTCTAAATCCTGTGCGTAAGTGCAGAAAAAAATACCATTTTTGCAATGCAAGTATTTTGATTGGATAAATGTTAGAGTCTCCACTAGCTATATCGTTCATATCACTCCCATGTGAAGGACACACTAACAAAAGGACAAACATGAGCTAGAACTGCCCATTTACAACACTAAGAGCATTTCACTTCAGAGAAAAATTCCATACAAGTGGATTTAAGCATTTTATAATTCTCTGGAAGAGAAGTCTTCTGCATATAAAATCTACACTACATCACTTAATCTTCTTAGGTGGATGAGAGGGAAATGCAGCAAAAAGTCACTTATCTCGTGCTAGTTCTAATACTGCCAACTCATGTGTGTCAGTTTTAAGGAATAATAACTGGAAAGAGTGAGCAGGGAATAGCTGTGAGGAATATAGTTTGCCCTAATACATACAGATGAAAATTCTGGGGCCAACATAGGTCAGGCTTGTACTATGTAGCACTGCGGAAATATAGCAGAGATATAAAGTTGCTATATATTCCCAAGACAACGGTTCTCAAATTCTAAAATAATATTTTCCATAAATCTCAACCTGTCTTCACTGTTTGTGTAGAGTATTCTTTCCCTCTGGGCTCCTGTAGCCTTGGATAGTTGCCAGCCTGCTCGTAAATAACCTGATCATGCAATCTTTATTCAAACAATCTGTTGTTGATTTTATTAAGCCTGTTCTGTTATCTATCATATTTACCTACATGCAGCTACAGTGTCTTCAAAGGATGCAGGATACAGACATATAATGTGAGGACAATATTCTTATAAGTCTCGATTAGGGAACTGATCATGAACTTTTCAACCAAACAGAATTTTCAGAAGAAAATCACCTTTTTTAAAATATATTATATAGCCAAGCTCCTATGATCTTGTCCTACATTCCAAGTATCTAAGCTAATGTTCACTATTTTTTTTAGACTGAGGCACCAAAAATTTTAGTACACATATGTAGATGTGAAGAATGATGTACACGTCTGAGTTTTGCCTTTAGCAAACCAAAAATGGGGCACTCGAATCCAAATTGTTTCAGAATAATATTATCTAAATAACTAGGCAAAGATGATTATTGACTTAAAATTATTCCCGTGAAATATTTTTTCATGTGCTTGACCTTCACGTGCGAGTAACAGTTGGTAGAATTACCAACATGCATTCATGTAAATGATTTTTCTAGTTCCTTTAGAAAGATAGCACAATAAAGAAATACTAACACCTTTACAGTATTTTGAATTGTGGAGAAACACAGATTCTAGTTATTAAATTATACCAAATGTTTGGCTTATATTGCAAATTATATTAAAATCTATTTTGTGTCTTTAAGTAGGTTAATTAAGAAAGTATAGTTAAACTGCCTTTTTTGTGAGCTGAATAGATTTATATCATAACAAGTTAGATAAGAGCATATAAAAGAACATAAGAAAAATTATATTATCAGTTAGGAAGAAATAGCAAAAAGATGACTTCTAGGAAAAAAACCCAACACCACTGGGATCATAATAAATTGGGACAATGGAAAAGAGGCAGAAAACTGATGAATATAAAAAGTTCAGATTACCCATGGATAACAAATGCAAAAAAAAGTTAGATAGGGGGAATGCCATTTCATCTAGAAAGATAAATGAAGTTATCTGAGCTTTTAAAAGTAACAGAGAAGAACATGTGGTAGAAATGGTTTTCTAAACTCTTTCAACTGGCAAAGTGGATTGACTGTCAATCAGCTTAACAGTGAGAGAAAAGAAATTACATGAGGCCGAAGCAGCAGATTTGTTTCATAAAAGGACTAGATACTCTGATAATTTCTTAAATAATGTAACTTTATATATGAGCTGAAATTATAGTCAGAGAAAGAAGATAAAATGTTATATAGTTGTGAAACGTTCTAGTTCTTAATAAAGATAACTATGTAGTATACTATACCTGTTTTTAATAGAGCACTAGTAAATTTTAATCTGCATTTCAATTATATTTAGATGCTTACCAGAATTTGCAGAGGTGCTTATTGGTATTTTTGTGCATATATGAACCAAGAAAGAAATTATTAACAACCAGAACTTTAATGTAGGAGAGCTTTCACATCTCAAGAGACTAGTTCCATTCTAGAGAGCATCATGCAGCGTGATTCCCATCAAGAGGGTTTACATAGTGTCAAGGTCAATAACAAACTACCTTTCTTGGATGCAACTGGAGAAAGTTAAAAAAGGCTTACAAGACTTGCAGAGTTCTTTCCTGAAGAAAAGAGGGCTCTCCCAGCAGATCAGAGGGGACCTTGTCATTTGGAGCAAAAGCTGCCATGCTAGTTGTATACTTGAGCTAGCAGGCAAGCCAGAAAAGTCTATATTAACCCAGATAAGTGCTATTGAAAATCCCAGTTCTGTTACTGAGCATCATATGTGGTACTTTGTGTCCACGGCCACACAAATACTTTGTCTGTTCTCAGTGTTAATGTCATGAGTAGTTCTGCTTAGTTTCAGTGTGAACATTCAGAAGGTTCAAATAGAAAATATAATAATTTCCGAGTCTAAGTTCAAGGTAGAATCCAAGCTTCCCAGGTGGCTGCTTCTGTTTTGAAGATGAGTGTTTTAAGGCAACATAACTATTCTGTCTTTATGCCTCCTCAACACAGGGAGAATTTATTTCTTATCTTTTCAATTATCTCCGGGTCAAACAATATATTTACTGAGTACCTACAATTGAGCATATTGGCAAGAGACCTCTAGAACACTCTTTCTCAGATGAATGTTGTAAAAACAAAGCTCTCTGCTTCCAAGATATGCAGGACATGAGCCTTTCGGGCCTTGGTTTCAAACTGCCTCCATGTCTTTCATGCTTTTGCCTGACAAGTTGACACAGGGTTAAAAATAGAAGTTATCTCACCAATGTCTTTCTGCAATGAGTTACTGCTTCTTGGCTTGGTCGCTCTTCACTGAGACTACTTGCTCCTACTTGAACTTGATGACATTAAAGGTCTTTTCCAAACTTAACTCTTAACTGAGTGCTGTACTACACAGTCATGGATCCTTCGCATCATAGGAAGAAAATGTCAGTTAACACTTTACTTGGTAGCCAAGTTTAGGACCTGGGTTTCAGGGCCTTTATTCCAGTTTCAGAAACATGACTACCTACCACCTGAAGATGACTAATCATAAGAGAAATGGAGTTGTAGATTCATCCTGCTCTGGACTGGTTTAAGCATGAAGGTGTTAAGCATGAAAGATTTGCACCTGCTGACAGGTGCAAATCCCTCTCATACATATCTAGATGTCCCATTCATTGAAGGGAACAGGGACACCTGATTCCAGGTGCTTCACTTCTCAGTAGCACAGAGCATTCCTCACTGAAAACATTATACTTGGCTCCAACTGTGTGAGTTTTAGGCATTCCAGCATTAAACAGTAATTACTTGAACCCTTTTCTAGTTCTTAAGACAAGTGACACTGTGCACTGTATTCTCTCATTCTCCAGTTTCCTTTCATTAGGAAAAAAAAAAAGGTACAAAAATTGCTACTAGAGTTGGATTATAATTGACCTACTGTGGAAAGAAAAAGCATAATTCTACTGAGAAAAGGCAGAAAAAAAGCAGCCACTCTGCTGCCTGCAGAAATGCACAGAAGATGTATATGACTTCAGAGCAGAAGAAATTACTCTTAACTCCTATGCAGGATATATTTCAGAAAGTGTTTCAGATGATTTTGCCTTGGAGATTAATGTTAAAAGCGAAGTGAGTAGTTGCAGGATGGAAAGCTGATTTGTGAAATGTAATCTGGGATGGAAACTTTCAGTTTAGGTAAGAGTTATAGTATGCTAGGGTGATGTTAGGGATATTTTGCGTTTAGATAAAATATTTGTGATTTAATAGAGAAAAATTATGGGAAAATGGGTAAGGAAATTATTTAACTCAGGAGCAATGCAATTATTGAGACATAATTAATAGGAACAGCAACCCTGTAACTGGCTATGTGTGCCTGTTGGCTTCAAGATGTGGAGTATAAATGCATTTTATAAAGCTGCCTCCTCATCTGTGCTTTAAGAGTATATATCCTGTAGAAAAGGTCTCTTCATTAAAAGGGTCAAGGAGACAGCAGCTTCATTGTGGTGGCCACACTACAAAAGGGGAAAGAGAAGACGATGCTGGCCTCCATGGCAGCCCAGACAGTATCCTTTCAAGTTCTAACACCTCAGAGGCAAAGTTAGCTGTCTACTCAGAAAGATGATAAATAAGGCAGTTAAATTTAAAGACTTCAGATCATTCAGAGTTCATCAGGCACAGAGCAAATAGAAATCAGTCTGGAGAGACTGAAGACCATGTTGGGAAATATTTGCTATACAGAAAAATCATAAAGTACACTGGAAAAAAGGGCATATATTGAGGAGCAGCAGTAAGAACATTGACCTAGTGTGTGAACACAGGACTACTCTGTGCTTTTATTGCCCAGATGATCCATCCCTTTTCACCATCAGACTGGATTGCAGATTGTTCAGGCAATCCAAATAGTATTAAAACCAGTGAACCTTTGCTTACAAGAGAAAATTTTAAGTTCGTCCCTTTCCATTGCCCTTGTTGCCATAAGGCCATGCTGTTCTTCCAAAGCAGTTTAAATTGTGTTTTCCTGCTACTGCTGCTAAAGTCCTCATCTTGAGGCTCTCTTGGCTTTTTAACCAGGCTTCTCACTGCACTCCTCTGTTCATATAAAATACAGCTGCCAAAATAGCCATGTCAGCTGTTATGACAGGCTTGCCTTTGCTCTAAAGCTCTATTTTCTTTTCCTGTTTCCTAGTGCATCAGAGTCAGCCTTTATGTTTTTGCCATTGCACTCACCTTGGAACATGTCCATCTTTATTCGCTTAGTTGATGTGGTCGCAAAACCCTTTCAAGTTCTCTCTAGGTAAGCCCTTTGCACTACAATAGGTTCCTCAAGTTGATCTTCCCAAAACAGCTAAGGAAAGAAAACTAAAAAAAGACCAAAAAGAGAAAGTTACTAAAAGAGAGTAGTCTGATATGAATTCACCAGCAAATAGGATGGCTGATACAGATCTATTTTCAGCTTTCAAAAGCAATTGAGACATGCGTACTTAAATGCATGATCTTACTTCTGTTATTTTTATCTTATCATTCTTATTTTTTCTACCATCATTTATTGTATTTTGGCTCAGGAAAAATTCTTCTTGTGGCAGATTTTCCCCCTCCAAGGGAATGTTCATAATGCAAATACAATTTAATTTTTGTTCAGATGGAGTACTCCAGGAACTTGAGAAAAGATAAGTTATTACTATAATATTTTAGAAACTATAACTAAATGGTACATGAGCCAGTTAAAGTATATCTTTATAATGGAGTGGGTTCTGTAGAGATATAGTTTTGGAGTATGTTAAAAAAAATCTGAGCTACCTGATGACCCCAGTCAACTCAGATGCATGGTAGGTTCTGTCCATCATTTATTACATAAGCAAGACATCACTCCTAACACAAAAGTGCAGGGCAACTTCCATTGAATAATAAATAAATAAATATAAATAATAATTAAATATATTGTATAAAAAAAAAATCAGATTTCCAATCTGAGCAAAAGTGATAATTTCTCTGGTGATATATAGCCTAGATTGGAGCCATCAGGAAATAATAACTTCCAATTGCATTCTTAACCTTACTATTTTTCACGTGTGTTCTGTAGTGCAGCCACCATTCGCGTGTATTTAAGTACTTGTCATATAATATAATGCACTTTAACATTGCCTTTCCATATGTATTAGCTAATGTTTAAAAAAAAAAAGTCTTCAAAACAACAGCAGAAAAACATCTTAAGAGCCCAGTCTGAAATCCCAGTTTTGCAGATGCAAGAACCTTACCTTTAATTATTCCGTTTATGATCCACAGAAGAATTGAGCTTGCTAACTTAGTCCCCAAGCTCATGTTTGCAGGAGGAAATTCAAAAACACCTGAACAAATGCATATGTTAAGCAACCTGACCTTGACTCTGTACTCCATACATTATGCTAGTGGTGTCTTTGTAAACTGTTGTTGCAGCTGAGCTAATGAGTACATTCCTAGACAAGATCAGACCGAGAGCTCAGGAGAATGCAGGTGACTCAGAGCTAATGTGATATCAGATGGAGCAAAAAAAAAACCAAAGACACACACTCACTTTTGATTTCCCTGAAGGGGTAAACTGAAACACTGAGAGAAAAGTCTCTTGGAAGAGAAGGAGTGGAAAAAAATGTTGTTGGTAAGTATAGAGAGTTAAGAGGGTTTGTGCAGCTTTCCATTTTCAATATTTTCAGTAAGAAACTGCTCACAGTATCCAGAAGAGTAGCTGCAGGAAGTCCACTGTAGCAAGTGGCTGCTAATTCCATTTTAAGTTAGTACTTATTCCTGCAATACAATTTTGACCTTATAAGCACATATCTAATGAATGCTCTAAGCCTGGTGTTCTTCAGCTGTTTGAACGTAAAGGTGTGCAGCACGGTTGTTATCTCCTGGAGCTGCACTCAAAAGCCTGCTGTGTATTTGGCACAGGCCTGGCTGTATCCTTAGCAGGCCAGACAGTTTTCATGCAAGCTGCAATACTTAGCTGAAATCCTTGCCCTACATGCCAGCAAACTGGGATATTCAAAAGGCTTTGACCTCAGTTTTTGAAGCACACTGGCATACTCCAGACAGAACTAGAGGCTAATCAGGAGTCATTTTACTGAGATAGTCAATGATAGTGAACTAAGATAAAATCTTTTAGTGTGCACGAACCAGATAAAAATCAATTTTTTGCACATTTGTTAGCCTTAAAATACAAGAAACCCTTCCATTTAAGTCTGAAAATACCTAAACTACAGATGAAATATTTAATGGGTTCAAAATGACTAGGAAAGGACAAAAAGGCTATGAGTCTACAAAATAACAGAGCTCATGTTTTGCATGTTTGGTCATTTTTTCTGGAGGTCAGATTGGAGAGGTGTGACAAACACAGGGGGAAGTTAGACAGAAAGGAATGCAAAAAAGGGGTAAACATGTTGTGCCTTTTTGGTATTCTATTTGCATTTCTTCCTTCTGTTGCTTCAAATCACATCTGACACTTACTTAGTTATATTAATCTGATAGATTGCAAATGTGTATCCAGGGCTGTAAATGTAATTGATGTGTAAAAAATATAATCATATTGGTCTGAAGTATCTGCATCCTGCCCTCCTAAGGGCATTCCAAATTTTTGAACTTGTAAGTCAGAAATAGCAGAGATTTTTATTTTGCATTCTTACTTTGCTCAACACATTATTCAACATATTTATTACAGGGTTCAGATCTGTCATTTTCACTTGTCATGGCCAGTGGCTGTGATGTCCATAGCTGTCATTCAATGATATAAAATTGTGGGTTTTTTCCTCCCTGTATTATTTTCTGTGAATTTAAGACTGGTCACACTGACAAATATTTTATTCTCTTTGAGCCTGAAAGATTATGATTCTGTCCCGAAAAGACTGTTTTTCAGAGTAAAACTTATTTACAGTTTTGCTCAAAGCCCCACCCAATCTGGCCTTGAACACTTGCAGGGCTGACGTATTCACAGCTTCTCTGGGCAACTTGTTTCAGGGTCTTACCACACTCATAGTGAAGAATATCTTCCTAATATCCAGTCTAAACCTACTCTCTTTCAGTTTAAAGCCATTACTCTTTGTCCTACCACTACATGTGCTTATGAAAAGTTCCTCTCCAACTTTCTTTTAGGCTCCCTACTCCCTAGGCACTGGAAGTCTGCTCTTCTCCAGGCTGAATAATCTAAATGTTCTCAGCTTTTCCTTGTAGGACAGGTGCTCCCACTCCAGGTGGGGGTCTCACAAGAGCAGAGTAGAGGGACAGAACCTCCTCCCTCAGCCTGCTGGTCATGCTCCTTTGATGCACCCAGGATGCAGTTGGCTTTCTGGGCTGCAAGGGCACATGAATGGAGTAGCTTCAGAACTTGCTTGACTATTTTTCATGTTATAGAATTAGCAGGACTTTATTTGCTCATCAAGACAAATAAATATAAGCTTCCCCAGGCAGCCAGGTGTGATGATGCTTGTTTGCTACTGGGCAGGACCTAAGATTACTCAGAAACAAAGTTTCCAAGTCCAAAGGTGATACAAATATGAAAGATTCAAGCCACCAGTGGAAGATCTTTCCTTTATGGCATTTATACAGGTTAGGGTATTTAAAACTTTTACACTGCCACACTCAGAGTTCACAGGGAAACTGAGGGAATAAGAAAAGTCATTTAGACAGTTTATTCAAGCTTCAAGAACCCAGACAGTTTCTTGCACATAGTGTAATCTCTGCTTGTAGTGTCACTGCAAGATCATAGGCTAATTCCTGTCTGTTACCCCTGGGTTAAACACCATAGTGGATGGTGTCCCAAGGCTCATCCAATTGATCTTCCTTTTACAGGGGACATCTTTGTTCATGAAGACATGAAATGCATTTGTAAAACTTTCCTATTAAGCTTTGATGTTGATATACTCCCCTTTTAGTAGCATCATCCTCAGACATTGGAGTAACATAAGTAAAATCATTGTATTTCTCACTTTTCTGTTCTAACTCTGCTGGGTGCCTTGCTAGGATAGAATGGAATCTTGCTTCCTCTTTTTTTCTCCAAAGTAGTTCCACGAGGTCATTGTTCTCCAAATCTTGCCTCAGCTCTACAGCTAAAATCACTTTTCCTTGCACATATGTAGGGAGAGACCACAGCTGAGCTGCAAGCTAACACAAGCTTTGCTGTGTGATCAGGAGCAGATGTTGGTAGACAGGACTCATAAGACATGGTCACAGCGATAGCAATCATCTACTCAATGCCTCATTCCTTTTATAAGCAGAAAGGATACATACACCTTCTTCTAGTTTGTGTTGACAAGTGAATCAGGTGGGAAGTTCCACTTGCTCAGCTGCATCAGGTATTTAAAGTTGAAGACCTTTTTCACCACACCCAAATCCAAAGTATTAATTCATTAAGTATAGAAAATAATGTAAGGAAAATGTTTGAATTAAATACACCATTCACCCTTGTTTACTGAACTATGCAGGAAATTTTTTAAGACATTTGTTGTCAATTACCTCTTGATTCAAAATGGCAGTACTGGTTTATCACGAATATTATTCTGTAATTTTTCTGAACAATTCATCAGCATCAATTAGAGTGCATTTGGCACACCTTTGAAGCACATATGTAGACTTTTTCCTTTAACTACGGCTTGAGAGGTTTGCTTAATATGCTACCTGAGGCAGCCAGATTCAGCAGCTGTGTGGGCCAGACTTGTGCTTCAGGACCTCATCACCTTCAAAACAAATCTTGTCTGTTGCCCATGAGGATATTCACCAGCTCGACCAGAAGCAGAAAATTGTGGGGTTTTTTTCAGTCTCCAAGACCTGCATGTTACCCCTGGAGACAATGTGCTCTGTGCTGGTTTGGGGGCTTTTTAAACTATCAGATTGTGGTAAATATCTGGAAGATACTCTTTACTCATCCTTCTGTGGAACTGGCAGGTACAAGAAATGAAGGTAGACTGAAATGTTATTGTTCTCCACTGCTTCTGAGAGTAATTTGTGAATGAATTAGATTTAAGAGACAAGAGAAGGACTTTACATTTGTTGCTCAATACATTTCAGGCAGGGTAGTTGTTAGATGCAGGACTACAAAAAGTAAAGATTTTTAAACAATAAAATAGCCAGGCTCAAATATCAAAGCTTGGTAATAGCAAAAGAATGTTAATCATTCGTTGTACTCTGCAATTCTATCTGTATTCTTTTAGAAGATATAAATATTAAATAATTAATCCCCACAACCTCTCAGCAAGATGACTGTCATTATTACCATTTTATAGAAAAACTGCAGGGCAGAATAATTAAATATTTTGGTTAATGTCACAGAGTAAGTCTGCTGAAGATGTGCAAATATTATCAAATTCTGCTCTTTAGATGAAGAAGTTTGGCTCTTTAGCTGAATAACAGGGTTTTTTAGCAACACCTCTCTCACTCATTATACATCTCTTGCGTAGCCTAAATTAGGAGCATCATTAAGAAGTGAAGATAATTACCTTCCCTCCTTTTTAAAACTATTCGCTGTTTTATATTGAATAGATTCAAGCAGTTTTCTCATACAATTATGATGGAAACACAAATCTGAAAATAATCATGCTGCTTCTTCATGTTTTCATGCTATAAACAGACAATAACACCCACAGCAACCTTATTAAGACAAAGATTAGCAAATAGAAGGGCTAAATTGGATTCCATTTTCAAACATATCAAAGCCCTAGAAGACTTTTACATTCACCTTCTTTATTTTTTCTCCAAGACATTTTAAACAAACCTGTTGTCATAAAGGCATACTGTTTGAACCAACAAAATCTCTGCATTTTTCTAATGAAATTAGAGGGTAGTTTTTAACAGTATGATATACAAGAATTTCTAAAATCTCATTTTCAAATGTGACATGAAGCATGTAGAAGGCATGGAGAGGACAGAATTTGAAAGTAGTAATGTAATCACTTAATATAATACCCAGAAGCTTTAGAAGATTCCTCCTGGCATAATTTTTTAATTTTTAGGTTCTGGCGTAAAAGGAAAACATTTGACCTCTGGGCACTTCTGGAAATATTCTGGAAAAATAGAGCCTAGAGAGTCAAAGTCTCACTGAGGATGACTTAGGCAACTACTTTATGTTCTTAAGTTCAAACATTTAGGCATCTGTGGGACACTATACCCTCTAAGCTCCTATGCAGGATTCCCAACTCTGGAGACCTCTGCACCCAAACTGTCAGTGAAGTCTTCAGCCTAAAAGTCCACAGACTGGGTCCTGAAATCTGAGGAAACCACACACCTTTCTACTGTGACTGAGCTTTCAAGAGCCAAGGGACGTCCTATCACCCTGCTAGGATTCTCAAATCAAAATGTATTCTCCCTGTACTACCTCACACCCCTGACCATTTCTGGAGCATGACTGAGCTTCACTAAAGTCAGTATGGAGAGAGATGAAAGATACCTATTTAATATGTAACTGAAAGCATTAACATATGATGTCACAAGATGTGTGGTTAAAATGTGTTTTGTTTCAAGTTTTAAGACATATATTTAACCCTTCTGCAGTCTGTCACATGAAGCTGCTGTATTCTAGGATGCACCACAGATGGAAGGCTTTCTCTCCACAACCACAATGTTCAGGTGAGGTTCACTTTCTGCCACAGTAATCAAGTAGTTGTCTCACATGTGATGCGCAAAAACCTTAATTTCTGCATTCCTCCTTACAGCTTACTTGTTAGGTTTCTTTCCTAGAAGATAGGAAACCAAATCAGACACAGATGTTATTTAGATTTGATTATCCTATTCTCCAGAACAGCATTAAAGGCAACTGCTTCTTGCATCTCTGCCAAACCAGAAAGGATTTACCCTGTTTCATCCACTTGACTCCAAAAGAGGACTAATAACTCTAGATCCCCCCAAAAATAAGAAATAAACATCTACTCTCCCTCCCAGACAGTTATTTTGTGATTTACTTACTGAGAGATGTCTCACTCCTTCAATGTGAAAGTAGATTATACAACCAGCTTAGAAAAGAAGTCTAACTTTTAGAATATTGAAGTCCCAATTAAAATGCCCAGGTTAGTTTTGAAAATAGTGGTGGATTTCTAATGCATATGCATGGCAGGTGCTTTTCCAAAGTGTGACCTTAGTCCTTCCACAAATAGTACACTAATGAATTTCACTGAACTTACTGTTTTAACTTGCAGAATTCTGCAACATATAACAATAGCCTAAATTATACCTGTTTTCAAAACCATTAGAATATATTAGATTAATGTGGCCATTGCTATGAGACTCAATTTGTAACAGTTAATAGGGTTTTTCTGTTTAAAGGAGTTTTATTAAGATTCATTATATTTATTTAATTTCTAGTCTAAAATTAAGTGATTTGTTTATACTTCGTGTAAAACTGTTATAAAATACTATGTAAGAAGCTTTCAAAATGTACTTTTATGTATAAGTCTTTGCAGAGAGAAATGGAAACCCTTGCTGGCCCTTAATATTTAATCTTCTCATTGTCACAACTTCTTTTTTTCTTAGCTCTTATTTTTTTAGCTACCACAGAGAAAGAATTCTGAAGGAAAAAAGCAATAAAAGTCTTTGTTCATCCTTATTATCGTTATAACTAAGTTTATAAAACAATATTGTAACTTTACTAAGAGCATATTCTTACAGATTTTCAATGGACAATTTCAAAGTTAAGACAGAGAAAAAAGAATTACCTCTGATCATTGCTGTAATTCATATGTCATTAAAAAGATAGCTCTGAATTGGAAATCGTTTTTTTGGGACATAATCTGAAGTAGCTAAGAGAAGAAAATTAAAGAAGGAAGTTAGGGTAACTTTTGTCTTACAGACATCAAAGTCCATCACAACCAAAAACTTTATAAAACTTCTCAAAATATTTCTTTGTTAATGCATTTTAATAGCAATGTGCCACAATGGCATAAATACGCCAATAACATGCAGTAAGAAGTTAACATGGGACAGATCTCCATAAATACATTTTTTTCTTTTTTTCTAATGATTAGCTGCTGCAGTCTACTTCTTCTTATTGGTTTCTTTCGATTTAGATCCATGCCAGCTAAAAAAGCATCTGAAACATCTCTGAAAGTAATGAATACAAGAACAGAGGCTGCTAATACTTTCCATTCCTGTATTTCAGAAAATGAAATGAAAGATTGGACCATTTTCCTTTGGAGAATATATCTCTGCTTTACATTTGCTATTTTATAGCATATTGATTGACTTTTTGACAAGTGTCTAAATATAGAGTACACAAAGGGAGAGAAATTCTAACAGTAGTGCATTTACCTAGTCTGATTTTGCTCTGTACCGATCAGTTCCATCTATCATATCTATTATATGATATCTTCATATTGCCTTGAGACTAAGTACTGCGTTTTCCAGGCACTGAAGTCATACTAGAATAGAAATTGTGTTTTGCCAACCTAAAAACTTGATGTCAATAAAAAAAAAGTGAGCAAAGCATTTACACACAAGTGCTTTGCAGTCTATATGCACCTGTATGTGCCTTCTGTGAGCAAAGTGATGGTCTCATTGCCCTTTTGTGTAAAGTGATAGGAGGGCTAAGGAGCTGTGATTTATAGGGACTGTCATAATGTCTATGCTGTATAAGATCTATACTGTATAATGGCTCCGGCCAAGTTCAAGAAGTGAGCCAGCTCTGCTCTGCATCAGTGCAGTCAGTACTCCCATGCTGAAAGGTTGGGTGCATTACCTCAGGTAGATTACAGCTTGCGCTCACACGATATCTGAACTAAACTGGTGTACTTTGATCTTATTTGGAAGGCAAACATGTCCAGGTTATAACCCCGTGATATGGGCCTACCAGAGATGCAAATCAGAGTTTCTTCTGCAATCAGAACAACCTACTTTATACACTTGACATGACACTGAAATTAGGAAGAAATTTGATAGATTGCTTTTTGATTTTTGGTTTTCAGTTTTCCAGTCTGCTGAATTTCATCTGCACTGATTTGCAAGCCCAAAGCTGTCACAGATTCCAATTACTCACTTAACGGACTATTCAGTCAGTACAAGGGAAACAGTTACATGATAATCTATGTACCTACCTTCAGAATGCTTTACAAAGAAGGCAAATTTCTTTAACTTAATTTTATGTTTGATGAAAATAAGTCAAACATAAGATCTGACTTGCCAGTGTCCCCATCCCCTCTCCCACCATTGAAGAAAACCATTGCAATATCATCAGCTCTCCAGTTTCTAGTAGATTGCCCATTTTTAATCTCTGTCAAAGTACCATCATAGTTTCTTTTTCATGGTAGTCTAAAGTATGTCTGCATATGTAAAGAAATTAAATGATTTTTGAAAGTGTAAATGAGTTTACACTGAAATAAACCTCTCTGTTTTGGTATAGAGGTAGATTTCATTTATGTAAGATAAATCTTTCCTTCATAACAAACTTTAATCCCAGTTCAGTCATTATGCTTTCCACAGGTAAAAAAAAGGCTTGTTTATAAGCAGAAGATCTGCTGACTATATCAGCATACCCAAACCCATGCTGTAACAGTCAACAATCCCTTTGGAGCAATGTTAAAAACTGATATCTTGATTAAGGAGTAAGACTGACAATCTAAGGAAAAATCTGTGGAAGGGACTAGAATGCGAACGTGGAGTACATGTGCATTTAAGACAACTTGCTGCAGATCAGTGTCCTATTCAGCACAGACAGTTCTGATGGTTGAGGATGAGGTTTTTGCCCAAAACCAGATCCTAGATCTGAGAGCTCTGTAGGTATGCCAGGTTTTTTTTCTTAACAGAATAAGAAGAGAGACACTTTTAACTTTTCTTTTTTTTTTTTTTTTTTTTACATTTAAGTATATCTTTCCCCAGCAGAATAGAAGTTCCATGTATTTTTGCAGTTTCACAAAATAAACCCGTTCTTTGTATTTCTTACATTTTAGGAGTGAGGACAGTGGTTTTAGAGCTGCTGGCAAGCACTAGTCATTGCTTTTATCAAATGTGAAGACCACAATGGGTACACCATTATCAGGAAAAGACAAGCCTCAGCAGGAACCTTTGTTTTACCAGCGTTCTCACTGCTGGAGGAATAAGGGGATGCAACTCTCCACTACTAAAGTTCATGGATCATTTTGGGAGAAAAAAAGACAAAAACACAAAAAAATCTATTAAACAAAAAAACTGTGCAGAAGATACTTCGCTAACATAGCCCTAACACAGTAAAATAGGGCAAACATTTAATCAATTGCAAATTTCTCTAAATCGTAACATTTATTCTGTGATGGTAATAGAGCTAGAGTTGCTCATACCATATCCATTTCACATCTGTGATGAGTTCCAAAGCAGAGAGAATATCACCCAATATCGCCCAAATATTTTCCTCCCTTGGCCTACTCAACTGCTAAACCAGTTCATGATGAAGCATTGCAGCCTAGTGTATCCAAAACAGATTTGGTCCTGACACTCCAGTCTGCAGTCACAGTTCAGATCTATGTGTCATCAAAAAAAAAATAAAAAGGAGGAAAAAAAAAAGGTATTTATTTAACACTGCTTCAGACCTTCCACTTTAAAAGTCCTCTGCTTTGAGAGAACAAGACTTGAGTTATTTATAAGGTATTGGAAGTATCCTGAAGTATTGAAACTTGGGAGCTGTTTTCCTACAGTCTCATAATAGGATTTCTTTTAATCTGTATTTTTTTCATCTTAATTTTTGGAGTACAACACATTAGTTTTTCAAGCTTTGCACTACAGCTGTAGTTCCTAGAAATGTAGAAATATTTACCTAGTTCCTTAGTAAAATGGAAACTCTGTGAATTCACAATGTTGCAGAACTTAGGAACTTCCTGGATTTAGGCTTGCCATGAAATTGAATAAAAAACAGTGGCGAAAATATTTTTAAAGTTTATGGTGTGAGATTTTTTTTTCTTTTTTGTTGAATTCAAATGCATCTATGCAAGCATACAGGGAAGATACTGACAGACATGTTTCTTTACCTCCTTCAATGTTATGTGAC
Source organism: Pyrocephalus nanus (assembly GCA_038380795.1). Taxonomy (NCBI): domain Eukaryota; kingdom Metazoa; phylum Chordata; class Aves; order Passeriformes; family Tyrannidae; genus Pyrocephalus; species Pyrocephalus nanus. The sequence goes on from CM076260.1 coordinate 39,601,190, forward strand.
TTTAGGGCTGAGATGCACTGAAGTATGGCAATTCTCATCCATATTTAACTCACTAGCTATCTAAGCCAGAGCAGTTCACAGCCTATGTGTACTCTTCTGCCATGTTTAGCTATTCAGATCTATGTTCTACAGTGTGGTTGGGAAGTTGAACAAGCTAGGATTATTTAGAGATGTTGTTCTGCTGCTTGATTGCAATAATTCCACTTCCCTCATCAGAGACATTTTGATTGGAAATCTGCAGTGAGAGTCACAAAGGACAATGTTGGTGTAATTAGGATGCTAAAATGACAGTGGCAGAATGTTGGTTGAGCTGTGGGAATGACACTAAAATACTGGGTTTCATACTCTGTATTTACAATGGAAATACACCTTCAGACTTATGTTGTGTGATAGCAAACACCTGCCACCGTTATAACAGAGAAAGCAGGGTTTATTATTCATGCAGTAACAACAGCTTTTAAAGCTGCCAAGCAAAAGACAAAGTTCTGATGACTGGGGACTTGCAAAGCCCATATTTGTGGGATATCTGCCAATATCTTTTTGCCCTTAGAAATAAAATCCTTCTGGTACCCTTTCCCAAGCCTCTGTTTGGAAATAGTCTGCTTAGGAGACTTTATCAGAAAAGTCAAAAGAGAAATAACTAAGAATTGCCTTTACATATAATTTATTTATTAACCTTCCCTTGCTTTGATTTATCTAAGTGATTTTTCTCCTTGGCAGTGACAGAAGGAATTACTTTAATGTGTTTCACTCAGTTTGATAATAGTTATTCTTTATATTATTCTGTGGCTTTGTTTATTATGCTGCTTTTTACAGCATCATAGCTTGACCAATATGGAGTATAGATATCTTGATAGCTTAGTGGTCATAATTACACTGTAGACAACCATTAGGGAAAGATTGAGAAGAGTGATTCCCAATTATATAAACATATTAAAAGTTTACAAACATATATGTATATTACAAAAATATATATATAATATGAACATATTGAAAGTGAGCTCCAGTATGGTGCTCCACTAAACAGGACCTGTGGCAGTCTCAGGCATACCGAGGAACATGGAAAAAAGCAACTTGGTGGTTCAGAACAGCATCATTTAGTGGCACTGCTGTCACCCGCAGCCAGAGTCTTCCAGATGATGTGAGAAGCAGGACAGAGAGGGAACTGGGGTTGGGAGCAGACAGAGCTGAACACAGTCAGTAGAATATAATGCCTTTTACTTCAAATGAAGTGTTTGCACAGTACTCTACACAAAGCCTGCAATCATAGGTCCAGAAAGTGTATGCAAAATACCAGTGTTATAGCCAAATTCATGGGATTTTAGTTCATGCTCATTGACTGGATAACAATTACACCTGAAAGTGTCAGTGATCTAGATCCTCCAGTCATTTTTAATTTGGAGTGTCTGCTGCTGGAGGAATGAGGACTAACTCTAATAATGAATAATGAGCAGAGAGAGACTGATATGAAATGTATGTAAGATTAAGAAAGAAGTCCACAGGAAATGGTAGGGATGTAATGGGTACTGCACCATGTCTACATGAAAGTAACTGTAGCACCATTAGTGAATACACCTGTAGACATGGAAATTAATTCTGCATAGTAAATAATATAGTAAAGCCATGACTACTTCAATTCTGATTTGATAATGCAGAATAAATAGCACAGTAGGATATCTATATAGTATGTCTAACAGAAAAGTAACTATCAAGAAACTGCCTGTATTTTGACACCTTTACTCCATGTGAATCTGGAGATCCTGTCTCTCCTGCACACTCTTGAAGTCTTTAGGCTTCCAGTTATTTAGCATTACTTGTTTGACTCTTGACAATCTTTCCCCTCTCTCAGAGGAACAGTACTCGGGGAAAAAAGATGCACTGCTTCCAAGTCCTTTTCTCCCAGTCTTCTCCCAGGTCTTTATCCATTGATTTCCGTGTATGTAATAATTGTCGATGGATTAACATGCTTTGCCCTATCAAGAACACTCAAAATTCTGTTGATACGCCTTAAAATAGGCAAATGCACAGAAAATAGCAAACTCTAAATGATGACAAAGGGTAGGAAAAGCAACATTGGTAGTGTTATTTGGACAGTTCAGTAAGTTGTTGGGATGTTGCTGGAGCTGACAGATTTCTCTAATTGTTGCTAATTCTGAGAAATGGAAAGGGTGTAACATTGCCCCAAAAGGAAAAGAAGTAAAGATGAAAACAGGGTCAGAAGAATGAAGAAAAAGGAACAGTAGAAGCAGAAGGGGAAAAAAAAAAAAAAAAGGGTCAGTTTAGAGAGAGGGTCAAGGCTGTTAGGAACCATGATGCCTGAGGCTCTGACCATGAGGAGACTCAGAAGCATAGTACATGGACAAGCACATTAAGGCAGGTCCTTTGAGCTACCCTTACCTGGGAAGCCTGGTACTCCTCTGGGTGCTTGCTGCTAGAGTAACAGTTGCAGGATTGTCTCCTGATAGAACTGCTAATTACTCAGGCTATGTCTGTATCAAGGTGAGATGCATTTCTTCCACCCTTGCTCTCCTTTAAAAGTGAGTTCAGTTGTACAGCTTACAAGGAAGTTGTGATGCTGCTGTCCTGACAACCTGTGACATGTATACCTCTCCTCCAAGTCTGAAATCTTCAAGCCATTTAGGAAATCAAAAATTGATAGATGGAATAATTTCTTGTCCTCTGAAAAATTTGTAATGTTTCAAATGTTCTCTTTCTGTTCAGGGCAAAATTGAAGTCTTTCAAACCATTCACTCCCTAATGAGGTCCACTGACATTAAAGCAGCTATGGGCTTTCCTGAAAATTTGTTTAAAATCTGACAAAAATACCTCCTTGAGAAAATGCTTAACCCAAATTTCTCAGGGTAGATTTTTGGTTTAACAAACTGATAATGGACAAAAAAATTAAACTTTTTTGACCAAGTCTCTTTGAACTTTCATAGATCAAAATATAGTTTTATGCACAATGCATCAGAATGCAAAATCGTTTGAGAATTTGTTTATGAAGAGAGTATAGGAAATGGACACCTAATCCATCTTGTCCAATGAAAACAAGAAAGTAATTTCCACCATAATTTATAGGTACTGTCCAATTTGTTCTGAGTTTGTTCTCCACCAGCAGAGAAAAAAGATTATACACTGCAGGATTTTGAAAAGAAATTTTTCAAAATTGCTCTGAATTTCAAACAATTATAGCTGTGGGAAGGTTTTTATTTTTCTTAAATTTTTTAAATCAAGCTATTCCAAAGCTAAATTCTGTGCCACATTTGCCTACACACTATCCCTTTTCTGTAATTTCCCTTAGATGTAGCAGTTAAATAAAACAGTGATGTAAAATCCCAATGGAAAAATAGATCTAGGTAGAGTAATCATATTATCAACACATCAGCTCTACAAAACTCTGTCTTGCTTTCTTGCACAAAATGACAATTTAAAGTATCTTTCCAGAAGTCTCCTGGGAGATTATCGTATTTTATTCTCTACTTAGGAAAAAAAAAATCTTAGAGAACCTATTAGAAGTCTCCTAGTGAAATACTTACAGTTCAGTTCAACATAATATGCCAGTTTCAGAGAAGCTGAAATGTAATTTATTTGATTTTACTTTCATCAGCAAGTAAAAGTCATCCATCCAAAACCAGCTTTTCTGGATGCACACATTTCATTTGTTATCATTTTAAGTAACACAGAGTGCAGTCAAATTCCAGTATCTGTCAATCTCACACAAATTCTATTAAATAATCTTTTTCTATTTAACTGCTTATACCATGAAGATTGAATAAATGCTTGCTTAAAGCAGAAAAACTGCTTTTAAAATGTAAGGAATTTTCTAACTATTTAATGATTAACTGAAAACTATATTTTCCAGTTAATATTAAATTATTTGGAATCTATAAATCTTCTGCCCATATAGCTACATCTCTAAACATCCAAAGTAACTCAATATTTAAAAATATTCCTCTGATAGTCAAACATAGTCTTTCTCCTCATCTGTTGTAACAATGACTAATAACAGGTTTCATTGGGAGCTCACTAGGATATACAAATAAGGATAGAAATAATTTGCAGATACACTAACTATGCTAATTAGACTTACAGCTAATATGTCATGTCAGGTTATTTCTGTTTCTTTTGCAAAAATACCAGGTCTTGGCATGCTTAGTTATTCTTGAGACTTTGTTACTGTGGTTGTTGTCTGCATTAGTGATCAGTTTTGGAATCATACCACAATTCTGAAATAGACTGCCTGGCTACTTCCCTTGTTGGTCTGGTGGTTCAGTTCTTTACATAATTTAGATGTGCACAAACTATTTTCCTTTACGAGAAGAAGTAGTGAGAGGTGTGGTTTCAAAATTTCTGCAAAAGTTCATGAGAAAATTCAGCTCCAAATCAAGAAGAGGGCTGGGCCACCCTGGAGCCGTGTAGCATGAACCCTGCCTGCATTCAATCACAGACCTTCTAAAACAGCCAGAGCTCCTACAGCAGCCTGAAATGGTTTTCACACTTTATAAAGGACTATCCACTTTATAACATGCTATATATGTTTTCTTCTTCACTGCAAGCTGCCACCAGCAGCTACATCTTCCCAAATGTTTGCCATTCCTTCACCATGCAAGAAATAAAATCCTGAATTCACTTCAAATACATGCTCAAACAGATTGACACAAGGTAGAAATGACATCTAGGTTTTCAATCTCAGTTTCTAATTAATATTTTTGCCTCTAATAGTTTGAAACAAGGAAATTTTTTTTTTATGCAACATGTTTAAAGGAAGCAAAATACATTCAGTTAATATGTATATTACTTGTGGTGCATATATCTATTACGTAAGCACACATTAGCTACCATCTGCTGATTAAATCAAAATGAACACCACACCAAGTTACAAAATCTCCTCCCACCTTCACATATATTGGTACAATGCCTTTGTTGTTCTGACTTGGCCAAACTTTCTCTAGTGGTAAATCAGTCTGCAGGATGAATATATCTCTGGAAAAGAAACCTTCTCTATTGCTGAAGGTTCTTCAACATGATCTGGTTATTAAGAGGGTGATCCTACACAGAAGCTGTGTTCTGCTGCAGATACATTTTTCAGCCAGACATCGAGTCTAAGCACTGCTAAGGAAGCAAATCAGATGCATTCAGGTCCTCCCCTCACTCTCACATGCAGAATAGAGCAAAACAACTGCCTCTGTGAGTACAGAATCGTTTCAATAAAATAAACTCCCATATATTCTACTTACACTTTAATCTTCCCTTTTGGCATTGCTGAGTATAATTTCAGAGCAATAAATAAAAAAACCAGATGCTAAGGTGTCAGGCATGACATAGGAACCTGAATAACTCAGAAAATACCCAGAAAATATGTAGAAAAAAAAAATCTTTGAAAGACTTTATTGTAGCATGTCCTTAGAATTTTTTTTAACACACTTATAAATCTTAGACCATTTTATTGGCTGTTAAAATTAATCTACTAGAAATAGTTGGTTGAAAACAATTATAGCTGACTTGTTCATGACTCAAAACCTAAAAGGGAAGAAAACTTGAAAGAAACTGACTGGTAATAAAAAAGAAGCTGATGATAATTGCTGATGCTGAAAATGCAAAAAGGGAAAGAGTATGAATGAAAACTAAAGTGGAATTTTATATTCCTTTATCTTTAAAGCTTTCTATTCATATAAGTTGCATCAATAAACATGCTTGTTTGCTTAATGGGGGGTAAATCCACCCCATTCCCCCATGATATATTTCATCAGCATTCTAGTCTTAGTGACTGCCTTCTTTTTCCTGCTAGAGTTTTTCTGAAAGTCTAAAGTCAGATTTCCCATCTCCAGTTATTTATACAAAGATCTCATGCATCTCGTGAGATGCAATCTTCAGGATTGCAAGGTTAGGCTTGCTGCTGTGCTTCTTGCTAAAAGAACTGTTTGAGAGCAATGCCTTCTTTCCCATCCTCTCTGATAAAAGGGTTAAGATACATAAGACTCCACTTTCTGCCTCCTTTTCCCATCCACCCCTCCTCGGCTGAGTGCCTTAGTGAATTGATTGCTCTCTTTTCCTCCCTTTTAATTGCCAGGATGGCAGCAGTAGTCACTCCATTGCCCCCTGCACATTTCAGAGCAGTCGCCCTGTTGCTGCTGTCACATTGCAGCACATCTCATCAGGGCAACACAACGGGAGCACATCTCACTAGGACCACTGCCTCTGTCCAGGGCCAGCAGCTTGGGCAGTGGCTCCCGATGCATTCATAAGCGTCTGTGTGCCTGTGTATATACTACATATGCACAGATGTACCTAAGGGTATGGGCACAAAGAAATATAAAGCATAACTGATAAACACATTTCAGGGAACCTAAGGAATTAAGTCTGCTACAAATGCCACACAAATAGTGTGTGTGTGTATATATATATATATATATTTACATTTATAAAATGTTGCAGGTGTGAAAACTGAGAGCCACTTCTAACAGCTGATTCTTTCCTGAAGTTACAGACTGTGTGTGTCAGTGTATTTATCTGTATAGGGGAGAGTGTTTATTATTTGTACCTTGTTTCAGCATTTAGATTCCCTGAGCTCTGACTTACATCTATCTTGCTGTCTCCTGGGTAGCCTTAGGTTTTTTATTTCTAAGTTAACTTTAATTACAAAGGAATAGCTTTTGAGCCCTTTTTTTTCTCTTCTTCCATGTTGTTGCAATCAACTGAAAGAACAAAACCCTAACCATACTGAAATAGATAGTTTTTTCAGTGTTTCTGTGAACAAGATTTCATCTCCGACACTCCTTATCTTTCACCAAATCTAGCTTTGCTGATAAAATTTCAACTATAGTTCTGCAAAAGGGATGTGTTTTTTTCTTATTTTAAAGATCAAGAGGTCATTGACTTTACCCTGACTAAATCTCCCATTTCTCTATACTAATTTACCTCATCAAAAAGCTTAGGATGTTTTTTCAGAGATTTGAAACAAAGATACATAGCAAATATATTTGATCTAAATAAATGTAATATGACTATTTTCTAGTGAAGTTTGTTTGAAGGAAAATATTCTGTCCCACAGACTCAACTGTTCTGATGCAAATTTAAGTCATGGTTGTCAAATACCTGTTAAAATTTTCATGACACTGTGAAAATTACTTTATCTCTCTAGGACTTCATTTCCACCCCTCCTTTATTCCACATAAAGCAGTTACACTAAAAATTTTGCTTGTAGAACTCCAGAAGACTTTTTAGGAAAAGGCATTTCAAAAGTGAAAGTATTGTTATCACTAGAGCAGCATTTTATTTTGCATGTATGGTACTTTCAATTGGTAGATTTTAAAGTATTTTATTAAAGAAGGGGAAACTTTATTACTCTCATGCCATACATATCTATGAGATAGAAAGTGATTAATGCCTAACTCAATTAAGTTCCACTCAACTAAAGTCACCTTAAAGTGACAGAAGAGCCGGGAAGTCCTCCTACCACATTGTTGTCTGTCCTGTATATGAGACTCATCAGTGTACCAGGAGGCTCTAATTGTCCTGGTAAAACTGTTCTGTCCTTCAGCAGATCAATATGTACAATTGGTCTTGTAAGTGAGATAAAGAATTCCTAACATTATTATTATTGCTTTCAATTAAACTCCCTTTATGAGAATTTATGATAAATATATATTCTAGCAGGAATTCCATTTCCTTTGGCTGGGATTAAGTTAACATTTGTTTTGTGTGACATTAGACCGCAACCGACCACACAGATTAAAGGCTGCACTCAAGAACCATTTTTTTGTGCTGAGCCTTAGCAGGTCTGGTCCTTAGCCCAAAAGCTTCATTAGAGTGCCTAGACCACCTACCTAATGTAGGAAATTAGATAGGCACCTAAGAATCAAGACACACACCACAAGCAGTGGGAGAGGCTGTCCAGAACAGGACTGGGATGCGTATTCTTCCATCCTTCACCAAGAAACATACTGCTCTGAAGGAGTGCATCCTCCTTGGAATTTGGAGTTGGGAATCCTCACTTGAGAGCAGGGAGCTATCCCCTTCCTTTTATGAAGAATTGCAGCTTTTGAAACACAGTCAAAAAAGCACTCACTCAAAATACAGACTGTTTTTTGTGATCTTTCCAATAAAGGAGATTCGAATTGCCTCTTCCACCATCTCTTTACAGGGTTATAAACAGCATAGGGAAGGAAGCTGAGTCTACCTTCTACTGTTGAAGATGTGCCCTGGGCATAAATCATTAGGGAGTCAATAGGCAGGAGACAGAAAGAGGTCAAGGGAAAATAGTAGTGCCTTGATTAGCAACTAGGCCACCAATGAGAGGAAAGGATTCCTCACCTCTAATCCTAAAGCTCATCACACATTGTAAAATCGACATTCATTGCTGTCTAGGATCTAGAAAATCCTTAAGGAAACTGAAATATCAAGTGTGAATCCCTCATGCTGAAGAAAGATTCATATCTAATAGGTAACAGCTTCAACTACTGCAAAAGGGACTTCATACCATGCCTGTTTCTTTTTAAATTCAGGCAAACAAAAAGCAGCTGCTACCACTGCATTTAAGGTGGAGTCTGCTCTTGCAGGGACATCTATATCCTTAGGGCTGAGAGCTGCGGTAATAGCTGGTTTATCGATTTTGAATGGCCCTTCCCTGTGAAGAATGAGCCCCTTCTGGGGATGTGCTGGCACCAGGCAGCCAAGAGCGCAGAAGTCTATAAGGCAGAGAGCCAAGGAGGGTTTAAGCATGACCAGCACTAAGAGACAAATGAACAGAAGTTTTCAGGGTTGGAGTTTCAGAGCCAGATACCAGAATTTCCCTTGATCCCTACTCATGGTACCTGGGCTTCTTAGGACTAAGGATAGCCTAATCAACCAGGGGTTTAAGTCCCTCATATTCTTTTAGTCAAATTAGTCCTACCCACATTTGCTAAACTTTATTAACTGTATGGATTCACAGGCTACTTGAAAAAGCAATTACCTGCCATCAACTTCCTTTACACCAGTGTCCTTAAAGGAATACAGAATTAAGTGATGCTGGCCTGTTTTTCTTACCCTTTTTCAATTTATTTCCTTTGCTCCCCTGCTTTTTCCTTGTATTTCCTCCTAGATATCTCTGCAAACTTTCTTTCAAAAGTTACATTCTGGGTAAGATTGCTATATAAATTCCTCCTCATGTATCAAGAAAAAAGAAAAACTTTCTTTCCACTTTTTAAATACCTAGTTCTAATACATATAGTAAAGTTGTACCAGAGAAAGACCGAGGGCTGCAAACCATAAGATGGGAAAAAGACTGCTTGGCAAATTGCCTTTCTAAGATGTAGTAAAAAAATGTACATTGAATTGTTACTGTAGTAGCAAAAATATTGCTAATTCAGTATGGACTTTTTTCTCTTTTCAGAGTAGAATAATGTATGACACCAAAACCTGGTAATTGAACATTAGAATCAGCTGCTTTAACTTAACAACTGCAAATATTTAACTTATCTTTTTAACAAGCATAAAAGGAAGACCACAACTAAGAAATTGCAAATAGCTTGAGTTTTTTCAAATGAAGTATAATTTCTGCACTAACTGCTGTTCTGCTTTGTACAATGTATTGTCAACAGCCTTTGCAGAATATTCTTCATTCTCATATTTTAACCTTGAGAGTTGCTCTCAGAGACATCAGTGTATATGTTAACCCAGACAGTAAGTAGTAAAAAGAAAACATCACCTTAGAACATGTAGGTGTTTGTAACCATTGGAGGATTTTTTCAGACATTTGTTCCTTCAACCCATTCCTCTTTCTTGACTGAAGGATTTCTTTTTTTTCTTTCTTTTCTACCTAAAAAGTCTTTTCAGTAACTTTTGTTAAGTTTTGTATTTCTTAGCTTGTTATTCTAGTAATTACAGCTCTCCAGCCTTCCCTCTGTTATGCATACAAAGAGACACTCCAAGAAATTAACAACTATTTTCTCTCAACTGCGATTTTGTTTTCTGAGTATATTTTGTGAGTATCCAATTTGAGAGGTTTAGAGATTATTTTTGCTGATTTTATAGTATATACTATCTAAAATATGTATTATTTTTAAAATATGCTTTCATTCTTTTTATGTCAAGTTTTAGGTTTGGGGGGATTACATTTTTGCTTCTGTTTGTGTGCAAGCATACCTTCAAAATTTTTATTAGGAATATTTCTGAATTTACTTTGTGTGCACTTAGATCAGACTCTTAAAACTCTTAAGTTCCTGTTTTCAGTGTACATAAACTTTATTAGTCTTTATAGCGAGTTACTAATTGGTTTGCTTCAGCAAGACACTGCATTTCATTTAAGAGTCTTTGTTTATAGTCATCTTCTATCTTACACCTATGGCTTATTTCTTTGAAATGTTTAGCACTACCATCACAAAACAGCTTGAAAACTTAGCTGCTGATACACAATGGGAAAATGATTGGTGCTGTTTTTCCATTGTTTTAATTTAGTGTTGGTGCCCTTACACTCACGAGTGCTTTCCAATCCATCACTGACTTAGATTGCACTTTTCCCAGATGGAAAGTAAGCAGTCATTGGTTTAGGCACCCATTATCATACAATATGAAGGATTTGTATTCTCTGTACACAGACTTTAACCTGAAGTTCTGAGTCACTGATGGGATTTTAAGAAAGCTAGAACAGTGAGGAGCTCTGCTCAAGGCATTTAGACAACAGTGAGCAGAACCTGCATAAGGACTGTTGGCCATACTGAGTCCTGTTGATCAACCTCTTTTTTCAGAATAGTCAAGAACCACAGTTGTTTTTGTTATATTTATAAAGCAAATGATCGCCCTTCTACCCTGTAAGGAAATTAAAAAAAAAAAAAAAAAAAAAAAAGTCTTAATTGCAAATATAGACATAATTTTTTAAAAAAGGCCTATAAATCATCACCTCTCTTCTTCACTTTGACTGTTTTAGTAAACAGAATTCTCACCTTCAGCCACAGAGCAAATTCAAAATAATTTGACCACTGCAGTTGCTTTCTTTTCTCTCTATGGCAGTTGTCCCTCTGGCATCTAGTATCCACAGAACATAAGATTTTGCAAATTAAAGCAAGAACATGGACCTACATCCTAAAAAAAAACAGTTACATCAGTACAGATCCGAAACCCAGGGGTATAATGAGTTTCTTAAGGGAAAGGTGCTAGGCAGCCAGAGAAGTGAAATGTTTCATAGAGATCAGATTATGGGGATTTTATGGTATTTCCTAGAGGCCTCTCAAGCTTTCTTTCTGGCCTACAGAGCCATCTCAGGAGTTATGTTGCCCCTGGCAAAATCCTCCAAATCTATGCAGTTGCATCCGGAGAAAAAAAAAGAAAAAAAAAAAAGGCAGCATTAAATCCCAATCAAAATTTTTGAGCTTGCTTATGCAGCAAGATACAGCAATGTAACAGCACACAGCCTCTAATCATATCTACACAAACAGCTGGTGCTTAGAGCTCCAAAAGACTTGCTTTACCACAGAACTAATATATAGTATACTCTCCAGTAAGTGTTCAGTATTATAAGCAGGCATCCTCTGCTCTTTCCTGATTCTGATTCATCTGTTTTGCATGATAAGGTGTTGTGCAATGGTACTAGGGAACTACATATTAGGAAATCAGCCAGAAGTAACTGTGATTCTTGGATGGGGAGTTTAGCACATGTACACAGGAACACCTACATTTCTTCTGCAACTTCATGCTCCATCTTGTTTGGCTTAGTTCTCACTATTTTCACAGTTACTGTGAGTTGATTAGGAGTTTCTGGTGGTCTGGTGCCCATCACAAATACATAGCTCGTGTGCAGGTATGTTATCTGGCCAGCTGCAGTTTTACAAGCCAGTCACAAAGCTACTGAAGAGCTCTTTCTGCAATTCTGGCAGAAATAGAGAGAACAGCAGTTTGCTGTTCCCAAACCACATGGAAAGAAGGGAGGAAGAGACCACTTGCTTTTAAAGAGGCTTTTCTTCGATCAGCTTGATTTTGTGCAGAGCCTTTTCAGAGCTTTTGAAAAAAGCACAGACGGGCTTGTGCTGCATAACTAGGATGAGCTTTATATTCAAGAAGATAAAAAGCACTTTCCTGGCAAGGCAGATAAAGTTTGCTACTAAGCTACAGTGATGAAGAACTCTATTTTTCATAGCTAGCACAGAACTCAAAGCCACCACCCCTTTCACAGACTGCCATCGGTCATAAACTATCTGTGATGTGGACAAGGAAACATGGAAGTTAAGGTAAAAAAGGTTCTGTCTCTGTATGTTACCAATGCTGGCAAACCTGCTGAGGTTCTGATCGCTTTGCATGCACTTATTTTCCAGTTGTGCCAGGGAAGGAATGAAGAATACTCATGTACCCTCTGAGACAAACTTCAAAGTTTGTAATTAGGAAGCAACACAGCTGCCACATGGAGTGTCCTGACACTAGCACCAGATTGTCTGGAAAAGTTTCTTGCTTCTAAGACTTTTTTTTTTTTCCCCATATGAGGCAGTGGGGGTGGATGTTGGGTCACTCCAGTTTGTATTGCAGTTCAGCAGCCATTTCTGTCTGCTATTCTGAGAGATTTAGTCTGAGACATTAGTCTCTGGCTAATGTCACAGAAAGAATCCACTGAGCTGTTGCATAAGCAGCTAGAGAGTGACAGTGTGTGACTGCCACGGGGAGAAGGAGAGGATAGATGGCAACCGCGGGGGAAGGCTGGGGACTGCTGAGCCATAGCAGAATGCTGTGTGTTGCACAGCAATTTGGAGAAGGAAGCTGAGAATAAGGTTTTCTTCAGCAAGGCCTGAAGAGTCAAGACTCAGATATTCACAAAAAAGCAGCAGTACCCCACCTGGCAATTGATAGGAAGCTTTAGGCTTAGCCTTTGAAAATAGGGACTTTGTTGTTGCTGTTGTCCATACAATTTTTCACTTTCCTTCACATTTTCACTGTGTACAGTGTGGTTATTTTGTGATTTGCGAGACAACTGTGAAGATAAGGAATGCTTTTACTCATTTATTCAGCAATTCTTTTCAAATTTAGACTGCCAGCTTGTGTTCTCTTTAGGTGCATGTTGTAAGAATCTTTGGGTTTATTAATATTATTTATTAAATAATTATTATTTCTAAAATTGTTTACTATTATTATTAATATTATCACTGAACATAAGGCTAGAAGAAATCAAGAGAGGTCATCTAGCCCAGCACTAGGACCTGGAGGCACAATCTGATCTCTCTCTGCTTAGTGGTTCTTGTCTAACCTGTTCTTACCAGCCTCCAGTGATAGGTTCAGCACCACCCCTGAGCAATCTGTCTTAATGGCTACTTGTCCTTGGGGTGCTCTTAGATCATTTTTCTAAAACTGTTCAATGTAAAAATTGTCACCACTGAATAAAATGCTTCTATACTGTTCTCAAAATGCAAATACAGAAAACTGGAATCTGAGGAACAAATAACTCAAAAACAAAGGAGGTGGAGAGGGGAAGAAAAAGAATGTTGTAAACAATAGAATAAAAATATGCAGTCTGAGATCAGCAGCTCATTCAGCTTTCAGCCTTTTAACTGTATGCAGCTCTGTTGAGCCTTTTCACTCTGGGCTGTTTTCAGAAATCCGTGGACAGGCATGGAAATGTGTGGAAGCAAGCCTGTGTCTGGATAGTGGGGAGGAAAAAATCCACCATTCTGGTTGTGACACCAGAGGCTTAACCGGGAGCAGTGAGAGTTAATTCCAATAAGGAGAAGCACTCTTCAGTCTTGGAGAGCTAAAGCAAAAGCAATTCGGGGCATGTCCATACAGCAGTGACTTGGAGATAAGAAGACACAGGCTGGCTGTTCTGAGACAATCAAGTTTCCTTTTATAATGCAGGTAAAAAAGCTCCAGCTAATTGGTAGTGTGATTGAAGAAAATACAGCAGACATGCAGATATGCTATGGCCAAGACTGGTAAAACATGGCAGAAGACAGGGAGAACAATTTCAAATGAGCCTTCTTTCTAACAGTAACAATTGTTTGCCTGACATTCCTATTAGTTCCCTCTGAATTCAACTGTTCTTTTATAGTCCTACAGTATCTACCTAGCTAGCTGCCTGCTTCTAAATGGGCCTCTGACACCTCCGTTAGCCTCAATGTCCTTCTGTTCTTCATTCCTAGTAAATTCACTGTAACAGAAACACCCATTCTAATCCCAGGAGTTATCTTCAGATACTATCTTGAGGATGTTAAGTATTTCTACTTGAGTGATTCTGAGACCAAGTGATGATGAAGACAAAAGTTAGCCCTGAATGCTTAAAATTCTAAGATGAGAAAAGTAACTGGTGATTTTTTTATTCATTATTCAGGGTCCACACTTTCAAGAATCTTGGCTTCAGCTTTATTTTCCTTTTGGAAAATCTCAGTTTTAGACTACTAATGAATGTTTTATCTCTTCAAGAAGTGATGTATTTTGGCTACTGGCAAAATCCTGAGAAACCAAGGAAATTGATATAAAAATATACCAGGGGCATTGATACTATTGACCAGCAAGGTTGCATTTTCTCCTGCCTGCAATGTCACATAACCAGAAAAAAAACCCACAGCTCTTCTTTCTGGAATGATTGAGAAGTCCCAGTTGCAATGAAGCCGTGATAAAACACTTTCCAAAAAACTTTGGTTTATTTCTTAATGAACACAATTCATTCACAAAATAGACATATTTTTGCAAGCCTTGCCTGGTATACTTGGTGTTAACATTGCTGGAAACCCATAACTATCTCCCGGTTTTTGTTGCTGCTACATGGAGTTGTGTGCTGATGGAGTGCCAAGTTTTGCAGTTAAAAAAGAGCCTTGCTTAGTTTTGTACGGAGAAAAACGGTCTTGTACTGATGAAATACTATACTTTCAACTTGGGAAAAAAGCACCTAGAAAATACTTGCTATGCCATAACAATCTATAACACTTTATAACAAAACTATCAAAAGCAATGAATTCTTCCAGCTGGCAAAAGTCTCAGTAAACACATCTCTTTGAAAAGGTTTTCTTTTCAGAGTCTGGCATGCTTGGGGGAGGGGATCTGCAAAAGGAAATTTGTGATTCTGTGGTAGAAGGAAAGCCATGAAAGAGGAAGGGTGAGCTAAGGTTACTTGGCTGGATGTCTAGTAACAAATGTCTCCTTGGTGTCACCTTTATAGTGAGAATTACAGTGGGAACTTGATCATTATCTTGGGCAAAAAAAGAGAAGAAAGAAATAAAGAAATATGGAAAAGACTTCAAATTTTGGAGAATATTATGAGAAAATATTCTATGAATTTTAGTGGACCACAACCTATATGTCCTAACAGTACAGACAAGCTGCTTCTCAAGAAAATCCCTCCTGACCCAAACCATTTTATTATGCTATGAAAAAAAGTGTTTCTCAACAGGTGTTTACCACATACCTTCACTGTACTTAACTCCTGTTTATGTACCGGACTCAGTCCCAAAAGCCATGAAAGCAGAGTTTGCTGTTCTATTCCAGAAGTTCTTCAGTCTGCCTTGTGATGCATAGAAGTTATTGCTTCTGTTAGCCCTTCATCTTGAAAAATGACTGCTATTCCCAGTGTACATCTTTATAGTTATTACTGGAATTAACACAAAATGAAATAGAAAAATAGAATTCCATGAAAAAAACCCTGCCCAGATCCTCAGGGTATAGCTAAGTGATATTTTAGTAGTCTGCTCAAGTCTTCTGTTTCCTTGCAAGCCTCTCATTCAAGTTTTTAATGGGACTTGCTTTTAGAATCCTTTTCCACCATCCCATTAGCAGTGCTTTCAAAGCAAAACATGCCAGTGATGCCTGTACATCTACTGGATCTATGAGTCTGCATAACAAATGGTTAGTTCTCTGAATCCAAAGGATGAAAAATTATGAAGGACCATCCTTGATGTAGGTTAATGCTTTGGCAAAAGGCAAAATCTAACAGCCGTGATCCCAGATCAGGAGAGGGTGCATAAATTCAAAGAACAGCAAACCTATGAGAGGAAACCAATCCAGAAGGGATAAAAATAGGTAAACTCACCTGTTTAACATTGTGAAATGCTGATAATGGTCCTCAGGGTAACAGAGAAAACAAGTGTTTACCTTCACATTGGCACTACAATTCAAAAGCTTCCTACACAAATGCAACACTGTGGACACACTAGAATTTCAAGCAGAGAAAAGTATATACACAATATCTGGTCATTTTCTGTGTAGCAAGAATTGCCATATGATGATGCAGGGGGGTTTTATTAGTTGGATAGAGCTTAGTGTAAAACAATCCCTATCAGAGTGACTTGAGTCAAAAGGCTTTTTAACCGGAGGGCGACTACATTACAAGGCACAGTGTTAAAGTCCTTTTCTGATTTTTCATCACCCTTTTCAATCCCTAGAAAATTATCAGTCCCTGTGGATAGGCACCTCTCCCAATCTATTGTCAAAACTCAGCTCATGCTATCTGCTCAGTGAAAAACTATACTTATTCTGCATGTTGGTTTCAATAACACAGAGACAAAGAACAGCATTACATGAATATCAGCTCAGCCTCTTGTTTTTTCCTTGAGTTTTATCTCCTGGAGCTGTTCAAACTAAATCCCTTCTTCCTCAGAGATTCCACTCTTGCTTTCACTGTAGTAAGGCAAGGAAGCAAGGAAGCAGTCTTTGGGTCTTATAGGTCATAACCTGCCTTCTAGACATATTTACCAGCAACAATCAACATAGGCCAAAAAAAGCCAATGTGATCTTGCTGCAAATTCAGAGAGATTTAAACTGATGACCACAAGTAGAAATGTCACGGACACAAAAGTTCCTCTCCTTTACTCCCCTCAGGATCATTTTGCTGAATGTAGAGAGGACCAGCTAAACTAAACACAAGGAGAAAGGCCTAGACAAAAGCATCAGACTCAACATACCCCTTACATTTTATATACCTGTGTTAGGTGTTTGTGTCCAGGTGCTGACAGTCGGGACTGCTAGTTGACCCCATGGAGAGCAGCCAGGGCTGCCCTGTTGCCGTACGTGGCCAATTCCAGCATTCTCCAACACACCCACTGCAGGGCACAGCTAAGCCCTGCAGCCAAGTTGGTGGCACCTCCGGAAAAATGTATTTAAGAAAGGGATGGCCAATGGGGAAGGAGGGGAAGATATGTGAGAAACAACCCTGTGAGCATAGGAGGAGGTGCTCCAGGCATTAGAGCAGTGATTTGCCTGCAGCCCATGGTGGCCTGGGGAGGACCCCATGCTAGAGCAGGAGGATGTATAGTGAAGGAACTTCATCCCATAGGGGAGCCCAGCCTTTTTTCCTGAAGGAACTGTATTCCATAAGAAGGCTGCATTTTGGAGCAGGGGAAATGTGTGAGGAGGGAGGAGCAGCTGAGAGGAATCATTGCAGATTGATCACAAACCCCCATCCCTTATGCACTGCTCAGGGGCAGGGAGGAAGTGGAGGAGTTGGGAATGAAGGAGGAAGTTGAGCCTGTGAAGAAGTTGAGGGGGAAGATATTATTTTAATTTTTGTCTTTGATCTGTCTTAAATGACAGTAAATTACATTATTTTGCCCCAGGATGATTCTGTTTAGCCTGTGACAGTAAGTGGTGAGTGATCTCCCTGTCCTTACTTCAACCCATAAGAATTTCATCTTATTTTCTCCCCCTATTTTGTTGAGGAGAGAGAGTGAGAGAGTGGTTGGATGGGTGTCTGACAGCCAGAAAAGGTTAACACACCACAATAACCAAAACCAGAATTAAGACCATCTGCATTCCCAAAACAAGGGGAGACATTGTGGCAAATTCCCTTTTCCTCAAGGTACAGTGTTAGAGTAAAGCTAAGCATGACATTCCCTCCTCTTTCCTTTTCCTCAACAATGAATGTGAAAACATTTCCTTGTGGCTGTAGTGCTACACTCACATATCAGTTTTTATACTCACAAAAGCAGCAAAGTTATGTGGTATTAATGGATCTCTGAATCACATTCTACTATGTCTGTATTCTGAATTTAACTACTTATTTCACAGGTAGGAGATGAGTTATGAAACTGGTTTAAAAGGCTTGAAATTCACTTTCTGCTTTCTGTGGACTATATTCAGGAGCAAAGGTTAGCAATAAGCAACTCCTGACTTTGTTAGGCTTCACAAAAAGCACATGGAAAAGAAGTTCTGAAAAGAGACTGATCACTTCACTCCAGAAGAGACAACCAGAGAGAGGACAAAGGAGACTAAATAATAAACTCCTCATCCCTTTTTCCCTGTGGAAAAAAACAATACCTCACAAAGATGCAGCTAGCTCTACATTTCCTAAGTTTTAACACAGGGGGTAAAAACTTAAATATTTAAGGACAACTTTTTATTCTTTTTTCTTTATTTTTCTTCATATGGGAACTATGTGAGGCTGCACAAGAGAAGCCTGTTGCTTTTTTTCCCTAGTTATTTTAGGACTCCTTTGGAGAAGGCATAATTTTCATCCCTATGTAGCCATAAGGCATGAACTAGTTTTCTAATAACAGGCTTACTGATTACAGAATTAAAGTTCTAGTTCCTTTCTTTTTCGATCCTCTAATCCTATATCTTCCATATATACAGAAATATGAATGGAATGTGAATGTGCAGCATAGTATTCCTTACACGGACACAAAGATAGAATCAAAGGGTAATTTTGTCTGTATTGTGTGTCTCAAATGCTTAGCCTAGGTTCTAAGCAAAAAAAAACTTCTCAATATGTATCCTGATTCACATCAAGTATGAGATGCATTAAAATCCTGGTTTGAATTTATGTCAATGAACTTTTAATGTGAAGAGGAGCAATATTACCACTTTGTCACAAATGGCACAAAAGAACTCATGCCCTCTCCATTCAAAGGAAATTTCTAAGGTTACAGATCATTGTTATAGAAGTTCTATTCATTTTGATATATGATTGCT
This sequence comes from Pyrocephalus nanus, assembly GCA_038380795.1. Taxonomy (NCBI): domain Eukaryota; kingdom Metazoa; phylum Chordata; class Aves; order Passeriformes; family Tyrannidae; genus Pyrocephalus; species Pyrocephalus nanus. The sequence goes on from CM076260.1 coordinate 39,620,045, forward strand.
TTAACAGAACATATATATGTAATTTAATACCTGATATTATTTTATCTCTTTCTCTTCCTCTCTTTTTTCTCAGAACAAATAATGACATCGACATCTAAAGGAATTTTCCGGCCATTTTTTATTATCTTCATTGTCCTTGGTTGTTTCATGGCATTTATATTAATTTATATCAAACCAACAAATAGCTGGATTTCTGGTCCTATAGAATCAGCCAGTTCAGTTTTGAAAATGAAGAACTTCTTTTCTTCCAAAAGTGATAATCTTAATGAAACTACTGTTTTGATCTGGGTTTGGCCATTTGGCCAGACATTCGATTTAACATCCTGCCAAACAATGTTCAATATCCCCGGGTGCCATCTGACTATTGACCGCTCGCTATACAACAGATCCCATGCTGTTCTCATTCATCACAGGGACATTAGCTGGGATCTGACTAACTTACCTCAGCAAGCCAGGCCACCATTCCAGAAGTGGATTTGGATGAACTTGGAGTCTCCAACTCATACTCCACAAAAGAGTGGCATTGAACACCTCTTTAACCTGACCCTGACTTATCGGCGTGATTCAGATATTCAGGTGCCTTATGGCTTCATGATGGTTGGTACAAGTTCCTTCACATTTGAAGTACCAAGTAAGGAAAACTTGGTCTGTTGGGTCGTAAGTAACTGGAACCCCGAGCACGCTCGAGTCAAGTATTACAACGAGCTTAGCAAATACATCGAAATCCACACATACGGACAAGCCTTCGGAGACTACGTCAATGACAAAAACTTGATTCCAACTATCTCCACTTGCAAATTCTACCTTTCTTTTGAAAATTCAATCCACAAAGATTACATTACTGAGAAACTTTACAATGCTCTTCTGGCTGGATCAGTACCGGTTGTACTGGGCCCTTCTAGAGAAAACTATGAGAATTACATTCCAGCAGACTCATTCATACATGTGGAAGATTTTCTCTCCCCCAGAGAGCTGGCAGAATACCTTCTGATGCTTGACAAAAATAACAAGATGTACCTTAGTTATTTCAATTGGAAGAAGGATTTTTCAGTGCATCTTCCTAGATTCTGGGAATCACATGCATGTCTTGCTTGTGACCACGTGAAAAGACACCAGGAATACAAGTCCATTGGAAATTTAGAAAAATGGTTTTGGAATTAATTTGTGTGTATGTGTGTGTGTGTGTGTTGTGCGAGCGCACTTTTTTGAAGAAGCCAGTAGGAACTTCAGTCCAAGTGGAGAGGAAAGGAAAAGAGAAAAAAAAAAAAGGAATGAAAAGAGAAAATTGTGTCATGGTTTATCAGCGGTTCCCTCTTGGCTATCCTATTTATATTTTGTAAGAGATTTTAAAAGATCAGCAACAGTAGTCATCAATACTTAGTTTCAAATCATAATAGACATACTAATTATGTGCACTGAAGAAATTTGTTTGTTTATTGTAAATTTAAAACAAGATTTCCCACATTTTCTGTGAAATATGTCCCAGTCTTACACTTCAAGTAGTAATTTTTAACAATTGTTTTTATTTTAACGTTACAATTGTTGTTTAACCTGTTTGGAAAATGAGGAAACAATTTTTAAATGCCAGAGAAAACTTTAAGAACATAATTTGCTGTTCCAGTCTGAAATGTGCATAAGATATCAAAAGGCAGTAAAGTTTCATATGTTCATTTTACATTTGAAGAGCACAGTAAAGTACAATACCTTTCGTTACTGAAGTGTCATTAATCGGCCCCATTTTCAAGGGTAATGAACTATAGTTTTTTTAAGGTATTAGAATAGTAAACAGTTTTGGTTTCTAAAAATAAGATGTTTCCTAACAAATAGTCCCATTAAGTTGCTTGAAGAATGTATCTGTTCTTACCCGCTGAAGAAACAATGTCAGACATAAAGAAAATGACCAATCTTAGTGAACAAAGCACATATTCATCCAATTTTTGATTTCAAACACAGCATGCTCTTAAACCCCATTGTGTCTCAAGTATTATGAACCTGAACCAGGGCTCTAAGTAGTGTTACACCACTACAGAGATAAACAGATTTTAATAAAGGTGTTTGATTACATCACCCTCATGCACTGAATTCAGTTGGTAATAATGGATTTTTGAAACAGTTTGTTGAGAAATTTTAGGAATTTCTCTCACATAATTTCTTGAATAATAGTGAATTTTTCCCTAATTCTGTAAGGACCTGTTGAACTTTCATTGTAGCAAACAATGTGATATTATGACTCATGAAAAGGGGATAAAGTGAGTAATAAGTTAATGTTCTGAATAAGTTAATTTTCAAATTCAGTAAATAAGCTATCAGGCTGACATCTTCAACCTTTTGACTTACTGTGCTAATGAATTTTGGGGTCTGACAATATTTTATGTGAAAAAATGCACTATTCAGAGCATCAGTTTGCTATCCATATTTGATAATATAAATAAGTTTTTAAGTACTAAATTTGCTCTAATAGCAAATATGAAAATGTGATTATTGTTCATGATTGTTTAAAATGTCTGCTTTTAATGTAGCATTTGATTTTATTACTTCTTTATTTCAGCTAAGACATGAATATATGATTGCCATACATATTTATATGTTCAAGGTTGGTTTAATGACATAAATGTGTGGATATGTTTTGGTATCAAATGAAAGCCAGTTAGCTTGAATTTTCAGGTCAAAGTGCTACAAATCACACCTTCTACTGGAAAAAAAAAAAAAAAAAAAAGTTCAACTGGAAAAGCTTCAGCTTACGAGATGTATAAGAACCTGATCAAGTATAATAGTTGATCATATACCTAAGATTAAACTTGCCTACAGCAACATTGCTGAAGTAAGAAAATGAGGGATACAAAATGATAAATATTTAGCAAAAGATAAGGTGACTTGTCAGATCTTTTTCCCTCTGGGCTGGAATAAAAACACAGAAGGCTGTAAGAGTAATGTAGTTAAATTTCTAAAACTCAAAACCTTATGGAAAGGTGGCAGAATCACTTCTTCTCTCCCTATGGCTTCAAAAGCTGTATTCTGATCCAGATATTTACTTATACTATTTATTGCTTTCTTTAAAAGCTAGTTTTCAATAGGGTGTGAATCACCAGCATTCCAGAATGTAACAAGATGAGCTTACATTGAAAAGTAATGCAATTCAACAAAACTGAATCTTCTAAAAATGAAGTGCTAACATGGATGTGATGTGAGTAATATTTTGTCATGTCAAAGGCAAGTGGCTATAGCTTACAGTCTATCCTACACAACATCATAGCATTTTGTTTTGGAGAGGACTGAAAAATTCTATCACTGAACATACCACTGGTTTGGCTCAATAACCTGATTCCCTCAGTGCTGGAATTTGGAAGTTCTTTGCATTGATCTCATTGGAAGGTAAATGTGCACAATCCTTAATGTTATTCTTCATTTCAGGTCATGGGAGTTGTGCTGGGTGTTATAAGTCCTTAGGTCAAATCAGACTGGTTTCTCGGCAGCAAGTTCAGCTAATAAGTTCTTATAATAATAACAAGCAAGCAAAATAAGATTCATGGCTTGTTGCTACAAATATGGATCAGTGTATACACAGGAAAGTTTTGCGATATACACTGAATTTTAATGCTGTAAGTGATGTCTTTACCTCTCTGAGCACAGGATCCAGTCAGCATGGTTAATCTCTTCACAGAAACTCCACACAGTGCTTGTACACATTGCATTCAGGGCACACTGCTAAAATTGTTTTGAGGCTTAATGAAACAGGAGAGAAATCTAATCCAGAATTATGGAGAAGAATCCTGACCAAATCCTAAAAAATGTAAATGATCCTAATGCCTCACTGACACCTTGAAGAGTATGGGCTAGAACATAAGTGAGCCAGCTGTTTCATGAAGATTTTAAGGTGATCTGCAGGTATCAAGCCTTAATCAGTTCTGGATATAAAGAGCTTTGTTGACAAAAGATGAAACATTATCAGGTAATGCCAGGCTATGTGGTAAATGATGTGAAGCAATGGATGTAAAACATCTGTAACTCCATGCATGCATGCACAAAAGCTGTCTACCTAGACCTACATGCTTAACTCACTCAAGATTGTTTCCAGTCTATATATGACCTTCAGCACTGTGAGGTCTGGCCTTCTTCAGTGAGCTACTCTACAGGAACAGCTAGCATAAATAGACTCAAATAGCCAATCCCTGTGAAGGAAAATGGACAAAATCAACTAATTACGGCAGGCTAAATTACATGGAATTGGACAAAATAGAGAACAAAATATTATGTTTTGGTACCATTGGCAAAAGAAGATACTTGAACCAGAAAAGAGAACTAGAAGATGAGAAATCACACCAGTACTATTTTCTCAACAATTTTGTTTCAGACATTCAGTTTATTTTACTTGCTGGTCACAATAATCTTGCATATGCACTTGTCTCAAGTTAACTAGGCAGCCACTGAAGACAGAAAGTAATCATTATTTTTCTTTCATTTCATAGAAACTCAACAACCACAGCAGCTCTTGCTCAGTATGAGATCTCCATTCCTTAGTGAATCCCATTGCCAGTTCCTTTGAATGCCTCTTGCCATATGAGATGGTTGTCCCCACATTGACTGAGACTCACAGAATGTGCGAGACATCCAGCACCATATTTGTCTTTTAAGGAACAGATCAAGTAAACTCTGGACTGAGAAAGTAGGAATGTAGAGTTCATGCAGGCTGAGCAAGACACAGGAAACTGACACTACTGAGCACAGTAAACAACTTTTTACTCTTTCTAGCTGCTCATGTGTTTTTCTCAAAATAGGCTTTAAAAAACCCTGTAATTTTCTCCTATCTCTAATCAAGCAAGATTCAGTTAAACAACCAATGACTCTTCCTGATTATTCAAGAATAGGACTCCTGTTGCCCTTGTATTATCTTTTTCATTAGACAAAAAGTAACTTTCGGGCGCAGAGTGAAGTCTGTCAGTAAACTAATCATACTTATTATCTAAATCCCAGAATCTCTGTGCTTCTTTCCTTTTTTGACTTTGAAGTCCTCATGCAGCAATGCTCTCTGGACTTTAATCAAGATGGACCTTCAGCATATGCAGATAACCATGAGACACAAACCTATGCTTAATTTTAAGAACATCTTAAATGCTTTAATGCATTGGGGCTTTTATTGCCTTTAGGAATTGTGCAAAAGAGTGCAATCTATAATCAACAGAGATCAATTTGTTTGGCTTCTTTTCCATCATGCGCATCCATCCAGTGAGTAGACTGGCTAGTCCACACTGAATACTGTTTGGATTGATCCTGGCTTAGTGTCTATCCAATAAACCTTGGCCCTGCTCTTCTGCTTCAGCATACTATATCCACCACCACTGCCTCATGCCATCCTCTCAGCACAGCACTCTGGCCCACAGCCTGCCCATGCTCTGCAGGGTGACTGAACTTCCCTGGGACGTAAGGTGAGAGCAGCTGAGATAGTATTTTGAGGACTGTCCCAGCAAGAAAGCATAAAACCAGGTCATGTGTGGATCCTTTTAATCTGGACTGAGTGTGTCAGTCTTAGCCATGTCTGATTCTCCTTTTGGAGGAAAATATTGGTTCAGTCTAGGTGAGACTGTGAGTAATCACTGTGTGTGCAAAGGGGGAAAAAGAGCTGTCTCTGACCTATTTAAACCTAATTGTGAAAATTAATCAGATACTTAAGTGTTTCCTTGGTCAGAATTAGTACTTTATTGAGAAGAGAGTCCAGGGGAAGTATTTGTATATCTACCAGCTGGTGGGCTTTTTCATTAATTTTGGCTGACAGTTCTGTTTTTGATTTTTGTTTGTTTTTAACAGAAGTGATTTTTAAATGTTAGAAATCAATCAATACGATTTATACAAGATAACTATTTCACCTTTATATTTTACTCCTTCCTTGGACAAATCTTCCACCAGAGTTAGCAGATGATTCGGGAGATTCCTATGCTAGTAACAAAGGATTGAGCTAAGGGTGGAAGGGCTTGGGTAAAAAACAACCATCTTATTCATGGATATTTCCCTTCTAATATTTGAAAAACTAGCAAATTCTACTTTTGGATAATTGGTGTAAAATGCATACTGCTTAGATATGTTCATAAAAAGCACAGAAATGCAAATAAATTGATTACATAAACCATGCAGTATTAATTTTAAATCATAGCACAATTGCCACAGAATTATACACATGATAAAACCATGGAGTTATGAGAAATAACTAGGCCTGCAGACATCACCCTGCAGTTTTCATTCTGGAATAAGTCAGTTCATTACTCTCTTACAAACATAATTAATTGCTAATCTTCTATGTCGCCACTGTCTCTACACAATCAACCAAAACGAATGGTCTTTATGCAGTGAATAGTTCAGAGATTCACTCACGTGGCAGTTTAGAGATCCAGTTGTGAGCCTTTCACCCTCAGGTTAACAGCCCAAATTACGGTACAGACCACTCTTTGGTAGCCTCTAGTAGATAATTCAGTGGTCTCAGGTTTTTCATTCCTGCTTTCAGCCAAGGAAGTAAAGAACTGACCTGCAACTCATCTGACACCTTCTGTGCATTTCTTACAACACTCACAGGATGTCTTAGGACACTCTCTCTCCTGCAGCCAATACTCTGCCTGTTTATGATTACACAGAAGACTTTGCTGTTCCAAGAAATAAGAGAACTGGCTCTTTTTTTTTGAGGTGTCGTGCCAGCCTGCGCAAATGAAGTATTGATACATGAGGGAACTCTTCATTAACAATCCTGGGTAAATTATTAGTAGGAAAATAATTTAATCATTGCAAATTGGCAGCAAAAGCAATTGTTTGTTATTCTTTATTATTAATGAGTCCAGTGGAAAGGAGGATTTGATGAAACTTTATGCCCCTGGCTTGATACAATTTGTTTGGATCCAGATAGAGAGACATTTTTGATAGCAAAAATTGGAAGATATATGGTAAACCAACACTTATATATACATATATTTATATATATAAATTTGGGATAAATTTCCTTTAGAAACTTGAAACTGTAAATAAACATTTTAGCAGTCATGAGATGAAAAATGTTCCCATCAATCCTTCTCTTTATAACACAATAAGAAAAGCCAGTCTGATATATGCAGTTTCACAAATGAATTAACTGCAAAATCTACATTTTCTTTGACACTTTGTATTACACATATTATAAGAGCTGAGATTAAAAAGTTTGGAAAGTTAACTCCCTTGGTGCAATTTAATGTTTTAAAGATTCAACGGATATACTGAAGAGAAGCAAGTAAGAAGCTTTTCCATCTATACAAAATCCTAATGTGCCAAACTGTTTCCAGTGAATGAACAAAAGAGTTAAATATACTGACTTTTTATTAGGATTTGCAAAATCTTCTATTAACGCACTGTAATTTTGCACTATTTTGTAAGAAAAGGGAAAAAAAAAAGGAAAAAGAAAAAAGAAAAACTGGAAAACAAACAGAAAAAAAAGTCTAAAACTAGATGCCAAATGTATAGTTTGTAAAATATTATTTTTCTGATATAAGGTGTCATCACATTGTGAATCTCACTGTGTTATTGTAAACTGTGAAAAAAGTGATGTTCTGTTGTGACACAGCCTACCAAGGGCCATTTCTAACACAGATTAGTCACCTGAACTTGTTTATATAAAACATATTCATAAATCTGAGATCACTTTTATACTTATTTTTTGTAGGCTATTTTTCCACATTTACAACACAACTGTTATTTTATATCAAACATTGATTTTGCTTTAAAATATTATTTGAATAGGTGGGTGGGTGTCTTAAATGTGCCAGAGATTCAAAACTGTAACAGATAATTCAGAAACTATTCTTTGCCAAACTGTAATGCTACTAAAATCAATGATGTTTTGTTAAAAAACAGGCACACTGTCAATAACGATAGTTTCTACACCATGATAATGATGAAAATGTTACATTTCCTAGGATTAATTCCTGGTAGTTATGAGCTGCATTTCCCTGCTGTCTTTGTGTACGCTGGGGAAACAAAACTGGTTGCCATAGCTGAATATCATAGATATTCAGCCACTCACATAGTGTGCCATGGAATTGACTTCTGAAACACATTGATGAGAATTAGGAGAAAAAACCAAGCTGCTTGTCCTGATTCTAACTCACTTTCTGTGGTGAATCACATGCAAATGGGATGGTTGTCAATGCAGGACTGGTATGATCTCAGTAGAGACAGTAAGTTTTGTACATAGAAACATGGGGACTACATTTATTCTCTTAGTGCAAGATCAGGACCAAAGTCCCTTTCTTGTACATTTGAACTTACACACATAACATTCCATGGGATCTGATATGAACCTTTTCTTCATGTTCTCTGCTAATGGTATTCCGTATACTGACAACTTAATCTTTTATGTGTTTTATTGTTGTTATACAAATAACCCATAAATTCATATATAAGAAACAGCAACCAAGGAAAATTGAATTTTAATAAAAATAATGAAAACCTTTCTTAGCTGCAGGCACATTTTAAGATGCCATGTTAAAAGGAGATCTTGAAAAAAAATGTATTTTTTATTTATTAGTGATTGTATATTTTGCCCCATGATCTAGACATTTTATAACAGGCAGTTTACCAAAAACCAGTTGTTTGTTCCCTTTGAACACTACCATCACCCTGTAATGCATCTGAAAACTGTAGAGGTCAGCCACTGATGTTTTTTGGTATTTTTTTAATTTGATGTTGTTGTTGAACTTTCTTCTGATTACCTATAGCTACGTTCAGAGTTTTCAACAAAATTTAACTGCAGTTCGAAGATACCTACTGAATGAAACTACAGGTAACTGTAACTATTTCAAGGACTTTCACCATTTATGTGAAATTAATATTTCAGAACACTGATTCCAAGATGGTTAACAAGCAGCTCATTGACTCTTACTTATTGAGCACTGGAATTCTCCCCAAAGGATAAACACTGAATCATGTAAATAATAGTGCTCTATATAAGCCTAAAAAATTACTGTAATAAGTATATTTAAAATAAAAAGAGAACATTCCAAGTGTACTACAGTCTTTGATCATTATTTTATCAATCTGGTGTCATCCTTTTTATTCTTGCAGTAGGTCTCATCAAGAGCCTGATCTAAAGATTGTTGCTAGTCATAACCATGACTTCTGGCAGAGATCTCACGAACAGAATTTTTGTTCTTTTTAAGCTGTTGCACATGAAATTTCCGCAAGTGTTGAGACACAATTCATATGGACCTTCACATGAATTTGCCATGTACAGGGGCTAGCACAGCTGAAGCAGCGTGGTACTACTGCTGATGCTACTTTGTCTTGGTTTTAGCAAGGTAATTATGTAGCATTTCTTGAGCAATCATTTGATTTTCTGAATTAACAAGATATTTACTACTGGAAAGGGGGGCTTATTACATCTATGTAATTTTACCAATATGAAATTATTATCTTTAAAAGTTTTTAGAAGAGTGGAGCAGTAATTTATATGGTCATGTCACTGCTTTATCTACTGTACAAATAACCTCCATTTGCAGAGATTAACTGTATCTGAAGTAGCAAATGTTTAACTCAGTGGTGTCAGTCTTATTTTAAACACATATGCAAAAAATTGACATTTCCAGGTGCCACTGAAATAAGTGTAATAAATAATGCAGTATTCCAAGTAGGAAAGATCATTTTCTCACAATAATTGCAGTTTATCTGAGGCAGACTATTAAGTCCAGCTACTGTGCAGCTTGAAAAATAGGTTAGGGGTCTTAAAAATCTTTTTCCTTTCTACCAGGCAGGCAAATTTGCTTTTGTCCTGAGGTAATAAACCTTTTCTAATTTGGATACATTCGTTTAAAAATTCTTTAATTTTTACTATTTACTCAAAGCAAACTTATCACCTTGAACTCATCTTCAACAAGTACAGAGACAGACTAATTTTTCAATAGTACATGCTGCTGCAGTCCCTGCCACATTTCGCTGACACACACTTCCCCCCACCCCTCTTTTTCTCATTCTTACATTTGAATTCCACATTAAAAATTCAATCCAGGATGGAACATACAATTTTATGTCTTTCAAACAGAACGCTTTTTCTTAAATTATCCATTTCTTCTTCACAAACTTCCCCTGGATATGCCAGCCTACTGGACACAAAGCCTTGTGTGTTTGGAAAGCCAGGTCTCTGCCCTTGAATGTCAGAAGCAGTCAGTGTAATATGTTTCTGAGAGCACAGCACTGAAGTGAAACCTGGGAAAAAAAGAATCAGACATAGAAGGTGTGCAGGTTTCTATCCCTATAGCAGTAGAGTGCTATTACAGTTGCTGAAACTACATCTGTGGGTGATAAGGCTGCTGCTGGCACAACCCTCACGTAGTGAAACAAGCAATACATCCTGCATAAGCTTTACACAGGCTGATCCTTCAGCACAAAACACTTCAGTGAACCAAATGTGCTGCCAGCGTGAGTCTGAGGGTAGGCTAGCACCTCTCAAAATACAAAATACTCCATGTTAATTCTCACACTGATTAAAACAGAAGTCTCCTCTCAAGAAATATATAATCTCAAGATATATTTTAATTCTAATAAAGCCTTTGGATAAGATAACAAATCTTTAGGTGAAAGACCTAGCAGTAGCTTAAGATATCTCAAACAGGTTTCTACATGTAGCTGTATAGAGGTGCATTGAATTCCTTTATCCAGTACATGTAAAGTAGTCACAAGTTTAAAAAAGTACATGAAATCTGAAAGTAACTCAGCTCACATTTTCAGGGTGTCTTTATCTTTAATCCCATCTAAGATCACATTAAAAAATGACTTAACCAGCAGTTCAATGGCAATTGATATTACAGTTGATTTTGATGTACTATGAATCAGAAAAAATGAAAGAAAAAAAATAGCTTGTATTGAAATGTGAAAAAATACCAGGTTTCATTTTTTCAGTCAAAATTAGTTGTTTGTGATGTTCTAATTGATGCTTTTATAACAGATCAAAATCACTCATATTTTTTGTCTTAAAATCTTAAGATTTCAATAATCCCTATGTAATACTAATTTGATAACTGCACACTAATTTTAATACATTTTTTCTGAAATTTTTCCTTTTCCTAAAGGAGTCTATTATTCTATGACAGGATTCCTGAATGAGGAAAATGTCATCAACTGCATTTTCATTCTTCTCTTGGCTTCTGTCATCTGAATTCTCTCATATGTGAAGAACACACACTCAAAGGGATATAGTTAATCAAAATGGAAGAGTTGCAAAAGGCTTCAAAATAATTCCTATATAGTTACAGACTTGTTGCCATACCACAATCTTCTTGTTCCTGCAATAGGAGCAATCATTTAATGGCTGATTGCCATCTTTCAGACACACAACCTCAAGTTATGATGTTGTTCATCAGCTTTTTAAGCTGCTCAGTCCTCTTACTACAGGTTTGGGCATTTGTTGACATTGTGTCCATCTTATGTCCATTGATTTCCTCAGCCATATCACATCCTGTCCTTCTACGCTGTCCGTATGTTTATATTCTTTGTCAGCATTTTGACATAAAAAAAAAAAAAATTCCAGCTAGAATGAATCAAGCCTCTGCAACTTTGAACTAATGAGCCCTATACCTTCATGCCACTGCCCTTTCGTTGTCACTAAATTAGACTTAATTCACATTAAATTTAATGCACTGAAATGAAATGTAACAACTTACATGAGCAATCAGGTATTTTTTGATTAGTTCTGCTTTTCAACTCAATATATTGTACTGCAATCAATTGGATGTGCCAATTACATCCAGAGTGGTGGTTTTATCTTTGAAAGCCCTTATTCAAATGTAGCTCCAAGCTGTCATTTGGTTACAGCACACTAGTTCCAGTCTTGAGCTCAAAAACAGCAAGCAATACTGAGGGGACAGACCAATAGCACAGGATAACCATTCAGGCAGTTATTCAATATTCTCTGATTAGTAGGGAAAAAGCCCAAACCAGGTGCAGCTAGACATGTAATATAATTTACTGCAGTGATATCTGCCTGCATAGGATCAGTTTGTGTCCAGCAGAGTTTATCAGCTCAGTCTCAGCACAGCCTTTGAGCCTGCATCTGGCCTTCTTGTGGCACTTAAGGCTTCTGAAGTGCCAGGTACATCGGATCCACTGAACTCTCGAACACCATGGACAAGCTTCCCAGAAATGGTAAAGTGCAGATGCACTTCCAAGCATTCCTGAGAGCCAAATAACACTGCCCGGTGAGCTGGATTAAACCTGCAGGCCACCCAGGAGCCATACAAGAGACAGGTCAACAAAATAGTGTGTTCAAAAGTGCAGCTTTCTTTGTTTTCATAATTTTTCAGTCTTTCATGTTGAATGTCTGAAAAATTCTTTTATTTTCTATTTGTTTGATATTAAAAAGCTCTGTAAGCAATGGCATTTAATATGATCACTCAAAACATCTTAAATTATTACAAAAACAAAACTTTAATCTTTGTAGTGATTTTGCATGTCTCTGATGTATTACATTTTAGTTTGTGTTCAAGATGGATTCATTTTACAGATAAACATATTGCATAGCAAGGCAGAGCTCATTTACCTTTTTTTGTAAAGCTCAAATATGCATTTGTTAATGAAAATATAGTTTATGAGCTCTATTTTATAAGCAAAAATATTCAGGAATGTTCACCTTAATGATACTAATTCTCACTGCCACAAGTCCCATTCAAGCAAGAAGATCAAAGAGTTCGTGACATAGATCTGACCCTTCAGCATCTATAAAAATGTTTTTCCTTGATGTTGCAAATTGTAGGCTCAAATTGTTTTGAGACTCCTTCCACACATACAAAGCATCTACACAAATTTTTACAGAATTATGGCCTTTATTTTCCAAACAAACTGGTGTCTTGCATAAATATTTTATTCTATAAATATATTTTATTTTTACATAAAATGTATTATATAAATATGAGTGTCATGTTTTCATCTTTGCATTAAAGAACTGAGGCAGAGTTGATGAATGATCTACTACACTTTAGCTAGCTGGTTATCTGCCCAGCCTGGTACAGTCGTGAGCAGAATGAACTAGCTCAGCTGTTGCACAGTGCAGATCTGTAACAATAGAATCCTCTGTCTGCACTGGTCCAGCAGCTGAGCAAGCTCACTTTGAGCCATTGCACCTCTGCAAGGGATCTGATAACCTTTCCACCCAGGAAATCTCTAGAATCCTCCATGAAAGTTAGTCAGAAAACAGGCCTTAGGACACTTTCTAAATTTAATTAAAATTAATCAGAAATGAAAGGTGTGACCAAGTTACCCGGGAGCACCTCCCTGTTGTGGATACTAATGCATACTCCTACAGTTAACCATAACATTAATAAAGATGTCTCAGAGATTCTTCTCTTAAACTCTCAACACAATCATCTTAAGACAACTATAACTGGTCTTGAGTGAAACATTTAGAGGTTTTGGAAAACCCTTGCTGAAGAGATAGCTGTCTTCTACCTACCAATTATTTTTCTAGTAGCCTTGTGCCTTTTCTACAGCTGCTGCCAACATCATAATAGAAGATTGAAGACTGGACCAGAAAGGACATGTTGTAGGCCAGGACACCCAGAACTACCAATTCTCACCGAATCAGAGCATACTATTCATACTTAAGCTTAAAATTATTTATGAAGCTGTTTTGTTGCTCTGGAATCTCAGTGTTTCTCAAGTTAAAACAATCCTTCTTATGGAAGTCCATTTCATCTTGTGAGAGCTCTTTGTCTTAATAGGGAAAATACTCTTTTTCTCTGAAGTTTATGCTTATGATTTGCTTCCATAGTGTTACATCCCTTCTCCATTTTTCATTTGTTCTTCCATTTGCTTTTCACATCACGGGTTTGCCATGCCCTGGTATTCTTATCTGTCAGGAGGAATGTGTCCTTCCTGAATCTGAGTGACTAGACACCTACACAGTACTTGAGAAGCTTGGTAATATCAGTTTCAAAATCTCAAAAATTATTGATACCTTTTCTGTCTTCCACCCGAAAGAGACATTTATTGGTGATGTCTCTGGTCTTATAGTGGCTTCTTATTGTTCTCCCAAGAGCTGATTGCATAGTTTGAAGGCATTTCCCAATTACCATCCTATAGCAGTTTTTCAGTCACTTATTCCCACTAAAGTAGAATTCCCTTCATTCATTTAGCAGCTCGACTTCCTAATGTTATCTAAAAGCCTTACATAGCTTTTGTTTTCCCAATTTAACATATTAGCATAATATAATTGAAACTGCTTGTGAAGTCCAGAAACATTAATTTCAAGGCATTGTTGATTACATTGTTCTAATACTAGCAGTAATATCTCCATTATATGATACTATACCCCCTGGACAGAAGAATACATGCTTAATAAGCTTTGTTATCTCCTTTGAAGCTAATTACTTCTGTGGGTTTTGATTCACAGTGTATTCTGGTTTTAAAAAGTTTCTCAAAACATCCCACTCCACCATCACTTTTTTAACCTAGCCAACATGCTGCTCTTTCTCACTCTGTTTGCCAAATATAACAATGCCTCTCCACAGCAGTCTTTCAACAAAATTTATCAACTGCCCCATGATCTTAACAAGCATATATTTCTTTTAAGACCTTCTAGCAAAGGAAGCAATGAAGCCTAGTTTATGAATTCAGGTCTTGCAGTTGGATTCTCTAGCATATAATTAGGTGTGATGTCTGATTAAAGCTTTTCTTACAATTAGGGCACTCATAATAGTTCTCTCCTGTGGATTCCCTCATGTCTCTAAAGGTTTGTATTCATAAATCAGGTTTTCCTTCAGAAGGTGGACTTCAGAGGGCTGCTTCAACTATCTAGTTCCTTATTTTTATGAACATACTAAGAACATATTATCTTTGCATCTACTAACACTGTGAAATCAGCTCATTTGACAATAAGAAAGAAAGAGAGCACCAAAAAAGAAAACACACTTAGAGACAAGTAGAGAAGGAAAGGAAGTAATCACTTAAGCCTCAAATCCTTAGGAAATATCTAAAATATCTAATTCTAATACATATCTCCTTACACCATACAGCAGTAAAAATATGTTCCATTGCATAAACTTAGAGAAACACAAATTCAACCTTTCACCTTCCAAGGAAAAACATGAAAGACAAAGCCAGGGTCTGTGCTGAAACAACTGCTACTTCACTTTTAACCCCATTTCAAACCTCTTCCTCCTTCCTCAGATTGTCTAGATTTTATAAGAATAGCATGAAATTCTTACCACACAGTATTTCTCTTCTTCTCTCACCTATTAAAACCATATTCCTCAAATGTCCAGATAAAAGGTTTTAAACATGAAAATAATGGCTAAGAGTTTTTGCTAAAGAACAACCACTCCCCAACTGTTCACTCAAACACAAGCTGCTCACAAATAAGCATTCAGCCAAACAGCCATTAAAAAAAAAATTCTTCAGCAGCCTACGATACTGCACATTTAGGCATCTGCCTCTTTCTGTTCTTGTAGATGGACCACGAGGCTAGATACACTCCTAGTTTAACCTAGTTTCATCTTTCTTATGTCCTCACACAAAAGTGCCATGGTGAACTTTCCATAATACCATCTCAAAACTGGCCCACAGGTGCCAGAGATTTTCATTCCTGGAGACCAATGGCAGCACCACATTCACCGGAAGACTTCTAAAATCCCTTTCTTAAATAGTGCACAACAGTCTTTGTGCACTCTTCAGGCAGTCCCAGTGACACCTCTGTCAGTCAGCCTCGGATATGGCAGCAGGTGGCAGACTGTGTAAACGCATCATTTATGTCCGAGTAAGTCTCTTGAGTGAGTTAATTGAAATCTTACCTGGTTGTACCTGCACTGACTCACAGCACGCTGCCAGGGACATACAAGCCAGCTGCACATCTTAGAAGCAGAAGTGTGTGGATAGAGCTACCTCACTAGTACTGTCAGTATCATGACATTGTGGGTGGAATCACTAGTAGATTTTTTGGTACCATATTTCTCTGTAAAATATAGATATGTTTCTATCAACTAATTCCAGAGCCAGCCTCTTGGAGCCACAGATAAGTGAAAGATACAAACTCCTTAGTCTTCTCATAAGTGACAGAAGACTTGTTCATGCTTGGCTCTGTGGACTCCCACAACTTTTGGCCCCACAGACATTCTTTCCTTGCCTGCCCCTAAAGTGAGTGAAGAATGCTTAAATCTCTCTTAAATACACCTTTGCTGAAACAATAGGCCAAATCTTCAAAGGTGGATTCAGGCAGTGGGACTCAGATATATAAAGTCACTTTTTCTATCATGTCCCAGGCTTTCTAATCTGATGTATTACATTACATTGTTAGAGTGATTGAGGTAACCACATTATTAGAGTGAACTCTGCTTCCACTTATGCTTCAGACCAGCTGCTGCACCCCCAGTACTTCCCCAGCACATTTCAGGAGTCATCCCATGCTGAGAGGCACTTAATATGTGACTATGCTGTTCTGCAGAATAGACTTGACTAGTGTGCACAGTGGGTAGTCCCAGAGAATGGTCATGGACATATTTCACTAGTAAAATGCAGTTAAAGGTAAGTACAGATTTAAGCTATTTAAGCTACTATGTACTTTTTTAAATTCCTGAACCAGGTCTTTCTCATGAATTAAAACAATATCACATCCCACCACCTGCAAAAGGCATTGTCATATTCCCTCTGGATAGTAATCATGATATGCTGAGAGACCCATAAACTCATTTAGGAAAAACCTTTTTCTGTTACAGTTCAATGCATGATCAATTTGGCAGCGTTCTGACAATTCACCCTCGTATATTTAATGTGAATTTACCCCTTTTTAGTGGTAATTTCTCCTTAATGAAAGCAAAAATTTACAGCTGCTATTACATAAAATGTGAACCTAATTTATTTCTAAATTTTGTGCTATTTGATGACCTTCCTTCTATTGATTACTATGAAAGTCCTTCTGCAGAGTTCAACTGTGTAACAGTGAACTCAATCTTCTTCAGTTATTTGGAGAATTGATAGCTCTTGATTAAATAGTTCATTCATTATACCCCAGCACACAATATCTATTCAGGCAAAAAGAATAGCTTCCATATAATTGAAATAGAAGGCAAGATTCTGTTCATGTTTCAAAATGCAAGCTATGTAGAACAAGAACTGATAGTCAAGAGAAATAAAGCAAACAGAAGAAATTCTGCTCTTCTGACAAGTATCTGCTGAAATGTTTTGAATCTGGGGACACAGTTTTTAATGAATAATTGAATGAGGACTGAATAAGTTTACAGAAACATAGGAGAAGTTTTAGGTTAGATATTAGAAGAAGGTTCTTTCACCCAGAGAGCAGTTGAGTGCTGGAATGGGCTCCCCAGGGAAGTGGTCACAGCACCAAGCTGACAGAGTTCAAGAAGCTTTTGGATGATACTCTCAGACACATGGTGTGACTCTTGGGGATGGTCCTGTTCAGGGCTAAGCATTGGAGTCAATGATCCTTGTGGGTGCCTTCCAAATCAGCGTGTTCTGTGATTCTGTGAGAAAGACACCATGGTAGGTCAGAGGCCATGCATGGAAGAATTTTAATGAGTCAAATGAATGTTTGCCTGCAAACCTAACTGAATGGAAGTTCAGAGCCCTTTCAAATTCATCTATTTTACACATATTGCATTTCAGTTTTTGAAAAGAAGTTAGGAAATTAATTCATTATCTAAGCAAACATGTTTCAAAAATTTCATACCTTTCAGATAAAAATCCCAAATAGATTTATAATTATTTGCCATACATTGCTTTGGTTTGTTTTTTTGAGGTTTTTGAGTAGGGAATGTGAAACATACTAGATCTAAAATTTAAGATCTAGAAGTCACCAGACAAGACAACGCAGCGCTAGTGTATTTATGACCCAATACTATTTCTTTATGTTCTAATTCTCACTACAGTACAAAAAAATAAGATTTTTCCACCCAAAACTCTTGGTTAACAAGAATGAAACGTGTATATTTTGAAATCTATTCTATTTTTTGTCTCTGCCTCAGATCCAGTCTTTCTTCCTGTTTCTGGTAGAAACCTCAATATGCTGATAAGGCCCTTCTATTTCATTCTTGGGATGGCAACACAACTCTCACACTACCCATAAAACTTGAGATGATGCTCCCTGTAGGGATATGTTCACTTACCCTTTTTCCTGAATGGACCTTATTCACTGACAATATTAAACCCTCATGCTACTGCAGGCAAGACTGGTTATCATAATTCAGCTTGCTTACTTTTTAATTTCTATTGAATTCATAAGGGAAAATATTCTACCTGGTCCCTCATTTGTATTTTGCCAAGTTCAGTTGCCAGGAGCAGTTTGCTTCTGAACCCATTGGTAATATCTACAAACAGAATTCTTTATCAAGATATTGTGGCCAAGCAGCCTCGTTAGGTGAGTGCCTGGTTTATTTACTGAGGAACTACCACACACTAGATTATTCAGCAACAGCACAGGATCCATGAGGCTCAAAAAAAGAGTCTGCTGGAGAAAAATGTATTTTGCTTCCAAAATTATATAAAGCTAATTTCAGTGATTTTTTTTTTCCAAAATTATGTTGATTTTCAATTGATACTCACCTACTTATTCAGTAAGCATATAATTTATTAGTAGAACTGAATCTGCACATGTATGCATTCCCTGTTGGACAAAGCACATGAGTCTGGTAGGCATAAATTATAATTTAATAGACACATAGCAAGAAAAAAATCCCTCCCCATCTGTTTCATCCTTTAACTAAACATTTTGGAAGGAAGTAATTCACCTTGGCAAGATTCCACGGTAAATTATGAATGGAATAAATAAACTTCCATGTATTTCTGTTTGTACTTGCATTGTCTCTCAAGTTAGGACAATTTATATTCATCTATTTTAAAACATTTTTACAGTAAATTAAGGAAACACCCAGTGTTCTTAAAAGCTGGCTGGCTTCAGAGATTATGTTATAGAATCAAAAGCATTTTTGTCAGGGAGAGAACTTAAGAACAGAATGTGGTATCTGGAGGTAAACTGATTTTAACTAAAGTATCTCTGGACAACAGAGTGCCAGAAACTACCTAGGAAGGAGCTTCCCATAGTCCAATGGAGGGATAAAACTGTTTTTCCTCTGAGAATTTTCCTTGAATCTTCCTTGCTGATAGGTAAGTTTTCTCTTACCTCAGATAACTGTGAAGAATATCCTTATACTAACATTTATCTTAGTGCCACACCCTGCTGCAATTTTCCCTTCTGTTCTGTTTTCTAGATTAAACTCATCTGCTTCCCAAAGGCTTTTTCTTTCATTTAGGTAGTCTTTCATCATTTTTAATAGATTCTTCTTTGACTATGTTGCCCAAGTTCCAGTTTCTCACCAGCCCCTAACAGAAGAAATTTGTTCCCTTATACACTCTTCTTGTTGATTTATCACAGAATGAGATGTACCTTTTTTTCATTATAACATCCCAGTAGGGATTCATGGTTCATTTGTGATCTTCTATGACTCTCACAGACTTCACTACAGTATCTCTGACAAATCAGTTATTATTCATTTTGTACCTACAACTTTGATTTTGCCTTCCTGAATGTTGAATTATACATTTATGTTTAATTAATTTTGTCTACTTGATTTTAAATTATTTTTTCAATTTGTAAAGAACTTTTGTAATTCTGATCTTTCTGACTCTTCCAAAGTGTTTTCAAATCATCCAGCTTGGCATTATCTAAAATTTCAGTAAGTTTATTCTTTATTCTGTAATCCAAATCATTAATGAGGATATCTTGGTTCCAAAATTATCAGCATCAGAAAAATACTGAGGAACACAACCTGAACTGTCCTTCCAGCCTAAAAATCCAATTCCTTGTGTTTTTTCTGTATCACTTTATGTGGTGA
Organism: Pyrocephalus nanus; assembly: GCA_038380795.1. Lineage (NCBI taxonomy): Eukaryota > Metazoa > Chordata > Aves > Passeriformes > Tyrannidae > Pyrocephalus > Pyrocephalus nanus. The sequence goes on from CM076260.1 coordinate 39,639,880, forward strand.
AGACCTGACAGTTAAATATGCATTGCTTCACAGTGTGAAATCAATGGACTGCTCCAGAAAACCTAACAGCTAGAACAGAGAAATTAATGTAATCTGGCTGCCTTCGTTGACTGAATTATTATTTATTGTTGTGTTATTAAATTCAGCAGATTTTCACTGATGAAAATCAAGAGCAGTTAAAACTGAAAAACTACATCATGATTTGTCTTTGGTTATTTAGCTGATAATATGGTGAGCTGAACTGGGTTGCTGTGCATCATATACATTCATCAAGGGATCTGTCCTATGAGGTGATCAATATTCTTGCCCTGATTCAACCCAGAAGATGAGGACATGAATTTAGTAACTCTGTGTGGTGGGAGGAGTGAAACAGAATTGTCATCCATCACTTGTCAGTTTACAACAGGAAAGGAAACTGAGGAAGCTCACGGGTCTACACTCAAAACCTAGGTAGTTTTCAAAAAGTGTTCAGGTAGCAGAAATGGGAATAAGGTTGAATGGCTGCACCTATGTAAAGTACGTAGAATTCTCTCCACTAACATCCCAGCATGTGGCAAAGGATTACTCAACTTACCACATCCTTCCTCAAATGTGTGGGGTGATGATGCACAGCTGTAGCTAGAGAGTAGACACCTCTCCCTGCAGCACCACAGTTCATCACCAACCCCAGCTACTTGCACAGAGAAAAAAAGTACCGGTTCAGACTGGAAACACAGAAATTTCAGTGTCAGCAGCAGAGCAGGAAATGGGACGGAATTTCATCTTCTGGAAGAACTACAAGCAGAAGGAAGCAACACTGGGAAATTGGATTTTATTGGGTAAAAGACGGGAGTGAAAATGATTGAAGAGTATGGAAGCCAGAGAGATTCAAAGAGAAGCATCTTCTGGGGAAGTTAAAGCAACTAAGACCTTTCTTAGAAATTACAATTCAAAATCCACACAATTTACTTTATTCAACTTCTCAGTTCAGCTAGGGGAAAAAAAAAAAAAAAGCAGAAATTAGGTTAAAGAAAGAAATACTTCAAGAGACAAGAAAGACCAAAAAGAATACTTTTACTGTTTTGTATTGTGCTGTCCAAATAGGACTCTTGCATTTTTAATAATCTATTTCCATTTATTTTTGAGGAATAAATAATAGAGGGCCAGTGCCTGTTATGATATTCTATGCATTAGTTCTGCACACAAGATTTCTAGGGATATTTAAACATTAACTATTACTGAAATCAAAGATTTAAAACAAAATCTAGGTCTTATGCAATGTAAAGCATATGGGTAGAGCTAAGCAATCCTGAAGAGATCATTTTTTTCTGAAATTGTTACTACTTTCTTATGTTATTCCACAGTGCAAAGCTAACTATTCTAACACATCCTCAGTTTTATTATCTGATATGAATTTTGCTGGCTGTTGAGATGAGAGACATTCAAAATTTTGCTGAAAATATTCTTACACAAACTGATTTGTCTTGGAAGAAAACAAAAAATAAAAAGCAGGAAGTAATTTGGAAAAGTACAGGAGCAGTGGACTCACAGCTGGAATGAGCAGTTAGGAACCAACAAGATTTTTAGTAAAAATGCTTTATACCAGCTAACTTCAGTTGTCTTAAGGCTGGGCATATAATTTAACATCTAAGTCTTGTCACCTGGGCTTTCTCCTTTCAAATATCTCCATGGAATGACTAATAAGATATGTGTTTTAGATATGTAGGATCAATATGTACTTGAAGATGCCTTGTCTCTCTCCACTAACTGTAAATGAAGTTCAGGTGAATGGCTGAAAGTCTAAATATATAAAACACGGGAAGTTAATTTAGATGACGCATATCCTACCTTGGAAAGTCCAGCATGAAATAAAATAATTTTGATTTGCACAGACTTTCCAGTCTTGAATGATCAAAGAACTGTTGTAGTGTGCAGAGAGGATTACTGAGTGTAAGGGGAGGGGAAGGGATTATGATGTGAGTAAAACAGAGTATATTGGAGAGGAAGATTTTCTGTGGGAATGTTAATTTTCTGGAGCACAGGGTAGAATCAAGATGCAAACAGCTTTCTGCTTGTTAGATTTGAAAGGTAAATGTGAAATGGCTAGGTATACCTGAGGGCTATTTGGAATCTTGAAGAATTCACAGCTGTAGTTGTAAAGTTTAATACATGGCTGAAATCTGAGAAGATATTACAAAATGAAGCATTTAGGTGTGTTTCACCTTGACACTGTATCACATATTCTAAAGAAAATGGGGTTGAGGTTTCACTTTGTATCTCAGACAGACAAATGTGGCACGGGATTTGAAAGTTAAGGAGTAAAAGAGCTGCAGGAAGGCACTATGCTAACTAAAATACACTCCTGGTGGCTGAAACCTGTTAAGTAGCTCTTCTAGGACCTGCACTGAGTTTTAGAGAACTGACTTCCATCTTTCCTGTATCACCAGTGATAAGGATCACCTAATATTATTATCCAGTTTCTGTGTTTAAATTCTTGCCAATAACCACTAAGTTTTCAGAACTGACATTCAGATAAATTAGTGGTGATAAAGAGCAAACCTAGCTGTCTTGCTGTAACATTTCTGTGAGGCAAAGTCAAGTTTATCTTCCAAGTTTGTTCTTCCTTGCTGATTTTTTTTAACATCTTTGAGATACAAACATGAATGAGAACAACTCTATCCATAATTTGTGCATTTCCTCCAGACTTATAAAACTGCAAACAGCTGCAAGTCATACAGAAGAAGCCTGTTTTGAAGAGCTATTTAAAAAGTTTGAGTGGCACCATCCTTTGTATGGCATATGAGGCAATAAACATATGAGGCAATAGCAATTGATTTTTGTGTACTTCACTTTTAAATTATGAAGCACTCTTCCTGCAAAAATGGTTTCTATTTCATTCTCTGTGCTCTAAAGTCTGTGCAAAGCTAAGCTGTCTGCTGGACACTTGATTTTTATTTTTTTCTTCTTGTTTTCTTTGTAACTTAAAATAAAGGTAATGTGGAAAGGATAATTCCAACTAAATTAAAATAAATAATACTATAATCTCTATTTAATTCTTTTGATTGAAAGGAAGCAGTTATAGCTGCTTTTAACTGGAATGATTTTTGCTTTAGCAGCATTTAAAATTTATTGTTATTTTAAAGGTGCATTTATGAATAAAACATTGGAGTTCTAAAAATAGCCTGGCTTTGTAGTGTTGTGCATTGAGAGCAAAACTAACAATTAATTGTCTGTGTATGTGTAGAACTTCACCTGATATTTTATGGGCAGAAACATTACAGCTAATTTAATACCCAAATCACCTTAACTGTAAGGGTAGTCTTGAGAATTCCATCAATAGTTTTGAATTGGCCTGATTTAATTCCTAGCTTTCAGTTTAAAGTAGAGAGATTTTTCATAGTCCCACTTCATTTCAAAATTCTATACTATTAGTAGGAATACTTACAAATGGATTGTTGGGAGGGCAAGAGATATTAAGTTACCATAAATTAGATATTACAAAACACAGCACCAGGGTTCTTTTGAGAGAATTACTAACTCTAGAAACAAGCAGGATTGAGGATAATATGGTGTCATTTCTGTCCTCTTTCTGTAAGATATTATGATTTCTATTTATTCGATCTTGGAGAAGCGTGAGTGCCTTCAGCTTTGATTGACTTTGAGATCAGATATAGACATCCTACGTGTCACAAGATGAACTCCTTGCTAGCACATGGAATTAATCTCTCCCTTTCTGTGCTACGCGTGCCTGTGGGTTTGGGAAAAGGTGCCTGTTGGAATCAGCTTCACCGAAGGCTCAGGATTTCTGAACTCTGCAGAAAAAAGTATGGAATCACTATGAGATACAAAATTCCACTTAATAGGGGCCCCTTGCATGGTCATGCAGAGACCATCAGGTCTGCACCAACACCATGAAAACCCCTGGCAAGGTCCAAAAAGTGAAAAAGAAGAGGCTAATTCAAACAGAAATTTTATTTGGCCTTATTTGATATTATTTTCTGGTCACTCATATACAGACTAAGTAACTGCTTTCTGCTTGCAAAATCAGAGCCTGTAACTAATCCTATCCACACTCAAGCACCTGATAAGATTGGATTAAAGGTGCATATATTACAAGTGAACATATGATCTAAACAACATCCCATGACAGAGTTCCTCAGCTTCTATATATTACAGTGTTATAAACATGGTGAATAAATCTAAACAGATCTTAACAGAAATTAATTCCTGCACACTGGAGTCTGTGATGAGAGTCAACCCACACAAAACATTCAGTTTTTCTTTGCAAGTGTTCTTTTTAAGAACTGGCAATAAATTCCAGGGGGACAAAGAGTGGAGTAGCTCCCAGTTCTGAAAACGCCAGCACAGCTAGTTGGAAAGTTGTGTATTGGAACAATCCAAGGGGTTGACCAACAGCAGAAATTAATTTCTGTCTAATGCAGCAGTTTTCTCTTCATGAGAAGACACCAAAGAGGCATACATACCTATCAAAGCTGTGCTAAGGCACCTCCTCTGCAGCAGCCACAGTGGATAGAATGATCAGCAGCAGGATGGGCACTGGGCAGGGTCTGCTTTGAATTAGAGCTACGGTGAGACTTCACCTCCAAACTTCCCAGTTTGAGGTCCAGGCATGCTGTTACATATTGTACCTGGACACGATAGGCACAGAGGTGAGGCAGGATCCTATCACTAAAGTTCATATTCTTACATAACCTTTCTGCTAACCAAAAAACAAGTCATTCGCAGACTCCTGTTGCCCACACATGAAGTAATGTCTCCATTCCCTGACAAAAGCACATCCCTTTGTCCCCAGTAACTCCACTGTGTTCTTTTCTGAAATGGTGTATGTTTTGATCTGTGTGGGAGGGGTTTCTATCTGATTTTCATACACTTCTTTGTTCTGTGAGAGACTTCTGGGAAAGAGCATATCAAGACCCCACAGCAGGAAGGAGAAGGAAAAGGAGGAGGAACTGCTAGGCAGAAAAAGAGTTGGCCACTCAAATATGAGTTTCTTCCTCACGTGTACACTTCCACCCCCTTTCATCACAGCAAAGAGATTAAGCATGAAAACAGAAACAACAGAAGATTACTGTATTCAGTAAAAAGAATACATCCACACGGAGTAGAGCTTGTACCTGGCACCTAATTCTTACCAGGCATTTCCACTGCTCTGTTTTTGTTACATATAACCTAAGTAGATAAAATAAGTCTCTCATTTCACATCAAATGCAAATTTTGTATTAGCTTCTTTTTTTTTTTTTTTCAGTGAGAACATCAAAATAAGCTTAATTCAATTAAATTCACATGCACCTCCTAACTTTGAATTTTTCAGTTTGGCTGCTGAACCAAAATATCAGTTATTCACACAGCCGAAACAGACAGTTCAGTGGTTGAAATTAACAGAAGCAGCAGTTCATTTGAACATATCCAAATTTTTCACTCATGTTTCCAAAATGCCTGGTCCTTCTTTGTGGAATGAGTGTATCATACAAATCAATATTTAACAGATTCTATATTATGTAAGCACATATACAGGTGTCTCTTAAAAAATACAAAATTTGAGAGTCCCCCAAATCCATCTCAGTCCAAAAATCCTTATATACATCTATTTATCATTACAATAAACTTTCAACACAATGACTAGGAAGCATACCATGGTTCCACAAAGTCAAGGGACTGTGAAAGCAAGAGGCCGGTAAGGGTAAGCATACACCACTTATTTCTTGCCACAGTTTTACTTACTGCTTTGTTGATTGTCAGTGTCAAATTGTTAAACAAGGAACCTCTGGCTCCTTTCTTTTTTCATTCTCTGTGATGCTTTAATGTAGGAACATCACTGTGGAGCTTCCTCACCTGGACCTCTGCTTTTCCAGGCTCAAATCACAGAACATACTGGAGCTGGAAGGGACCCATATGAGGATCATCAAGTCCAATGGTAAAGTCTCTTCAAGAATTAAATGCCCTGTTACATAGAGGTATTATAGGATGCCCTAATCTCCTTATCTCCCAGTTATCTAGATGCAGAGGTGGCATTTCCTCCAACACATGGTTGGTCCCATGCACAGAAATACAAATGAATTGGAGAAGTTTCACTTAATCATATAAGTAAAAGTTATAGTCAAAAGCAGCTGTCTATAGTCACTGCTGTGGTGGTGCTTTTGCAATGGTTTTAAGCTCAGTGCTGAATATGCAAGCAGTTAATTCATTTAATGTTTCAAAGTTAAGCAGATGTCTAATTGCAATGTTCACAGAGCAGTAATAATGCATAAAGTTAATGGCCCCTGACAGTTCATGTTTGAATTCTTATTTTATGTAAGTTTTTCTTTCCCATACATGATTTGTATGGTGATTTCTTATAAAACCAGTAATTTATAAAGTCAAATTGTTCTATCCTACTTCTTCAAGTAATGAGTGGACCAGGTCAAGCAACTGTTAGGTACATATAGCAAAGAATTCAATTGGAGTTATCAAAAAGTTCTTTGTCTCCCCCAGGCTCACAGTCTAGGTATGTTTTGTGGCCCCTTTCTCAGCTCTGATCCCTTAAGTACAAACTGGAAAATGTGAGAAAGTACATCATGAGCCTTCCACTCAATAGTACAAACTTTCTTTTAATGGAAACCAGGGTCAGGCAGCTGTATAACAGCAGTTTTTGCCTGTCTCTTTTGCCAACAGGGAGTGAGGCTGTGGCTTGGATGTGCCTCTGCTCTGAGGAGCTGACAACCTGTCCCAGATCCCACAATGTTCATATAATGAAGTGTGAATTACTTTGGTGAGAGCAGTGAAGATTCTCTGGCACAGACTATTTCTTATCCCCACAACCACATTTCATGCCATCTTGGTTTTTAAAAGGTTTTGTGAAACCTCGGTGTATTGCATAATTGTGTTAATGATAATGCAAAAATTAAGCCACACCAATTCCAAATTCAGAATCAAAGCAGCCTAATACTTAAGGACTTATAAGCTTTGACATTTCATGGGGCTTCTGGGACACTTATGAAATACCCATCTTCATTTTTGAAACTCAGATGAATATTTTACTGCTATTCTGTATTAACATTTGGTACTATTTGAAGATTTCCTCAAAGGATTTCAAAGGATTTCTGGTAGGCTGCACATATAATTCTTCCTCCCCCATCCTTGTGTTTCATAGCTGTAGTATAGATAGGCTGCCTACAAGCAATGAAAGGTTTACACTAAAGGACATAGTCATCATGAAAAGTAATGAGCTTGTCGTGGTTTTGTTCTGGGTTAATTTGTTTTCCACCCCCCACACAATTACTACTGGTTGAAAGAAGGTTTATGCAGACAAAAGAGATATGATGTGGGGAAAATAGTATGAACATTTATTACTAGTAAAATAAAAACTACTAACAAGTTAAAAATTAAAGAACTATATTTACAACAATTTCTACTTAAGTTGAAGTGCTATATATTTACAGAAATACTCCTCCCCCCCTTTATACCAGTCCAAGGAGGAGAAATAGTTTCATTCTCCATTTTCGGAGTTCCAGCTCTCTCTCTCTCTCCAGTAACTCTGCAGCATTTTCGTTGCAGCTGGAACTTTTTTTCTCTTTTTCTCTCTCTGTGTCGGCTTCCAGGGCTGGGCTTACCCCACTCCTGGGCTAAGACCGAAGGCTGGGGGTTGCCCAGGTCCTAAAAGGTCTTCCTTCCATAGGCTTGCAAGGGGACACTTGCTTACTATGGATCTTCACCACAGGGTTACAGGGGATAATGGCTTAAGAGTTCACCCCTGTTTCCCTATGAAGGTCCCTCCCCATGGGAGAAACAGTCCTTGATAGACTTCTCGGCGTGGGTCTAGCACGAATCCCACACACACACGGATCCCAGCATTTCACCTGGGCCACCTCGCTCCAGTGTGAAGTTTTCTCAGGGTTACAAAATCTTTAACAGCAGTATGGATCCACACACACACAGATCCCAACATCCCTACCCGAACCATTCTGTGCTCCAGCGTAGGTTTCATCTCTCTCAGGGTAACAAAATTTCCAGTAGCAGCATGGATCTCTATCACTGAGATCCTAAGCTTATCCAAGCCGTCCTTGCTCCGGCATAAGCATCGTTCCCTTCAGGGGTCACAAAGTCTCCAACAGGACTCTGCCTCACCTCAGTCCTTCTCATGAAGTCTCGGTTCTCTGCTATATCCACAAGCTCCTCTGTGAGCCGCATGGGGGGGTCTCCTTACTCCAACAAACTTTTACAAGTAGCAGGGATTACTTTTCAGTCTTTTCCCTGCTGCAGAGAGAGAGAGTGAAAGGGGAAGAAGCAGCTCTCCCCCCTTCGAATCTTCTTCTCTCTCCTCTGGCCGCCAGCTGCGACCTTGGAAGTCCCTTATCTCTCGCCTGGAATTCTTCCACAGCGGTTTCTCATCCAAGTCTTTTAAACTTTTTTTTTCTTCACTCTCTTACCAGAAAGAAAGGGAAGGCTTCAGTGCTACACCTGCCCCCCCCTCTCCCCAGCCCAAGCCGGGGAGGAGGGAGTCGGGCCCTGCTCAGGCCCGCTGCTCTTCTACATGGCTACTACTCCTAATTTCAACTGCACAAGTCTTCTCTTCCATTTTCTTAAAGATGTAATTAGCAAAGGTGTCACTGAATTTTTTTGATTGGCCTTTTTGTTCAGAAACCACCTGGACAAAACCATCCTCAGCCCCAGGGATGGGCTGGTGGGCAAAACCACGACAGAGCTAAAATTCAGAATTCCTTACTACATAGAATCAAGCGCCTGTAGCCACTAAGTAATTACTACAATGCAAGACATTAAGTTAAAGCTTTTAATAGGAGCTCTTTCTTGTAGAAGCTGCTAAATGATTAATATCACGTTGGTAGATTTCACAGGACAATCTGTTAAATAAAAGAAGGTTTAGTGTATATGCAATGTTTAAATTCTGCACAATTTGTTTTAGAGTCAACATACAGTATTGCATATTTCATGGTTCCAAGAGGAGTGCAGCATTCATTAAGAAAATATAGATGGTCTTCAGATAGCTAACAAGATTCCACAGTCATTTCATTTCTCCCTGCTATGAAACCTGGAGAGAAAATAACAGTACCAATGAACTCACTATGGCTGAACCTCAAGGCTCTTTTCTTCCAAAACATTATCAAAATCCTGAACTGATGTTAGCAGTCAAATTCCACCAAGTTTAACAGAGCTAAGCTATTTACAGGACTTTGAAATGTGTCCCTCTTCTCTCCAAAAATATTTTTCTCACCTAAAGAAAATTCAGCAGTTTTAAGGGTGAGACTGTCAATTTATTATGAGCCCCGAATAACCAGTAGCATGTTGTACTGCCCCAGTAGTACTGAATCTGAAGTAGTCTGAATCTTCAGACTCAGGGAATGAGAACTCCATCCTTGGTATCTGCCTTGTTTTGGGAGAAAAAAACCAAATCAGCAGGTTAGTCACAAAGACTCCCCCTTCCATCAGCTGCCTTACACTAATGCAGTGTGGAGAGGCGGGAGGTGTGAAGAGATGAGGCCTTCAGCATCAGAGAGTCTAACCCCCTCTGCTGCACTTCTCTGCACAGCAGGACCTAATTACACCTGAAATCTGCATTCAGCATACTAATATCCTATGGAATTTGTGGAAAACAACAGATAACAAACAAGATATGCTGGTCTGAATCCACTCAGGAATAATTGATTTCTCTCAGTTTTTTGGCTAAAGCATAAGGATTTCAGGATTTCTTCCCACATGACTTCTGCCTGCAGTAAGAGAATATTTGATGAATGATGCAAGGACAAACACCGAAAAACACATGATGGACTATAGGAATTTAGATGAGGAAGTTACCTTTACCTCTATCTGATACTCTTAAAAATATTCTGCTTTCTGCCTCCAGTGTCTATGTTTAACTTCCCTCTGTTATTCTAATGCATTCACTATTTTTCTCCTGCAGCATCTAAGAATAAGAACAAATATATGCACTGAGAAGTGGAAATACACAGATGCACTGCACATGTACACAAAGACAGATATATATTGATACCATATTTCTGCCCCAAAAGACTTTCCACACTAAAAAAAAAAAAGAATTGAGAAGTCTAGAAAACAGAAAAATAATTTTAAAATTATACTTGTTGAACCATAGGCTGTTCACCACTGTGCTGGCTTTGACTGGAATGGAGTTAATTTTCCTCATAGCAGCTAATATGGGTCTATATTTTGGAACTGGATTGGAAGCAGTGTTGATAACACAGGGATGTTTTTGTTATTGCAGAGCAGTGCTTGCACAGAGTTAAGGTGTTTCACCCTATCCCACCAGCTAGAAGGCTGTAAGTGCACAAGAAGCTAGGAAGGGACACAGATAGGACAGCCTGACCCTAACTGACCACAGGAATATGCAGTACCATAAGCTGTCATGGTCAGCTTGCAAATCAGGGGGAAGAAGGAAGAGGTGGGGAACATTTGCAGTGATAGTCTTTGTCTTTCCAAGTCAATCCTATGTGTGATGGAGCCCTGCTTCCCTGGGGATAGCTGAACACCTGCCTGTCAATGGGAAATGGTGAATTAATTCCTTGTTTTGCTTTGCTTTTGCACACAGCTTTTGCTTAACTTGTTAAACTGTCTTTGTCTCAACTCATGAGTATTCTGACTTTCACCCTTCCAGTTCTCTCCTTATCCCATCCAGGGGTAAGCGACTGAGTGGCTGTGTGGGGCTGAGTTGGCAGATGGGATTAAAATGTGAAAATCATCCTCAAATATATCTATGCTCTATTCACATCATATGATGCAATATTAGGCCTACACAGGAGCACTCCACAATTAAATGAAAATACTAGCTTAAGGCTAGCATTGCTCAAATGCATCTTGGTCTTACCCTTGCTCTCATAATTGAGTAGTTAGCCATTATTTAAGCTTTCTGTGAAGAGCTTGCAATTTGCCTCATTTCAGGATCTGCCAGATCTTTTGCAGACAGCCTTGACCTTGTTCTGCTTGTACTCAGAGCTGGCTGAATGCAAGCAAGGTGTGATCCAGAATTCACATATCTTCATTAGGCTCCACATTGCTCTGTGCAAGGCTTACTGTATTACTCCAAGCGTGGTGCTCTCAATTTAACTTAAGCTTTCGGGCTTGTACATTGTTGGCTTAAAGTACAGGTGGAACAACTGTCTGTAAAAGTATGAAAATATATCTGCAGAAGTGTATGTATAAATATTTATAGTCTAACACTGTAAGCCGGGATGTCAGGCTGCAGGCTTTTACCGATATTTTAAAATCCTACTTGGAGCTCAAGCTTGGGGCTATAACTGTCATACGGAGCCTTACACATGCAAATGCAGAACTTGTACTGTGGACAAGTTTCACCACAGAAGCAAAATAAAAAATCACTGTCTACTTTTTATGTATTCTGTCTGAGTACTACAGCTGTCTCTACAATACCAGGCCGATGTCCACTTCTGAATTCATCCATATTTCTTACATTCAGGAGCATTCTTGCAGTGGTTCTGCAGGAGGTATCTCAGGAAACAGGATAATTATCAAAACATAGCACAGATTTATTTAGTGTCTGCATGGACCTTGCAGCTCTGGACCCCACTGACTTAGGCCAATGGGTTAGGTAGAGAGATTACTACTCTGGTCAGCTATGTCAGCTTCTATGTTCTACTGTAGGCTAACATATAAATCCTATATTCTTACCATGTATTTGTATTTTACTACAATATATCCAGACTGAAGGCCTACGGCAGACTTTCTTGCTATATTTGCTATACCATCTGCTGTAGTATTAATGGAATATTTTATATTTAATATTAATTTTATATTTAGTATATATAGCATATATATAGCATATATTTGTGATATCATTCAAAAACATATTGGAATTTTGTCATACATGTTTCCCTTTAAAGCTTTCTACTCAAATGAAAGCAACTATATTAGACTGTCAGGGAAAAACAAACTTGCTATAACCTTTAGATCTAAATATTCTAGAATTCTTCACTGGTTATAGGAAATTAAATTTCCTGGCTCTTTTGCTTACTCTCACTCTCTAATGGACATATGCAAGATTACTTTGGCTAAAACTTCATAGATGAAACATGCAAGGTTATTATATATCTAAAAGTATGGCTTTTGGGTGATTCTCCTTTCTTAGTCTTTTTGCAGTTTCTTTTTGAATTATTAGTCTGGATGGCTTGAATATGAAACAGATGTACAAGTGTTATCCACAAGCCTTCTTAGAACTCCTAAAATCTTTGAAGCTTTCTTTTCTTTGTCTGGTATATTTTAACTCACTGTGACCTGAGCAATTGACTGATTACTTATGTGATTCAAACACTAATGTTGCTAAAACTTAAAGACCTCATCATGCTACAGTGTAGTCTCCTTATACACGTTGTTTTGATCTAAATGTAAGAAGAACCTTTTCAAAGAATAAAAATCCCATCATTTGTAGCCACATTAAGCAGTCATGTTGTTAAAACTTTTTCTTTCCTCAAGTCATGACAGGAATTGTGCCTTTGTAAAAACAGGCTGGAGACTCAGAATGAAGCAGAACTGCCCATGGAGATCTGGTGTTTTAAAGTGAACCTGTCATGAATTTTAACTGTGCTGAATGAAGTTACCCTCAACCTCTCTTGCTTATGAAACACTCCACTTACCTAGAAAAATACTTAACTACGCTCAACAGGTGTGACAGTTTTTTTCATCCATTTGTCTTTTCACTCAAAATACACAAGTCATCATGTTATTGCAGCAAACATTCTTCTCTAATGAGCCAAAATTCTTTAAAAATAAAAAGGTGTTTGATCTTATTAAGTCTGGATAAAGTGGAATGTCCCCACTGTCAGCCTAGCCTTAAGTCGATAAATAATGCCGTAGGAGTGGCCTGGAATAAAGCAAATAAAGTCAACAAATTTTTCAAGATGAACTTTGTGTTACTGTAATTTCCACTGATCTGGAAAAACAACAACAACAACAAAACAAACAAACAAACAAACAAAAACCCATTCACAAACAATTAAACCCAAAACCAAAACAATAATAGATATATTTTATCTGACTTTTTAATTTAGCTGTCACATATTTGGCTAGCTCAATGAGTTCATCTAATACTGGATTTACTAATATTTACTCTTCAGTGAATAGTGCGCAATTCATTATTAGAAAACCCTAAATAATTACTTTACATGAATGATTGCATAAATATGTTCCTCGTTTATGATTTTATAGCTTTATAACATAAAAACTGTATTGAAGTGCAAAACCGATTTTCCATGTTCTGGAAAGACAATTATGTTAAAGAACCTGCATATATGTGTCAGTAGATAATAAAGCAAACTATTAATCTCTTTTATAGGAGTCAGTTTTTCTGTGATATCTGTACATTTTTATTAGGGCAGTTATCATGTTATTGGCACTAGATTTGAAATCCTATATGCCTCATATCTTTAATTATTTCTAATTGTAATCAAATAAATATATATGAAGTCAAAATTAGCAGTTTGTACAACCATAGCAGTAAACATCCAGATTAAATAATTAACATTGTGAGTGTGGGAGTTTAAGCTTCCAATAAAGGACAAATAATCTACATCTCTAATTCATTCTCCCTCAGTTTTATATGTGCATGAATACAAAATAACACATGTGGTGTCCTACCTTCACAGTTTTTTTGTATACACACACATTATCTGATGTAAACAGACTGTAGCTTGAAATAATTATGTTTGAGTAGTCTGTCCATCACTATCTTATTTTTGTCAAGAGAAAAGAAATTGAAACTGAGCAGTCCTGAAATTGCTCAGAATGACTCATGACAGTGGGAAAGTAAATTATATTCTCCTCATCTATAGAAATAATGGTAGTGATATTTACAGTATCTGGCTTTGTTTATGAAGTGTTTTGGAGATGAAAGGTTCAGTTTCATGCTGACTCCTTCTGCTGCACCATAAAAGTGTTTTACATTTCCTTTCTGTGGAGCAGTATGTCCCACAAGGACAAAGCTTTGAGTATCAAAGTGCTCTGCACAGTCAATATGATTATTAGGTTAATAACTGTGGGAAGCTCCTATTACAGATGAGATCACAATCTTTTCTGACAATGTCATCCTGAGTGTGACTGCATATATATTTTTCCCTAGTATTAATGTTGCCTTCATGTCTGATTTAATTCTGTTTCAGTGCTTTTGTTTAAAGTTTTAAGAAGCATCAGTACTGGCAGTAGCTGTGTGCCACCTTCTCAGAAATTATGTAGATTTTGGCTCAGCAGACAGTATTTTTATGACCTGCAGTTCCTATGCTCAGAAAGCCTAGATAAGAAAATATAGAAACCAAGCAAAACTAGTAACATAATCCTCAAATTTCATTCCAAAAGACAGTAACCAAAGTTATTCAATCTCAATATTAGCCTTAACATTAAGAATTATGGGGCTGCCTAAGTGTCCTCTTTTCAGATACACAGCATCAGTAATTGCCCTTAAAGTCCAGCTCCATCTGGAAAGCCTGTCAGTTTGTGTAGGTGCCTTAGCAAGTATTAGAGAACACAGGTAAAAAAACCTCAATGGAAAAATGTTGTGTGTTACTGTAAAACAAAAGCCTGTATAAGATCTTGAAAAAGCACACCACTTCCTGTTGTTCTCTTTTTATAAGGGTTATAAGTGTTTCATCAAGCATCCCATAATAATTCCATATAGTATGGTCATTTCAATGTATGAATAATAGATTATATCAGATTGTTTCATGTTCATGAGTATGAATTTAATCAATCAAAAATACCAAAATATATGTTTGTCTTCATTTTTAACTTGTCCCTTCCTGTATGCTTAATCAAATGTAATTTTTTGCTCATTTTGGCTGGAGTGGAGTCAATTTTCTTCCTAGCAGCTAGCATAGGGTACCATAAGGAGTCAGGCTCAGCATATAAAACTGGGGGAAGGAGAAAGAAGCAGGAGACCTCCAGAGCGATGGCATTTGTCTTCCGAAGCAACTGTTACAAGTGATGGAGCCCTGCTTTCCTGGGGATGCCTGAACAGCTGCCTGCCTGTGGAAAGTGATGAATGAATTCCCTGTTTTGATTTGTTTGAATCTGCAGCTTTTGCTTTACCTATTTAACTGGATTTACCTCATCCCACAAGTTCTCTTGCTTTTACTCTTCTGATTCTTTCCTCCATCCCACTATGAGTGAGTGAGTGAGTAGCTGTGTGGGACTTGGTTGCTGGCTGTGGTTAAACCCCAACACATTTGAACTGATAGTTTGAAAATGGGATATATGCTTCAAAATTATTCAATATTATTCTAATATTAAGGATAAACAACTGAGTTGAGCTGTGATAAGTGGCAAAATACTTAAAAGTAGCAAGGATTCTGCATCTTCTAGTTCATTATCAGTATGTGAATATTCTGGTTCATACTGTACATCGTTTGATAAATGCCTTTCCCTAGACATACAAATACAGTTGCACCATCTTACTCTAAGTTCTGCTCTTAGTACTGCTGTAAATCTACAGTAACTTCTCAATAAACAATCTCTCTGCATTTCTATCAGCACAACTAGAGGACAAATATGACTACCCTAACTGAATATTTTATATGGTCTTCTAAAACTTCACTCAGAAAACAAAACTGTGGACAGCTTCTAACCCTTGATCAGCTTGTGATAAATAGAAGAAAGCAAACAAATAATTTCCCAAGTGTAAGAACTTTTAAAGAAACTGTCATTCTGTTAAATCCCAAAGTCCTTTTTGAGTAAACAAGTATTTATATTTAAAAGCCACAATGTCATTTTAAATAATTCATTCTATCCCACTCACTGTTCATGGTAAAAGCTAATTGGAAGCCATTTTCTGTCTATTGATGATTAATGAGTGGCTTTTTGGTTTTTTAAATATAACATTCTTTTGTCCAGTGTAGAAAGGCAGAAGAAATTAGTGGCTTGGTAACCTAGAATTTCAGAGCAGAGAATGATTAAAATGGTGAAAGGCAAAGGAGAGGACACACAACAAGCCTTACTTAAACAAATCCCCCTCTGAGAGCTAAGAGAGTTTGTCACCACAAGCAGTAAGCAAAGTCAATTAATTTTGGTCTAACTTGAGCAAAATTATTGATTTTATATAAGGATTTGATCCACCATGCTTGTTAGTTATAAGCATGAAAAATTAATCTCATTTGATAGGAGAATATTGAATGTGGAGATTTCAAGACTCTGAGTCAAAAAAGAAAAGGGTAAAATACATTCTGCATTTATACATTCAGAATTGCTTGGGGGGGAGATGTCTTTCATTCTTTCTTTTCTAAAAAAAATATGAAACCATGAATATCCATACAAAGTTTAACTTTCTTGCGCAGCACTGTACCTCCTTTCATGCTGTCAGCACAAAAATGATGGCCTACCCATGTACTTGAATAGATGTCTTCATAAACTACCCAAAGGATGATGCGTAATACCATTCACATAGCTACTTCTATAATCTACAACCAAACTGGAAAAAATGCTCAGAAGATGTGTCCAAGAAAAAGAGACAATAAAGAAAAGTACAAATTAAAAACAGCAAAATATTCAGTGACCTGTGTTAAGGTGGAGCCTCAGGGATTATGTTACTTCTGGAAAATGACAGTCCTCTAGCGTTTGCTTTTTCAGTCATTGAAAATAGAAGGCTTCAGATCAAGACCAGGAATTTCAGCCCCAAAATATCAAGAGAGTTTAGGAATAGCCAGTCGTATCTCACCAATCTTGGTTTGCATTTTCTGTACATTTCACACTTGCCCTCCAGTATCTCTGGATGATGTAAATTCCAAAGAGAGGTCAGCAAAGATACATTGCCTTAAAGGAATAATCAATCAGTGAAGAACATTTGCATTTGTGCTTCAGGATTCTGGAAAAGCACCCTCGTCATTCTCTGCTGCCTTGCATTGTGTGCAGTCATCAAAATTTCATCTATGTGGAGCGTTATGCAAGTGTTCATAAATGCCAAGCACTGATGAAATATGCCACTTATAACCAGGTATGAAAACAGTCAGTGAGCAGGAGGTAGCCATACAAAGTTTCAGAGCTAATATGTTACAGGCTTTTCCACATAAGTTCAATAGCTTTTACTTGATCCAAGTCAACGATTTGCTCTGTGCTGCTATTGCATTAACTTTCAAGGTTTTCTCCGGGGCAGACAAAGTCTTTCTGTCCTTTCACCCAAAGTGTTGATGAAAGATTGGATATTATCAACTTACAAATATCAGTGATAGGTCATGGTCTGAGATAAATTAGTATAGGCCAGATATCGTTATCATAAACACATTCCCACAGCAATTAGATTTCAGTGACAACTGAAAATAACAGAGCCTAGTTTTTCTTCTTAACCCCAAAAGCAACCTCTGCTTTCCAATGCCAAGACAGGGTAATAGGCCACCACCCAGTATCTCATGTACAAAGCAACTGCACTGTTCCAGTGCGAGGCAAAAATATCCCTCACTTCAAGCAAACAGAGCACACCCAAAACCCAAAGAA
The DNA here is from genome assembly GCA_038380795.1 of Pyrocephalus nanus. Classification (NCBI taxonomy): domain Eukaryota; kingdom Metazoa; phylum Chordata; class Aves; order Passeriformes; family Tyrannidae; genus Pyrocephalus; species Pyrocephalus nanus. Next base: position 39,657,316 of record CM076260.1, read on the forward strand.
GGCAAATGCCCTAGGCAGCACACTGCTGAGGAGAATGAGCTGGATATGGCTCACTGCTCATGATAACTATTTCAGAGCCTTGAGAAAATCAACTTTCTTTGCTGCTGCCACCCAGGACAGGCTGAAAGGTGAAGGCCACTGCTTGGTGCTCTGACCCCCGTAAAAGCTTTGAACCCTCTGTCCTGCCATTCCCATCCCTCTTGTCACAACTGAAAAAGAAAGCTGGTTTCCTCAGGATTCCTCACTTGGCTCCTTATCCATCTCTGTCTCCTTTCTTCTGTTTCTCTTGTTCCTCTGGCAGGAATAACCCAGGGTTGGTCAAAACCTGAACTGCTTTTATTAGAGCAGCATGTTAAATTTTGCCAACACTGCTGAAAATCACTGTACTACCTCTGAGAGGACATAAGCTCAGAGCCATGACTTACTTCTGTGCAACACAGCTCTGAATCCTGTCCTGACCTTAAAGTATGTTCTAAACCCCTGTCTTCAACCAGATTAGCTGGGTTTGAGAATATGCTAAAATGCAGTCTTGAACTAGGCTAGATTAAACTTCTAGGTTTGTTAAAACAGAAAAATTTTGAAGAGCTCTGTCAAAACAGAAATATTTTAAAGAGTGCATGAAAAAATAATCCAAAAGAGGGACACTGTGAAATTCCATCAGCCGGAATTAATTTTTTTTCCTAGTGCATGTAAAAAGTGAACTGGGTCATTCAGCATTCAGTGACTTTTTTTCTTACATGCTTTACCACACACAGCGATTACTACTCTAGATTTAAATCACAGTCACAGGAGGTTTAGTAATTTAGTATTTTAAAATAAAGTGGCACTTCAAATTAAAGGGGCACAAGTACTGTTTGAACATGGTAAATACTGATCATATAATTACGTGGCAATTAATTTTCATGTGGTATCTGTGTGATTATGAGATGAATATATGGCTTTTCTGTCTTCTAAACAGCACTGCAGTTACCAATTAATTACTTTTAGATCTGCTTAGTGTAATTACACTGTAATCCACAAAAGTCTGTACATATTCTGTCATTACTTCATGTTTACTAATGACAGTACAGATTTGTCTTAGGTCAGATCTTGTCCTTTCCTCTTCAGCATGCTGACACCTTGGAAAGGGTGCACTTCTACAGAGGAAAAGGAATGCAAGAATTTATGAGGATTTCTTGAGTTGTCCACATCTTATATACAATGTACAGTGTACTCCAATTCTACTGGGATTTCTTCCTCTGTAATTTCTTGAAATCTCTAAGCTCTTTGTTAGAATTTGAATTTTCTTACTTTGGATATGGGATGAAGAGAGAGGCTGAATAGTTTTGCATCCATCCAAATACATTTTTTTTTTCTGAGTTGCTTTATTTAAATATAACAATACTTAACATCCTCTATGCTTCTTCCAGTCTTCACATATCACCATTTTATAAAAGTATCTCAGTGTCTCAGACAAAGAAGTAGTTTCAGTTGAAGAAAAAGAATCCAAATCTCATCAAGCAACTTCTCCATATCCAAGAGAACAATCCTCCCACCTGCAGCTGGAAAAGAAGTGGGGGAAGGGCAAGAATGTGCATTTAGTTCTCACTGGTGTTCAAATTTAGCAGGCTGTTGTTTCTGTGTGAGAGATGACAATGATGAGCATTATCCCCCATATGATATAAATGGAAAAAAGACATAATAAAACTATAGTATATAACACTTGTGCCCTGTGGTTTGAATAGCTGCTTAGGGCTCAGTCTGTGTGTATTGTTCTTATTGTGCAAAGGCAACTTTCTTTCAGAGGGGGAGAAAATGCTGCAAGGCATTTACATTTACATTTACATTTGTTTACTGGATCCTCTCCTTCACACTCATGCTTAGATATGTAACTTAAGCTCCCCCCAGTTACTGACATTTTATCTAGGGCTTTACGTGTTACCATATTTTGGTAATATTGCTCAAACATGATATGAAAAAACACAGGCTTAAAGGCAGTATAAGTAACCCCTTTATGTCCAAATTAATGGGAAATTTTTTTTTTTTATTAAATCAAAAGTGTGGGATTTAGGAGGTTCTAGATCAAAATTTTGAGGGCTAGGAGATCCCCTTCCTGATGAAAACAAATGCCAAGAGAGCTGACTTTCAACAAGCTATGTGAGGGAAATTATTTCCTCTGGAGTCAGGATTCATAAATCATGTTTAAGGCAAATCATTATGGCTTCTCTGTGATGGCAGTTTCAACATCATAAACCATACATCATTCTAAAACAAATGGCAGCTTGCAATGTCCTTGTTATTGGCACTATAATACTAGATTTTTCCTCAGATAATGAATTTTCAATGTATCCAAACTTACAGCATCAGACTTCAGCAAATCCTTGTTATTATGTTTCACTTGCTAAAGTCAACAGTGTTTTAAAAAGCCTTTTAAAATGTTAATTTATGCACTGGAAGTAAGCCATGATTCACCGTCTGTCACAGAAGGTCACTGCTTATATTTAGAGAATTAATAAATTCATAGGTTGCAAATGAGTAAAGGTGAGCCACCCCCTGCAGTAGAAGAAGCTGGCCCAAATCTTTGCCTTGTTTCTGGGCCAAACTCATGAAGTTCATTCTGACTCAGATAAATTACATAGAGCTAGAAAAGATTAGTTAGTCTGCCTGCCTGCAAAACAACCCACCCAGATGGATCACTGTCAGATTGCAGGTCTGGTAAAGACATGCCAAGTAAACAGGATAACACCTAAGCCCGTGAAGTTCAACATAAACTTCAGAAGACTCATAGAATTTTAAACTCGGAGGCCCATTGTGCATGGCTCTTTCCTTTTAAGTTTGAAGTCTGAGTGAAAAGGTTCGAAGGTGGCAGCATTTCTGACCTCTAGCAAAGAATAGACATCACCTGTGTTGCTCTGACTTTACTTGATTTCATCATTGTTAAGCACTTCCTCTTCCCTCTGTGTTTCTAATTGGTTTGTCTGTTGGAGATATTTATACCAAAGGGAATTGCTTTTCAGACTAGCAATTCTGAGCAGCATCAGAGGTCTCAGAGATTGCATTAGTGTTTTCTGGGTGCTTTTCTATGGTATTTCTGAAGTTTGAATAAGAGGTAATCTGGAAATAAGAGAAGCTAGAGAAAATGCTCAAAGCCTTATCTGTTCTTCATGAGGAAATTGCCAGAGATAAAACTCTGAGGGATAAAGCTAAAGAAGGATTTGAGTGGTCTACTTTAGCATTTTAGTTTAAATCAGAAGTGCACTTTTTAAGCAAATGTCCAGAATTTAACCACTTACAATACTTCACAACGCAAAGCGGACTCAAAATACAGGAATAGGACCTCTTTCAAGTGATACTAAAATGGGAGATGAGCTCCATAAGTGCAGAACCTGTGCTCTAGCTACTAAAGCGTGGGCAGCTCACACATACAAAGTCTGATGTGAAATCCCCTGGTACGCCCACAGTTTGGATATCAGTGTCTGGCCACTAGCTCTACAGATCTGATCCCAACAGGCTTCACAGTGTCCTCACATAGATGGAGGGGAGGTTTCATCTCACCCTTCAGCTTCCTCCTATCATGAATGACAAATCAAATTTGATTCTTCGGTGCTAATTTCACAAGGTTGGACTTTTTTTAAAAAATAAGGTTCTTTAGTTCCATATTGTGCTTGACACTATAGTGAGAATATCACTAAGATACCTTATTAAATATATATCCGAAAACTCTTTTGAATTCAGTGTTATTAGTAATAAAAAAAATCAATAAAAATACAAACTGAAAATCTGCAAAACATCAAACACTTTAGCTTAAAAGAGAATAGCCAACATATTTCTTTTTGCTGTTCATCATCATTCTGCTTTGTCAGTCTTTAATGGCAATCTGTCACTGACAATATTTGGCATAGAAAAACATACCTCTGTATGTAAGTCTGACTGTGCATATGCATATATCAGCGTGTGTGGGCAGGTATCACTTACCCCAAAAGCCACACACACAGCGATATATAGGTAATCTGAAGTGATTTGAGAAGACTAAACAGAGAAAGTGGCATTTTCACTTTCTTCATAGGAAAGAAAGAGTGGGAGAGATCAAGCTTTAGAAGAATCTCTCTCACTATGTTTAGTCTTTTTGTGAAAGTCTACCAAAGAATGAAGGAAATTATACTTACATCCACTTATCATTTGCCTTTCTCTCACAGCAGGCTTTGCACCCTGGACTAGCTCATCCTCAGATTTGTCCTCTTTAGGAAGTCAGTTCCTTCCTCTCAAAGCTTTCATAATAATCACCACACTGTAGGATCTTAATGATCAGTATCTAAGAGTGGGCTTTTCCTTTGCATCAGGATTCGTCTGTTTCTCAGCTCCATTTTCAGAGGTTTATGTGATCTTCCTTCTTAAGAGGAAGAGGCTTATGTGATCTTGTCTCTTTTTGTTCATCTATGTATCTATCCTTGAAAGTATTTGAACACAGAGGCCAGTTTCTACCAAACTTAACAAAAGGCAAAAGTTCAAAGATGCTCACTTCTGACATGCATGGAGGTCAGGATGAGGACAAGACAAGTAGAGGAGACATCTCCCATTTCTGTTTCCACTGCAGTGAAGTTCACCCCTTATTAGATGTCAAAACAAAGAAACAAATCCATAGGAAATCTTGACTCTGTTCTTGTGAGAAAAATTTCTGTCACCAGCAAGAGATAACTAATTTTCCTCACTTTGGAGCAGGGAATGTAGCAATTTAACTCAGTACGTAACAAAAGAGACATGAGAGATTATAGCCTTTCTCTTCCTGGTAATAAAACCTTTGTTTGTGTTGGACTGCTTCTGCAACAGGAATCTAAGAGCATGAATTCTACAGAAACCAAGAACTCTTCAGTAAAATTCAAGTTCAGCCTGTTTTAGAGAAAGTGGGATTTTGAAGACATAAAATAAAAAAGTGGCTAGAAGATACACATGTGAGATCACCTCTTACTTCTTTGAGAGTTAACATTTCCTTGTTAGTATTAAACAAACAGTGCAAAAAAACCTCCATATTTGTGAGTAATTTATTTTAGAAAATAGAAATAAAATTGTATATTACATTGCACTATAGTTCATTTTTATATATAAGCAAGCTTGGCTTAGCTATGAAGTATACAGGTGCTGTGAGAGCACTAAAGACTGAAAAAGACTTGACAGAAAGGCAGGGAGAGGTCAGAGGCAGCTGAAGAAAAACAAGATTTGGTTCATTCCTCATACCAGCATGCAGTGACAGGTTATAAGAAGGACTGTGACTGGCTTCACATCACATGTCAACTTTCCTGCCTGCTAAGTCTTTATTGGTGTCAAATTTTATTGTTCAGACTGACATACAACTGAACATGACTTTAAAGGATTAGGCATCATATCCAAGTGCAGTTGCAGTCGGTTTAAACCACGGAGTTGCAGCACCCCTGATTCCCCAACCTGTTATCTCCCCAATCCTTACAGCTTCCCAAGCAGCAGTGGCACCAGAGGCGAATGTGGGAACTCCATGACTGGGGGCAGAAGATGGGACCCTGACACCCCTACTATGGACAGTTTAAATTCTGGTGGAAGCACTTCCTGAGACCATGTTCCAACACACATAAATTAAACAGATAAGAAGAATATACAACATGAAAGGGCAATATTAGGTACAGAAAAAGTTATGCTAAATAGTGTTCACGTCCACTGATCATGCTTATGATGTTATAATTGTTTTCCATCGCAGACATTTTTTCAATAGTGTCTTACTCCTTTCCTGTCAAGCAACTCTTACTCTAAGAAACACCTCTAATAACTAATGGTTCCTTTATGCTCTATCTGCATAGTCACAAGGTCTGGATAAAAGACTGATATGCTTTGATTGCCAGTCACACCCATAGGTCCAGTAAAAAGGATTTTCCCTACATTTAAATTGAACATCCTGTTCTTCAGTTTGTGCCCATCACCTCTGCTTCTGTCACTGAGCATCACTGAGAAAAATCTGGTTTTGCCTTCTTATGCTGTCCCATCAGGTATTTACAAACATTGACTAAATATCCATGAGCCTTCCCTTCCTCAGGCTGAACAACCCCAGCCCTCAGCTTCCTTGCATTGGAAGGATGCTTCAATCTCTTAATCTTCTTTGCTGCTTTTTGCTGCACTGTCTCCTGTCTGTCCCTTGTACTGGGGAAGCACACCTGGACACAGCACTCCAAATGTGTTTCACTGGTGCTAAGCAGATGGAAAGATTCGTCTTCCTCATCCTGCTGGCAGCACAGGGGCTGCTGGCTGGCCCTCCTTGCTACAGGGGCACATTGCTGTCTCATGTTCAAACTGTTGTGCACCAGGATCCCCATCCCTTCTCTGCAGTCCTGATTTCCAGCTGGTTTGCCTCCAAAGTATACTGGAGCATAGGGCTACTCCTACCCAGGTGCAGGACTTGGTATATCTCATCAAATTATTCATGTGATGGTTTCTTGTTTTCAAAATGAGGATATGGGCTCCCAGTGCCTAAGGATATCTGCATAGGGTTTGTTTTTGGTGGTTGGTGTTGGTGGTTTTTGGGTTTGTTTTTGGGATTTCTTTGAGGGGAACTTTAATTTCAACTCTATTCTCATCTGCACTGCTTGATTTATATCCACAGCCATAGAGATATGTGGTGTGCAAAGATAATAGAAAAGATAATATAGATGGGATAAAACATCTTGAAGGCTTTTCACTTTTATGTTGATGCTTTTACAACAAGCCTTGGAAACTTCAGCTCTTGGTGCCTGAGACAGAAGCTGCTGAGCAACTGTCATCCTCTCAGGCAAGCTGGTGTGAAAGGTCTCAGGTTTAATCAGCCCCTTAAAATGATAGGCATGAGAAAGTTGCTCGTAACCATGGAGATTTCTTGCAGAGTGGTGTTTTTTCCAAGCAGATCACCTGCTCCTTCCCTCCTTCCTGTCCCCAGGAATACCCAGACACTAACCGGGACACACTGAGCTTCCTGCCTTGCTTCTTGGCCTTGGAGAATTGTGAAAGTAACTAGGACAACTTTATAGAGAAAATTTCTAAGTGTTGGCCCAGAAGCCTGAATAAAACTTTTCCATGTCTTCCCATGTCATGACAAACCTGAAGCTAGAACAGGTTTCCCGTGGGTCTGTGGCCTGTCCTTGGATGAGCCAATGTGTACTGAAAACATGAATTTTGAGAAAAGCTTTTCCTCCAGTCCGTTCCTACCTATTTTTCCCGTGTAAATGCTTTGGTGTCTTTAGTAAACTTCATCTGTGGCTTTGCTCCTTCCTTTACTGGAGAACTACTTTGGTTCCCTTTCTTCTTATCTATCTATTTCATGACAACTCTAAAATACTTTTCATATCTTTATCTGTCTGTCAAATGTTGGTAAAATTGGCCAGAAATTAAATTTTCTTTTTGTGGGGGAAGCCAAGAGCAGCTGACAACTAAGCATTTACTGTGTGGAGTCTGGATAGAAATATCTAAAAATATACAATACTCTCAGGAACTATAAAGCTTTACACATGTTAGATGATGGAATCAATTTTTTTTTTTTAAGTAAAATTAGGAAAAAAATCCAAATGCTCCAATTTTCATATGGAAATACAATTTCTTTCACTTAATACCTGAAATTTTTGAGTGAAGTCACAATGGCAGGTTCATTTTAAAGGAATTTTTTATCCTTTCTTATACCAAACCATATAAAGTTAATGTTGTCAGAAAAATTTGTCCCTTTAACTTATGAACTGACCCAGCAGTGAAAACTGAAAATTGCAGTTCAAGTCCAAAAACAAGAGCTTTAGACTGTGCAAGTGTTGAGCCTTTTAATCTCTGAAATGTCACACTGCAGTTCAAGTTACTATTCATTAAACAGGAACTGTTAATGTTATTTGTTGACAGCAAGAGTTATCTCTATTTGACAGTCATTATCCTGCAGCAAGGCTCTTTAGACTTCTTTGGACCCTTTCTATGTAGTTAAGCTGTACAAATTTTTTTCTGTGAACAGTACCTCATTTATAATTTAAATTGGGAATGACCACAGAAGCCCAATTTCCCACTAGGAGTTACCGGATAGGAACCAAAAGGGAAGTAATAGTTTTGAATTAAGTTCAGACCATCTTATCTTTACAGGAAAAAACCCTGAAATATAAGAAAATTATATTCTCCATCTACAATGGTAGTTTTCCTTGACAGTGTTTCATATGTAGTTGTGTTACTATCATTGACCAAAGATATTTTTTATAAAGGTAAGAATGAAAGGAAGGAAGGCATGGCTCCTGATGTCTGCAAAATTCATCCCTTAAGTAGTAGGAGGAAGACAATATTAAAAAACATTCAGTGGGATGATAGAGAAGAAAGGAATAAGATGATCTAAGGTAGTCTGTGAGTCAGATTGCCTTTTCAGTAGGGTTTTGTAGCCTTTGGAGTATCACATTATACAGCAAAAATAATATAAGCAAAAGTTTGAATTTCTAATCCTTTGGAAAAGCAACTTCTCATTCCAAATTTATGTCAAAATATTGAGGGTTTTTTCTCATCAAAAAGTTCAGAAAAACTCTGATTCAAAAATAGCTAAATATTGTGTTATAAGTCAGTTTGACATTAAATTGGATTATCTGTCATCCCACATGGTCTCACAGGAGCTGTACCATCAGCAGCTCATAATCTACTTCATAAGCAGTGCTCAGTGTCAGGACTTCATCTTTCACAATGTACTGACACTCAGGCTTCTTCACATTTTCAGTCAAAAGGCTACTATATGGAATCATGGGAGTTATAATCCATCTGGGGAGCATAGAGTACCAGAATGCCTGGAGGCAGGACTCCAAGCACCTAATGGACAGATGTTATGAAATTTGACTAACAGGAGGAGATCCAGATTAATGCTGAACCGAAGCTAATATTTCAGATTTGGCAAAAAGAAGTGTTTAAGTATTCCTAATGGATTTTTCTTTAAATCATCAACACAAACCCATGGTTTAATAGAAAATTTATGTTTATAGAAGTTGATCTCCTTTAGCTAAAAGAAACAAAACAAAATTTCCTGTCCCTCTCTTGGTGTGGTGCAAGTTGATGATTTTAGACTATTGCAGGAAAATGGGAGATAATTATAAAGAATTACAAACTTTTTCACTTTCATTCTTTGATTGTGTAGAGACTTTACACAAGCCACTGCTTCAGAAAAGCAGGATGAGCATTAATAGCTGAACTTTTTAAAAAAGTCAAATGGCAGGATGTCAGGCAATGTGGCTGGAGTATTCTGATGCTTGATAACTCTGTAACTAGAACAACCTATTTCAGGCTAAATTACTAACTGATTTAAAGCAGCTAATTCATCTGAGCAACCCATTTATGTGAGCTCTACAGAATTATATCAGCAGAAAACTATTACATATCACAGCATAATAAAATTGAGGGCATGTTGAGAACCAAGGGTCACTGAGGTATTGCTTTATGCTTTATCACCACTTAACAAAAAAGGCAAAGAAAGATAATCTTCTAATCAGTCCAGTATGAAAACTGGAGATGAGAGGTCTTTGTATGCTCTTTGTTACATGTCCTGTACAGTTGCCTTTTGAACAAGAAATTTCTTTCCCAAAAATGAATATACCTTACAGGGTATTTTTCTTGCTTGTGGTGGGGTTTTCTTGTTTTATTTTTCCATTTGTGTTTGAAAATGTGGATGAGATCGTGAAAGAGTCATGTCTCTTTCATTAGATTGCATTCTTTTATAAGCAATTTCACCCTCTATTGCATCATGTTTCCTATTTGATGTAGTAAAGTAACTCATCTTTTCTCAATCACGCCCCTTGCCTTTGCTGTTATGAAAAGGTTGAAACAGATGCAAGCAAGAGAGAATTAAATTATAAGAGTACATTTAATGTCACTTGGTGTGGCTAGAATGAAAATGGGTCTTGTCAAACAAATAAGATTCCATTTTGGTTGAAATTACAGGTTGGATTGATAAAGATAACTGCAGAAGTATAATAGATCATTAAGTATTGACATGTAAAATTCCAATTTAAAAATTAGCCATCTGTACAAGCAATGAACTAATTATCCAACTTATAAACCTCCAAAAGTCAGTAGATACCACTGCCTAGTGCTTCTTCAGAAATAGACTAGAGAAGGTTTTCCTGTCTCTGACATATGCAGTGCAATGCAAAAGCATTAGCATTTTGTGGGAAAAACTGTTACAAAACTAAAGCTTTGCACCACAGAGGACATTGTTTATCTCATTCAGTGAATATTTAGCTCTATATATAAAATAAAAAGAAGTATCAAGACCCTTTTAAGAATGACTACACTGTGGTAAGAGATTTCATTTGGGATATGGGTAATTTGGGTTGAAATCCAATTCTTAAGATGAATTTTAAAAAAAAAAAAAAAACAGAGAGAGAGAGAAATCTGAACTTAGACTCTCCAAATACCTAAAAAGGTGTGTTTCTCAAAATTCGGTAAGGGAATTCTCTTATTTTTAGTTTTCTTTACACATTCCTGAATCTGAGAATCCATCACATTTTTCTAAGCTAACGTTACCACTTACCACTACTGCTGAACTCAATGAACTATCCAGCAAGAATCCAACTGATCACCAAACTGGTCTTAAAAATGACAGTGGAATTGCTGGCAGCAGTGTGTGCCCTGAGAGCATTTAGATTTGCTAGACATATGCTTCTGTGCAATATATAGCTCCACATTTTCATTTAGGATACATAGAGAATTTCTTATCCTTAGGCTACCTGCAATCTGGGATTTGTCTTGGATTTGTTTCCCTCCCTCTTCTATGTGCTCTTTCTTCCTGAATTTTTTTATGATCTTTCCAGCATACTAGCCTGTGAGGGTTATTTTCTCCATTATTCTATCTTTGCCTTATTTCTTGCCTTCCTTTAGCTTGATACTCTCGTTCCAAACTGATGGCTGTTTTACTTTAGTGTTCGCACTGAAATTCAATAGGAGATATCTTTACAGAGATAACGCTGCTCCTGTCATAAATCTCCCTAGTAAGCTGGATTCACAAGCTCAACAAGAGATTCAGCCTTTGATTAGGGATTTCTTTCTCTGAAATCATAGAGGAATAGTAAAGTTCTTAACTGTGCACATTTTTTGTACATCTTTTGATCTGCAGCTTTTGTCTCAGAACTCATCAAATCGCTCTCTCCTGCATTCAGACATCATTTCTAATAATGATGTCCCACTTATTTGCTTTATTTTTCTTCTCTCATACAAATATTTAAAAGGTATTATCTCGATTTTTAAAAGTTTTTATCACAGGGATCTCTATGCACACTCAGTTCTGGCATCCATTGCTTTTATGCACAGATATTTGAATTTATGGTTCAGCCTGAAGCTGTTGGATTTTTTTTTTTCCTTGGGACTGTAATGTTTACCACAGTCTCTTCCTAAGCACGAACATCACACGACCGAATATTGCCAAATTCTTGCATGGCATGTTAAGTAATACATAAAAAGATCTTTTTTTTCTGATGGCCCATTGCCTCTTTATTAAGACTTAGATATATTCTACAACTGTAGCCAGCACATGTTGGCTTCTCAGTCCCCCTTTCAACAGCTTGTTTCTGCAAGCTGATGGTTTCTTTCTCTAACACTTTTCCAGAATTTGTAACTATTACAAAGTTTACTAGAGAGTAGACAAGCAAGCAGTAGTGTTGTCAATTTTTAGTATCTTTAGTTCTCCTTATGGACCAATAATTTAGTAATCCCCTTCACATTATCAGTACGTGACTTCCTTTCTGTAGTACCAGCTCAATAGCAGTTGATAAAAAAAAATTCATTGAACCTCTCTGGAAATGCCACAAGCTCTTTTGGAAGTGTCAATCTCAAAATAAAAAAAATTTATGGTGTAAAGGTCTACCACAAATCAGTCTCTCAATATCATAGGGGATCTACAATTTCTCTTGCTATCTCTGTACTTGGGACACAGACTGATTCATAAAACAGCTCTAAACTGCAAAAATAGCAGAAAACATAAGAATACAATGATTTATGATTACACCATACACTTGCGAGGTTGTTATATGTAAGGTGATTAACTGTGAGTGTTTGAAACTCACATGACTTTTTGAAACTACCAACACTTTGAACCATTATTATTTAAAGCATTAACTAAGAATTGAGAAGTACTGCAGGGCACTGTAAATAGGTGCAAAGCCTCTTAGGTATTTTTTCCAGTGCTTGTCTCAAGCTGGCAAAACAAAATGTATCAGTGTTTTTCAGATACCTGAAAAAAATAAACAGTAATCACAAATGATGAAAACCACAGTAGTACCACAGGGAAGTGAAAGAAGGTAAAATACTAAGAACTGACCAGGAACGGTGTTGTTTTTTCCAAAAGTGGGATCTAATCTGAGGTCATAAAATGTTACAGTTAGGAGGAACACGGAACTCCAGCTGGCAAGTGATGTTTCACTGAATGCAACAAGCAATCACATGTGCAAACTGCAACTTCATCACATCAGTGCCCTTTCTCAAGTTGATGTTGTCCCTTTGGGAGTACAGCAGTGAGACAGCAGTACACATCTCTAAGTTACTCACCGAACTTTGAAAACAGCAACGCAGCACATCAGCTCCTCAGCTGGGATAAGCCAGTGATGGTACTTCTCTGAGGTCCTGTTCCCAAACTAGTGGCTGGAAGCCCTGTAACACTTTCATGTCCAGAAGTTAAAAAGTATTAGGCTTCTCCAGCTTTGCACACTTCCCTGTTTGAAGATGGAGAGTGCAGAGGGAAAGGCAAAAAAAATCTCATTTTTTTCTATCTCTTCTCTCTTTAGGTTTGCTCAATGGTATTTTTTGTTCCATAAGTGAACAATGAACCTTTATTCAACAAGGACCAAAAAAATTATTAGCCCTGGTGACAGAAATAGAGCCTGAGATTCAGGTTTTTAAAAAAAAATCAAAATGTACTGTTTGTTCAGTTTCTCTTTACTCCATTTTTTATCATAAAATTGTCACCTCATGTGTCTCTCCTTGTAAACATTGGGTTTTGCCTCCAGCAACCAACAAATCACAAACCCAGACTGCTGAAAATGTTTCTATCTTCCTTTCTTCCCTGCAGAAGTAAACTTTTTGCCTGATATTCTCTCTCCAAGAGAAATGATCTTCTAGTAAGTATGGCATGTATTTATTCTGAGTTAATGTGATGCCATCATGCACCTCTTCCATGACTGATTTTCTCCTTTTTTGACTTTGGGGTTTATGTCTTTTTCGGACTTCTGAAGCATTAGGACTTTTACGTGAGCACAGATTCTGGTGACAAATTACACTGCAATTCTCCTGCACAACATTTTCTGTTCCCCTCTGTTCCTCAGAGGTGAGTGGCTAATAGGAAGCCACACAATGAGCCTGAAATGGAATTCCTATTGTCAGAACCTGCATCTTTACCCTTACAAACCTGAAGTTTCCAGGAGTATCTTCCTTTTGACTGAATTGAAAGGTCTATGTACTTAAATACAATAGCTAGCACCCTTCAGTTACAGTCAGCTTTATGTGTCTTAGTAACTTTTATCAAATTATATGCCTTTTCAAGTTTCTCAGGGCAGATTAGCAAGGAGTAGTAGACAGTTGGGTCTCTCCTGTAGTGTCATATGCTACTGAATAGCAGGAACAGGACTCCAGTCATCTGGTCCTTTGTGTAGGCCATTTTGTGCTTCCTTATTGTGAGCTACTTCTATTCTTGGGCATCCTTTTAGCTTCTTAAACCTTTCAGCATATGAACAGTGATAAAGCTATTCTGGTGTGAACTGGTTTAGTCTGGTTACTGACTACTATAATGTTGTGGGCAAGAATTGCTAAGGAAGAGAAGCAAGAAGCAAGTCTTAATAAAAGAGTGTTACTTCTATTAGCTGTACGAGGTGGTTGACCAATTCTATCTTTGATAGAAATCCAGTAACCTGTTATTGGAATTTTTTATTTTTCATTCCTTGGTTGGTGAAACAGAAGAAAGTAAACAGGAGAGTTTAAATTAATGAGAGGACACAGGATAAATGAATACTTGTGATAATAGTCATTAAATTAGTAGTATCTGCAAGACTTTTTATACATACTGGAAATCCCTTATTTCTTGCCACACCAAACATTCTTTGAAGTGTTTGTGGATTTCTTTTTCAGAGGTGCAAAAGTCATATACCATGTCCCATTAAAGGAATTTCAGCATTTGTTTATCATCTCTGGGTAGAAGTCTGTTGTAACTCTCCCAAAATCCCATCCTCACCAATACCGCTCTAGTTTAACCACAGAATCACAGAGTAGCTGAGGTTAGAAGGGACCTTCAGAGGTCAACTTGTCCGATCCCCCTGTTTAAGCAGGGCCACCTAAGCTGGTTGCCCAAAATCATGTTCAGATGAGTTCTGTGAATTCATCTCCAGAACGGAAACTCCACAGTCTTTCTGGGCAACCTTTGCCAACATTTGGTCATACTCACAGTGCCAGAAATTGTTTGCTGATGTTCAGAGGGAGCATCCTGTATTTCAGTTTTCTCCCATTGCTTTTGGTCCTTCTCTGGGCACTGCTGATGACAGCCTGACTCTGTCCTCTTTGCACCCTCCCATCAGATAGTTCTATACATTGACAGGATCCCCTTGAGCATTCCATCTCCAGACTAAACAGCCCCCAACACTCTCAGGCTTTCCTCATAGGAAAGATGCTCTGGTCCCATAATCATCTTTGTAGTCCATCACGAGACTCTCCAGTATGCCTATTTCTGTTTTCCTTGGGGAAAGCCCAGAACTGGACACAGTACTACAGATGTAGACTCACCAGTGCTGAGCAGAGGGGAAGAATCATCTCCCTTGACCTGCTGGAAATGCTTAGCCTGTTGCAGCGCAGGATGCCATCAGCCTTCTTTCATGCCCATGTAAATAATAAAAGAAGGGAGTAAAGTCCTTGTGTTTCCTCCATGGAATACAAAGTGCTAGGTACTTAAATCTTCTTATTAAAAATGAAGCATTAAGGAAAAAACAGTTCATCAGTGGTCATTACAACTTAATTAATCTTCTTTATGGCATCCATAAGTATAGTTAATGCATTAGTGTTTCACACATTCAACTCAGAGATGAGAATATATAAATCATTAATACATCCACTATTTTCCAGTCACGTCATTTAAAAAAAAAAAAAAAAGAAAAAAAAAGAAAAAAAAAGAAAGGAGAGGAGAGGAGAGGAGAGGAGAGGAGAGGAGAGGAGAGGAGAGGAGAGGAGAGAAGAGAAGAGAAGAGAAGAGAAGAGAAGAGAAGAGAAGAGAAGAGAAGAGAAGAGAAGAGAAGAGAAGAGAAGAGAAGAGAAGAGAAGAGAAGAGAAGAGAAGAGAAGAGAAGAGAAGAGAAGAGAAGAGAAGAGAAGAGAAAAGAAAAGAAAAGAAAAGAAAAGAAAAGAAAAGAAAAGAAAAGAAAAGAAAAGAAAAGAAAAGAAAAGAAAAGAAAAGAAAAGAAAAGAAAAGAAAAGAAAAGAAAAGAAAAAGAAAAGAAGAAAAGAAAAGAAAAGAAAAGAAAAGAAAAGAAAAAAAGAAAAGAAAAGAAAAGAAAAGAAAAGAAAAGAAAAGAAAAGAAAAGAAAAGAAAAGAAAAGAAAAGAAAAGAAAAAAGAAAAGAAAAGAAAAAAAGAAAAAGGCACAACCTGACATACCTGGCAAAAATTGTGAGGCATCCATATCCTACAGAGTTGAGAGACCTATGTAAGGTTATTTGCAGCAGGCAGCAGGTTATAGGGGGAATTTTAGGAAATTCAGTTACCAAAATACAGATCCTTAAGTGTTCATAAGCCACCTCTCATCAAAAGCAGATCAGTTTGCTCCTCCACACAAGGCATGAACTGGAGGAGTATTCTCAGCTATGACACCACACAGGTGAGAAGAGTACACTTGTACCATGCTTAAGGGGGACACGTCTCAATCCTACAGCAATGCCATACAGCTACCCATCTTTTACTTCATCCAAGGTCTCACTCTGCTTCTGTCTATTACACACCCTTGGTTATCTTTCTATTCCCTTCCATATTTCCGTAACACGTCCTAGCTGAGAATTCCTCTCTCCTTGGGAATTATCAACTACTCCTTTTCAGTGTCCTTTTGCTGGGTTTGTGCAGCTGATGAATGAGGCTGATGCAGCAATCAAAGACCTGTTTGGATCTAAGCAACATCCCTAAGGTCTGGAATTTCTAAGAAATGAAGCTTAACTAGGAACTCCTGCATGCCTTTCACATATATCCATAGTAACAGAGCTCACAGCAGACTTTTTCACTTGGTCAGCCACCCTGAGAATGGTTGCTATGAATGTTTTTGATGTTTTCTTGGAAATTAAAAGGTTTCGTAGAAACTGCTGTTTCTGACAGTATATTGTTTCTGTGAGGTGAATTTTACATTTGACTACATGCTATTCTGGCATTCTACAAACACACACAGACATAGGCACAAATCAAACAGCAGAAGATGCTTATTTCATTCAGGGTCTTTCCAGCGTGCAGATAATAAAAACACTCCACATGCAGATAATAATCAAAAATGAGTATGGGCAGTCTAGTTCAATGTGATTGCAACCCATTTTCACTAAAATCACTATTGCTTTACAACAAGGCATCACATAGCCTTGCAGCAGATCAGAACTTAAACCATGACTTTGAAGATGATAAGGAAATTAAAAGAAAAAATAAAATTTTTTATCACATTATAATATGCACAATGAGACATTTTGTGACTTTTCATTCCAGTGCAGGAATTAAACTGGAGAATGCTAGGTCCAAGTGACATTTGAAGCACTTCCAGATGAAAACCAGCCTATATGGCTTTTGGATAAAATTAATAACTCCAAAGCTGCAGAATATAATCATTAAAAGGCTGGTACACTAACAGATTAAGTAAAATTTGACTTTACAGGACAGATGCCTTTTATTAGTTCAAATCTCACTTGATTTTGTTCCCTTCTTTCTATGTAGCCATTTAAAATTTTATGAGCAATTAATATTAATCAGATAAAAGATTTGAATTATTCAATCAAACAAATCTTCCACATTTTTCTTCCTTTTAATAAGTTCTTTATATTGTAGGTGTTCCAGCTGAAGAGCACAAGAGTCATTTGGAATTCAAGCTTTGTCTCGCTTAAATGTCAGGAAAAAATTATTTTTTAATAATAAATAAATAACTATTACCATCCATGGATATGAAAAAATCAACAATCAATCATTCAGATTATTATGCAAATCAGATTTTTTCCTCCTCATTTGTATTTTAATCATCCACGAATAACTAGAAATATATAATGGATATTCTGGACTCAGAAGACATTTTTCTACTGCAGAATCCAGCAGTTTCATTAACACTTGCAGTCATAGACTGATAAAGAAGATAATAAATTTATAATTGCTAAATTTCATTTTAGGTTTTCATTACTGTATTCACCTCACTGTTTTTCCAACACCTAGTTGCAACCCAGGAATGGAGGCCAAGGCACATGTCAGATTGTCAGTGATGAAACTGAAATGTGCTCTAAACCACCCACAGCCCGTGTTGGAAGACTGACTAAGAGGCATGCTCCCTATTTCAGCAGACAGGTATGGAATGGCTTCATTTATACTTGGAAATGAAAAACAATATGGGGGAAAAATTGCTTTGAGGAATCATCCAAATGGGGTAGTAAAAAGGATTATCATGTGGTTAACAGATCACAAACAGGAGTAAAAGTTAATGGCCTACTGACTGGCTTTGGAGATCAGTTAGTGCTGGTTCCAGTTAGTTCTTTGGGGATGACCAGGTAGCTAGAGTGAACAGGACAGTAATTTGAAAACACTCCTCTTGAATGAAGCTGTGAAAAGCAATGAGTTAAATGATATGACACAAAGAGACCTGGAAAGATTAGAAATCTGTAAAAAAGCAGCAAAATGAGCTGCTGCTTCCAAAAAGAAAAAAAAAATCAACGTAATATACTTGGGGAAATCCAATTAAAAACAGATACAAAAATACTCAGTCTGGTGGAGAGGTCTAGGTTAAGATTAATGATATAGAAGTCCCAAGGGTGAAATCTAAAAGTGAATGAGACAGAGGATGGCAACGTGATATGGCTGCAAAACTGATTTGTACAATTTAAGTTTGTATTCAAAAATGCAGCGCATTATGGAACAACAAGGCAGGGGATTTTGGTAGCACATGCTCATCTCCCAGGATCGCTAAAAGACATCCCTATGAATTTGAAGGAGTTCATAGAAAAGCAAGAGCATTTGAAATTAAATTACAGGTTTAATAAGGTATGTTGCTGAGGAAAAAGAAAACTGTAAAGACCCATTATTGTGGTTGACAGGACAGCAGTGACCATTCTTTCATATTTGAGGAGAGGTAACTTAACCTAGGAGATACATGTGCAGAACTTACCACCATTAGGAAATACTTGGTCTGTTCAGCCTGGAGAAGAGGAGACTGAGGGGAGACCCCACTGCAGTTACAGCTTCCTCTTGAGGGGAAAAGGAGGGGCAAGCACTGATCTCTTCTCTGTGGTGACCAGTGACAGGACTCAAGGGAATGGCCTGAAGCTGTGTCAAGGGAGGTTTAGGTTGGATATTAGAAAAAGGTTCACCCAGAGGATGGTTGGGCACTGGAACAGCCTCCCCAGGGGAGGCATCACAACACCAAGCCTGACAGAGTTCAAGAAGCATTTGGACAATACCCTCAGGCTCATGGTGTGATGCCTGGGGATGATTCTGTGGCAGGGACAGAAAATGGACTTTGATGATTCTCATGGGTGCCTTCCAACTCAGAATATTCTGTTATTCTGTGATCTATTATCTGAAACCACTTAAAAATTGGAGTCATCATATATATGGACTGTAATTCTACCAATATGATCTAATTAATATTTCAGGCCATGAAAGATAAATAGCATAGTATATATTGCTATATGAACACAGTGCAATGACAATGACAATTCTCTATATTCTGATAGAACTTAAGAATTTACATCAATTTTGATAATTTTGCATTACCAGAAGTGATAGATTACAAGTAATTGAAATGTATAAAGTTGCACTGATCTTTGCAAAAAGTTGAGGGTCAATATCAAGTGTAGAGAAGTCTAATTCCTCTTTTGCCACTTTACTTAAAATTATAATAGTAATGTGTGTAAAAAGCATTTCACTAACACTCTCTAAGTTAAAGAATCAAGCTTTCCTGAGTGAAACAACTGCTAATCAAAAGCAGCCTAAGTTTTATTCTCCAGGTACTGCATGAAATTCATAGTGTAAATCTTTGATATCAAGTGAATTAATGTGCCATGATGATATGGAACTTTCATTAAAATCTTGAAATATTTTATAACAGGAAACAATATACAGCTGTAGTTGGCTTCCCTGAGCAATGATTCAATACAAAGCAAATTTTCTTTGAGTTATATCTATTTTCCAATGAAATCACAACTAATATTAAAAGTATCACAGCAAATATTCTCTCGATGAAAGTTTCAGATTGTCCTACTTGTTTCTCAAGTGCTTGGTTCAGTTTATAAATAACCTTTGAGACAATAAGGACATAGATGTATGTGTTTTATGTTTTATTTTCATTTGAGAATCCTTAGATAAGATGATTTCAAGGTATAATATGGAGGAAAGATATACAACATTGCCAGTTTCCCATGCCAAAAAATCCAGGCTTCTCTTGTATTCTTTGAACTAATTTTCTTCTAGTTTTCCATATTTTCCTGTGCCTGTCAACATAGAAAAATCAACTTTGCCTCATCGTGGTTGAGAAATTGCACAGTGTATAGCACTTGCAAGGACCTACACAAATCACAAAAATAAAACACCTGCTTGCTCATAACAATCACCACTGCCAGAAAGCTTACACCACCTGGGAGGAGTAACATGCATGAATATATGCAGGCATCTGAACAAGTTAGACAAGCTTAGGCATGGGTGAAATGACAACTAATCAATAAATCACCTCACAGTTGCTGAAATGCTGACTTCCTTATGACTATGGCAGCAAGCTACTGCACTTTCAGACAGGAAGATTGTATTCTGAAGGAATCTGAAGAGATAGGGAAGAGATGGGGAAGGGGACAGGAAAAGGTGAAAAAATTATTTTAAGTAGCTATATTATCTTAAGAATTTTGAACAAAAGAAGATAAAATGCACATAAAACAGGACCCTTCCTTCAGTAAACTCTTAACAGAATTTTATTCCTGCCACCAACTGTATCTAGTGATTAAAAGGAAAGTTTCTTCAAATATATCATCTAACACTACCAACAGCCGCAGTCCAACCCATAATTCTCTCGTAAGCTTGAAAATAGTCAAGCCATTTAAATAAAATATGATATTCTAGTTCATTATGCAGCTAAAGAATAAAAATAAAACACTATCAATGAGGTTCCTAAACAGAGAAAACTGATTTGTATCTCATTATTTCTATGCAATTCAGAAGGGAAAAAAATATTTGTGTGGTTATTTACTCCATCAAAAACTCATGCCCTCAAGTCAAATTGAAAATACCATTGATTCAAATTCTGGATACTTAATTTGGTTCTGTAGTGACAGCCCTACAGGTCTGGACTTTTCTATGGATGTGTATGTAACTTGCTGAGAGTTAAATGAAAAGTGGTACTAATGAATAATTTAGCAATAGAAAACTACTCATAAACAGATAACAAAAATAGTTTCCTTATTGTAAGGAGAAATATTTTGCATATTGCTCAATCCATATATAAAGGCCGCAAGTAGTGTTAATATTATTTAAAGTGCAGTACCACTTAACTTAAAGATGGTCCTTATAGCTGAGTACTGCAGCATGTTGGCCTCACAGCTGACTGGTTTAAGGACCTCCTGGCTGGAGTTTTTGAGAGTTCCCAAAACTCACACAGGTATGATTGTCTTTTTTATAGGGCGAAGCCCATTGTGGAATTCAATGACAGTCTTGCCTTAAGGGCAAACATGCCAAACCTAGGCAGAAACCTATCGTTCTCCCTCAAATGTTCCTTTATCAGTCAGGGTTTTTAATGATACACAGGGCTGTCATAGTATAACAGAAGTAACACTTAAAATGGAAGTAACAGCTTCAAAGAAAGAAAAAACACCTCAAGATAATACTGTAGGTTGGTCTGTGACAGAGCTGGAAAAAGAATTAATGAACACATGTAAAATTCACACTTAGAGACACTGCACACTGGGACAGAGCACACACACTGACTAGATTAACAACTTTGTCCATACAAAAAAAAAGAAAAACAAAATAGAGTTCTAGATTAAAGGGGACAGAAAGGGGCTGGCAAAGAAAAGTGTGGTCTGCAAAAAGATCACAGAGAAAATTTTGTCTGGACAAGGGTTGAATTTTCTTGCCTATAAACTTCCTCTACTCTTAGAGTTATGGTCAGAGTTGACACAAAAAGAAAACTCAAAGTTTCCTTGTCAATAAAAAGATCCTATAATTTCAAGTAAGAGCTAAGACTGGATGGATGGAACAGTCCTCATATATTAGCACCCATGAAGTGTGACAGTGTCTCTATCCATAAGAATAAGGAAAGAGAGAAAGGGAAACTCCAGAAGTACAACCTTGAAGGCTCTGGAAAACCTCCAGCAAACCAAGAAGAATTAGATGATGCGGGAATTCTCATACGGAAATAGTCAAATGGGAGTGGAAACTGTGGCAAATAGGTCAGAACATGGTAAGGTTTTAACTTGTGAGAAGGCTGATTGATAGTACATCGAGTTCAATGGTTAGGGTTTAAGTCTAAGAAAGAGGGAAAAACTAGAGCTCTGGCAACTGAAACAGGGCTACAAAGACAAAACTAAAACAAAGGTAGTGAAAGGGAGTTGTGAGGTGGTAAAAAAATTAGTAAATTCCCCAAAAATTTTCTCAGCTTGGTCTTGTCTGGGAATAGGGATAGAAAGCACAACGTGTGCCTAAGTTAGGATTCAGATTATGATTCACTTAGTGTTAGGGGGCAGAGAAAACCTAGAGCTCCTGTTGGACTGGGGCTGCAAACAGGCTAAAAAAAATGAGGGCAAAGCTGTAAAAAGAATTGTCCCCTGAGAACTTGTTCATCTGGGCCAGGGCACTGGGTCTTGAACAAGGCTTAGCTAAGGCCAGGAACAATATTAGGAGTTATAGTATTGGTTGGGAAAGAGATAAAGCCTTCAACAGTGGCTGCAAAGAGGTTGACAAAACTAGGCTGTCAAAAGAATTGTTCCCTCAAGGCTTGTTTATTCCTGCTGTGGCACTGGCTTTGAGCTAGGGTTCAGCAAAGGAGAATGCCTCAGCCAAGGAAGCATGTTAGGGTCAGGAAAGAAAGAAGACCTACAGATGGAAGTGGGGTGGGGTTACAATGTGGCTTCCTGAAAAGGTGTAGGTTTCAGAAGGAATTTTCCCCTTTGAACTTGAGGTGGAGGTGGGGCCAAGACCTAAGATAGGGTTAAGGTTCAAGCCAGAAAGAGACCAAGCCTTCAGCTGCATTTACAGTGGGTCTATACAGACATTGCCAGTGAGGGATGTATGCTGCACAAAACATTCTCTTTAGAGAACTTGTTCATCTGGGTCATGGCATCAGTCTTGGCATCGGATTCATCTTAGCTTGGATGGTTTATTTTTAAGGTTTGTCTCCTCCCCACCCCCAATCCCAGCACAAGCTGAGGCTTTTTCAAAGATGCCCCATATTAAAAAATGCTCTGGAACAACACTTTTGCTGGTCCACACCTCCTTTGGCATCCCTGCTGCATCAATCCAACCACAGCATGAGTCTTTCTTTTGTAACCACAACCATAAGTTTAGGATTCTATCACTACCCACTGAGCCAGAGTCCAGGTGAACAGATTCTAACAGGACAATTCTTTTTGCAGGCTACCCCTTCCTTGGGCACAGCTGCACTCTGTGATTTTCTCCCTTTCCAAACATTTGGTCTTGACCACCTTTTGTTCTTGGGTTGCAGCTTAGTCAAGATAATGTCACAGCCCAGATGAAGAAGTTTTCCTGGGGACAATTCTGTCTGCAGCCGATATCTTTCTTGTGGCAGTCCCTTTGAAGCTCCCCTTCAACAGGATTTCTGTGGTTATTTTTTTGTGATCCCTAGGAATCCTAAGTGATAAGCAGACTGCCCTTGCCCTGGTTCCTGCTCCTACCAGAGGCTCCACATTCTTGAGAAGAAAATTCAAGTATCAGCAGTCTTTTTTCTTAGAGGATTTTTCAGTGTCGTAAACACAGCTATCCTACAGTTTCTCTTTTTACTAACTTCAATTTTATTTTGAAGTATAATCCCAAACATAAAATAAGTTTAGTGACTTCCCTTCTTCATTTTACCCAGACAAGGATTTACTCCAGGGGGAAATCTAGCCTACAGGGTGATTTTTTTTTAAGACAGCCCTTCTTCTGCACCACTCAAGCTGTAGCTCTAGGCTTTTTCTCTCAATCATTAGATTTGAAAAAGGAAGTGAGTGGTGCAAAAATAATTGTTTCCTTAGGAATTTTTCATCTTCACTGGCATCTTTTTTCCTAAAGTTCATTTCAGGATTTGGGTTAAAGTTGTTTTTGACTGAAAGTCCACAGCTAAGTTTGATTCCATCTGGACAGCAGCTGACAAAGAAACCCATGGGCAGATTAATATTCTCCTTGGAAGAACAGTGAATCTTTGCATGGAGTACTGTTCTTGGTTTATGCATCAGCCAAGCATTTAGGTTAGAGCCAGAGGGGTTTAGAGAAAAAGAGAAATCAGAGATGAAGCTGTAGTGTGCATGTATGTGCATCTCATGTGCCTGCATGAGATGTAGTTTTAGTACAATGTACTCTCTAATGTTAAGTAAGAACTGATGCTACAACTGGAGAATTGCATCATATTTATCTAAGCATGTCTAAATAGTGAGAGTTTCCTCTCCTATGGCCCAGGCTAGTCTTAGGGTACTCAGTAAATGTTAGGTTTGTTGAAGAAAAGAATTAGTCCAGAACTTCAGGAAGACTAAGCCTGGAAAGGGAGTGTCAAAGGGAACTGTGAGTTCCAAAAAAAGTATTCTTTTGGACAGTTTTCAGTACAGACAAAGTCTATCTGGTCTTTTGTGACACTTACCTGAGGTGTAGGATTTGGTTTTATGGCTTTTGTTACAGTTGTGAGACTGAGAAATAATAAAATGATGCTTTGAAGACATCTTCTACAGTAAAGTAAAGACTTTTGTGAAAATTATTTTCTTAGGCCTATTGATTCTTTTTGGTTGGCATACTAGTCCTGTCCTTGGTCAAACTACAGTTATTGCCTAGGGATAGAGCTGCCAAAAAAAAATCTCAGAACTGGCCTTGCAGGGGTCTGGTAATGGACTGCCAAAACAAGCTGAAGTTCTCCCATGGGGAAATTTTTGTCATGACTGGGCTGGCAAGCTTTGTTTCTGAGGGTCACCTTGCATTAGGGTTTGTGTTGAAAGAAATATAGTAATTTGTTTGAACATGTACGATGTTTCCACTTTTACTAGCCTTAAGTAACTGACAGAGTAATGGTGGATTCATGGGCTTTGCATGGTACCATTAGTAAGGAGTCCTTATGCTAGCCACAAAATTGCAGAGCAGGCATGTATTCACTTGGGCTAAGTGCAAAAATTGTGGTGGAGAAAGTAGCAAGGTGTCTTGTAAAGGAATGGCCTTCTTTTTCCCAATTATACAGCAGCAAATACAGTAATCTTGTTAGCATTATTTTGACATTGAAACACCTACATGTTCTTGTTCTGTGTGATATTATTTTATGAAGTCTCTGTTGCATTATATGCATGCTTACACACAAGTCTGCTCCTGAGTTTTCTCTAATAATTGAAAAACCTTAGAACCATAAGTAGTGGTTAGAAAGAACTGAATGTGTTTTCAGTAACTTTCAAGGAAATAAATAAATTCTATATAATTATTATATATAATTATTCTATATAATTGTTTATTCTACATAATCATGTAAGTGTATAATTTCACTTATGCTCATCATCACGGTATCTGTGTTTATGTTTGCTGTACGCTACAGCAAAAGCATCAAAACAACTGTTTTAGGACTGTAAATCTAGACACATGATATGGATTATATTTGAGAGAACATAAATATAATTATTTTGTTGCTTCTGAGTGTTTAGACAATCTTCCATAAACAAATTGCGGATGACTGAACAGTGCTAGCCTGAACATGCCTGTTTAGAGATGTTTTAATAAAACCCTCTTTTCTCAGAGAGATGCTTATGCCTTAGGCTCTCTGCAGTAAGAAGCAGAATCTAATTTTCATAACTTGAGGGAGCTCAGATTCTGTTTTTCAATTTAGCTCATTAAGAGCAGGAGGGATCCATATCTAAATATGACCAAACAGGTTAGTGCATTCATACTGGGACTTGATCAAAACCTACCTCACTTTCTTGTGTAAGTAGGAGCAAATCAATGTAAGTGAAATAGGGAGCCTCTCTGAAAGGCTCTGACATAAATAAGGATGGTTATGGCAGCAATGGTTAGGGGAATAATACTAATAGTATTGCCGTGACAGCTCATATTTAGTTTGCTCCTTTGGACTACTTTCCATGAAGCTGACCCAGTTTATACCCATGTTGCTTCTGCTTTTCTGAGCATAACATCCATTTATCAAGTCAGAATTCTAACCACTGTTTTGCATTCTGCATCAAGCATTACTTGAAATCCTCCTTCAGATTCTGTATTATCATCTTTAGACCTTTAAAGCCATATTTTGGGTAAATGATAAGATCTTGTATATGAAATTACTGGTTTTAACCTTTCCATTTAACCTATTTTTATTATTATTTAAATATATGTGTATACAAAATACTTAACATCCTTATATTCAGTACTGGTTTTATTCAAAGGAAAGTATAATGTATATGCACTGTGCTCCATCTACAAAATAAATCCTATAAAACTGCGCAGTATCACTGGGCATATCACTGATTATTACAATGACAATATTACAGAACAAGAAAATGTGATAGTTTTCAGCAGCTAGATGATATTGAAAAGTTCTTCAGATTGATTGCTTGTTGCTTAGAGCATAACACCGAGGCAAATGTAGGTATGTGGTGTATTTTATTGTTCTACCTGCACAGGATTCTAGTCAGTAAATCTATGCATACCCAGCCATGAGCTAATCACAGAAGCAGGAGTATCACAATGGAAAGTCTAAACACATGTTAGCAGCTGGAAAAAAAGTATCTGCTCTATTTTCAAGTCCTTACCTGTTGGTATTATTGAGAAGTGTAGATATCTCTGGAGACAAACATTTTTAAGGATAAATATGAATTGCAGTAGCAGCTATATTTCACCTTTTATAGGTTACAGAGAGTAACTTTCTGTTTACATAGATGTGGAGATGGGTTGTCAGGATTCTTAGCTGAGGGTAAACAAAGGTTAACTGATTTTGCTCACATATCAAGCTCACTCCCTTCTCTCTGGAACATCTGGCAAGTAAATTTTATCCTCTGTTTTAATTTAGGTGGCTCTATGTGTGTATGTACACATGCAGATATGGGTTTGGACTGGTGTCCTATCTTTCCATTTGTTTCTCTTTTTTTTTTTTTCCGCCTGAGTGACAGTGCTGTGTAACATTGCAAGAAAGCTATTTTGGGACTGGGTTCGTTGCAGTCAGGGATCCAATTGTCCAGGCCTAAAGCAGTATCTGTACAAACGCTCTACAGATGTGATTTAATCACTATGCAGTATCACTGGAAACAGCCCAAAAGACATTTACCCAGGTAGTGACAGTGGTCATGTTCATACTGTATCAGGGCACAGGCTTGTCCATGTACTTGCCCTGTGGCAACAGGGCTATAATTAGAGCTGGATTAAAAGAGGCAATGTTACACTAAAAATCCTGTTACGGGCAAAAGGGAACATAACATATAAATGAAGTTGAGAATGTATTTTTATTTGAATATAGTTTTATTAGTATAACAGTCTGAATCAGACAATTAATTGTCATGGTCCTCAGTGCATCAATAGCTTTTAATTTCTTTGACCTGCACCCATGCCCAGGAGCTGCAGCTGAGCTCCTTGCCTGAATTATGCTGCAGGTGTGTTTGTGCTCAGCTCTATCCCTAGCTTGGTTTGTTGCTTTGTGTATCTCAGATCATCACTAGACTGCAACAATAATCATCCTCCCTAATTTTCTCAGGTTTATGTTTCTGTTGAAATGAATTCTGTCCCTCTGCACATTGTTGTTCCCGTCTCATTCTCTCTTGTGGAGCAGGCAATAATCCCAACCCCTTACATATTCCCTAAGGTTCTTTCTTAGAGGAGATCAATAGCCACTTGCCCAATCTGATGTCAGGACATGACTGTGACTTATATTGTGCAAGAAACAGTCCACAGACATTCTCTAACTCACCTTCACTTCCCGTACACTTAAACAGGCACTTTAAACATCCAGAAATCCCTTGAGTACTACTTTTTGCTTTGAAAAATACTTGAATAGATATGCCCCCAGCCTGGGTTTTTATAACCCTCATAGGCCATCAACTATTACAGCATAAGCAGCTGACGAAGAACCAAGGCACAGAGATGCACCTTACCCTCTACGACAGCTGCAAAACTGCATATTTTCTACCCAAGCATTATCCATTTTACTTCAGACTGGAATGGCTCAGCACCCTGTGCTGCTCTCCATCTGTGCCTCAAGATGCAGGAAAGAACAGAGCTATCATGAAGACTCTGTTAACGTGCTGATATGAATTCTTTCAACACTTGTACATTAAGTACATTACTAGGTTTTATGGGATGAAAATAAAGAGCAGGAAGAGTAAAAATAAGTGCTTTAAGGAAGACTAATCTACAATGGTTACCAAGTGAGACATGTTTGAAATTAGCAGTTCAGTAAAACACCTAATATTCACTCCCAGATGCTGCCACCTAGAGTCTAACATTATGACACTGTAAACACAAGAATAATAGAGTAACTTTTAAGCAAAAACATTGTATTTGTGTGGAGGTGGAGGTATTGGTATTCCGGGGAGGGTTTGTGACAGGAAGAAGCGGGAGAGCAGACAAGCAATCAGAAAGCAATCTTAAACTTGAATTTTGTAAGTGTCTTCCTTCTGTACTGGTCAAAATATGGAGCAGCTATTCTGTACATTTATCAGAATACTTACAAATATATTTATTTCCATTTCAATTTCCGTGTCTGAAAAGCAATGGTCAGCAGAATAAAAGATGTTCTAGTTGAGTAGCCTTGCCTTCAATTTTGATGAAAAAGACTGCCAGTTCTCAAAAAAAAGTCTTAAAGGAAGCATATTTAAGCTTGTCTCTCTCCATCAGTAGAATATTGCAGAAGACAAAACATCCCCATGAGGCAGCCTAACTGGAAATCCAAGGCAGCCTGGAAAATGAGCTATCCTGCTATGCTTTAGAAATTGCAAACAGCAGCAACACAGTTTCTCAGCTAACCTGAAGGACCTGGCAGCATTTGCTACAAGATGCCTAATTCAGTGCCTGGACTCTCATACTGTGTGTAATTTGTTTAGAAACGAGCTATGAACCTAAGTCTCAATTTGCTCAGCAGGATATGGTTTGATTAAATGTGTCCAGATGCATTTGTAAAGGGATTAGATTTCAATTAGGAGTAAGCAACAATCATTAGAAGATAATACTTTTTCATGCATACTTTAACAAGCAGAATTGGGGCAAGAAATAGAAGTATGAAGAAAAGTCTTTCGCTTCTTTCTCCCCTCTGCTGCATTGTTACTGCTTCTTCACACTCAAGTGCTGTTTTCTTTCAAGTTCACCTTATTGTTTCTTCCTTTCTCTTTGTTGGCCTGTTGTCAAATCAATGGTTTCTAGTTCCACTGAGCTCTAAACATGGTTGTGCTCCCAGTAACAGGCTGATCTGCAACTCTTTTGCCTGCTAGTGAATGACAGTGAATAGTTCTTTACAATATTTGGTTGATCCAGAAGGGTTAAGCCAATTATTTCCATGCTGTTGGTTCGAGTACTGCTTGCCTGAACTAACCACCACTTTCTTATCTTGTTTTGGATCTGTGCTACATGGTGGAGGACAGGCTTGAGAAGACAAGTGTCTCTGCTCAGTGTCTGACTAGTGAGCCCCACCATCCTCACAGATGGTGGCAGCTGAAAAAGCCAACTCCCAATACCTCCTGCTAAATAGGTTATTAAGTTTCACTCTCACCTTTGTCAGATTGCATCTGAAAGAGTTATATTGCAGAACGATGCACAGTAGGATCCTCTGAGCACTAGAGCTAAGACTGATTTGGCCCATTTGTGTAAAACTCAGGGTTTATTTACTGCATGGGCTGTGGTCTGTTCTCATACCTCTCATACCTCTGCTGCCTGCTGCGGAGACTACTATCACAGAGACGGGCCAAAGTGCAACTTGAAACCGTGCTGCTAAGTTTTCTTTCCAGCAAACAGGATGACATCCTTCAAAATGGAAATGTTCCCTGGCCTTCATTGCTCTTCAGACTACGTCCAGGAAGTCTGAAAAGCTGTTACCTGCCATGGACAAAACCATGCTAGAAAGAGCGTTAATTGTGCTGGACCTTACTTGGATCTGTGCCCTGGTCTTGAGTCGTGTTGTGTCCTCAGAGAGCAGAAACTCTAAACAGTGACGGGAAATAGGTATGCAACTGATTCTGATTAGGATGCTGGTTCTTTGGTTAAAAATATTATTTGTTAACCATGGTCTAAGTGCCCTAATTCCTCCTGTGAAAAAATAAGAATGATGAATGAGAGGTGAGAACAAAAGTGAGAGGTGTTCTCTAATAGGTGAGAACAAGACAAAGCAGCTTATTCTATCTGTTTCCTTCTAGGGATGTTATAAATAACTATTACTGAAATGAATAATAATCACTTGTGTCAGTCAAGAGAGTAAGGTTCTAACATGTTTTACAGGCATGCTCTCAGCAAGTCGATTCAGTCCCATACAATATCTCCCAGGGTTTGCAAGGAATGGGACAAGGAAGGTAGCTCTTCATGTTAATAAACTGCCAATAAATCACCCGATACTTTCTTTGTGGGAACTGGTTGAAGATGGAACATCACAGAGAGAAGCTTTCCTTTCATCTTTCTCCTTTCCTCCTAATCTCTTGAAAAATTAAGCTCCTTAAGAGTACTAAATGTAATAAATCATGTGGGCTATATAAGAATGCATATATATGTATATATTCCTGACAAAAACCAGTATTGCCACTCCCATTTCAGACAGTCACATCCCACTTTGAGGGCTATATATACCCTAAAGCAAAACAGATGTGTCTGCTTGGTTATGCCACTTACCTGAAGCACTCTTCTCCTCACTATCTCTTGGTGAACAGATAGCTGTATAAGGTGCATCCTTACAAAGTGTATAAATGGCCACAAGGAACTTTAAAGGACACGGCAAAGAGCCCTACTTTGGCAGGCTCTTCATTCTAAATAACAGGCACATAAAAGAATGGAGAGGAGGCGAACTGAATAAAAAGAAGTTAGAGTGGACAATGATTGATGCATATATCTGGGTATGCACACATCTATCACTGTGGTGGTTCGAGACATCTATTATTACATAGACATCTGGCCTGTTAATGTTATGGTCAGTCAATGCACATGCTCAGATTCTATTCCAATCTACAAAGCCACTCTGCATAAGTTTGCACTGTATTGGAAAACTCTGTCTGCACACACCACCAATGCACTGGCCCAACAATATGGAAATGACTCACAGGAAATGCAGTACTTAAGATTTTGCCAAATGGGGCAAGGATTGGAAGTTTTGTTGCATCTGCCATAACATTCAGGCCAACTCTCTCTTCTGCTAGGGAAAGCAAACAGTCTTCCAGACGGGATGAATTTAAAAAGAAAATATGACAAATTCTGCCCATTCATTCCATTCATATATTTCTATTCACTATTTGCAGGTCATCACTATTTTATTTATATGCTTTAGCATAGGAGATCGGCTGCCTCTTTGTACCACTATTACAAACCCACGTCATTAAGCAGACTATCAAGGTCAAACCCCTCTTCTACAAGGACAGCACAAAATTATGGAGCTCCTTAGCCTGCACTGATCACCTAGTCTCTTGCTAATCCTTTATTTGATGGAGCCCTAGGCTGAGTGCACATTTAATTCTTTGAAATGTACAGAAAAACATTAGTTAAAAAAAAAAAAAAAGCTGGAGTTTACAATATAGATAGAGAAATGGAAATCCAACTGAGGAAAGGATAAGAGAAAATGAGAAACACAGGCAACAATTCCAAAGCCTCACATCAGACTCACATGAGGAACTGTCATTAACTGTAGCAGGAAGGAGCTGACTGTATCCCAGAGACATCTCTGAGTACATCAGCAAATGAGAGAACAAGAGCAAAAAGGGCTGATGGTTTGGAATGACCTGAGATTAACTTATCCTGAAAATCAGTCCATATGAGAAATAAATTTTAAAGATATAAATGTATGTTTCTGAAAAGCACCCACCTTTGTGCCATTTTCCAGGATCACAAAACAAATGATGTTAAAGGCACATCAGGCACAATTGTCACAGGTAATAAGCAAAACAAGATTTAGTTAAGTATCGAGTTATTAAACCTGACAATATCACTGAAAATATTTCCTTCAGAGGGTATTTATTAAGTTTTTAATTTAAATTGCAATACTCTTTTTAACAGATGCTCCACATTAAGTCCTTTTCTCCAGAGTTCAAACTAAGAAACAGGGAAGTACAAATATGATTCAGACAGTGAATAGGATTAAAATGTAAAATCCAAAAGGTAGCTGCCTGGGAAAATTAAATGCCAGCAGTCATGAGCAGTGGTAAAGTCTTTTCACAACACAGACAAGTTTTAATGCTTTAAATTGGAATACATTCAAGTGTTAGGTGAGGGGTTTGGAAGGTCTTTGTGGGTTTGGTTTTTTACATTGTTTTTTTGAGAAAGTAGAAAGTATTTCTAAGACTGCATCCTGGAGGAAATATTCCTTTCCCTGCATCTCGCAGGATCAGAGAAAGAAGTAACGGGACTGTGTTCTCAGAAACTTGTTTACTTACCCACTGAGCAATGCTAATGCTACTGTATTCCATGTGGCAGGTCTTTAGAAACTCAGATGGCCCATATTTATTTCAGCACATCATTTTTTAGTGCTGCTCTAGGTAACCGTTTTGATCTATAATTCCATATGTGGTTAAAAACCATTGATGTTATCATATTTTTCACATTTCAGTTGAAATCTACTAAACCAATAGCCACTGTGCTGTGTTTGCTGGATGCACGGCTGGGGTTTTTCAGCAGTTAGCCCTTGCAATTTACCCTTGATTCAATGAAGCTGAAAGACATCTGACTTTCAGTTAATAGAGCGAGGCAGAGAGCATTTTTCAAGGTATGGGAAGGCAATCTCAGCAGGATTGCAGGCATTCAAAAGAAAATGTTGCTGTGCCTTCTTCGGGGAGACAATTAATACCTTATGTAGTGAGGACATTTCACGGACATACACTCCTCCACCCTACCCTCAAGGAAAAGGCTTAACTGCCTAAGTGGCTGGAAAAGCAGAGACAAATCCTAGTCTGGGTTTACAAGGCCATTAACCCCCTACTAAGTCTACACCTGTAATACTGTGCTTAATGTGGGCACACATGTTCATATTCAAACTAGCTACATAAAGGACTGTTTTTTTAACATGTCCTTATTAAAGCATTTTAATTGTTCTTTTCCTCACATACCAGCTACTTGCAAAGATTACAATATCTTAGCACAGTTATTCTTTTCTTATATTCATCCTTGATTTTATTCTTTATTCAGCAGAGGACTGAAGAACAGGAAAACAATGTTAGTGCCTTCTGGGCTTGCCATAAGGGAAACTGAGATGATAAGTGTAATACTCCCAAGAAGCACTCTGTCAAGAACTGAAATATATAAAAAAGGGTGACCAACTTTCTGCTCTAGGCCAGCTGTTCAACGCTCACAGCTTTACTACTGCTGACAATGCAGTACAAACGGGGAACAAACAGCACTAGCATGAGGAGCATCTCTTATACATCTTGTGTAACTGTAGACTGCATGATCCATAACAATTCACTCCTGCTGGGAAGCATAGACAAATACACCATTTCAGAAATTACAAATTCTGACTTTTGATCCAAAGGAACTTCTGTTATAGATCTTGCATTTTAAAAGATGTGTTCTCTGGAGTTGTAAATCCTTCCATCATAGTAATATATAATTTTTCCCAACATATTTGGTCTCATATTTCCCTTTCTATTCCTCTTATACAATGTCAGTACATTTGATTTGGTGGTCATACTACTCCCTCTGAAGTCACTCTTCTCAGGCAGCTGATGAGCTACAGAGAACATAAGAAAAATAAAAACAGCAAATAAAATCCCAAAAGGGAATAGGTTCACTCAGGGATCTTTTATTTTATTTAAATAAACAGTGCAATTTAGATTATAGAATGGGAGTATCCAAGGTTTGGCTCCAATTTCCAGATGTTACTTCAAGCAGAGAAGCAAATGTGCTTAATTGGATAACTCCCTTGATTTCAGAATTAACTTATAAATTTATAAATGGGGTCATTTTTCCTCTATTTTCAATCAATCTTTACTATTGTGAATTTATTTTCTATAAAACACACCTATGAGTTTCTGAAATGTCTGGGAATGCAAAGCTGTACCATCAGTGTTACGCTGCAGCTACTCTAATTCATTGACATTTATTTTACACCATTCTTCTGTGCAAAATCCAGGAGTAAAATAGTGGAACTGATTTATAAACCATCCACGATGCTATCAGTTCAATAGTTATAAAATGTGACTTTTATTTCTCTGCATTCTGCTTTCCAGTCTTTAAAAAGATTATTGCCTCAGCAACCTGAAAGCTGCATTCTTGTCATGTAACATACACACCTCCTAGCCTATTGCAGAATAATCAGAGTTTTGTACAAGCATATTTAATCCATTGGCACATATATTTTCCTTCATTAGGTATTTTATACTTCATGGCATGAGGTTTTTTTAGTATATGGAACTAGAATGCTTGGCTTAAAAAAGTCTAGATTCCTGATTTCAAGAAATAGAATTTGTTGCAAGGAGAGGAAGAAAGGTTTAAAGAAGTCACAGCTGATTTCTGTGATTTGAAAGCTGCAGCAAACAGATCAGAGTTTATTACATGGCACTTGAATTGAAATATCAAATTTTGACTATACAATTAGGATTCTGTGAACTCCATTTTTTTCCCCATTTTTTAAAAAAACTCCATTCCTTGAGAATTCTCCCACTAGATGATTTTTACCCTCATCCCAGGGTTTACCATCAACCCCAGGTTGACCCTAGTTGGATGCCAGGTGCCCACTGAGCCACTCTATCACTCCCTTCTGCAGATGGACAGGGGAGACGAAATATAACGAAAGGCTCACAGGTAAAGATAAGGAAAGGGAGAGATCACTCAGCAGTTACCATCATGGGAAAACCAGACTTGACTTGGGGCAATTATTTTAATTTATTACCAATCAAATCAGATAGAATAGTGAGGAATAAAAACAAATCTTAAAACACCTTCCCGCCATGGGGTGCAGTCCTTCAGGAACAGACTGCTCCACGGTGTGGGTCCCCCATGGGGTCACAAGTCCTGCCAGCAAACGTGCTCCAGCTTGGACTCTTCTTTCCACGGGTCCACAGGTCCTGACAGGAGCCTGCTCCACCTTGGGTTTCCCATGGGGTCAGACAAGGTATTCCATTCAAAGAGAAAAAAAAATCTTTTTATTCTGAGAATGGTCAAACCAAATGATCTCAAGAGGTTTCTTCCAACCTTAACCATTCTGTGACAACACCTTCCACTGAGATGGAGGAAGATGTCTTCAAAAAGCAGTCTTTATAAAGCAGTTTGTAGTTCCTCTGCTGTTTCTATCTTTAGAGTCCAGAACCATGAATTCCATAAAATCTGGCATATTACTTAGACTTTAATTGCATGTGTTTAAATTTTTATTCTTGGAAAAATATCAACCTCCATAGCTCCAACTTTCATGGTTTCTGAGTAAACATGAGTGAACCAAAAAGGCTGTAAAACAAAAAGGCAAATAAAGAACTCAAAAAATACTTCTTCAATAATAAAAAAAAAAAAATTAAAAATATAGATAGAAAGCAAAAACTCATAACTCTGGAGCTAAGCTCAGGTTTTGCTGAACATTAGGGGCAGCTATTGCTCACTCAATTGCCATGGAAGTTAAATGCCAAGTCTCTGTCTGTGGCTTCTGTTTGCATCACTCCAGGCACTGCATTCCTGAAATGCCAGTTAAAAAGCAAACAGGAGCCAGGCACAGGCATCCTCCACTCTTGTGCAAGACCTTCTGCCAGCAAGTTCCTTCTTGTAAAATGAAACATGGCCACAAGTGCCTCATGCCCACAGCCCACTTAGCTCATTATCACCATCACCACCACATGCTCCTTCTGCCCATGCTGACCTCACAGCAAACTCAAGTAAAATCACAGGGAGATATTGGTTACAAATTAAATAGACACTTCTCAATTTCACCTGGGGTGACAGTCCACGTGAGTGCTGAATAATCAAACTCAATATATATTTTCCTTCTCCAACATGCCTTTAAGCTATTCTAAGCAGTTTTATCGTGGATTCTCCTGGCTGAGTAATGGACAAACTTGAATCATTTTCTGTGATACCTCTTTGGAGGCAATACCAAAAGACCAGTATAAACATTTACCATCTGTAAGCTGAATCTGAGTCCTCAGTGTCAGTGCAGATTTGATGAAAAGCTCAAGAGCCTGCCAGCACATCCAACAGAAGTCCACATTCCAGTTACAAAAAGGAAGATTTATATCATCAACTTCAGTCAGCTGAAAGTTAGTTGACTACTTCAACATGAGTAACCTTAGGCCCTATATGTATGAAGAGAATGAATGAGCACCTCCAGAAGATAATTCATCTCATCCTAAGCCTGGTGTTTCAGACAAGATGAATCACTCCCTGCAGACACTTAAATCATTCACTGACTATAAAACTCAGTGTTTAAACTTAAACAACTTCCAAGATTATAAGTCAGATAGGATAAAGGTTGCATAAAACATCTATTATCTGAACTCTGTTATCAGACATCTACATAGGCATTTTCATTGGGAACGTATGTCCAGAGACACCTAGACAAGTTTCATAATGACAGGCAAGTTCTGAGTGCAAATCTTTCAGAATTTACCACAGTCATTATACAGCAAGTAGTCACTAGTATCTAAAGGCATGATATAGTGCTATACTATACATATGAGCCTTCAGTTAAAAAAAAAAAAAAATATTATTTTTCAGAATTTTGCTAATGGACTTCTCAAATATTCTGTCTCAGACACTGCAAAATTAACACATTGAAATTTCGAAGAAAAGCAGCTGTTGACAAGGCTGCAGTAGTTAGAAAAACTAACCAAAGCACAAACTCTACATTTAAAATGCACAATCTATTTGTGTTTTTATTATTTAAGATGTATTATTCATATTGGTATCGTCATGCTTGGAATTATGCATATACAAGATTAGACATGGTTATTATCTGCTTTTCTTATACAGCAAGGTGTAAGTACTTTGTATAAGTAAGTGCCAAAAGTACTTACACCATAAGTACGTGTCATGAGAGAGGAAATAAGAATGTAAAAACAGAGCACAGAGGTGTTACAGAAATAGTTTCTACATGGGCAGTGAGGGAGAAGAAGAAATATCCCACAGAATTTAAATGACAATAGGGATCTACATACACGGAACTGAATCCTTCCCAGAGGTAGGTTCCTACAAGCATGGTGCTTCCTTAAGATCTCATTACAACTAATCCTACAACATAACTAGTTGCAACATTCTAGTGGTGGCTAGAGGCCAGCAGGGTAGCTCTTCAGTATCTCAAATAGTTGCACAACCACCTCTTATAGTTTGCCACCTGAAAGTTCCTCTGGGCTCCACTGACTATACAGACTAGATGCTCATCTTAGTTGACTAAGCATAAGAACCTAATACCATTACAGATTTTTTTTTTTTACTCAAACCTAATTTTTGCAGGTGCACAGGAAGATTTTTTTTTCCTTAAACATAATATTTGCAGCTGCACATTTAGCAGAAAGTTTGGATTTATCTTTATTTCTTTTTTTCTGTGTTTTTTCTAATAGAAGGATGAATTTGCTTCTCAGCATGCATCGGCATTTCATAAAGATCCATCTGAAAGATACTGGACTTTTTTTATCCTAGCACATCTGTGCTGTTTGCACTGTGTGCATCGTGAAGGCACTCTCAAACAAGATGGCACAGAATTGAATGGATTAATATGTTGAGCTAAAATAGAACATAGTTTTTCTGCTTGATTATGCCTATAATTTCAGAGGCTTGATGCTGCTCTAAGTTGAAACAAACAAAAAATAATACAAAATTCACCCTTTGAAGGCTTTCTCTGAAAATACTTTTAGTTGAGTCTGTGTAATTAGTTTTCTAGAAAGATGTTAAAATTCACTTTTTCAAATAATTTTATTGTTCGGTTCACAAAAGAAAAGCCAAAGTGTAGGATTGGTTATTTAACTTACACAAGTAAAAAAATTTTGGTAAAAGCAGTCAGGAAATGGATTAGCAAATAGTATGCAAGAACACAATCAGAAACATTTGGGCTACTGCAACTCAGGAGGTTACCACACAGGAGACATCTCCTATGGTGATTCATACCCTGGATATTTTAGACAATTGAGTCTCATCTCCCCTAGAAAATTCCAGTTGAAAACCAGTTCAGTTGTTTCCCTCGTAATTCACATCTTGAGGTAGTTAGAGAACCTCACTATTCTGGTTGTGGGGGGGTTTGGCTTTTTTAGGGGATTGTTTGGGGTTTTTTTCCAAATTTGTCTCCAACTTAATTATAGCTTTTTTTTAATATGTCATTTTTTAAATTTCTCATTAAAGGCTCAATCATATTTCAGACTTTCAAAAGCAAAGACAGGTCCTTTTTGTAAAACAGATCCTCCATTCCCTTGTTTGACATTTAGACAGTTAGACAGTTAGAACTGTGCATGATTCTGACAACCACTGTCTTTCATTAACCATTGTCTGTAGCATTAACACTCCCATCTTTACCAGAAATATCTTACCTGAAGCACCCTTGCATCATACTAACATTTTTCACAAATTTTACATATTTTTAGGCCATGCTGATTCTGTAGTAGAATAATTCAACTAAAGTGCTACGGTGACAGAAACACTAATGCTCATTAATTAAGTCAGTCTGGAAATTAGATGAAATAATCTAGATAGACTGGCTCCAAAACAGCTTTCCAGATGGATGAGAGAACAACTCAATTACTATTTATACTTTGAAATAAGGAACATGTGGTCATCACTTCACATGTGAAGTTATATGAGAAAAGGCAAACCAGTGATCCAAAGTTTCTATTCTCATTCAGGGCTGAAAGCAGCCCAAGGAGGATGGGAGAGAGAGAAACCGCAGTCAAAAGCCTCCTCCCCTGTAAAGTGATGGAAACCATATGGTTCAAAGGGGCAGTTTCAGGGGTGAAGAGGTGACAGAGAGGCAGGCAGGCAGGCTTGAAACCTGGTTCCTTCATTTCCATTAAAATTCCTCCTCTTGTGTGAAATACAGAATGCTGTATTTGTATGAAGTATTCTTCCATTTTATGGCAATAGATTTTCAGCACCTTTAGTACCTGAATCTACACTGTGCCCTGAGCTGGCATGTCTGCTGTTGTTTCAGTGCCTGTCAAGAATATGCAAAATCTCAGTTCCCTGCTTAAGGATGGTATCAATGACAGCGCAGCT
The DNA here is from genome assembly GCA_038380795.1 of Pyrocephalus nanus. Lineage (NCBI taxonomy): Eukaryota > Metazoa > Chordata > Aves > Passeriformes > Tyrannidae > Pyrocephalus > Pyrocephalus nanus. The sequence continues at coordinate 39,695,981 of CM076260.1, forward strand.
ACAACATAGGCCTAATAAAGAGGAAGCAACACATCAAACTATGAAAATATACTACCATGAAATTTTCTGGGGATAAAAATATCTGGTGTTCTTTTTATTTGCATATTTGTCAATACTGCATTTTGAAATTATATTCAAAATAACGGTGTACTTCCCTTCTACCTTTATGGGCTTTTATTTTCTTTCTCTGATCTTACTTGCTACTCAAGTCTTTGCTTGGCATTGGACTTCGAGGGCTTCTGTTGATAGACCCCTTAAAAGTTTCTCTGTTGCATTTGTTCATATAAATGCTTTTTTATTTATGCAATAGCATATATTTTGTATTGTTTGCAATATTTTACAAGGACTTCTGGCTCACTATGAATAAAAATTTTATATACTACTTCAATTCTCTGTTCCATGACAGCTCAGTATATCAGACTAAGATATACTTAATGTTTGCACTGTCTCAGCATGACATGCTATGCTATTACTGACAAATTTGTCTTCTATTTAGCATTAGTCAAAATATTCAGTGGAATGAAAAAATATGGGTATTTACAGTGGCATTTGTTCTTTTCAATTTGATCTACAAATACAGATACGAACATTTGATTTTTCACTGGGCATATGGCTGAAAACCCACAGCAATACATGCCTCTTCCCCTGAATTGTATTCGAAGATCAGGTCAAACAAATGGTCACTCTAAATTCTGTATATTATGTTTAAACTCAGAAATGATCAAAGGGGATTTTTTCAAACACAATGTGGGAATTTGCTCATTTAAACATTTCACTACATGTAGTCTTTTAATCCAGCGTTGCCAAACAAGGATATAAACCAAACTTAATACTTTAAAACTTAGAAAATTTCATTAGCACTAAAAATGTATTAACAAAAAGAAAAGAGCTACTTAGTAAAAACCCTGATACTGAATATAATTTTATGAATACCTGTCTGAACCACATACATAAAGTGTACGAACAAGGCAGCTGATGATGCATTTAGTACTCATTTGTGAGATTTTCCATATACATGTGCTGTTTCATACCTGTATGTCTATAAATATTTGGCCCAGAGAAGGCCTTATTATTGATATGAATATTCACTGCCAAGAAAGAACCAAATGAATACCAAATTTCTCCTATCTACAGTTTGGTAGGCAATCATACTAACTAATTGAAAGTATGTTGTTTCCTAACTGAACCAATTATGCAGAAAAGGCTGTCTGAGGCTGAACTAAGCACCCTCCCACTAGCACAGCCCCCATGCAACATGGCAGGAACAAAGAAAAGAGTTCAATGAAAAGCAAACCAATTCTGTTATTTATAATTGTGAATTAAAAGGGACAGTGAAAATGAAAAAAAGCCAAAGCTACCCATGGCACTCACAGCCAGGTTGAAAATCCTTCTAATGTAAGTCCAGTAGCCAGTTATCATTTAAAAAAAGCTTGGGCTTTATCCTGCCAGCTTTCTTTGATAAAGGAAGAGGTTATTAGACACCTGTTCCTTCATCAGAGCAATCCTTCTGAATCACCACATCAAAATTGTTACCTAAATTTTGAATATCAGCACAATAAAAAGCAAATGAGATGTGAGGGAACCTTTTTGACTGCTAAAATCAAAGTCAGCACATTAATGAAGCAAAACCTGATAGCTAAACCTTTTAAATTCACAAATTCATCTGTTTCGTAGGAAAAGGTGAGCGACAAGTTATGAAGATAATATTATGAGATATGTGGAATGAAAGAATCATTTTTTAAAAACGTAATTTAGACTCCATTTCATTCAGTTTACATGATGCACATGTTGTGCATGTAATTACATCTCAAAAGAAAAGGGTCCTTATAAAATTTCTTTGACTGATGACTCAAAACAGAGCCTGCAATCTGGAAATATCTATATGCTTGCAACTGTTGTGTATTTATATGAAGATCTGGCAACTCTGTCTTGAACTCAAGTCATGCACGCACAAGCAAAGGTCCAAACCATTGTATTTCACTTTTGGATATTAACTACAATACTCAAGTTGGCCAGTCCAAAGACAGATTCAGACTTTAGCTGAAAGAGAATCTCTGTAGTGCACAGACTATGCACATAATTAATGCACTTCAGACACATTCAAGGTTAGGTAGGAGGAATCCACTTCTAAGTTCCCAGTTCTTTTTCCTGATGGTCCCTATGGTAGCCTGTTTCTATGTAATTTTCATAAAAATAGCCCCCACAATTGCTATCTCATTTTTTCCCTATCCTTCCACTACACTATTCATTCCATAGAAATATGTCTAAATCAAGGATATGGCTAAGCAATATTCCTTGCTGTCTTCTTTGGCTGTGGAGGACAACAGGCACCTCCCTCCTCTGAGTAATTAGCGAACTTGGTTTAGATGTATATTTTAGGAGGAGCTTCACAACTGTTTGAGGAGCCTGTCTCTCTGCCTATGAAGGCTCCAAGGTCAGACCTCAATAGCCTGTTGAGATAAGTAAATGAACTATATTAACGCTGAGTAAAATGAATCCTGCGCCTAGTTTCTCATCCCAGAGAAAACGACCAGTAACACTGAAGCCACGTACTTATCCCAATGTAAATATGCTCTTACAACTTACTGTGCTAGTACCTTGCAAAATATTTGTTCTCGCTATTTAAACTGCACCCAGTATGACACCAACTGCGCCAGCAAGATTTTTCCCATGACTTTTGGAAGGCAGTGTCACAGAGTGATGCTCGGTGTCTGTGAAAACAGTGGTTATGCAAGAAATACGGAAGGACAAAGACACAGCCTGAGCAGCTCGGACGCCTTTCCCGGTGCTGGGCAGCTCGCGGTTCTCCTGCTGCTGTCCCGCGTGGAAAGAGCTGTACACTGATGGCTGGGACTCCCTCTCCTTGCCCTGGGGCGGGAGCACTCCCTGTGCAGCGCTCTCAGCCATCGCCGCAGACAAGCCAACTTCATGGAACAGCCGAAGAGGCCTTTAACTCAGTGCAGCTCACCTCCGGTCCCATGTTTTTATAGATTTGGGTTGCTCCTCGCTGTGTAACTGCGGTGCCTCTAAAGGGTAACACCATTGGCCTCACAACCCACTTGCACTCTAAATTTCATTTCGGTTTTCGGCAACGGCGGCTCCGAAGGCAGCTCGCACTTCCACAAACACGCTGAAAGCTCGGCTTCATGTCTCAGATACAGTTTAAGCATCCCCCGCCCCGCCGGACAAGGCTCTCTCAGGCCGGAGGCACCCCGCGCTGTCAACGCCGTGTGCCTGCTCCCGTGGCCACCTCCGCCACGCTCCAGCTCCTGGAGTCAGGCCCGCATGGAAAAAAAAAACAAAAACACTTCCCCCCCCTTCTTTCCGTGGGTTGCTGATCGTTTGTTTGTTTGTTTGTTTGTTTGTTTGTTTGTTTGTTTGTTTGTTTATCTTCAATACGCCGGCCGTGCGGAGGCGCGGGGGGCGGCTCCGGCCCGCCAGGCGGCGCTGCGGGCGGAGGTCGGTGCCCGCTGGGTGCCCGCCGCCTGCCCGGCCGGGGCTGACGTGTCCGGCGCGGCGCGATGGCGGCCGCCTGGGAGGAGATCCGGCGGCTGGCGGCCGATTTCCAGCGGGCGCAGTTTGCCGAGGTGGCCCACAGGTGAGCAGCCCGCCGCCCCTCGCTGCGGCCCGTCTGCCGCCGACCCCTCGCTGCGCCGGCCGCGCTTCCTTCCCCGCCGCCCGCACGGCCCCCGGCCCGGGCACTCCCGGGGCGCTCAGCCGGGCACAGCCCCTCGGTAATTCCCCTTGTGCCGGTGCTTGTGAGCCCCGAGGGGGCGTGTGGGGCCCCACAGGGTACGTGCGGGCCCGGGAAAGCGACTGGGTATGTTCAAGCTGCTTGACATCGGCACAGCTCCAGTGCTTGGTTTCTTCTTTATGTCTGGCTGACCAGTCGAGGTTGCCCAGAACCTGTTGGTATTAAAGAGAGAAAACAAACAAACAATAACAAAACAAACCAAATCTCAAACGCGCAAAATAGAAATTGACAGAAGGATGAAAAAAGCGAATTCTTTAAGCACGGCCATTCCTAAATTCACCAGGAGGTGCATTCTTACAGCTGGCGGGGCTGACAGCTGTTCAGGAGGAGAGTAAAAGTTCTTTTGGAGAGATGACCCGAGTAAGTGTAGCCATATGGATGATTTGGTGTGTGATAAGCCCGATTCAGGCAGTAGGGGGTTTTTGTCTGAAAAAGTATATTTGCACGAAACAGCAAGTAATGTTCATTGTACTTCCTATGTTTAGTATTAAAGATAATAATTTATCGATTTAAAGATAATTTTAGCAAGTACTTACTTAGAATAACGGGTTATTCTTTATGCTGTTGATAGATTGTCAGAAAGGAACTGTATAGAAATTGTCACTAAACTGATTGCGGAGAAGCAGCTGGAAGTAGTGCACACACTTGATGGCAAGGAGTATGTCACTCCAGCACAGATTAGTAAAGAGATCCGGGACGAGCTTCACGTTTGTGGTGGTAAGTGTGGCGTTTGCTTTCTTCCTTTGGATTTGGAAGTTAATTTTGAAGACTACAGAAAGAATCTGAAAGTTTTCAGTATCCTTAATCCTTCAGAAAAAATCAGCTCGTTTCCATTTGCTTTACCTACACATTATTTCACCTACTGTTACTTTATTTTCTCTTCAGATCTGTGTCAAGCTTCTAGGTAAGCATATCAAGATATGTTACTTGGTTTATTTTCACCCATACAGAATTTCTGAGGTAAAGTTGTCTAAGAATCCTTTTGAAGGAAATTTGGCATTTTAATATGGTTAAGTATCTGGCCCAGATGTTTGGCCTTGATTTGGAATTTCAGAGTCATTTTCCCTTCGTGCCATAATAATAATAATATTTGTAAATTGTCATTGACAGATCTTTTATTTTACCGGTGTGAAGAGCCATCTGTTTTGTAAGATCTGACTTAAAAATATAAGAAAGCAAATACTCTTCAGGCTGCTTGTGTGTCCATGGTTTTTCTGATCAGGCAGTGTATTGTACTTTTAGTTATATTTGAGGATGAATTTCACAGCATCATGTTTTAGAAAACTAACTTCTAGCTATGTTTATACAGATTAGTCATTTTGTTATTATTACCACAGGAGTGCCTTAGTTTGTGTTATGCCATTGTATATCTTATCAGTGTGACAGCTTGGATTGAATCAAAAATTACTGTTTTTTTGATAGCTACGTCACGCAAAGGTGTAGAAAGTTTCGACAATCTCTGTTTTGGTAGTCATGGCCTGGTTTAATTGGTCTACAAAAAAAAGTAAAGAAATACTGTGTGCACGATGGACTATGCTGTATTCTAAATTTTGTTCAAATTTATTTTATGTACTAAAAGTGTATTTGTACTTTTCTTAAAGGTCGAGTTAACATTGTCGACTTACAACAGGTAACTCTAGTAATAAAACTCTGTGCTTCTTTCTTTTCTTTACCATGTATGTTGTAAATATGGCATTCATTAGTTATACTCCAGCTAAGTTATTTTTTTAAAGCAGAACAAACTTTATGAAAAACTCGTCGCTTATGTCAGAGTTCTGCAGATTCATCCATTTATTGCTTTATTGAAAGCTCCTCTCTGCTTAATGCTAATCTAGGACTTCTTAAATCACCACTGAAATACATAGATTTTCTTTATGAACTCTTTTCTTTGTAAACTGTGGAGGGCAAACACAAATATGTTCCCCATTTAAACTGAAAGCTGCAGGAGCATGCATAATAAACTTTGCATGCCTCTTTGGATCTTCCCTCTTCATTAATCTGTCTCCACTAATCTTTATCCTCCAGTAGTCTTTCTCTGTGACTAATTTTCCCTTCTGGCTTAAGCAAAATTATTTGGAATCAGAAAACCTCTCTGAAAGACAATTTGCTATTTTCTGCCATCGCTTTCTGGTATTTGTTTATTATGTAGGTTTCTTTTAACCTTGTCACAGTTGCAGAGAGAGCTTTTTTCCCCTAAATTACCACTGCTTTATTTCAAAACACGGATTAAGTCTGTACGTGTGCAATAGTAGAAAAAAATAAAAGCACCTTTCCTCAAGACATAGAAATGTGTAAGTAATATCTCAATGTTTGAGAATTATTTTCAATTTAAAATTCTGATAAGAGGTTTTGTTGCTGGTTTGGGTTTTTTTTTTTTTTAGGTAATAAATGTGGACCTTCTACACATTGAAAACAGAGCTAATGACATCGTTAAATCTGAAAAAACTATTCAGCTTGTATTGGGACAGCTTATAAATGAGTGAGTACTTTCAGGAGCAGTATGTATAATTCACATCTTTTGTATTTTTTAAAACACAGACTAAAAATAATGTCCAGCCGTTGCTGCTTCTGAAGTGAAATAAATTTTTTCTTGGCTGCTTGGTGCTGATCAGTGCTACTTTTCCAAATGGCAAGTGAGGCCTATCACAGCAAAGCATCCAGTGAATTCATAGAGCAAAGGCCTTACTGAATGTCTGTGTCCAGTGTCCTGCATTTAGAAGGGTTCACTTCTTACCCAGTGTCTTTGTGTACAGCAGCCACACCTCCTTTGTTCTACGGCTGTACTAGCTACCTCAGCTATTGACAAACCTTCTCCTTTTTGCCCTTCTCTTAGCTTAAGATATTTGAGCTGGATATTGCATGGCTTTCAGTACACTAACAACCACTGAAGTAGTACTCTTATGGATGGTCCTTATTATTTATCAAGCTGCAGGATCTATTCATATCTAAGAATATGAAGTTCCTGGCTGTCTTGAAATAATTAAGACCTGTCTTGCTCACCAGAACCCTTTTCTAAGTTTCACTGACATGTTTTCCTTGTTCTGTTTTTTGACATTTTCTTACAAGCAGATAAATGGCCCATCTTAATACCTGGTTAGCAGGCTTATTAAAAACCCACACCTTTTCACTTACATTGTTCTCCTTTATTAATTTAAAATAACTTTCAGTTTATTTTTGTAAACATGTAGCAAAAAGAGGTTTATTAAAAGAGGTCAATTATTAATTCAGCATGTCATCTTGAGGTTGATCTTGAATTTCACACTTGATGTGTTGTCTTTTTTTTTTTTCCTTGTTTTTAAATAAGGAGTTACCTGGATCAATTAGCAGAAGAAATAAATGATAAACTTCAGGAAACTGGCCAGGTGACAATATCAGAACTCTGCAAGGCATACGACCTTCCAGGAGACTTCCTGATACAGGTGATGCAAGCCACCAACCTAGCAAATGCAGAATTGATTGTGTTTGTCTTCTTTTGTTATCTTCTTTTGTTTATCCATTGCGTTAATTGTGATGAACTACTTGTCATTTTAAGCAGAAAAGTATCAGGTACATAAAGGTTGCAGTTTAACATTGTTCACAGGTTAGGGTTGATATTTGCCTTTCCACTACTGGCAAAATTTCTTCCGGATCTTTATGACTGTTAGGAACACCTTAGATTAGTGTAAGATCTGAACATTTTTTTGGAAATACTAAAGATATAGGGTAATTTCACTGTTCTCGTTATCTACCCAGGAAGCAGAAATACAATGTTAGAGTCCTTTCAGTTTATTCAGAAAAGATAAAATAAATTTTAATTTTTAGGAACTGAAGCCAGACATTTAAACTAGAACCAAAAGTACTATTTACCTTTAGTTAGTGAGTACAGAGTGTTTAAAAGGGGTAGGGAGAATTCTGGTTTTTTGACTTTCAGTCAAGGTTGAATTATGTTTGGAAGATGCTTTTTTCAAAGGATAATCCTGTGACGTGTCAGGTGAGCAGTCATATTAGGCACCACAGACAGCCTTATTGACTCTCAATATGTGAACAGATTTCCTCTAATATTTGTCGCATGATCAGTTTCTACAAAAAGATTTCTAAAATACAAAAATTTTTACATGGTTTCTCTTTGTTTCTTGGGTAGTATCTCCTGGCTTTAGTTCTCTTGGCAAGGATGCACATTTATAAAGTGTTTGCACCTCTTTCGTGTTTATTGTTGTTAATTTTTATCTTGAGTTCTTGAAAAAGTGGCCAGTGAATTCATCAGTCACTGGTTCGTACAAAACTAAGACAAAGATTAAATCTTGTTTTTCATTGTGCTTCTCCAAACCACACTTATTTCTTCTGCAGAGTTTTCTGTCATCATTAGATACACAGATATCTGATAGAAGAGGACATTCTTAGAGAAGCTAAATTTGTCTATTTACAGGCATTATCCAGGCGTTTGGGCAGAATTATTCATGGACAACTAGACCAGGAAAACCGTGGGGTGATTTTTACAGAAGCCTTTGTGTCCCGCCATCGAGCACGCATCCGTGGTCTCTTCACTGCGATTACTCGGTAAATTGCAACGCCTGCAACCATATATTAAAATATTTTTGCCATAGCTCTTTATGGACCAGATTCAGTTGTGATTGAAAAGGAAAAGAAAATAAAGACCTATGTATAGATTCCCTTAAGTTCAGTTCCTGAGTGAAATATTCAGTTATCTTAGACTCACTTGTTAGAAACAGAGACCTCCTTTTGAAATGAAAACAAGGGAAGTATAATAATGTATAATGTACAACATACTTTAATTTTTTGGCTGAAGAAAAGTTAATCCATAGTTCTTTCATTTGCTTGTAAAGTATCTGTCCTCATTATCACTCTACCACTCCCTAGTAGGTTACATATTGATGTGATCACTACATGTGATTATAGATAAGTTTTTCTTATTAAAGCAATAAACTTCTGTGTCAATTTGTAGTAAGAGAAAAACTTGGGAGACCAAATGTTTCCTTACAGTAATTATTGTAACTTTGTGTTCTAAGATATAACTTCACAGTAATTCAAAATTAGACCCTGTAAACTATTTCAAACATCAGTGTAGCACCTTGAGGCTAAGATACTTCGCAGCTTTATCCATCTGGAGTAACCTTTCTTACTTATGGATTCTCCACATCAATTTCATTAACTCATTAACTCATTAAGTCATTAACTCATATTGTTTTGTTTTTCTTTTTTTTCCAAGGCCTACACCTGTAAGTAACTTGATCACTCGGTATGGATTTCAAGAACATTTACTTTACTGTGAGTTTCATTCAGAATATTTTGTGTTTGTTAGGTAATTAATTCTTCATTACTATAAGTGTGCTTTCAAAGAAGCATTTTAGTATATAGCCTTAATTCTGGAATAAAGAACAATATGTTTCTCTTCAGTGTAGAAAGTATTAAACCTTTTGTGCTATCCATAACTGAAGGGATGTTCTCCGTGTCTGAAGCAGTGAGAGCATATGTTGATAAAATGCCTCTGGGGGCAGAATGATACAAAAAGTACCAGTACTTATTTAGTCATCTGTTTCGTTACTTGCCCTTAGCTACTGGCAGTTTTATCAGTGAAGCACACAAAAGGGGACAGATTTTAAGTACCCAAATGGCATTAACCACTCAGGATTTTATTTACTGACTCTTCTTTGTGATAACAGAGGCAGAGCTTTTGTTATACTCTTATTTAAATGACTTTATATGCTGAGAGATAAAGCATATTCTTATACTGCTTGGTTTTATTTTCTGCAGTTCCTTTTCTAAATAAAAGTGCGTAAAGATTCCCTATCCAACTGCTGAAATCTTTAGGCACTACTTAATTGTTTGTCACTTCTGGTGTTGCAGCTTTTGTCTTTGTACCCACTCCTATCTTTCCGAAATGCTGCTTCAATCATTATTAGTCTTGTATGCTGGCTGACCAAGTGCTGCTGGTCTTTAAAATCCTTTAATGGTTTTCTATCTCTTCTCAGGAAAGTTAATACTTCTCTTTTGTTTCACTGGGTCTTTTTGCTTTCAGGGTATTGCTCACTTTAGCTCCACTTTGATATCTCTCTGCTTACCTTCTTTTTCTTTGTGACAAGCTTATTTATTAAAAAATAAAATCTTAGCACTTAAATAAAACCATGTAAACACTCTGCTGTCACATAATCAATTTAAAATTTCCACTTGTTTTTAATGTGCCTTCCAGGTATTCATAGAGCAAAAGGAAAATCTGTTAAATTGCATTATAATAGTATTTTTATACTCAGCAAATTTCAGTATTTTGTTACAGTCTATTTCAAACAAGTCTTTCAAGTAAATCATTGTGCTTTGCTTGTGTACAAACACACAAGTGTTTGTTAATGTGGATGTGTTAATGTGAATTGAAGTTCTAGTGTTATTTTGTCACCAGTAATCATTACAATATGCATTTCTAATAGTTTTCTGGGGTTTTTATTCAGTGAATTTGTCTTTTTCATTAGTTTTTCTCACTGTCTTTCATTACCTCTGCAGTTTTGTAAGTTCCAAAGGGCTTTTTATCATTTTACTCAGTGCTGGAGTACATTTGCTTTTATCTTGTTCATTTCTGAGATACCATTTCAATTTCACAAATGCTGGAAACTTGAAAAATACCTTTTAATGATGTTACTTTTCACCTTCTATGTTTGTCGCTATTTGCAATGTATTTTAAAGCGGTCTTTGTCAATTTTCTGTCTCTTCCAGAATAAAAATGTAAGCTCAGTGTAATGTTTGTATAACTTACAAACAGCTAATTATTTAATCAACATTTGGGTTTAGATGGGATAAACATTATTATTTGGTTCTGTCCCATAGCTGTGCTGCTATTCATCTTAAGCTGGCATGAAGTTATGATAGAAGATAGTTCCAGAAATGAGAAACTCTTTAGGCTAAAACACTAATTACAAAGCATAACAAAATTACAGATGTACTTCATTTCTGAATATTATGTTATTGATGTAGGACAGACATGTAGGGATACTTACTGTCATTGCCAGACTTTGAGAACTAATAGAACACAACAAACTACTTGGTCACCCTTAAAAATAAGTGTGAAATTATGGTAGTTCTGCAGAGGTTGTGTTGGTTTAAAACAAAATACTGTTCAGATATAATTGTAGCAGGTTCCGTGAAAATTCTGTGAGCAACTCCTCTGCCTTGGAGATTTAGAACTGGCACTTCGTGTAATACAGAAATTAATTGATGACTTCTTCTCTTCTGGTGTCTTCTTTCTCTAAAGACTCTAGTTCATTGCTAGTGCTCTACAAAATTGGTTGAAATTCCATTAAAGTCTAATTTTTTTCCCCAAAAAGCTTTGAGTAAGAAGAAGTTGAGTTGGAAACAGAGAACCAAACTGTATTGTCTGACAGTTGCTTTAGGGGAATAGGCACATTGACTCTATTTTCTAGGATAACTAAAACATTAGGAAGTATAAAAATCTAACTTTATTTCCAGAATTGATTTATAAGCTCTATTTTATACAGTGTAACAGAACCATGGCAGAACATGATTTCTAGCTCTTGTTTTAGATCACATAAAACTATATTTTATTTAAATCAGTTTCTTTCGCATTTTTTCAGTGTTAGTATTGTTCAGCTTTGCCAGTGGCAGTTGTGTTCAATAGCTGCTAGCTTATAGAGGCTCATCTACACTGTAAGAATATCTGACAAAAACAAATGCTGATTTAATATGCAGTATTTCTCCTGGAACCGGATTTTCTGGTAAATTTTCCTGCTAAGCCTCTGTATGCTATACTAATCATCTTGTAATGTTGACTGCTGCTCGTATTTAATGAGGAAGAAGCCATACCATGTGATACTGTTTAATGTTTTGTTCCAGAGGAAAACCTGTCTGTTTATGAAATAGAAATTAACCCAAACTGAGGATAAAAAAGCAATCTAATGAAGCTCTGGAAATTAGCAGAGCTTGGCAGTTATGTCACTGATTTTTTTAAATGTATATTATGAAAAGGAAAAAGCATTTTTGCTATTGCAAAAAAACTTTTTTTTTTTTGACAAAAGTCATTTTTGTGTGTTTAGATCTCTTTTTTTCATCTTGGTTAAAAAGCAATGAATTCAAAGAGAACATTTTTAATGAAAATGCTCATATATTTTACTGTCTGACCAGAGAACGATTCTCCTAGGTCTACGTTTTCTAAATTAAAAGCTCGAACTGCCAGCATATAAAAAATATTTTGATCCTGCCATTGTTGCTCAGTCTTTTGAAATGTATGATTTCCAGAGCTATGAAGGAGACTTTCTCATAAGTGTTAAAAATAATTGATAGAGCTCGGAAATGTTTCACCAGAACAAGCACAAACAACTAATTGGTGGGAAGAAAGAAAAAGCAAACTAGGGAAAATAATTGCTATCTTTTGATTAATGGGTATGTTGACATGGAAACTGTCTCTTAATTTATTTCTTGTAGCTTTGCTAGAAGAACTTGTTAACGCTGGTCGTCTAAAAGGCACCGTGGTTGGTGGGAGACAGGATAAGGCTGTGTTTGTTCCGGATATCTATGCCAGAACACAGAGCAACTGGGTGGATTCTTTTTTCAAGCAGAATGGTTACTTAGGTAATTAGTCTATATTCTCACAGATAAAATATCTTTCTAAAACTAGTTTAGGTAATTGATCTTACCCTATTGTAGCTAGTGCCTAGAGTGAAGCCTCACAAAAATAAATGGAAATCAATACACTAGTTGATACTTCTTTGTTAAAAGACCATCTTGTTTATAATGATGTGTGTTACTTTATGGCAAAGAACTGTATTTCAGTAGATTCAACCATATTGCTAAACGGTAACTATTTCTCACAAGCAGAGTTACAAATGCTACTTTTATTTCTGCTTTGAAAAAATTTCTTAGACTGCTCGTTGTAGACTTTTCAGATGATCATGGCTGGTGTCCAGATTACAACCAAACTTTTGCTGTTAATAGTCCAAATTTGCAGGAAGAATTTTTTTTCAAAATAATATCTGTGGAATTGGAGTGAGTAGCAGTAGTGTCCTGATTTAAATCCAGAAAAATCTATCTAATTTAAAGCTGAGTGATGCTGGATGATGATGTTTTAAAACATCGTGAGCTTTGGGAAAATGTAGACCTGAATAGAGGAATGTACCCTTAATAGTCCCAAAGGGTCTGTCTCTAAGTAACAGTCTTGCAGATTGACAAGATTCACCATAATTTACAGTGGTGGTAATAAGTGTTTCTGTAATATTGTTTAATAGAGTATCTCTCTGTCAAAGTCTTTAAATGTTTTCTGAACATCTTAAGTATAAACTGCCAAACAGTTGAAATGCTTTGCTTATGAAGCATTGCATAATTTTTGGAGTATATTGGAGTAACTTTTGAAAACAAAACACTTAGACATTGTATATATTGTAAATATTGTTCATGTTATATTAGAATACTTTGGAAAGATATAATTACATAATTTAAATATAATTAAGATCTATACTTAATGGAATAATAATCTGGAAAAAAAAAACAACACTTTTTTTTCTAAACTCAAACCAAAGTCATCTCCATGATTTAATCTTCATATTTCTATTAACAATGTTTAGGTGTAGCTCACTAAGTTTTAGGTCACCATTAGCTTAAGGCTGCATTTACTTGTATAAAAACCATATGTAATTCTTCACTACCTGCTTTCAAAATAAAATCATCACCTAAGACCCTGTGTGTATATGAAGGACCTTAATTGTAACAGACATCTAACTATTTTATAGAATTTGATGCATTGTACAGACTTGGCATCCCCGACCCAGCAGGCTACATTAAAAAAAGATACAAGTCAACACAGCTCTTATTTCTGAGAGCAGCTTGTGTCGGCCAAGAAATTGTGGATCAAGTTGAAGCCTCTGTAGAGGAAGCCATCAGCTCTGGAAACTGGATAGATGTAGCAGTAAGCAATCCTTTCAGTTTTTGTTGTTGGATTTTTTTCTTTTGTTTTATTTTTGTGTCAAATGATACTTTACTGAAACCACACATGTGTATAATGAAATTCCATGTTGTCAAAGGGGAAAATTCAGTTTAAAATGAGAAGTAAAAAGGCATTATTTGTCTTTGATTTGATCTGAACAAAAACAAGGAAAGGCGTAGCCGTAAAACCTGTATTATATAGGTTTTAAGGCATCAAGGACATACTGGTATTCAGTTAACAAATATGTAAGATTAACTTTATTTCAAAATTAGTGCTAAAGTATTCTGCAAGAGAGCAATATAATTCTATTGGGCTTTTTTTTAAAAAAAAAAAAAAGTCTAAGCTGAACTCTTACAAAACTTTCAGTAAGCAAAGGTATCTTAGCCATTTTGTCCTGGCTAAATCCTGAGTTTAGGTCTTACAGTACTACCCTGTCATTTTTAAGGCCCACTATTGCTTTGTGTTTGGCGTTGCTCTGTAGCTTTTGAGCTTCATTTTGAAGAAGTTGCCATGCATTTGCTCGGGTAACACATATTTTTAGGGCAATGCTTGTTTAGGATGTTAGAAGATTTAAAATAGTGTGTACTCTTAAATTACTAGTCTAATTTTAAAAGTGCAGTGTTTTCTAAATGAATAACAGATGTCAAATGGCATGTCTCTGGATTCTGTTTATCCACATATGAGGTTATTGTATTTTGATTTTCTTTACCCTAGACCCTTCTGCCCAGTTCATTGTCAGTAGAAGATATTGGGATTTTGCTTCAGCAAGTGATGAGATCTTTAAACAAAAACTCTTCAGGTTTAGTCTTCAGTGACACCATTGCAGTCAGTGAGAAATTTCTAAGCAACTGTGCTGACCTCTTTTCTGATATGATGCAACAGAAAGCTGAAAAGGTACAGGCTTTTTTTTTTTATTTTATTTTTATTATTATCAGGATGCAGTGTATGTTGAGTGTTGGAAGGGGACTTATGTAACTTTCTATTTGCTGTTATCATTTCATTACATCTCATATGAAATAAATGAAGAAAATGTGTATGTAATCAGTGCAATTTAATGTATATTCGGGTGCACTCAGGGAACACAATCACACTAACAATATGATCAGATGCCAAATTTTGAAGAGAGTAAATATCTCTTCATGTGTTACGCTTGAAAGACATGGTCTTTGGTTAGTGTACTCGAAAATGGTCAAACAGCTTAAATGTTTCCATATGTATCTTTTGGTCCTGTGTGTATCTTTTTGCTATTAAGTGCATGTTCTTTATTTTAGGAAATGAAAAACAACCCTGTTAATTTAATCACTGAAGAAGATTTAAAACAGGCTTCTAGTTTAGAGAATTCATATGCTAATAAAAAAGACAAAAAGGATGAAAGAAGAAAGAAAGCAACAGGTAAAAAAATATCAATATTGGCTAAAGCAAAAAAAAAAAAGAGGCTTGTTTTGCCTTGGAAATACTTAAAGTTTGTGTATTTTGTACTCTCCAGTCCATTGCTGAAGATATTTAAGAAATAATCCAACCACTTATCATTATACTGTGCATGTAGGTATATCTGAGATATGTCCATGAGAACTAATTTCAGATTTAGAAGTGCAGAGGAGCTACCATAAAAGTTTCTTGAGTGAATCCAACTCAAGGCAACTGGTTTTAGAAGCAAGGAATCCATTGTATACAGTATGGTCACATAAATCTGGGCAAAACCAGTATTAGCTCAGGGACCTATACCGTTTTTTATCACACAGTGCAGATACACTTTTTAGTCTTCACTTTTCAGGAATCCAGGAAAATGAAAATATTTCTTACTAGTCTTGAGATATTTATTCTAAAATAACTTTGTATAAATTGAGAATAAGGTTTTTGGGAGTTTTTTGGAGAATATTTGACATTTTTTCTGATAAATCTATGCCAGAGAATTCTCTGTTGTTTGCACACATTACAGTTACTTGGGCGTTAAGACAGTTTACTTTGAGGTATATTCTGGATTAAATGAATCCCACCCAAACCTTGCTCCATTTGTGTGGTAGCTGTTTGGATGGATTTTAATCTGTGGAAGAAAAAATGTGTGAGTTTAACCCATTGAAATCTTTCTGGTTTTTAAAATGTTATTCAGAATGGAGACTGTATTTTCAGTACCAAAAACTGAGCAGTCTGTGTTGAACTCACGTGCAGAGTGTTATGTGCTGCTGCAAGTAAGGGAATTAGAGCACTGATGCATTAGCTTAATTGAATATACTCACCTGCAAAGTAAAACATTACATTCTACTCTTAACAAGAGACAGCGGGTTTTTCTAGGCCATAGCTGAGGCAGAGAAGCTTGAAACTTAATTGAACTGTCATAACAGAATGACTTCAGTTTTCAGCACTCTGAGGAGTGAGACTCTACTGAGCCTGTACTACGTGACTAGATAAATTCATGTTCACGGGTAACATTTGCTGCACCATCAGCAAGCACTACCCTGAATGGTTTTTTTATGGGCTGTTAGGTGTATTACCTAAAAAAACCTAACATAACAGTTTATGTAATGTAGTGTATGACTGTAATGCAGTTATATTTCAAATAAGCTTATGAAAAGCACTCTTTTTTTTTTTTTGCTGTTCCTGCAAAGTGATGCTTAAAAATCCATGTATAGCATGTAACAGTTGCAGTTAGCTTTACAAGTAGTAGCATCTTATCTTTGTGTTTCCTTTTCTTAAATAATATTACTGTTACATAATGGACTTACTTGGAATCTTGGACCGAATATTTAAATGGAAAAAATACCTACTTTCTCAAGACGTAGGGCATGTATAGAACAGTTATTCTGGAGTTTAAATTTCTGGCAAATGAAAAAATAAAAAGGTATGAGAAAGGGAACAAACAACAAAACAGCTTACTTTGTGGAGTGGGACTGTGTAACAAATTGAAATTCTGTCTGCAGTTGAATACATTGATTACAGGACCTCTGAACAAAGACAGAACTGGAATATCTCACTGCTTTATAGTCATGCAGGAGAAGTCAGAAAACACTGAGTGCTCTAGTTAGTTGAATGTCTGCTTCCAGGAATATTTTGGATAACTGAAAATTAACAAAGTTACGTTACCTGAGATATTTTTGAAAAGGTCAGTTATGCAGCATCACTGGATAAAGATGCTAAGTGCTTACTAAGATGCTATTTTCAACCAACAGAAAATCCCCCATTGCATTATAGACACTGGTATTTCATCTGTTTTCAGCTGAAAGAAAGATACTGCTCCTTTTTTTTTTTTTTTTTAAGCCATATGGGCATTTGATATGATTAGTATTTGTGTTTATTAATGACATTGGCTTAAACAAAGCTTTGACTCAGTTACTTTGTTTTCTTAAGGATGAAACTAATGGTCCTGAGATTCTGGAATATGTGTTATAGATTGTGTCGAGACTCAGGTTGTGGCTTTTTATTTAGCATTAACAAATAACTCAGATAATTATGATACTACTGTAAAATATATTAGTGCTATGACTTTCCTGTTTACTAAGCAAGTAATTCCCCACCAGAGGGCAGTGGAAGCGTGAGAGCAGGAGGCGGTGGCAATGCCAGAGAGATCAAGATTAAGAAAACCAAGAAGAAAGGAAGAAAGGATGCTGACAGTGATGAAGAGTCTCAAGGGACCGTCACAGGTTTGTAGTTTTATTTTAGATACTGTCTATTCATGTCTATTCAATGCGTTTTTATCACTTGCTTTTTCCACGTGTCTGTTCTTCCCCCACTGTGTAGGTAAGGTCAGGTAAAATGTCAAAGAATATGAGAATACCATTTAGTTAGAAGTGTATCAGTGGATATATATATGATGTTGCTATTTAAATGAAATGGATGTACCATGTTCACTGAAAAGTATTGCTTAGTCTTCGAAAAAGAAATATAAGTAAAGGAAATAAGACCAATTTAGGTTTTTGTTTTGTTTTGTTTTGTTTTGTTTTGTGTTGGAAATGCCTTAGATTTTGGCATGAATGTTAGGCTTGATTTTGTAACACCTGTGTATGTCAAATGAATGGCCTAAATTAACAAATCATAGCAATCAGTTTTCCTCCATAGGGATAAAATATAAAGTCAAAACTAAGTTTTAATATTTTTTAAAATATTCATATTGTTTAGCTGAGACTTTTACATCTGAGCTAGCTACCTTTATAACTGCCGACCTTGTAAAGGAGTTTGAATCGCTCCCTATTGGCACCCATTTCTCTACCTTCTCAGTTAGGAGGAGCATGGATGGCTTCCTAAGAAGTAAAAGCCAGCACTGTTAGACTTAGAGCAAACAGTGGTTGCAAATGAAACAATCATGTTCTTTCTTTTATTCAAGGGAGCACCAGAAATGTGTGCTTCTATTTTCTATGTAGTACCTAGACTTTCAATACTGACTGAAAAATACTTTTAAACATGATATTTGAAGTTGTGAAGTACAGCATATTAGTTTTGTTTGATATTGCTCTCACTGATTGCTGTAATTCATACATAAATGAAGTTATTTTTCAGGACTTCTCAATTACTGAGTAAAACAATGTTAAATCACTTTCTTTTTGGTGTAGACTTTCATGTTTTACCATTATTGCTTCTTGTAATTGTATTGTAGTAAACAGATTGAACCACAATCTCAAGATAAATTCAGCAGAAACCATTCAAATGTAAATAAGACCCTGATTTAAACTATTTAAATTTAAACTATTTAAATAAAACCTGATTTAAGCTCCTTTTTCACTTGTTTATATAACTTTGTATGTTTATTTCTACTGTGGCACAACTAGGAACATGCAGTTACTTTATGTGCAGAATAAACCTGTTTTAAGCTACAACTTGAACATGGAATGCCTGTCCTTTTCTGGTTCTCTGTCATCATCCTCATCCCATTCTTATATGTGAAAACTAAATTTCACAGCATGCAGGCAAACTTCAGGTTTTGTGCAAAATCAAAACACAGCTGCACTAATTTCTATGCATTTACAAGCAGCATGTAAGTGGGTTTTGTTACTGGAACATCTCTTCTGGTTTAATATTATTGTTTTATCACACCTCAAATTTTATACTGTAACCTCAAGTTTAGGATGCTGTGTTACAGGATTGTGTACTTTACTAAATGGAGTTTAAAAAAACAAAAAGCTTATGAAATCCTTCGAATAGGAACACTCTATTCAGTTCTGGCACTTTAAAATCTATCTAGTCTTGGAGAGATTATGGTTTCTAAACTTACAGATGGGCCAAACAGTCTGAAACGTCTCATCAAAAATACGTGTCCTTGTACATCACTTTGGATGCTTCTATGTGACGGAATGAGAAATTTTGTGAGTTTTTCAGATGTGTAAAATGTAACTGCCACGTACAGTCATCTGGTTTTTTTCACTATTGATAATGCATTTCTTCTGTGGAAGTGTGGACTTTTCAGTGTCTCATGCCACAGAGTAGTTGCAGCAATACTAAATGGAATGTTTTCTCAGTGAATGTTGTTCATGGCCACTACAGGTAGGAATAAGCAGATGGAGTTCCCTTTCATGTCACAAGAGGAAATTGAGGATGTCTTAAAGACCCGCCTGCAGGATTGCCCTGAAGAGCTTATTACAGAAATTGCTGAACATCTAAGAAGGTAATTTCTATAATTCAGCTGGAGTTACAAAATTCTTAATTCACTTCAGATGAATCTTCAATCTGTTTTCTTGCTTAGAAAAAGTGATTTGTTGATAGAAGTGAATCACAGTATTCTTTTTCTATACAGCTTTGTGTTACGTACTTCTTAGGTATTAGAAAGCTGTGCTGACACAATAATGAGAAATAATGCTTCTGCTTAGCAGTATGTGGTTCTGCAGGCTTTGTCAGCAAGCTTATTTTCAGCTCCACAGTAATAGTAATTGCATCTTTAGAAGAACCTGAAATCTGTCCACTGACCCCTTAAAGTCTGTGAATAGTGTTACTTCTGGAAATCTTTCCATCTTTCACTGTGTGTCCTTTTAGGAGTTGTTATGAGTTAAAACCATGGCAAGCATTTACATACCATGCATACTGTAAGAGTAGTACATCTGCAATTGCAGAAGTACATTTAAATTTCCCAGGTTTTTTTCTGATTTCTGGTTTTTGCTTTTTATTTATGTCATGTGTGACATTCATATCTCTTTACTATGTAATGAGATAGTTTTCTCTCTTGCTGATGTATTTGGAAAAACCTACAGTTTTACACTTTGCCAAATGTTTTCTTCTTTCTCGTTCTAAGGCCTTTAACAAAAACTTATCAGGAAGTTGTGCGTTCTGTTTTTACGTCTTCAACATCTTCCTCTGGAGCTAACAGAAGACAGACTATGAAGGACTTGCAGGAGGAATTCTCAAACTTGTACAACAACATTCGGTTATTTGAAAAGGGAACAAAGCATTTCACAGGTAAAAATGTTAAATTTATTGCAAAATCTACATTCAGTGTCAAAGAGGAGCAACAATTTAAAAAGGAAAATCTAAAAAGAAAAAACTTGGGATGTGTTTACTCTGCCAAACACTCCTCTTATGCTGAAGTTGCATCACTTTTGCACACTTATTGTAATACGTTCTCTTTATTCATATCCATATTCTGTTATATCTTATGTGCATTCTTCTCCTTCCTTCCCAAGTGTTTGCATTCCTTTCAAGTTTTTGTTGTCTAGGGAAAAAATAAATTAGTAAGCTCACTTTATTCTGTCACCTGAGCCACTATTGAAAGAATTGAATACTACCTGATTCTAAGAAGCTGCTGTTTAAACCTCTTAGTTTGATACTGAAAGAAGCTACTCCTTGAGAATAGTCTGTCAAAAAGTTGTAGATTCAGCTGACAGAAAAGTTAGCATTAGGAAAATATTGTAGACATTTCCAAGATTCTCTGCTGTATTCAGCTTTCTTCTACAATTTTCCTAGTGGAAAACTTCTAAGAAAAGGAAACGCTAGCAAAATACCGTGATATTTCTATGCTTTGGAATACATGGAATTATTTCCCATGAGCCTTTGTTCTTGGACATGTATTCTGTAGCCTCTCTTCTTTTTTTTTTTTTTCTACTATTTCAGTCTTAAAGTTTGCTCTTTTGTTTGTCTGCTTGCCCTGCAGAATTTTCCCTTACATACTTATATTACTTGATGGATAACAGTGGTTGTTTATTACTGGTTTATGGGGATTATAGAGGGAATAGTTTACTGCTTATACAGATACACCTTTGAAATACTAACAATGCATTACAATGTTCTTACAGACCTGAAAGGTCACGTTTTTCACTGAAGAATGTTCCTTTAGAAACAGCAAATGAGGGATTTTAGCTTCATGCATCCAGATAACTTTCTAATACTGCTCATGGTCTTGGGAAGCGCTGTGATAATGTCATAGGATTCAGATAACTTTAATAAGTGAATTTAATCTCTTATTTCTTTTAACAGATGAGACTCAGACTAACCTTGCCAAACACTTGTTGAAGACTGTGTGTACAGACATTACAAATCTTATTTTCAACTTCTTAGCATCTGATTCAATGATGACAACGGAAAACTACTCTACGATCACAAGTGAGGTACACAGAGAACAGTTGCATTTTAACAGTCTCCAGTAGATCAGTGATGTTCCTTTGGTATTTAGTTGCTTCTGTTTAGATGCGCCTACATCTAAAATTATAATTAATATTACAGATTATTTCCATTCTGGTCCCATACAGGGCAGGACCAAGATTTTAGGTAAACTGCCAGAAGACACCAAAGGTCCTTTGACTAAACTGCATACCTCTCTGAATGGCAAGGTAAAGTGATCCGAATGCAAGTTCAGCTTTTCTGTTCTGCTGATACGACTCTAACAAATAGCTGAGACACATGCTCTGCTGCTGTGAAGAATGAAGGCAAAATAGTCTTTTGAATTTGTGTAAGGCAGTGAGAGTGTGTTGAATTTACAGAAGTGAAAAGGTGATCTTACGTTTTGATACTGATGGTCACCTAGCTTTTTTCTGCCAGATGGATTCCAATGTGTGTTTTTTATGGGCAGCTGAGAAAAGTAAGAACTGAGAGAGAATTTCCTGCATAAAGTGGTTGATGTTTCTTGTATTTTGTTCCCAAAGTTTCTGATTGTTCTCCCATGTATTTTTTAACTTGTAAAATCATGGATATGTTTTTAAAAAATTAACATTCAGATTTTGGCAGTGTAGGTACAAAGGAGAGTTATTAATTAATTCTTGTATACAGAAGACAATATGTTTCTTAAGAAAAAGTATATCTGTAAATAGTTCTAAAGCATGTATTAATTTTAATTCCATTTTTAAGACTAATGAATTACAGTTTGGGGTAGTATTTAAGTGTATGAACTATTGTAAGATGAACAAAGTTAATTTCTACTAAGTTAATTTCTACTTGTTACTTTCTCTTTTTTCTATAGTTTATTTCAAGTGTATTCACAGTCATCTCTTCATGTGATTAATTGTGAACAGTACTTAAATTTTTTTGTAATCTGCTAACAAAGATTAAATATTTATATCATTTTTTTAATAGAGTGTAGAAGATTTTCTTTCGTGCCTTGATTCTGCAGTGGATATTTGTGGTATTATGGTGAAAAAAGGAGACAAAAAGAAGGAAAGGTACCTTAATTTTGTTTATTTTATGAAATGTGGTTGTATTGGTGCACAAATGCTAGATGGTTAGTTTGGTAGCAGTCACATATATATATATGTAGAATGTATAAGTAAGAGGCAGTCCTTCTTTCCAAACTGTTTAATGGAAAAATATGAAGGCAAGCAGTCCGAAATCCATGGGAGACGGAGGAGGGGAGAATTCACATTTAGCCAGTTTTTTTGACTCACTGCTTGCTACAACATAGTATATAAATTCTCTATGAGTCTTTCAAATTCTGAGCTACACCAGTGCTAGCTTTTTTTTTAATTTTATTATTCTGGAATTTCACATAAACAAATGTTCAGTCAGAGGAGAAAAG
Organism: Pyrocephalus nanus; assembly: GCA_038380795.1. Taxonomy (NCBI): domain Eukaryota; kingdom Metazoa; phylum Chordata; class Aves; order Passeriformes; family Tyrannidae; genus Pyrocephalus; species Pyrocephalus nanus. The sequence continues at coordinate 39,718,577 of CM076260.1, forward strand.
TAAAATAATTGATGTTAGATATGTTTTAGAGTCTTTGATCAACTACTATATGATAAAATCATAGAATCGTATTTTTGTTTAATGTATTCTTTTTCCTTAGGCAAGTCCTGTTTCAACATAGACAAGCTTTGATTGAACAGCTGAAAGTCACAGAAGATCCAGCTCTTGTTCTGCACCTGACATCAGTACTGTTATTTCAGTTTTCAACTCACTGTATGCTTCATGCACCAGGAAGATCAGTACCACAGATCATTAATTTTCTAAGTGGCAAGATCCCAGAGGTATTCTTTTCTAGCTTTTTAAGAGGGAAATTACCTTTTATCTACGGCAGGGCATAATAGTTGTGCCTTACACTGTTTCTGCTGCGTAAACCTGGCACCATTGCATTTCATATATGATCATTACTTTATGTACAGAATATGCAGTTCCTCTGATCTGTACTGTTTTTCAAACCTATCCTTTCATGGATCTGTTATCAATATTTTTTTAATAAAATTAAAAATCAATCTGTTATAAGTACTTTACCTTTATTCATAGAGGCACCTCTGTACTGAGTTACGTTACAGTTCTTATAACTGAACATTTTTACACTCTCTCTCCTCTCAGCTGTAGCATAGTTGCTTTTTAATTTTTTCTAATTCAGTTTTAAAAAAAGATACACCTCTTCCAAAGCAAAAATACTGAAATTCTGTGTTTTATACTGCCAAAACTAGGGATGTTTACTAACTGCATTGCTTTCCTGCTTCAGTTGTTAATTGTCCAGGTTTTGCTGCATGGACGCACTTTCATTTTTCTGCCTCTTTGAATGTCTGGGAGAATTTAGGTTGTCAAATACCTTGATGAAAATATGTATCACTAACCCTCTTTAGGCAAGAATGGGGAAATGCTTTTTTAAAAATTTAATCTTTAATTGTAGACCTGTCTGCCTTCTCTATAACACTGACAACCCTTTGTTTTGTTCTCTTCTTTTGCCCTCAGGATCAGCATTCTCTGTTAGTGAAATACCAGGGATTAGTGGTGAAACAATTGATCAGCCAGACTAAGAAAACTGAACATGGAGAGAGTGACACAACAGATAATAGGGAAGAGGAAGAAGGAGCAGATACCATTCGAAAAGAGCTCCAGGAAATCACTGCCTCTATCAAAGATGTTGTTCTCAGACCTAGGAAATTTTCTGTAACAGAGGAATAAAATTATTTTTCAGTGCATCTACTTCCATGATACAGTCAGATTTTATTTTCTTTTTTCTGTAGAGAAGAACAACAGAAAATGCTTGACAGACTTTAAAATTTGGCTTCTAACAGTTGCAAATCACAGCCAGGGAACACAGTTGCTGAGTGATGGTGGCAAACAGTTTTATTATACACTGCTACAGTGTACATTTAACACACATTAAATGTAGATGTGGCAGAGCCCAGTTGTGGACACTTTGGGTATTAAATTAGTGGGTTCTAATTGGCATCTTCACGTGAGGCCTCAAGAGATGTTTGTTCTTCAAATAACAGTGTTATTTTGTTCTATACACACACAGGCTGATAGTTTCACTTCTCTGATCTGGATTTATAGTGAGATAAGGAGTGCATTTAAGTGTCTGTAGGCCTGTCTATCTTAATTTCAAACACTAGTTTTTAAACATACACTGATACCTAATAATATACCAATGAAGGCCACCTTTACTCTGATACCATTAGTGGATGTTTTCAGCTTCTGTTCACTGGACTGCAACAGTGAAAACATTTGAGTGCAAGTGTTTATTGCTAAACTTAAGGGAAGTGACCCAGTACTAATGTGAGTTTCTAAATGTACTGAAAACTTACGAAAATCAGCACACTCATGCTATTAATGTACTCTGCTAGTGTCCAAAATAGGTGCTCATTTAAAACGTGTGATTCAGACAGAGGAGGTGATTTTGTGTTGGTATTTTGGGAGCAGATAAATTCTGTTACACCTGACATATTGTACTTGCTAGATGTTGATTCAGCAGGCTTGTTTAGTGCTTATCCAGTTCCCATAGCAGTTGGAAGCATTTGTTTGCATTCTCCAGCTCCTGAGAGAACTTGTGGTGTTCTGTTTATCCCAAATTTCTTGAAAAGAATTTAGTTTATGATTTTTCTACATAAACTTCATAGACTGAAATATTGGCTAAAGTGTTTCCCTCAAGTTTTTTACCAGTGTTATTTTTACATAAGCAGTACTTTATAACTTCAGGAAGTACAAAACTGTGTAAAATAGAGTTCTGCCACTCTGAATGACATAATTCTTGTATGGCAAATATACTTCTAACATAATTTTAAAAGATAATTTTCAGACTGGAAATACTTGAGTTGTATTATTTCAGTAATGCCCATTGATTTCATGTGTGTGATTTCAGGGGGTTGCATAAAATCAAGCTAGAGTAATAAGAAAGCTCTTTTCACTAAAAATGTCATTCATCCATTCTTGCTAAAATTGATGCTGAGAGCAAATTCTGTACAAGCCCTACTCTGTTGAAATATTTCTGTTTTCCAGCAATTCATATACTCTGTGAGCCTAATCATAAATATACCCAAGCCTGAAATTGCAACAAATGGCAGTTGAAGAGGCCAAGTGTGGAAACTCAGTAACAGAGTAACCAAGGTTAAGGTTATTTTGGTGAGGTAAACAAAACAATTGTATACATATTTAAAAGGTGTTAATGTTTAACAGTGTTCATGTCGATGCTGATCTTTTATCCACTGCAAGGCAAAACAGTTTGCCAGTTGTAAAGCAGAAGTGAAGGTTGTTGTTTCTCTTTCCTTGGCTAGAGGTTATCATAGCTGACAGTAAAAGAGAAGGAGGAGTATAAGATGAAAAATATTCAGGTTGTTTTACTTCGTTTAAGAAATAGTTTGCATATGGGGAATAGGTTTGATTTCTTTTTATTTAGCCAGAATAATTATTAAGTTCCTATAATGAATGTAAACAATTTTATATGACATTGAACTATTTTTTAAATAAGATGCCATATGAAATTCTGTATGCAAATATGAAATTATTTTAGTAACATTAAAGGATGAAGTATTTAAAAAGCATTCTGTTGACTTCAGCAATGTTTGATCATCTTGCAACTTGCAGCTTTCAGACAGCAATTGATAATATGCACCGATTGATTTAATACGCCATTCCAGGTGTCCCTGTATTTTTTGTTGATAATGTCATGGTGGAATAATATTGAACTTACTGTAGAATTTACTTAATCATGAGTTTGACTTGCAATATTGTAGCCAAGGTTATAAGGATTAAGAAAAAAAAAGTAGATTCTTTGAAGTAGGTACAAGGGAAGCACTAAAATTTAGAAAATTTATTCTTTCTATGAAATTCTGGCTAGTAAGAGAATTCAGGGAAACATAAGTTGGAAAACTTTCATAGGTATTTTTGTTGACTCCTAAATTTGGAAATTCAGTCTTGAGTTTATGATACAAAAGTATTTTGAAAGAGAAAGAAAAGGAATGTTCACAAAGTCCTGAATATTTTGCTAATTCGTGGGGTTTTTTTCCTCTCTAGGAGAAATGTATGCAGGAGGAAGAGTAATCTTTTCTTACAAATGAGAGGTGCAATTCACGAAACTGCCCTTTGGAATATCTAGGAAATGAAAGGCACTACAAAGTATACAAATTAACACTTCTTTGATTTGAAATCTTTAGTGTAAGCCTCTCATGCCCTTCACCTATGGTATTTAAACACCTCCATTATATTTTTAGACTCATAAACCAGCGTGTATAGATGCAGGTATGTATTTATATGTATTTATTTATACAACTTCTTACAAATATTCATCCATGTGTGCTGCTGCTCTCCACAGGTTGGAATGGGTGCATTAGCCAAAGATAAAGTAATTCCTTCCTCAGCAACAGCCTCCCCTTCCCTTCTCTTTAAGTGGCAAAATGTGACTTTTGTAGTTGGTTTCTTGCAGGTCTGCTGGAATTAGGCAAATTGTTGCTCTGTTACAACTTTCAGCCTTATCTCCAACTCCCTTGTTTCACAGCTTCTTAAAAGAGACTTGGCACAAGTTTCTAAATAATGTCGCTGGGTTTTGTTGTCTGCATGAACCCATCTTGCAGCTTGTTCAGATAGAACTGCAGCAGTTCTGTTCTCTGTGTAAAGTCATGAGGAAGGCTACTCAAGAAGTGGTTGCTCCTTGCACTTTTTTTTTCTGTTAAGTAACAGTAGGCCAAGAAAATAGAAATGTCTACAAAACTGGGTAGATACGGGGTTTCTCATTTAATAGGAAGTTTAGTACTCCTGCAGATGACACCAGAGTGACTGTAGGGGGTTGTATTGAAAGTGAGCGTAGCCCAGTATTGTGTCTGCAGCAGAGGCCCGAAGTGGATGCTTAGGGAGGAATGAAAGAACAAGACATGTAATGATTTTTCCTTCATGTAGCATGGATTTGGAGGCTCAAAAAGCACTCAAACGTTTTGAAAAACAATTGTACTTTATAGGTACTTTGAGAGCAGACTCCATTCTCTACTAGCCCAAATAATAGAACATATGCAGTAAATGCCAAAGATATTTTTTCAGGAAAACAAGCTCATTCTTTTTTTATTATTTTCTTTAGGAATTGTTGAGGCCATGTATTGGCCATGTATTTGCATTTTTCTTTTTAAATAGTTAATATTCTAAATTGGGAAGAGTAACTTCAGAAGTTTATAGAGAACCACCATTTGTTTGATGAATTTCCCAAATCCTCAACATGAAGAGAGGGTGGGTCAAGACAGGTTGTGTCAGGAAACAGATAAAATAAGCTGCTTTCTATTTCAGGAAGTTCAGGAAGAGATGGGAGAGCTGCAGGAAACATCTAACTGATACTCTGAAGAAGCAGCAGAATTTTTGTTGACCTCCTCAGTCATGCTTAATTTGCACCTTGGGCAAAAACTGATTCTTTTTTAAATGATTCTCTGGGCCTGTCTTCTATTAATGCAGTTATTATCTCTGTCTACTGCTAGCCAAATTTGAGGGTAGTCTTTGAAGCATGAGGAAAGTGATGTGCTGGAGGAAGTGCCTGAACTTCTCATCCTTTATGGAAAGAATATATTGTATTACAGGTATTTTTAACTCATTGGTTCTTTCAACAGATCTGTCTGGGATAATACTTTTCTCTTGAACTGCTTTATGAACTAGAAAAGGTGCTTGGTTAAGAATTGTGCTTTCAATTTTCTCTTTCTGGAAGCAAAGGCAAGAGAAAACTATTCATGATTCTCATTCTGGGCTCAAATTCACACCTAACTTGTCCTCTAATCAATCTGTAAAAGTCACAGGCTTGAAATAAAAGGTGCTTGGTATAAATAAAGCTTATAGCACATATAAAAATAGGAGAAAAGAGTTCCACCTACTTTAAGTAATGATAAAATAAGTGTCTGCAAAGGTTTAACAAGACAGTTATTCACAAGCAGGGATCATCAATTCCTGGCAAAAATATTCAGAGGATCAGTCTGAACTGCAAGACGCTACCTAGACACAGATAACCTCCAGAACATGTCCAGATTTGGCAATTTTACTGAAGTACTCATATAATGTAATACATCTTTAAACATTTAAACATTTCCTTCTTTCGTCTATCTGTGATATAAAACAGCTCCCACCCCCTTGACGTTGGTCTATAAGTGATTCAGATCTATTGGCTCTTGGTTGTGGAAAAATCTGCCTGGAGGTCAGTCATGGTTCATACCACAAGCAGCCATCCTTTTTCTCTCCACTTAACTTCAGCTGGCATTTTTAAATGGGCACATGTGTCCTTACTTTCAGCTGTGTTTGATTAAAGGTCTGCATGGAGTGTTATGCCAAGCGTAAGAACCTCTGTGTGCTCCGTGCATGTGGGAGCCTGTCTGAGAAGATTAGCTGGCCCCTGCTGTGTCCAAGCACAAAGTGAAGGAGGTGACTGCGATTCAAAGGCTGGAACTGAGAGAGAGCCTAGAGGAGGCCATTGCTGCTGTTCTGCTGCTCGTACTTATCGCTGTATGAGCACCTTCCTGCCTGCTGGAAGAGCAGCAAATTGATCCATCCCAGAAACTGCTCCAATAGTCTCAGAGAAGTTCTGCTGTGTCCCTGAATGTCTTTTCTGAAACTGGAGGAAGCTTCTCCCTGCCCCCCCATTTCCTGTACACAACAATCAGACTTCAGTAATTGCGACTTTTCTGATTTACAAACCCACATGAGACTTTTTGGATTCATTATGCATGAACCCAAGTGTATCTGGGGATGAATTATGTTCCTTCATTTTCCTTTGCACTGAATAGTTTTGGGGGCTGGGGATTTTGATTCCTTAGGTATTTTAACAGAACTGCATTTTTCCTTTTGACAGCTCTCACAAATATGTTCCTTTAAGAACCTCCTACATGGTATGTGTTTGCAGTATGTCAAAGAATGATTTGATTCAGTGGCAGAGCAGCCAGCTATTTGCATGTCATGAGGTCTAAGGGAAACAAACTGACCCTCAGCCTTCCCCCATCCAGCCAAATTCTGATGGGACCCTCAAATAGCTCTGGCAAAGTGTTCTGTTTCTTTTGGACTTGATGAATGCTTGTTTCTGTGAAGGCGTGTAATTATTTCTTCCTTTATTTTGCTGCACAAGTTACCAAGAGAAGCAGCTTAAAACAAAATGTGAGTATTGAGACTCTTTTCTGTTATTTCTTTATCTGATAATCTTTAAACGTGGTAGTATACAAGGTATACCTAATTTAATGTTTTGAGCAAGTAAGCAGGAACTTTTTCCTCACACACAAAACTGCTAATTAAATTAGATGTAGAATCCTACACATATAACAATATTTTTTCATTTTGTGTACCAAAAGAAATACCATGCCTTTCTTTTGGGTGCAGTTCTTTACATTGTATTAATTGGCTCACTCACTAATTTACAGAAAGATTATTTGAGGTTTCCTTTATAAGGAGATGAGGATGAATTTTGTTTACTCCAAAGAACAATCCAACAAAAAAAATGCTTATGCTATTTCCCATGACATTTTAAATTCCATTTTTTTAATCTTTCAAGCTTTCGTAGCTACTTGCTTTTGCAAGATAAATTTCTAGATAATATCTATCAAGTTAAATCACTTCTTTCTAGCATAACTAATTTTAACACCGAATGTGGATTGTTCTTGGGTTTTGTGTTTTTTTCTTTTGAAGTAAAACCAGTTTCCAAACTGATTTTTACAAAAAATCAAAATATTGCTGGAAACAAGAAGTATCATCTTCCAATCCTCCCCTCATAAGATACTTTGTCTTTCAGCTATCATATTTTTATTATCATAATTTTGTTTGGAGTTTGAAGGGAAGGAGTAATATTGAAAGGATATACCAGTTTATTGCAATGGTGCTAGAAATATATGTCTATATTTCAGAATTTGAAAAGTATGGATAACAGTAGCAGTCCTTAAATTATAGTCTATATATTTTAACTGTACTGCTACCTGATTTCATAATGGTAGTCTTTTTGATAATGGGATTAAAATTAAACTTGGACAAAAATATCATATGTAATTTTCAGTTCAGTAGTAGTAAAAATGTTCCAAAATATATTTCTTTAACCATACCTGTTTTCAAAAACAGGATGATTTTATGTCTGGAGCTGGGCACAAAATCTCTTACATTTAGAAAGCAAGTTTCAGATGCCTTTGTTTTGTTTGTGTTCACAGTTTTCTTCTTTTCGTGTAACAAGTTGGCATTTCTAGAGCAACTGAACAGGCTGTAGTGGATTTAATATATTAGCATTATAGCAAGTTGCTGATGGTCTTCCCATGTAATTTCATTACACTATTAGGAAAGTTGCTTTGATTCAAAGGTGTTTAATTGGTAGAAACTTAAGACGACTTACTAACCATCTTGCAGGATTAGAGGATAATGAAATCAAGAGCTGCTTGAAAGAGTTTCTGATCAGTTGCGACCTATGGTGTATCCAGGTTATTTGCAGGCAGTCATAATTTACAAAGCATGTATTTTTGGTTGACTTGGTAAGACATGTTGTGTGGGCTCTATACCAATAATCCCAGCTTTCTTACTATATTTTCCATACCTGAGTTTTATTTCCCAAAAGAATAGTTTAAAACTTTCAGTATTACCTCACCATGGACAGACAGAAAGAAATGTAAAAATCTTGACCAACGTGCTTCCAAACGTCAAACCCAAAATAAGAGGGGGAAATTGTTTCAACAAACAGCCCTCCTGTCAACTCAAGTTCTAGATGCCATAAAGGCTTTTAGATCACCTGGGGAGGAAAACCAAGCTCAGTTTTACTGCACACTTCCCTGCCAGTTTAGGGTAAAATGATATCTTAATATTTAATTCTAAGGTGCTCATAAAATTAATGATTTCCAGTTAAACTGTTCTATTAAAATCTCTAAAGCCCTAGTTTTGGAAGTTGTGTCAAAATGCTGCTGATGCTCCTCTTGGGCTCCTGCAGCTGAGTTCATTCTTCTGGGAACAGGGCACACAGCTCTTATGAGAACTCCTTTTCTCATACTCATTTTTTCCTGTAAAATGTCACAGGGATGAAATAAGGAGAGTTTTGTGGAAATATGTAAACATTACTCCAAGAAAACAAATTAATAAAACCCCATGGCATAAAATTCTGGAGCAGAAATATAGCGGAGGACAAGACTGTTGCAAAGGCTAACTAAGGTGCCTCGGTTGCCTTCATAATGACGCCTAAACTTAATTTCTGCTAGAAGTCACCTTGGAGGGGAATCCTTTAACTACAAAACATGCCTTGCTCATTAGCTTCAGGTAGGTTTAGGTTAGTTTTTGTGAATATCCTCATTCTCTGATGCTGTGCAGTATTCATCAGCTATTGTCCCTTCTTGTTTCCCCTTCTTTAACTAAGAATTTTCTTTGATTCTACTTCTTCTTACTAGTATGATACTTTTCTTCTCAGCCATGGTTACCTTTGAGTTTGAATTTGTTCTAGGTCCTTATATAAGGACTGGTAAATTCTTGCACATCTCCAGGTACTGTGGATAATGGATCTGAACACACTGCCCTAAGTGGTTGCTGGCCTCAGGTTTAGAGGCTTTATCACTCAGAAAAATATTGATCTTCCTGTAAAATGTCTTTGTACATAAGCAGCAGAATTGATAGCACGAATGAGCAAGTGCCAGAGCATAGTGTAGTTGTTGAGAGAACATTTTGTGTAAGAATATTAATCATAACCTCAGAGTCATTAAGGACGCTTGCAAAGTTCACAACTGGAACGTTTTATTGCCTCAGCTAATTTTGGAAATGCTTTCTACCTCTGGCACTGGAAGCTTTGTACAATGCTTTTAACCACCCTGGGCCAGTGCCATGGATACAGCCTGATAAGCAGACCTATCTGGTGTCTTCTCTTGTTCCCAGTCCTATAGGTTTGCTCTCTGACCTTGAGGAGGTCAATCGCTTTGCTTTGACAAGTATTAACCTTTTCTGTAGGCAAGTATCTCACAAGTGTGCTTTAGGATTGCTTTATTGTTGTTAGAATAACGTTCTGAAACCTTTAAAAGGAAGCTTCTGAAATACTTCAGAGGATTAGGTTATAATTCTATTTATCAGAAGCTCAGAACAGTATTAGGCTGTAAATGTACTTATCAGGAGCTCAGTCTTTCTCAAGTGAGCTCTTCAAGTTTCAAATTCAGACACATCATGATTTATTTATGTATTAAAACGTGCAAAATTTTGGCATAACTATAATTCTGTGAGTCTGGTTTGCGTGGGGGAAAAAAAAAAGTTTAGAGTAATAACTGTTTCATGCTGATCTTCCAATCGTCAATCTTTGTTTAGTTTGGTGCTTGAAAATTGAGGAACATTGAGAAACATTTCAAATTAAAAGCTCAAAACAGTTTGGGTCAGTTGGATTTTTTTAAAATACAGTAGCAGAATTCCTAATTTGTTTGATCACTTGCTTAGACTTTTACTGAAAACATTTACCAATTTTTACACAAATTAGCAAAAAGGTCTTGGATTGTATTTATTCCTTAATACAATTTCTGCTGCAGTATTCCACTCTCCCCCTCCTCAGACCAACATTTTTTTTCCATAGCAGGTCAGAGTTATGGTCTCTGAGCATCACCCTGTACTGAAACCAGTCAATTCCATTCAAGGTGGTGGCTACATTCTTCACATCATCACTTGAATAGACTTTACAGGTTTCAACAGTCTTGTTGTTCCACAATATCCTTGAGTTAAATAACGTGTTCTTCAAATGTTCCCAAGTGCTGGAAAGGAATTTCTTTATTCTTACCAAATTCCCTCCAGTATTTTAAGATTTTAGTGATGATTTTTATTTGTAGGAATCAAATGCTGACAGTCTTGGGTGTTCAGACAAACTTTAGGCTTAATTTTCCTTCAATCAGAATGGGGCAGTCCTACACTGGGACCAACTTTTAGTTTGTGTGTATTTAAAATCATAGAAATAAACCCACTCTGAAAATCATAGTGCTAAAAACAAAAATAAAAACAAAATTTAAAAAAAAAAAAAAAAAAAACAAAGAACAAACAAACAAAAAACCCCAACAAACTTGTCATGTCAGGACATTACAAAAATCCCAGCCAGGCAATTACTAGAGGGTCAGTAACCTCTCACATCATAATAAAGAAAGACAGAAATCCATGCTCTGCTCAATGCAGGGTCTAATTTTAAATCATAGCCACTTTTAGGAAAATAGACTATTTTAAACAGAAATAAAATGTGAATGGCCAGTTCGCAGACTTTAAGGCCTAAGGGAAATATTAGGATACCCAGTCACATAAATAATTGTTCAGCAGATTTTATCTCCTCAGTAGACAGAACAGGTAATGTAACCCCAGAGGTTTCCAGCACATAGCAAAGGCCACTGACAGGACATGAACAGAACCCAGGGCTGAGTCTCTCTAAGGACTGATTGATGTTGCTGCCACAGGATGTGAGAATTGAAATTAAAACTGAGTCAATGCCATGTTATACTCTATGTTGTTTGACAGCCCATTATCTACTACTCAAGAGGTCTTTAATTAACATTTTTTGCCTAGTTAATGGATGATGCACAAAGCAACATAATTAAAGAAAAGGGAATAAGAAGAGAAAACCACCAACATTTTTTTCTATACTCATCCTAGAGACACTGTTGTTTTTCCTCCGTGGTAGAGGACAAATAAAAAGCCGAAGAACTCCACTCCCTGTCCTTTCTCCCATAAGCCCCACTCCTGAAAGGGTTCACTGCCTTCAACAGTCCTGTTGCAAGCTCTCTTCTGAAACTGAGTTTTTATATTGTTGAGTCTATATGTCATTTTGCTGTGTTGGAATGAAATGTGCTCGACAAATACCAACAGTAAATATAGAACATAATATAAAAGAATGTGTTTATCTGAATTTTTTGTCTCTTTTATTTTTTTCCCAGCCCAAAGTCCAGCAACTTGTCCTTGATGCATCTACATAGTTAAACTAATAAGGTTTTCCTGTTAACTGTGTGTTTAAAGCACTCAGGGTAGAAAATAGAAGCAAAAAAGTTAGTTTGCTATAATTCCACATCATTGCTGATACATACACAGTCAAATTGTACTGTTTTGTGACTGCAACCTTGGTGCAGATGTTGAGACTTTGTAAGTGAATTGTGTGTTGCACTCCCCAATAGATATGAGCACACCAACCCTAACATGCAGAATTAAAACCTAATCCAGAAAATATTACATCACCTAATTTGACATCCATGAATTGAGATAAATCATTCAGCTACATTAAATTACATACACATGCAAGCATTCCCAGGAACCTGTTCTAAGATGAGACACAGCAGGTGGTCGTGTAAACACTAAAGGGAAGAGAAGGAAGTTAAATCTGCTTAAAAATACCCACAGTGTATTTTCATGTTGGTTGGTTGTTGTGAGCTTTCCTAGAAACCTTTTTCACTTTCTGTCTCAGTTTATGCCATATAACCAGTTCAATATCATAAAAGCAGTAGAATATAAAGAGTGATATATCTTTCAGATTTTCATTACCAGATTAGATGTTTCATGGTCTCTCTACCTGGCAGATGAAATATATGTGTATGTATTTTAGTACGGCCCTGACGTTATTAGTGTATCCCTGTATTCCAAAGACAATGCAATTGCAGAAGATCATCAGTGCTAAGTATCATACTGATACCTACTGTGTTAATTGTCATCAAAAACCCAGAGTAGCAGGTAGTCCTTGCTTTGAGATCAGGCTGTAAGCAGCTCTACTCGATGTTTCTGCCCATCCTTCTCTCCTTATTGCCCAGGGAACTCGTGGATGTTTCATCCCTGGCAGTGTTTAAGGTCAGGTCGGGTGGAGCTTTGAGCAATCTCTGGTTTAATGGAAGATGTCCCTGTCCATGGTAAAGGATTGAAGTAAATGATCTTTAAGGTCCCTTCCAACCCAAACCATTCCATGATTCCTTGATCCTGCCTCTTGGTACTGCCCATCTTGGAGTCTGTTTTCCCTTGGGAACTTCTGGAGACTGTCACCCTAAACATCTTGCATATAATGTGAAGATGGGATATATATGCTACATTTACAGTGGCCATCATTTCTTATACTCTGTACAGCAGTGACTTCACAAACTGTTTTCTGTCGGTGTAATAAGCAGCCCAGGGCTTGTCTGCAGAACCATATCATCTGTTTTCAGTGAAAAGCTTGATAAGAAGGTAGCAGCCAAGCCTGATGCAGCACTGTAAGCAGCAAAATTGGCATTCATTTGGCCTACGAATCAAAATACAACAATAATTGAAGTAGGGATCTTACATACCAATACTACTGACAGTAGCCTCTGCATTTCCTAAGCTGTAATACCATCTAGTTTATCACAGTCTCTTAACAGGACTGAGATCAGAAAACTTTAGATTTGGTTCATTTTGATAAAGTGTCATATTTTTTATTAAAAGAGTGTTGTGGTTTGGTTTATTTTTTTCCTCAGAAAACTAGGTCAGGTTGGCATAGCACAGTTGGGAGAGAAAAGGAAAAGCCTGTGCCACTGCAGCAGATGCTTTGTTATCACTTGGGGAATTTATGTTTAGGTTGGGAGGAAGCAGGTCCTTTTTTTTTTTTAAATAGGGTAATGAAAATTCTTTCTAATTTTAGCTTGTTGCTAACATTGCTGCTGATGATGATCTTTTTATTTTTGCTCATTTTATTTCTTAAAGCAGTTCTAACTAGGTCAAGGCATTTAAATAACCTAGCTAGGAAAAGAGTACTGCATAGTCAGTTGTATTTATTATTGTCACATCTTAACTAGTTCAGCTTCAAATACTTGATGTTTCCTTTTTCTCTTTCAAAGACATGTAGTACTTATACATTGATAGAAGGGAAATACATTAATATTTCCATGGAAGTGCAATATGTTATTCTCTGCATTCTCACCATTTTAATTAAGAAAGAGCAACCCAGCATAAACGTCCTTTGGCTACCAAATTTTTTCTCTCAAAATGAAATCAACATCTCTGTTCCTAGAATTAAACACAATTAGCTTCAAAATTGCTTCTTCAAATGAAATTTTTAAATTTATATAAAAAATGAAATTTAAAATTTTACTAGAATTTTTTTTGTTTATAATTTAAATTCATTTTTAGATAGATATTGTTAAATCAAGTTTCACTTTTCTGAGTCCTACGTTTCTAAAATAAACTGTCATTTTCCATGAAGGAGGGGGGAGGTGTTGTTCATAAATATTCTCTATTTAAATTCAGCAAAAAATTAATTAAAAAATAGTTGGAGCATTTTGGATTAAGCTTAGTGCAAAACTCTGCTTTTCTTCCAAAAATATTCAGGTGCAATAATTTTTAATTTATATTAATTTTGTAAACATTTCAAGTTTCAGAGCATGAATTTAATCCTCTAAAAGGGATTAGGAAGCTTTTCTCATGAGCAGTTGTTGCCTAGCCACCTCTTGTAGGCTTTCTTGCATCTTGTTTAGGATAGTTTTGACTGCTGAACTGAAAAAAAATTATACATACCTATATGTGTGTATATATATATATATATATACATATGTACAGTGATAGCTATTTTCCTTCATACAGTTTTTAAGTCATCACAAAATAATTTTTAGATCTACTTTCCCTGATGACTCATGGTGAGGACTATGTTTACTGTAGATATCCATGTCCCAAGGTCTCTTTTACTCCTCTATACAGGGCAAAGGAGCAGAGTACTGCCTACATTTCCTTCTGACAGAGGCAAGATTACTGAAGGAATCCAGACCTTTGCATCTCTTCTGTAGACTGGTCTGTAACAATTAAAACCAGCTTAAAATTTAAAATTATTAGTGAGGAAAAGGAGTTTTTACATGCATGACCCTGCAACAGTAAAAATAATCAAATCTTTACTGTGGTAAACCAGATGCCACAGATAAGCTGGTAACTACTTTCCATCTAAAAGGACACAGCTTTTGGTGAGTACTCATCTGTAAATATACCTTTTAAAATCTGTGCTCCAGTGATATAGGCTGAAAAGTTCTAAAACCTGCATTCAACTTCAAGGACATAATTGTTTCAGCTGACAGAAACAGCATTTCTCATGTGTTTAGACTATGTTCGCATCTATCTTTGATAGTGACTCACAACAAGGCATCCACGAAATCTGTTTTGTTGATATGGGAATGGCCTGACTCCTGCTCAAACACCCATAAGGGAATACTGAGGTTTTGTGGACTCTTTCACCCTCCCTCTTTTATCGTTCAGCAGTGATACACTTTTCTGGGGTCCATCACTGAATCACTTTGCATCTCCCCTTGCAAGGTGAGACTCCTCTCACCGCACTTCTCCAGCCTGGCAAGGTCCCTCTGGATGACAGCACACCCGTGTGTTATATCAGCCACTCCTCTCAGTTCGGTGTCCTCTGCCAATTTGCTGTGGGTGCACTCTGTCCCATCTCCAGGTCATTAAGGAAGATGTTGAACAGTACTGGTCCCATTGTCAGCCCCTGGGTACACCACTAACAACATTATTTTAAATTATGTCTTATAATATTTTACCTGGGATTCACTAATGACTTCTCACCCACATCTTGGGCTCATGGCTGCTCTGCTCTTGGACTTCAGGCAGCTGAAGGTGATCAATTTTAAACTGTCTAGATATCTTCTAAGTATCTAACTCACCAGTTAGCTTGGGTATACTTTATCACATGGCCCTTTTGGACCAGATGCAATCCTCAAGCCTGTTCTATGGTTTAATATGGGAAGTATGACTGAGAATACTGACAGGATTACAAGGTACATTACAAGGTACATCAATGCACAGCTGAAGTACTTCATCACTTTGTTTTATTCCATAAATCTGACAGCAGTCAGAAAGGAATGAGGTCCATAATGAGAACAGGAGAAAACTGGCTTTACCAGACTATGTGAAAACCTACAAAAAATGTGGGTAAGAATTATTTCAGAAAAAAAGTAAAAGAAAGAATTTAGATGACTACACCAACATTTGAGTTTGCATGGTGTAAACAAAGCAGACAGCAATACCAATTAAGGAGAAAATTACAGAATTCCTGAGATGCTTGATCCCCTAGCTAAGCCACAACTCTTGTCCTTTATGCTTGTAGTCATAGGGTGTGTAAACACAGTACAGATTCAGTATGAAATACCAGATCAACCTCTAAATGACCTGCTTTGCCTAGACAGCCTACCAAAACGGTGTCACTAGTGAACCTTGAAGCAGTATAGTCAGATTGTTACAGAAGCGTCCTGTTTGGCATCCATCCTGGCTGCTTAAAAGAGAATGTCATCAGTGAGAGCTCTGCATTCACTCAGAAACTTCCAGAAGCTGACATTGTATTACTGTGCTCTGCCACAGAGACAAAACAACTTGCTCAAAGTTAGCATCTGTGTCTCTGCTTTCCTGTAGGTAATTGTTTTGATTTGTAACATATCCCCCTAGTTCCTGTTGCTTCTCTAGCCACTTTTAGAAATGTAAAAATTATAGCATTCTTAATGTATGCAAATGCATGTGATGAATTGTTCAGCAGTTCTTACAAAAAAAAAAAAAAAAGGTACTAAAATGAAGTCAGCAAGTTCATGCCAACAATCAAAATCATGTTAGAAAGTAAAAACATGTACTTACCTGAAAAATGAACAAGTACCTCGGGGGGCTTGCAGGAGTGTCCTCCTCATAATAGGTCGAATTGTTTTTCTTATCCTTCAGTCTTTTCCCAAGCATTTATTTTTCCATAATTTTTCTTTCTTTATGCCTCTCTAATAAGAAGCCTTATTCCAATCATTAAAAAAAAAAAGATGGTGAAGTTCAATGGCAGGCATGTTTCTTTGGGAAATAGTCCATTAGAATCGCCATGAAGTGAAAGATATAATATTTTTACCTGTGGGTATATATCTGCATGAAGATCTATGTATTAATTCCCATTAAGTAGTATTATTGTTTCTGGGCTTTTTATACTTATATAACATAAGGGGAATCAACATGTATTTATAGAAAACATCAAGATAAATTATTGAGATATATTAACATTGTGGTTGTCCTTTTTAGGTCCAGTGAGAAAACAAGCATTCTTTTCTTAATGACTCCAAATTTATCAGGATTCACAGCTTCACAACCATTTTCTCATGGCTTTCTTCACTGGAAATCTTCTAGTGCTCTGCATTTTATAGGAAATAATTTGACTCCACAGAAAGCCCCTGTCCTATTTGTTGTGGTTAGATTCTATCTTAATCTGCAATAACAGCAGGCTGACTAGCCAGCTCTGTTGTTTTATTTTCATCTATTTTATCATTCATACCATGAGACTGCTGCATTCTCTAATTTGACCCCAGGGATCCCAGTTACAATATCCTCATGTCCTTGGCAACATCCCTCTGCACCTCCTTGGAATATTCTAACACTACAAATGATATCACGTATCCATGCCTACTAGGTATATAAAAATCAACAGTATTTAGCTTTGTTCCAATTTAAATAACAAAATCGTCTTTTCCCAAGGAATGAAGACATAGCAGTCTTTCCTTGTGCCTAGGACATGAGTTAGCAGCTGGAATGCTGGAGTAAGCGTTTCATTCCATGAGAGTGAATAGCATCAGATCTCCAGAGATTTCTTAACTGACCTTCAAAACACAAAGTCTAGCTTCCAGCAAACTTAAAGTAAACATATTTCTCTAGAGATTAGGATCAAAGCACAAGAAAAACATTCTACTCAACTACGTGGCGCTTGTACCATTACTTGTTTATTAGAGCAAGGCTAAGTGGTGCTGGGAGACATGAGATTCACTTTTTTTTATTACATTATCTAATGGTAAAAGCACTTCTCAGAGGCTACCCAGACCTTTTCTAAAAGATTAGCAAAAATCTTCCTTCTTTTTCATACCATCACTGCTTCATTCCCAAACATGATCTTATATCATCATGGTCAAACTTTGAAGACTTTTTCTGAAGTGAAGCCTTGGGCAAATGAAACATTTTACGAGAGGAGGAACCCAAGGACACCCTCAGGCTTTGCCTCTGATCTTGGGGGTACTTTTTTTTTAAATTCTCAAGCAACCACTGTCATCTGTATAACAGGAGTAATAGCACCTTGCTCCCATATCCATATAGGGGTTTAGGAGGATAATTATATTATAAATTCAGAAGTCCCTGAGGTATTACAGTAGGGTGGTTTTTTTTGTGCACACTACCTGGGCTTACTGGAACAGATTGAGTTCCTGGGGGGGCAGGGGAAGTAATAATCAGGAGAACTACTTTTTAAAGAAAATTATTTTGTATGCAGACTCTTTGATAACTTTAAAGCATGACTAACATACATTAGAATGAAAAAAATAAGACATGTTTCTGCAGATAAGTGAAGTTATTTGTTGTTGAGCTTTGTGCAACAAAAAGAATATAAGTGACATAAATTCTTTATCTCTGCTCTGTTAGGATTTTGCTTTTGCCACTTTTAGGCTGACATGAAACTCTGTTAGGAAGCTGGAGTACTGATTCAGCAAGGGGGAGATCAGGAAGGTGGTTCACTCAGGGTTATCCTCTGAGGCAGTTCATAACTTTAATTTCCACAGAAAAAGAAATGGAAATTCCTCTGAAACCCAGTTTCAAACCCGTGATATGACCCTGAACATGGAGTACAGTTAACCACAAACATTCCTTGATTGTCTCCTTAAACACCAATTTATACTCCTTCCCCGATATAGAAAAAAATGTACAAAACTTAACCTTGATTTTGATGATGACTATAACTGTGCACTTAATGCACTGAACTCTATCTGCTTTTTGTATATCATGTTGTGTAAATGTACAAGCCGATGGGTGTAATTTTCTCGTATAAAGGGGTTCATTTGTTTCACATTCAAATTTCTGTTTGATCTTCAGGAAATGGAAGTCCAGATTCAAACACTATTATACTATTATTCCAAGGATATCACATAAAACATATCTGAAATATTTTTAAACAAGCATGTTTCCCACTGATCTGAGTTACAGATCTTACTACGGCCTATCTTGGTTGGCAAAAATATTAAGGGCAATAAGAGATACAGTAAATCGATTCAATGTTAAAAATCTTCAATTTACAGGAGCAACAAGTTTTCCAAAGCTTGTGCCAAACAATCAAGTCACTACTTATGATAGCCTCCCTTCCTGCCCCTTTCCACCATTTTACCACTACACCTCTCAGAATAGGCTAGTGAATGCCTGACCTTATGCATTGGTGCCAGTGGAGACCTGCAGTAATTGCTCTTTTCTCACAGTTCGAACATCAGTTTCAGTTTAGACTTACGAAACATAAGCCCATAAAATGCCTTTTTAAAACTCAGCCATGGGCATAAACCAGGCAGTGAGTGTGTAAAAACAAAGTATGAGGGCACAGCTCTAAGTGGACTAGAGGTAGGCTTTGTCATGGTTAAGCACTCCCTCAGATCTTGTCTTCCACATGCTTCTCTTCCTTACTCTTAGGCTTTGCATCTGGTTGAGATAAACTAATTTGAACTATTATTCAAAGTGCAAAAATTTCAGTTGTTTTCAACTCCTCTAAAATCCATGGCTGCTGGTATTGCTTGAAACCAGCTCCACCCAGTAATTTTAAGAGAGTGCAATCCAATGAGTCCAGCAGATGTTTTGGGGTTTGCTTCACTGTGAACTTTCTGGTTCCTTCTTCCTTCATTTCCAGGAATCAAGACCCAATTTTAGCAAAGTGCTGATGATCCAACCAGCAACAAGAAGACTGAAATAAGTCTTCATCTCCACAATCCTTAAAACATTCAACATTGCAGAACTACAAGCAGCTGAGTTTTGGATACTTACCCAAGCCTCTTTAGCCTGAAAAACTGAAGGATGGGAAATTTGTACAACTGGCTCTCAATAGATTTGTGGTATTTCCTGCACTTGTCTGGCACAGAAATATAAACTGACATTATTTTGGTACTGCCAACATGGAACCCAGCAATAAAGAAATATGTATGAAAAAAACAATCTTTTCCAATAACAACAAGGGAAATTTTCTCTGAGTTATGATTTTGTTTGACTTATGATTTAGTTTATTTCTCTTTATATTTTATTCTTTTGCTATCCAAGGGTATTTATGTGACCTTACATTGCCACCAAATATTAGCAGCACAGTTGGGATAACGCAAAAAACAGTCATATATCCTGGAGTCCCTTGTCTTCCTTCTCTTTGGTTAGGTAGATGTGGGGATATTTTGAAAAGGAAGGAATGAGCAGAAGACAGGAGTGTCAAGAGAAAGTCAGGAAACACTGTAAAGTGCTTGCCCCTTCTCTGTGGTCTTTTTATAACCCCACAGTTGGTTTCAATTTTTTATTATTGTTTCTATCTCCATTACCTGATTTCTGGATGAACCATGTCTTAAAATGCCAGTAGCTGTAGGCAGAGAATGTGAAGATGGCTTCATTTTCAGGTGTCTGACCTGAAAATGTGTTAGCACAATTAGAATAAGCTGAAGTAGTCCTCTTGCTCCCCATCATGTAGGTAATACAATACACAGTATATGTGTTAAAGAACATATACTTTATTATAGAACAACCCAGCATTAAGAAATCTAGGGCACTGCAAATGACAAAAAAATGCCTGTCTAACTTTCACAGGTAATGCAGCATTATTTGACCAAGTAAATGGCCATCCACTGAATTATGTGATTTGTCCATCTTTCCAGATCACGTGGACAACCCCAGCAGAATGACCAGCAGTAACACAGACTGTCATTACTGCCTGCAGTCTCTTCGCGGAAGGAAATATGCATTGAGAGATGAAAATGCTTATTGTGTTGCATGTTATGACAGCCTGTATGCCAACCCCTGTGAAGAGTGCAAACAACCTATTGAGTGCAATTCCAAGGTAAACATTTAGCATTCAGTTCTTGTTCTTTGTTAAATTACACACAAACCCAATTTCTTTAATGGCAGATTCTATATCCAATACTCTGCATATCCCTGTATTGCCGAAGAGGCCTAAACGCAGCACTTGTACATCCACACACAGCAGACAGAACCAGTGCTATTTTCCCAGAATAGGAAAGATCTGGATCCAAAGATTAGGAAATTTGCCATACATATTCCTCAAGCACAAGGCAAAGCTGTGGTGTATGTGTGGACCACAATTAGACCTCACCTCTAGTCACACACTGGCTGCAGGAGCTGCACAGTGCTGGAGGGATGATAGGGTGCTGATGTAATTCAGTGTATTGGGTTGAATGAAACTTTGGAATTTCTGAGAGATGTCCTTTGAAAAAATATTTTGTATATTGAATAAATTACTTTTTCTGTAGGTGTTGACATACAGGTGCCAAGCTGAAAAGACAACATGTTTACAATTTGCATATAATTTCATGTATTTTTGAATTTTTACTTAATGCCATGCTTACTTTTCTCGTCTCACAAATAGCATGCTAGTGGCAGTGTTTCTGACCTCGACTTTTCTTTCAACTTCCCTTTTCCTTACAATATTATTTATTAATAAAATTTCCCCTGTGTTCTTTGGCAGGGTTTCCAGTACCCCATACTTCAGTTTAAAGCATATACACTTGATTTTAAATTTTAAGTTCTGATGAAACCTAGCAAAAAGCCTTTGCTTTGCCAGGTTCAGTGCGCAGTGCTCACCTTCTCTCCATGCTTGCTCTGCCTACATTCTTTTGACATAGGAGGTGAAAGATGCTAAAATAAGCCTCTTGGAAGGTTTCCCCAGCCAAAGCACTTTAGAGCAAGTTGTCTGAGTACAGGAATCATGCAAGGAAAATGCTGACTTGGATGAAGACACTCCTCAAACTCTCATCAGCATTTTTCCAACAGCAAACCTGAACACGTAGCACCAGTCAGGTTCATCTGGAAAATGTGTGCTTTCAGCTCAATAATTTCACTTTTAAAATTAAAAATTAACAACAGGATTACTGTTATCAAAGATACATACAAAAAGTCATGTATTTGGACTGAGTGGAGGGGAAAAATGGGAGAAAAAAAAGCAGGGGTGACAAGAAAGGAGCACAACTAGCTAGAGTAATCCAGAAAAATGGCCCACAGAAATCTACAGCTGATTGTCCCACCTCTGCCAAGGTGTTTGAGCTTGGCTTTCTTCCTCTCCTTCCTACCCAGTCTTTGCCTCAGGCAAGTCTGGGCTGACAGCCTACTTTGAGCAAGGTTCAGAGTGCTAACTAAAGCAAATTAAAGTGGTAAGTGCTCAGCACCTCCGGAAATGAAGCATGGTATTTCTTTCACTTTTACCACTTTAAAAGGTGGAGACTTGACAAAGGAGAACAATGAGACTGGATTTGTGCCCTTTCGTGCTTCTTACTTCTAAAGGAGATCTGGAAGGGGCTGGTTTATGTTTGGGGAAGGGGGGTTGAGGTGTGCTTTTCCCTTGATTTTTTTTAACCTTGGAAAAACTATATCTGCTGTTTGGTCGTTTTTTGAATTGTTAGTCAAAGTCTCATATATACACTGTTAGCTCTTTCATTCCCTAAGCCTGCTGAGTCTTACAGAAACATTTTTATGCTCAGTTTTCAGGAGAATTTATATCAGGTGTAAACAAAAGCAGTGATTTTTTTTTTTTTTTAATCTTCTTAATAATGACTTTGTTCTCAATGAGATTTTAATTGCTTGTTTTCTGCGATAATATGATCTTTCTTTTAGCGTCATGTACTGTTAGGTGGAAGAAATAAGTAATGACATTGAAAATACATGAGGTTCATTTCAAATTCTATAGAGAACAGACTTCTTGTGGGGTGGTCTGCACACATTAAAAATGTTTATCACTTGTTCCCCCTTGAAGGCCAACTGTAAAATATAAAATTATTCTTCCAATAAAAATGTATCTTTGATGTTATATAAGGAAGGAAGGACCATTGTATCTGCTACAGCAGTTCCTAATGGCCTCTGCAAGAGATCTGCAAAACAGTGTGAAGTTGAGTACTTGCATCATTCCTGAGCACACCCCAGGCTGGATGCACATGTCATCTTGTCAAGTCACTGCTCTAGTGCTCTCCATTTTTTATTTTAATTCTGTGAGGAGCTGAAGGATAAAAACACTCTGAAGAACTGTTTTCATTAACATGAACTTACTTTCTCCAAGGATCTGGCCTACAAAGGCCGCCACTGGCATGAGAGGTGCTTCAATTGTGCCAAGTGCAGCCGCTCGCTGGTGGAAAAACCATTTGCTGCCAAGGATGAGGTCTTGCTGTGTACCGAATGCTACTCTGATGAGTATTCATCTAAGTGTTTCCACTGCCAGAAGACCATTATGCCTGGTAAGACAACAAGGACCCTCCTGTGAAAAATGGATTTTTAATTTTGAGCACCTCCTTGGAAAAGCAACATACAAGGTCCTTGACTTTCACTACAGCTTTGAGGTGACTACTTCTCCTTTCTGTGTAGTACTCTCCCGGCAGTGAGGAGAGGGCAGGCAGATACCTCTGATCTAGCACCGACAGGTCTTATGAATCCTTATAAAAACACATTAAGAGTTCAAGACTGGGTAAAATGAGTTCATGTTGTGTCCTTCATTCTGTTGCAGTTCTTAGGAAGCATATCCCTCAGTGAGAGTAGGTAGATAAACTGAGCTATTGTGAGCAGGAATGACAGATGAGACAAGATATCTGCATGTTTGTCTGTCACATTGACCAGACCTTGAGCTTATCTGTTTCTTTCACTCAGAAATATTTTTGTTTAAACTGTCAAAACATGACAATCTGCCTTCAGATCATTATCGGCGTTTTTGCTAAAAAGAATACCTTTGTGTTTACAGTAGGTTTACTACCTGCCATTAGCAATGTTGAAAATTCTACACTTTCCACTAAACCACCTCTCAGCTTGTGATCATGTTTGTTCAGGACATCCTTGAGGCCCTTCATTGCTACCACACCAGTAAAGCTCATACAGCAGAGAGATTGCCCAAAAGACACCTCTTCACAGGCATCTGAGAGAAGCCACAGCACGGGATATGAAAAAATGAAGCTGCTTGCTTAGACAAGCAAGTACCCAACTTTTGGAACAGAGAACTACCCTCAATGTTCACAATATTTTACAGATCCTGCATATAACTCTAAATACCAGCTGCAAATTAGCTGTCATGCCTTATGACTACTAGTTTGGGAATTTTTGGTGAAGGGCATCAGTAAATTTGGTGGTGACATAAGAATTTTCTCTTTCAGTAGATCTAATACCAAACAATAGAGTCTAGGCTCTGCAGAATTATTGTCTTAGTATGAATACTAGGTTACTTATGTCATATTCAGCCTCTAACATTGATTTGTAATTTTACAGTTTATTTCCTTTTCATGGCAGGTAAAAGCTATATTAGAGGAAAGGAATGCTATAGCAATATAGTTGTGTTCAGTTTTAGGACTATATACTATTTAAATGGTATATAGTTTAAAAAAATGTTGCCAAATAGGCACACTCTACCATATGTGATGAGAATAATACCAGAATTTACCCAGGTTTGCATTATTGTCTTCTGGTATATACTCATGTTTCAGGTATTGCCCCAGAGTCTAGGAGTATAAATCCTTGAGGCAAGTGCCTGAAGGTAACAGTGCTAAGAGAGAACTGAAGTGGCATGGGAACACCAGCCTATCTCTGTATCATTAATTTCCTTCTCATCAGCTCGCTAGCTCTGTGTCAAAAAGACCCAGTAAGCAAAGACAGTGAAGTTAGCCTTCTGATCACTGGGATGAAGCTGCAAACCTTCTCTGTTTAAATACAACCAGTAGTTTCTCCACTAGCCCCACAATCCAGGAAAGAGTAAATGTGGGATTAATTCGTTGTGCTGGCAATTCTCTTCTTCATGTGGAAAGGATGGTAAATTACCCTGAATCTCTCTTTGCAGTCTGATGCTGCCTACAGGGAAAAAAGTTATGATGGAGATTCACTGGAAAATTCGTTTTCAGTTGTATGTGCATATCTTATGCTTCTACCCAAAGTGTACAGGATAGCTGTACACAGAGATAAAATTTCTGAAACTCCTCTGATAGACATTTAACTGAACTACTTTCTGTGTTAACTGAACTACTTTCTGTGTGAGCTGTATCAAAAGCATCTAGTTAAACATAAAAAAACCCTGTTGATCTAGGATGAAATGATGAGCAATGAGAAGAGGCAGTGTAATGCACTGCATCACAGAAAAAATACTTACTTTTAAAACCTTGCCAGTTTAAGCTGATTAGGATAAATAATGCATTTATAATTGAAGAAGCCTTAGTTAAGGAAGACAAAAGCCAAGACAATAATAGATGTAGTAAACATCCAAGAAATTAATCTCTAATTTATGAAAGTGCTGCGAACCTGAACATTATCGCTGAGTTGGCTGGCTGAAGAGAAACTCTGAGCAACTGAAACATAATCACAAAGAAGAAACCCCAAAAGATTCACATAAGGACAGACTCAAAATCACAGTTTAGGCAATTTAGCACATCTTTTGCCAGGTGATTGTATGGATCTGAATATGTTCTTGAAACTTCAAGTGCATTCTTCAAAGCTCTATTAAATTGAAGATAAGTGCTTTCTTGGGTAACCTGATATTAAAATAGAGGGTTGAAAAAAAGAGTATTCTCAACCTTTGAAACTTATATTAAAAGGCTATATCGGGGGGATTGTTCACTGTGGCTTTTTTTCAGGTTCCCGTAAAATGGAATTTAAGGGGAGTTCCTGGCATGAATCCTGTTTCGTTTGCCAGTATTGTCAGCAACCTTTGGGAACAAAACCATTAATCACCAAAGATAATGAGAATTACTGCGTGCCCTGTTTTGAGAAGCAATTTGCTCACCATTGCTACTCTTGCAAGAAGGTAATTAAACATGTAATGTAAAAACTGTGCTAATGAGGCATGGGGGAAAGGGCTGGGTCATGTAAAATGTCTGGTGAACTAAAAGTAAGAGCAGAGTCTTTCTTTTGACATTGGGTACTGAAAGCCAACTGCAACGGGGTCGATTGTCCACTCAATGTTAATCTAAGACTGATTATCTTTGAAATACACTTATTGACCAAAACAGATGCTTTGGGCTCCTTTTGTTACTGATTGTGAGTTTTAGCAGAGGTTAAACAGAAAGTTATGTAAAAGCTTTCTTTCCTGATAATGTCTGATTTTGCCTTGGTAAGCTTGCCTTTCTTTCCATCATTTTTATGCATATATTCTCATGCATAAGTCACCTAAGCTGAGCAAGGCATCCAAAGTCTTGTCTTTCTTTCCCTTGAAATGTATCAGGCAATTATCAGATCAAGTAACATTCAATTGTGATAACACTAGTCAAGAGTCCCACTGCTTCAATGCATGATACTTCCCCTGTGGCTAACAGAAAGCTTGTTTCAAATGAGTTTCCTTTTTTCCCCCAAGTATAAATAAATCAATTCTTCCCTCCCTTGATTTCTCACATTTTAAAATTGCCTCTAGTTGATGAAAAAAACTCATTCACCATACTGTTCTAGTATGATACTGTTCTCTAGGGAACCATTTTAAACTGTTTTTAAGGCAGAATTTAACTTATTCTTTAGTACCTGTATCACTCTAGAAGCAAAGTAAATTTTTTTTTCACTTCATCAAATAACTTATAATTTATGTAGTTATTTAATGTTTACCTGTAAGCTTATTTTTTTTTCGGTAGTTAAACTTTAGAAAGTACTTTGATGTATTTCCATGTTTCTACATCTAGCCTGTATTTCCATGTTTCTACATCTAGCCTGTAACTTCTATTAAATGATCACATGAAAATTATAGTAATTATGCTTGATGTTTATTAGAGGCATTGAGGTTAGCAGCACCAACGTGAAATAATCAGGATTTGCTTCTTAAAAATTCTAGGAATGCAAAGTGTCCCCCTATATAATAGCTGAAACAATTGTACTTCTTAAACTTGCATCAGTTTCTATAAATAAGATTTGAGCCCAAAGTAATAAAATTGCCAAACTGAAGCCTTGAATTTTGTGCCAGTAATTTTTAGATTTTAATGGAAAAGCAAACTTGACTTTGAAATAGCCCAAAACTGGAATGTTAAAGGGATCAGGAACTATTTAAATCTTTTTATTGCTTGAGATGACGCAGTATTATTCCTTATTTCCCTGAAACTGTATTCCCCTGGGAAACTTGATGATACTGCTATTTCTACTTAAGTTTCTCCAACTTTTTCTCCTCCTGTTCCAACTGCATTCATTCATTCATTCATTCACTTATTCATTTATTCATTCACTGTCGTGCATGTGACTTGACAGTAGAAACACTATCTTACAGCTGATCTTTATAGAAATTTTTCTATACAGTCTTTCACAGCTTCTGTGAAACCAGCTCTTTACCACACATATGGGAGCCATAGAAAACAGGAAATTTCCCTCTTCAGAAATAACCAGTGCAGAGCTGTGAGTAAGTTGCTGGTAATGAAAAGTTGATGACACTGCTAAATACCATTTTTTCTTCTTCTGACAGTGTAAATCTCCTTTCTGCTTTACTTAGACTTCTTTACTGTCTTTCTTCCTATTTAAAATACCAGTTCCAGCTGGAGATTAACCATTATCTCAGCATCAGTTCTCTCACCCACTGTCCACCACTAAGAATTCCTTTTCTGAGAGAATGCCTGATTTTAAACATTTATATACAATAAAATAGAAAAATTTCATTAAAAGATAACCTGGTTATTACAAATTTGGAGGCTATACCGTGATAGAAAATAGAAAAACAAACCAATAGCACTTTAAGCTCAACTGCAGTTAGTCAAATTGAAAATCCAAATGAAAAACAATTGATGTGACCACAGTCTCACCTCTTGTGCATATGGGAAGAGAGAAAACAAGTGGAAGTACTTACAAAGACAATCCTTCCCAATTCACGTTTGTTTCATTGCTCTATCCTTCTTTGTCAATACATTAGGTAATAACTTCTGGAGGGGTGACCTGCCATGACCAGCCTTGGCATAAAGAATGTTTTGTCTGTGCTGGGTGTAAAACCCAGCTGTCCGAACAAAGGTTTATTTCAAAAGATGAGTACCCATACTGTGTGGACTGTTTCAGCAAATTTTATGCTAAGAAGTGTGCTGCTTGCAAGAAACCTATTACAGGTGAGTCTCATCTTCTAGAGGGGACTAGACAGTCATGTGTCTCTTCTAAAAGCTTTACTTTAGAGAACACCAGTAAAAATAGTCTCATCACAATGAAAGATTGAAGGAGTTGACTACTAGAGAGGCACACTCTGTATCACATGTGTTGTATGTTGCTAGGACATGCTGATCACCCATACTCCCGAACTGCTGAGGAGTCGTTTTTATGTGCTAAAAGGAGTTCCTCCATCATTTCATTTGATTCTGTACTAAAATTCCTCCTTAAGACTATAAGAAAAGGCTTTTTTTTTTTTGCTCTTCCCGGGACAGTACACACAAGTCCCTCATGTCTGTAATTTCTTCAGTTTTGTTTTTAAATGCAAATGTGATCAAACTGAACACAGATTAACTGCCTGCTGGTAAGGCACACCTGTCAAATTAGAAAGCTTGCCAAATGCAACAAAGCTCTGTCACATGCATCCTTGTGTACTTAGATGGTTTATAATTAGACATATATGTCCCTAGTCTATGACAGCTGAAGTTTTCTGAGAGCATTTGCTGGTATTCTGCATTGTAATTCCATAATGTGTGGACTAAACTGTTGAAAAAAATACTGCCTGATTCTTACAGGTGCATGCTGTACATGTCAGTGGACAAAGCAAATCAAATGTGCATGATTTTACAAAAAAAAAAAAAACAAACACAAAACAACATCAATAACAAACAAATCAAAAACATTCAAAGCCCCACAAACCTTGAGATGTTATTTCAGATACTTGTGCTAGGAATTCCACGGTTTGGTAATTTCCAAAAGACTCCATCTTGAAGAAAATTAGGTGGAAATTATTAATTAATTCCATTAAATCTTGTATATATGTATAAGCATATTGCAAATAATTTTCATGAGAGTTTGTTGGAAAGATCAGCAAATCTGAGTGGACATTCTGATAAACCCATTGTGTTCAGAGCTCATAATGGGATATGCAAGAGAGTGACTTGTGGCTTTACCTAAAATACTTCTCACTGTATTTCATTTTAAAGTTATGGGGTTTTTTTTTCAATTCAGCCAACAAAGAATATTTTAGACTATGGATTTTTGTTCATTTGTTTGTTTGCTGTATGCATGACAGCCTGATCACTTATCAGAAATTTTCTGTTGCATTTCTGAACCACGTCCAGAAATACAGGATTCACATCTTCCTTTTCATAATCTCTTTCAGTTCTTGGAAGTGCCAAATATATCTCATTTGAAGACCGTCATTGGCACGGGGAATGCTTTAACTGTGCCAAATGCTCTGTTCCACTGGTGAGCCGGGAATTCCTCACTCGGCAGGATGACATCCTTTGCCGTGAATGTGGCTCTGCTTCATAGTTCTGTGGAAAGCTGTGCAGCTGCATTATTGTCACTCTTTGACAACATAGTTCATTACTCTGCTGTAAGAAAACCATATAAAAGTTGTAACAGTTATTTAGTCATTCAAATAACTTTCCCTCAACAGTTTAATTCTATCATATCTTTAATTGCTTATAAAAAAATTTAAACAGCCTCACACTGGTTAAGAAAATGATGTAGAAAAGATTCATATATATTTTAAATCTAACTGCAGTATCTTTTCCTTGTAACACACTGCACTCTGCTGTTAGAAGCTTAAAAATTTACCTTTCATCTCCCATGAAATCAAGGAGGATTGTGAAAAGTCTGTATGGTATATGAATAATGATGAGGCATTAACATTGTTTTACAGATGCCGACCTGGGCATGGAAAGCTAGGCATGTACATTTTTCTATTGGACCATAACATTGATGAGAACAACTCATAAATATTATATTCATCCACACTTTGGGCCAAAAAGATGTTGACAAAGCAGGCAGAAATTGTGAGGAGGAGGGGCTTCCACATAGAGGGCCACTGAATCAGAGAGGTCCCTTCCAGAGCTAGATAAAGGGAAAAAAGGTCACTTTCCTCCCCTTACTGGAATTGCTCCTCAAAAACATAGTCTTTAGCCATCCAAAACACTACAACACAGGTTCTTTCCCGAATTTAGGTAACTGTGCTTAATTTTTCAGACAGAGTTGCTCTAGAGCATAAATAAACCCATATTTTAAGCTACTGAAAGAGGTGAGGATTGCCCAAGATTGAATAGTGCTAATGTACATTTCCCATAGCTAGTATACCTTAAGACTCTTTCTGCATTGTCTTCACTAGACCTTCAAATACATGCATAAGGTGTATATTTTAATTAGCAGACACAAGCGCACACTCACACTTGTCTCTTTAACTTTGTCCCTTTAAAACTTCTTTGACAGCAATCAAAGCCCTGTTAATGGCCTTACCATTTCAACCCTGCTAGGTCTTTGATTCACAGTCCATTCTTTTTCTTGTAAATGCCTGCTTGTGGACAGCAGGCTATAAGCTCTCCAGAACCAATACCCAGTTCATGTTAGCACGTGCCACATGTAGTTGCCAATAGTATGTCAAGAATTAGTAATGTTGTCATTGCAAGCTAGGCAGTTCTTGCTTGCAGTGCAAGGTCTTAGTTTCTAGGCAGCTGGCTTTGAGAAGGTTCTATCTGCTTGCTAAGCTTCAGCACTCAATTGTCTATTATTAAAGGTCATCTAGAGCTGCGTTACAAACCTTTTTCCTTACTGTGTGTTACAGTGGCCTGGTTCATGTACCAGGCCACTGTGAATGGAGCAGTGATGTTAAGAATGGCAGATTCTACACTATTCAGCACTATTTGAGTCCTCATCTAGCATGTCTTTAAGTCACTCTTCTTCAGACTCTGACCTTAAGTGCATAGGGTAATTTGGCTGGCTTGAGTGACCTTTTTTCATAGTGAAGACAGCCATTACTTTAGATAGAAAAGTGAAAAAAAAGGTTAAAAAAAAGGATATCTGTGCATAGCTAAGCCAAGGCTGAACTGCAGTGGCATAAAATCAGTGCAGATAATGACTGACAAATGAATATATAGCAATCTGTTTTCCAGTCAATAAAATATTATCTTTTGCTCTATGTTGTGTTCATTTTTGGTTTTCACTTTCTCCTTTCATGGCTTTTATTGAATTCTAGATTTTGATGAGTTCATGCCTTTTTATTTTATCCCAGCTGCTTCCTTTTCTATTTACTAATCTCACATGGCTAATACAGGTCCTTGGTAAGGCTTAGATTCCCATAAATAGAAATATGTTTCATTGCATTATATATATTTATAGACTGATATATATATATATACACATATACACACACATATTGGTTCATGGTTATGCATGATGTTCTAAAAATTTGCACTGAGTTATCAAAGATTAGCACATTAGTAAATGTTAATGGTCCAAAATTTTTTAATTAAAATGATGAATCACCATATTCAGGCTTGTATGTGGGGTGTACCTTTTGTTTGTTTGTGTGAAATAACATTCAGCACATTGCAAGAATGTGGTTTGGGCCCTTTGTTCAGTCTTGTC
This sequence comes from Pyrocephalus nanus, assembly GCA_038380795.1. Classification (NCBI taxonomy): domain Eukaryota; kingdom Metazoa; phylum Chordata; class Aves; order Passeriformes; family Tyrannidae; genus Pyrocephalus; species Pyrocephalus nanus. Next base: position 39,749,474 of record CM076260.1, read on the forward strand.
TGAACAATATTCCAGTTTAATTACAAATTGACGCAAGAATTACCAGGCAGACTCCTAAGATATGACACAGTCACAGGTCAGACAGGCTGATCATGATAAATCCAATCTTCCAGTCTTAACATTTACAAAAATTCTTCTCTGACTCATCAACTAATTATATTTTTAGAAATACCAACTGAATTACTTATTTCTTCTGCAGTAAATATACCACAGTCAAATCTGAAATGGAGCATTTTCACTTCACAATAATAGTAAGAAATAAATGTGATTGCTATAAATAGTTTGAATAAAAGTTATATTAGATAGCAAATTGCTATTTCATAGTCTCTGTCACCAGCTACTAATGCCTAAATAAAAATACAATACTCTTGTGGTGGGCTGCCCCTGGCTGGACACCAGGTGCCCATCAAAGCTGCTCTGTCACTCCCCTCCTCATCTGGACAGGGGAGAAGAAATATTACAAATGGCTTGTGAGTCTAGATAAGGAGAAAGAGACATCATTCAGCAATTACTGTGACAGGGAAAACAGTCTTGACTTGGGTAAAAATAATTTCTTACCAATCAAATCAGAGTGAATAATGAGAACTAAAACCAAATTTAAAACCGCCTTCCTCCCAGCCCTTCCCAGGCTTAACTTCTGAATTCTCTACCTGCTTGCCCCACAGTGGTGAAGGGGGATGGGAAATAGCAAATGCAGTCAGTTCATCACAGGTTGTCTCTGCTGCTCCTTTCTCCTCAAGCGAAGGACTCCTCACACTCTTCCCCTGCTCCAGTGTGGGATCCCTTCCATGGGGTGCAGTCCTTCAGGAACAGACTACTCCGGAGGGGTCCTGCCATGGGGTCATAAGTCCTGCCAGCAAACCTGCTCCAGCACAGGCTCTTCTCTCTATTGGGCCATGGGTTCTGCCAGGAGCCTTATCCAGCACAGTTTTCCCACAGAGTCACAGTCTCCTTCAGGCACTCACCTGCTCTGACAGGGGGTACCCTAGGGGCAGCAGGCAGATAAGTCCACCATGGACCCCCATGTGTTGCAAAAGAATATCTGCTCCAGCGCCTAGAGAATCTCCTCCCGCTCCATTTTCACTGACCTCGGTGTCTGCAGGGCTATGTCTCTCACATGTTCTCCCTCTTTTCTTAGGCTACTGTTTTCACAGCAGTTCCCTGCCCTCCCCTACCCATCTTTTTTAAATCCATTATCCCAGAGGCACTAACAGTGTTCCTAATGGGCCCAGCCTCGGCCAGTGATGGGCCCATCCTGGAGCTGGCTGGCATTGGCTCTGCTGGAGACGAGGGAAGCTTCTAGCAACCTCTCACAGAAGGCCCTCCTGTAGCTCCTCATTACCAAAACCTGGTCATGCAAACCCAATACAACTCTACACAATTTGGGTCACCTACCCTTATGTAGATGAAGCCAACTAGAATAGGTGCAGAGAAGGGCTACAAGGAACAGTATGTCTCTGTGGAGGACTGCAGATGGTGGAGAGCATTAGATGGCTACTGTAAGCAAAGAGGATACATTTGGTTCAAGAACAAAGGCAAGTAAACTCCTCAGGACTGGAAACTGGAAGTTAGAAGATAACAGTGGCTGCTAAGCAGCAATGCTCCTGCAGAGCCTTTCTCCAGAGCCAAGAGGGTATGATCTATGTGGTCAGTTTTAAAATGATTCTTGATCTCTGTGTTAAATTCCATATAGAACATGATTGCCTGGTAGAGAAAAGCACCAGGCAAAATGAACCAGATGATCAGCTTCAGTCTCTCTTGATAACATTCAATTTAGTTCAGGATAACCAGGATACAGACTCCAGTGTAATTCAATTTTCTCTAATAAGTTTCAGAGGGTGGAATTTTGAGAGATTTATTTTTAAGTCAATTTTTAATGTCATGTTTTTCTTTAACATTGCATTGTTTTATTTTAAAATACATCTAATTCTTCCCTGTGTTTGTAGCAGCCCAGCTCTAAGATAATCACATTACTTTTGTTACAATCAAGCTAAATTTCCCTAAGGTGTAGCGATGTCTCTAGTACCCTGGTCACATATCCAGTGTTCTCATAGTTATCACAGTAGACTGGGAGGGAGGCTGTTCTTTGGTACTAAGAGTGAAGTAGGTGCCCTATTACCTCCCTCAATACTTCAGGCAATAGTTTAAGTTCCTCAGTCACTGACTAATTGTCAGAGGACTCCCAGAAATAACATATTTAAAATATGAAGATAAGCCCTGGGGTATTGTTGTCTAGTGACCCTTCTTTACCCATGTTTCTGAATGTCACACTTTTTACTCTGAGGCAAGTTTGTATTGTGAGAGCAAGATATCACCCTTTTTCTGGACTAATACTTTTAAAATCCAGGCAAATTATTAGTGGATGCTATAACAGGCAACACAGAGCAACAGTAATGTCAGAACTCTGGACCACTTCTGCATTTCCCAGGCAAAGGCATATGCTCCAAACTCATGGCTTCTGTCTATGATTAAACCTAGACATTCTCCATTCTCTCTCATTGTGTCCCAATTCTCCAGAAAGAAAGTCTCTGAGCCTAGACTGGGGAAGAGCTAGGCATAGCCTGGCCCTATCAGTGAAGAGGGTGTCACACCATAATGTAGCTCTTCTGCAGTATCTCAGCATGTGCAAGTTCAACTGGTGCTTGCACTCCACCAGTGGATACACAGCAAGCTTTCCTCATGCAAACAGTTGTTCAGTGCAACCAGAGGAGCATTGAGAAGGGAGTAGTAAGGTTTTGCAAGACCTTCTGAACCTGTGGCTTAAAATATTTCATGGGCCAGGCCCATCACAAGATGGGGGGAGGATGTGTGTGTGTGTGTACATGTATACATCCCACTGAACTGACCATCAGTTTCAGCACCTGGTCAAAGGTTTTTTGAATCTCACTTGATTCAATATAGAACGGATGTAGAGCAGTGTATTGTATTTCAGGAGGACAAGTAAAAACACAGTGATTGTTATACAGTGAGAGATATCAATAGCTGAAGGAAAGTTGTGTTAAATTACTGCCTAAGTGGCAGCTAAGAGATAATTTCTGTAAACAAAGAAAGTTGGATGGGATTCAGAACTATAGCCTGAACAAACTTGTTTACCGGTCAAGCAGGAACGCTGCAATAAATCCTCTACATTCCTGTTAATAATATCTCAAAGAAAACTTGTTTGTGTGCATGCACGCTTGTTCACATGCAATTGCCAAAACTTGAATGGACTGAGTTACAGGAAACCTGGCAATGTAAACCAAAATACAAAACACCTAGCATGGCTACAGACTACTGTAACCACAAAGTTTTAGTTCATCATATTCAAAAGTACCATCATGTTATTCAGAAGCACCAGGTACAAGTAGTTCAATACCAGAGATAAGATATTGGAGGACAGACATCCCTGCACTCAGGGATGTAACACAGAGATGTTATCCAATTGGCAATACACAGCTGCAGTGGAGCATCTAAAGATACCAGCTTTGGCCTGAATGATTAAGCTTTTCTTAGTTTGTTAGCAAGAACATTTGTCCAATAGTGTTCATTTAAACATTTTTGTAGATGTTCATCTTGCATTTTCCACTCAAATCTTTACAGGGGCTCCTTGAAGACGAGGCCAGAGAGAAGTACCTCTACAGCACAGTCACACACACTTGCACAATGCCCATAGGAACTGAATTTACTCAGTGAAAAGTAATTTGATGTCAGAAGAGCAACCTTTGAACAGCATTATATCCAAGTTAATAAACCTTATCTCTGTCTTGGAAATAATCCAATATCTGGTTTTATTAACTTTTGCCTCTGCTGTGCAGTTTTTACTGTCCTCTCCAGTAAGATATTCAAGACTGTAGGCACTCACCTGATTTACTGCTGGTTTTCCACACCACCAACTGAATTTTAAGTTATTGAACACAAGAAGCTGCACTACCACCACATGTCTGAAAAACAGGAGCCATGAGTCCCTTTTATGCATACTTTATATGAGACTTTAGGAACAAACCACATTACAACAACAAAGAAACACACAGCTCCTGTCTGTAGCCTGGGCACAGATATGAGTTTGCCATCAAAATACTCAGATAAAGTCACTTAAGAGCAAGCAAAGGAGCATGGCCTCAGATGTTTAGGGAACTGAGTCAGGCAGAAGACTACTCAGCAAAATAAAGAAACAACTGATCAAGTTTTAGGGGGTTCAGATGTTTCACTCCAGTATCTCAGCACTCTCATAAATCACTTGTTAGCTCACACCCAACACCTCATATCCTAACTGTCCTCAAGTGCATTCTCATAATTTCCATTTGTGAGCAGGAGAATGGACTGCTGCAAAGGGATCTCAGTCTGGCATAATGATCCAACCTCAGGAATCTCCTGGGTGACTTATTAAACAGAGGATTGGCTCAGCTGGAGGTAACAAAAATCCAAACAGCCTTATACAGTTGCTCACATTTGAATTCCAGTGCTCAGCTTAGAGCACTTTTACAGCAAAGACATACTTCAAGTAGCCATAGTTCCTGAATGAAAATCCTCATTTAAACATATCTGCCTTTACCTTAGAGTTTTGATTAGCTTTTGCTAGTCTAATTATCAAATAAACAAATAAATAAAACCTCTTAAATCCAAGCACATCTTGCCTGGATTAAAAAAAAAAAAAATACAGTGTAAAATGATGTAAAAAGTTTATCCAGTTCTGCTGCATTTTTTGTTGTTCTTGTTTCCCACAGGAAAAAAAATGGACTACTTATTTCTTGAGAACAAGCTCTTTACTTATAACAAAAAGCAAATCAAGCCCTTAGTCAAACATTTTCATTGGAAGGACAGCAATCTGAGCAGAAATTTATGGCTATGAATGCAGATGGCCACAAAAGGCTGCTAATATGAAGAATTAGGCTTTACCTCAAATTATTAAAAAAATTTGATAACAAATCTGTAGCACAAATGGTAGCCTGCAATGCAGCTTGTGAGCCTGAGACAAAGTACAGGACGCTAATCTCCTTTTGGGGGCAAGATTGTTCTCATACGGTTTTGGAGAAGCGACAAGTTGGGGAAGCAACAAGTTGGGTGACCCTAAATCACATTCCAATGTTTTTTAACATTTAGAATTCTTCAAATTTTAACTCTTCAGTTTCCTGGCTTTCTCACAATAGCCATCTTATTCTCTGTTAGCTGGATTCTTTCTTAATTGCTAAAAATTGTTATTGTGATCTTAACTCTTAACTCACTGGAAAGTAAACCCCCCTGACTGACTGGGGTGAAATGTCTAATATTTTTTTACAAAGATCTTTGGTTTAGGGCATGTTTTCACAGTCATAGTTAAATGTTCTGTGCTGAGCTCTGTGCCAGACTTTCTCAGGCCAGTTCCTGCTTTCTTCTTCACCTTTTTCCTTTTCATTCTCAGAAGATTTCAGTCAAAACCATCTTACACTTCACAAAACAAAGCACAGGAAAAAAGGCATAACAATTGCTCTACACTTTAGAACTCTGAACCTTTTCTTTGAAGAATTCAGGTGCTTTGCTTGATTTTGGCTTGGGAATTGACATCATAAAGAAAAAATTTCTTTCATGGAGATGTGTCCTGCCATCCCTACAAAAATCCAGTTGTCCAGATGTAATTGTCCCCATTACATCTCTTCTGCACTAAGGAACTGCAGACACATTTCCCAAGGGGCAAATATGTGGTCAAGATACTATGTGCTCAATGACAATCACGTGTAAGCATTTTAAGTTGGGTACATGTTTCAGTTCCTCAGCTGTAAAAGGGATATACATCCCCATCTGGAAGAAATCAAATTAGATAATTGTGAGAACTAATTCATCTAAAGCACTGTCACAGCAGGCTGCTGGAGGCCAATCTGACAAGGTCAACCTCCCAGGTGAGCTCCCAGTTCTGTCTTCAGAATAGTCTTCAGCATGGAGCCACATAACAAGCAAAGCTGAGAGTCCCAAATGCAGGCCAGTGCTCTATGTGAGAGCATGATCCACTCTGCATGAACAGTGGGGAATATTAAAGTAATCACTTTGTGCCATTTAGCTTAAAGCCTGTGCAATGCAGGAGAAGTAAGGATGCCCCAAAGGCAGCTCTAATTCCAATGCTCCTCCACCTGGATCAGAAAGAAGATCTGAAAAGTCTAACCCAAATTTGCTAGGATTAGTCACTTTTACCTTTGTTTAATATTTTTGGCACCCTGCCAAAGCCTACAGGGCTCTTCAAAAGAGGGCTTTAGGAGGATTTCTACCATCTGCCTGTGCCAAGAACAGAGCATAGGGCTAGCCACAGCACCAGGCAGGCCTTCACTTTAGTCCCCACTACACAGCATGGCATGTTGGCCTCCTGCACTGCATCCATTCCAACCCAAACCTGACACCAACCCCAAAACTTCATAAATTCTTGCAGTTACATGAAGCCAATAAAGTGTCCCTCACTTGTGAGGCAGAGGCGTGCCTGTGGACTCAGGCTCATGAGTTCACTGCCTTGAAAGTGCAGTGATATTTATCTTCCGGATTTATTAAGGCTCTTTGCTCCTCCCATTGATGTGCTGTCAGGCACTGAGATGTGAGGCACACTGGACCCAGCTGCCTCTCTTTCCATTTCTCTTCTGATTTCCACAGAGCTATATCTGGAAGATGGAGATATCCCATCAGAAAGCAATAAATGTCTGTTAACAACAGAGGAAAGACTCAGGCTATGATACTGTTCTTTATGGGCCACTCATTGGTTCTCATTACTAAAATTAAAGTCAGTCTGTGGGAGAAAAAGTAATGGTGAAGGATGGAGATGCAGCTGCAATTATAGTCTGTTAGTTAAAGAGTAACTTAGACTTGCCAGAAGGTAGGGAAGCGAGGTCACATCCCTGTTCTACCCTTCACACTTAACTCCTGCTGTAAGCAGGAGTCCTCAGCAAGCTGGGATTTGCACTCTGTACCAAAAAGGGCACTTGCAGCAAGGGAAGGTAGCTGATAGACACCTTAATGTCCTACATCTCTTTTTTGCTGCCAAAAACAAGAACATCAAGAACAGCATATTCTTTCCTTTCAATTCACTAAGGACAGGAAAGCAGCACGTCTTCCTTTGGGATTCAAAGCTGTGAAAGCTCTACCAAGATATTCAGGGACTCTATTAAGTTTTTCAGGAGTCTTGACAGAAGGACTTTTGTGCATTACCACTTTTCTAAGTGTGAGTGTTTAACAGTGAGCATGGTCACCAGGAATGTGAAAAACTCTCTTCTTTGTCCAATTTTAATCAAGAATTTAAACTTCTTCAAGAAAGTATTCTGTCCTGAGTACTGGTTATCTGTGCATTCTGAAATCAAGACAAATGCCACGTTTCTTGTGGAAGAAAATTTTGTATTATGTAGACTAATTAAACATTAATTGGTTCAAACATGTAAGAAGACCTCCACCATACATACTCATGTTGCTCTCTGGGAAATCTGGAGTATCCAATTCTAGCTTCAGCAGATGACAAGTCTCTATTTGACAATATCAACCAGCCCCAAGAATCAGACATGCAGTTTTCCAGAGGAAAGGTTACTTCTGTGAACATTCATACAATAGCATGAGGGGTTTTTTAGCTTCTCACCTCTTGAGGCTGCACTACAGACATCATGGTATGCACTTAGCTGAGACACACTCTCCGAAAACAACACAGAACCAGTTTCAGCATGGTGGTACATCTACGGTTATTTATCAGTAGTATTTGCTGTAGTTTTCTAAGCAATTTACTTTAGTTCCTCAGAACAGTAAACGTGGGAAGCAAGAAATTTAGGTCATTCATAAATACCATCAATAACATTATGACTTCAAATGCTGGCCCTGATGGGAACAGTCTCTCTTCCTGAGCAGCATTGGAGAAATGGGTTTGCAGAGATGCTGCTGGACTTCCAGAGGCTGGGGCAATGACAAGACAAGGGGTGGTGGCTCCTTTGACAGTGGTGGAAGTTTCTCATGGTCTGCCTATGATCAAGCAACCTGAGAGCTATTTTTAGACCACATTCCTATAGGCACTGTGGAGGTGGAGAACCATACATTTTATCAGGCAACTGAGAAACCTTTTTAACGTGTATTTTCTGCTTCTCATTCTATGTGGCTAGATGGCAATTTTAAAATTATAAAGAATGGAAACTGTCAAGAATATCTCTCAATTAGAGGAATTGTTGGGTTAAAAAGGATTATTTTTACTCTCTTGAATGATTTGATAAAATAGACTGCTTTTAGTAAAATCTCTGATGGGTACTAAAGGGGATAGAACTAGTACCAGCTGGATGAGAACTTCCCAAATACAAGGGTATGGTGTAAGCAAGAAAAGAATGGCATTAATGAAAAAGTAAATGCAGTAATACCTAATAAAATGTGACAGAAAATAAATAAATGTCTGTTGTAGCTACCTCCAGGTTTACTTATGAGAATAATCCTTTTAAGTACTGAATCAAAAGCATATGTGTAACTCTTCTGAATATCAAATATTACACATGCAGAACATGTTCCAAGAGTGACAGGCACAGGAAAAGAGAAGTGAAAGGAAGCAAATGAAATAAAGGAAAATAACAGTAATGAATCAATCAGTATTGAAAGCAGAACTTTCTTATTTTAAAATGATGTAGCAATTTAGTCATGGAAAGGTGATGTCAAATCTGAATATTGCCACATCAATCAGTAATCTTTGGAGGAAAAAAAAAAAAAAGAGAAATATCTAACTAAAACCCAAAGTCTATTGTATTGTCACAGCAGTCCCTGCCTGGGTGAGAAGTTGATGCAATAAAGTGTCTTGACAAATCTAAATATACTTCTCCCTATAAATAATTTATATATTTTCAGCATACTTAGTATTTGCATCATTTAGACCACATATAGTAGAGTGTGTATAGAAGTCTATCATTATAATCCACACTAGCTAGGATTACTTTCACTTGATGAAAACATTTTGTGTTACCACACAGATTTCCTTATCTTGTTAACTGGAGGAATAGGTAAATGTGTGTACATATTTATTTCACACTTGTCCCATAGCCATCATAAGCAAAGAATGGAGTTCTCTTCATTCAAGTGGATCTATGAAAGGCAAATCCTTCAATGTTTTTAGTCCTATCTAGCACAAATAGGACAAAATTTTGAAGAGGTTTTGGCTATCCTACCTTGTGGCCACACTAGCAGTTACAAATTCAGTCCTCAGTGACCTGAAAAAACTCAGGAAAGTTAGTTTTGCACTCACACAATTTAGAAGAACTGGTTTCTTCATTCACATACAGAAGACTTCAGTAAGATAGCAATAAGCCTGCCTTACCTCACTGCATGCAAGTATGGCTCATCAGGGTGCAAGCAGCTTGCACAGCTTCTCTGTTGTTATACAGCACACAGAGAAGCATGAATGTTAGCAGGATAGCTAAGCAAGGCCACTTTTAATCCACCTTTGCAATCCATCCTCTACTGGGTTCAAATGAGTCTATGATAAATTATTTACCACTGCAGTGACAGATGTATTCTGTCACACAGCATGTGTCAGCCACATGAGATGGCTCAGAGACAAGCACACCCAATCCTGACCTGGTCACATGAAGCTCATTCAGCAACCCCCTGCTGTCCTACACATCAAACTGGTTCTGAACAAGCCTTCCAGAGTGCATTCTTCAGTGAACTGAAAAGCCTGTTTCGTCAGGTCATGAAAGAGAGATGGCAGTTCTGACAAGTATAATGAAAAACCAGAGCAAGCGCCTTTTACGCTCAGCCCTCTGGAATGACCGGAAACTCAACTTTCAGCATGAAGAAGCAGAAATGAAGCTAATTTGCCATTATGCTATAGAAATGCAAAACTTTCTAAGGAAAGCTGTTGAACGGATTGTCTATTAGAATTGGTTAAACATCACCTGCAGTGCAGTACTTTCCTCTCCCACCACAGGAATCTGTTCATGTGTCAGTCAGGTCAGCTATGGTACCTCTCATAAAGGGCTCTTCACAGATTTCATCATTTAAATCCAGATGACTGCAACTAACTCTCACTAAGTTCATCGTTAAGTTCATCACAAAGTTCATCACAAAACACTTGCCGCTTCCTTGGAAACAAAAAGTTCAATGTGACACATTTTTGCCACTTCTACTGTTGGTTGAAAGTCATCTCTCTTGAAACATAGTTGCTTGGTGTTTCTTGGCAAAAAGCCTGCCAGAGAAAAACCCATCACCCCAAACCCACCTGTAAACTCAGTGCACTGCCAGTTACCTTCATGACAGGTTTACTACATGACAGTGTGAAGGAGAAAACCTACAATATTTTTTACTTCCCTACTAACTGTCAGTCAAGCCAGTAGGTCATCATAGATATCAATACTACTTGGTAACTAACATTTGCCATCTTTAATGCCAAAATCAAAGATAAAAATATCCTGAGTCAGGCAGGAGCTCCAGCTTTCCCCGGAGATAAGATCCTGCTAATACTGACAAGAAGCGCATTGCCTCTTTGAGGATGAACTCTTACTGACACTCTGTCAGCAAACCTAAGATCTAGTTGTGTGTTCTGCCTGGAAAGCAAAAAATACAGTTTGAGGCTGTCCTCAACAGCTGCAGACTTGTGGCCATGTCATAAGGACTAATCAAGGTCAAGGGAAATTCTGCATTCAGCCTGTCAGTACTGGCTAACTGGTCTGGGCTTGTTTTTGAAGCTCATCAGGAGCAAATGCTCATTAATCAGCTTAACACTTGGGATAGGAGAGAAAAGGCTTTATTAGGACCATCATAAGAGAGAAGATGGAGGCTTTTCTGACATTGATGCATGTAATATTGGAGTTAAATTCATAAACACAGTTCTTTAACTGTGATTTTCCTTTTTCATATCTGAGACATTAAGCTTTTATTTTTAAATTCCAGAAGCACAAATCTTTATTTAATGGTATTTGGCCATTTTTCAGTACAGCACTTCACAGTGCTTTAAAAACATTAACCACATTTTCAAGGTACAGAATAGCAGCTAAATAAATTGATTGATGTATTTATAGAGTCATGGGCAGTTGGGAAGCAGGGGGAAATGGGCACATTCTTTATTCTGTGGTAAAACAGAAATGTCACCTTCATAAAAACCTCAGCAAGCAACATAAAACTAAAATCTTTAGAAACACAGTGGGAGTAAAGCAACATATAAAAATACAGTTCTTTTAAATGATGTAGACACATTTTGAAACTCTATAACTGGTATTGCTTAACTGTGCTAATGGCCCAAGTAACAGGAGAGAACGTGCCCCAAGAAGCTGTGGATCACGTCGAATTGTAGGTAGTAGTTCACATGCTAGAGGGCTGAATTGCCATTCAGAGAGCCTATATGAGCTGGGGAAATGGGCCAACAGGAACTTTATGAAATTCAGTGGTGGGAATGCAGAACAGACCAGAACAACCATGTGCACCAGTACGGGCTGGAGTCCAGACTAGGCTTTGTAGAAAAAGGTCTGGGGGTCCTGGTGAACGTCAAGCTGAACGTGATCCAGCAATACATCCTTGCACAATAAGAGGTCAAGCACATCTTGTCCTAGTGCTAGGAGGTCAATGTTTACCTTCTCTTCAGCACTGTTGATACTGCATCCAGAGTCCTGTGACCAGTTCTGGGGTTCCCAGTACAACAGAGACCATGCTAGTGGGGAATGAATGGGTCTCTATCCCATTCTTATTTCTGAAACAGACACTAGAAAGGAAGATACTTGAACCAGCATGGAAAAACTTCAACTTCTTCCCTCTACATAAAGAATGGAATTAAGAATCTAAGGGAGAAAGCATACAAGAAAATGTTTAAGAGAAAAGAATGGGATAGAGACCTGCAACCCAAGCCCAAAATGTTAACTGAAAAAGACATTTCCTAGGTACATAACAAATTGTCATTTTGTGTGATTTTCTTATTCTTTAAAAAGGGAAAAGAAAAAAAAAACAAACACATAAAATTCATCTCTACTTCCTACCAACACTCCCTCTTATGCATCCAAAAGTTAAAAATAACTTAAGACCCCCAACAACAGAGTTTGCTGTGTGAGAGAAGAGCAGAGCCCACTCCCAACAGAAGCAGTCAGTGACGCTCGACTACGCCCACATCCACAGATGGCTTGCCAGGGGATGCTACTGAACTGCATCATCAGCTACTTCAGGACCAATTAAAGGGCACCTCTTTTATTTTCCTGCTACTACTAGACAAGTTCTCTTTTCTAAAAAGTGACAATAGCCATCTAAGTAGTGTGGGAGACAGCAGGTCAGCCCCTGTCAAAGTAGTAAAATAGTTCAACTATAAAGGACTTCACACACTCAAAACTGGCAGCACAGAGTGGTCACTGAGTTTCCAGAATCTTAATAGCTGCTGAGACTCAGAAAAGAATCAGATAAATTAGATGTCCAGAGCTCTTCTCTTCTTCTCCATTTGTAGGTTTAGAATTTACCAGGATAGTGGGTGAAGGGGAATGGAAGAATTATTTGACTTCTTTTGGTTAGACAGACCAAGCCAAACATGCTGCCACAGCACTGATGGGGGCAGTGCACCACTAATCTAATCCTTGAGAAGCTTCAAAACTTGTTAGTAAACCTTTACTTAAAAATAAAAAAGGATTACTGTATATGTTCCTAAAATGAAAGCACAAGAACTAGAATTATTTTTTATAAAAAATATTAATCCGAGTGCCAACAAGAATTAATCAAATTAATTGCAATATCCAGGTAATGCTTATTTTCATTTCAAAATAGGGAGAAAATCTTTAGTTTGCTTTTCATTTTTCTCAGGCTATAACAAACGTTTTTTATGCAGATGTTCTGTGTGAGAGCAATGACAGATGAGGTTTTTGGTTTAAAGCTATTATTATCCTCCCCTTTGAATGTCCATCTTTCTGCCTGTTGTTACCACAGCTAACTGAAAGCATCCTCTGTGGGGTAGAGAGATTTGCTCTAAGGGACTGTGCTGTGATCTGGAAACACCAGTGGTTTTGCTGGTAGAAGCTCAAACACTGATCATAGCCACACAATAACCACGCAGACAGCAACCTCGCTTTTATGTTCTCTGCTGTGTCCCAAACTCAGCTTGCTACAGGAAAGCTTTGACAAATCAATGAATGCCACAAAACATTCTGCTTACAGACAGGATTAATAATCTCCTCCAGTAGCTCATTCCAGATACATCTCAGGCATCAGCCTCCCACCACTGACATTTAATTAGGTCAGTTTGAGCTGATTCTTTCATGAGAATCCATTGAGGGAGGCAGGAAGAGTATATGGCCCTCAAAAAACTGTGCACAAAGGCCAGGTTTTAGAAATGGCTTTGTGTGGTCAATCCAGCTGCATTTAGTTTGCTGCTAGCCAGCCTGACTCCGACCAAAGTTAATCATTGTACATATTCATTTGATCATATACAGCAAGTGTGAACATGCTAGCAGCTATCTTATGACCCTCTTCTGTAGACAGTATTAGACCTCACAGGCTGATGCATTACTTTTTTGTATTTTTTTAAATATATTGCTCCTAGAGATGTTTGTGAAGCTTCTCAGGTGCCATTCAGTACAGACATACATTTAAACTCACAGAGTTAAAAACTTGTGCATAGCTCTGACCTCTAAACAAGACCACAAAAACTGCTTCTGTGTTGAACATAATCTATTTTCTCATCTCAAAAATACTTGCATGCATATATATTTGCATATGCATAATGTAGAGTTCCTGTGTTTTCAAGAGCCACTACTGCAAAGCTAGCTCAGCCTATATCATCTAAACCCATACGTCTTGCACCCTTTGGCAATAAAAACTTTCTTAACATCATTGATAAAGCTGAAGCTACGTCATTTGGAGCCCATCAATATGGACATTTCTTTCTTCCATGTTTAAACTTTTCTGGTTAATTTCTACTGATATAAAAGGGTTACCTTGATTTTCCCCCATAAAGTGAAAACCTTACCCTCAAGCTTGTATTCCAACATCTTTAAAATAACCTTTCAGACAGTGATTCAGCAAGGCAATGGAACTTTCTTGATTTATTTGATCTGTATCTTTGGAGCAAACAGTTAAGCCGCCTGTCTCAGAAAGAAAATAAAGCACTTGAACTCTTGCCTTGGTCCTAATTTAGAGTTCTGTTTGCATGTTTGTTTTAGCATCTTCTGGGAACATTCTGTCTCCTCAAGAGCTATTCTACCAACATAGAAACACAATTTCATAGAGTATTTTTTTTCCCATAGGCTTTGTCAACTTGATTTTCTCTTAAATATGCAAAATGTAAGAACATAAATTATGCCTGGCATGATAAACATATATGGCCATAAATATAAAATCTCAGCAACTGTTATGCTGCCACTATATGTGAACACATATGTGGCTGCTGAACAGGAGGTCAGATAGAGATTTTTTTAGAAAAGCTAAAAGACATCCAGTTTCTCTCTCCCCAGCAGTTTTCTCCAAACCACCTAAATACCTGTGAGACATAATAACTAAGTGCAAGATCACATCTTTATGGGCTTCTCACCTCTGTGTGTTTGAGTGTTAATCATGCCTCGTTGAACTTGATGGTGTTTTGCCTTCTTAAATTACTGCTACAGAAAAGCAAAGGGAGCAGTTCTTAGGGTTTTGATGGTCTGGTCAGTAGGCAGAGAGTCAATTTAAAGCAAGTTCAGTGAACTGAGGCATTATAAATATATTGGAGTACTTTATAGCACAAAAAAATTCATTTTTATTGACGTTATGAGCACAGCAAATGCACAACATTCTGCCAGGACTGGAAGCATTGTTCTGCATACATTAACATATTTGTCACATTGCAGAATCATGTAAAACCTCACTGTAGAGTGAGTCAGTTGCACAAACACAGGGGGGAAATCAATTCATTACCAAAGGCGTAAACTTCGCTCAAGAGGCTGCTTGTGAGAACCAACTGGGATGGAAGTACAATAGGTTTAACTGAAGAATGGGGTAAGCTACAAAGTAAACAACTTTGGACCGCTGTGGCATGTTTACATTGGATATTTTCAGATGCCGTCATTGAGGTTATGTATGTCAGTGGTAGCCAGTCTCCCAGGAAGAGACATTTGCTTTGCAGCCATGCCAGCCTCAGAGGCTGATCTGCACCAGCCCAGTGAGTCAATTCCATACTTACACTACTGCACCAGAAATTATGTCTTTTTAATCACTTGTTTTCTCATTGCTGAATAGCACTTACTGGTCTCTTCAATTTTATGCTAATTCTGGAATAATAAAAAAAAAATTAAAAGCAGAAAACAGTTCATAGAATCATAGAAGCACAGAATATCCTGAGTTGAAAGGATTATTGAAATCCATCTCCTGTCCCCGCATAGGACAGCCACATGAATCACACCATGTGCCTGAGAGTATTACCCAAATACTTCTTGAACTCTGTCAGGCTTGGTGCTACAACCACTTCCCCGGGGAGCCTGTTTCAGTCCCCAGCCACTCTCTGGGTGAAGAACCTTTTTCTAATGTTCAACCTAAACTTCCCCTGACACAACTTTATACCATTCCCTGGGGTCCTGTCACTGGTCACCACAGAGAAGAGATCAGTGCCTGCCCCTCCTCTTCCCTCCATGAGGAAGTTGTAACTGCGATGATGTCTCCCCTCAGTCTCCTCATCTCCAGGCTGAACAGACCAAGTGACCTCAGCTGATCCTCATATGGCTTCTCCTAAGTTTAGCCATTTTCTTTCACTATGGTAGAAGAACGGGCTGAAGTAAGCTCAGCATGCAGTGACTTCCTTTCAGTAACAAAGTGTACTTTTCAAGTATTGCAAGATAATGGTAAATTGGGATGGGGCAGAAAGTTGGAGTATTTCACAGGTAACAAATGGCCTTTGCATCTGTCTCATACAACGTCATAAACCTGATCAGGTACAACATGCTAAGAGCCAAACGACAGCTTTCCATGCAGGGGATGGCAGCAATAACGTGTACCCATGGCAAAAAAGCAAGTAAACTTAGTAGCTGCCATTGTAAGTGTTGGGGGAGAAGAGGAAAAGGATGTTTGCAACATTAACAGCTCTTTCAAACAGTCATCGAGATCTAAATGTAGTAAAAATAAAGTAGAAGTATCAAGAATCGTGTACCCCAGAATAAAATGCATCTTAGAACTGTATGAACAACAACAAAAAAAAACCAACTAACCAAAAAACAACAAACCCAATAAAAACCTATTTATGTATTGACATAATAAAGTTGCAAGGAATTTAGACTCAGCATATGAACTTCAATATGACTTCCCACCAAATGGACTTGTCTTCTTCCTTTTTTACCGGATGAAATAACCTGATTTAAAGACCCATGCTTGTGTACCTATTTACTCCCTTGGCGGAAACAAGTCAGTCATACTTCTCTTACCTTTGTACGTCTGAGGACTGCAAAAGCTGCCAGAAACAGCTGTTCTCCAGTCCTCTCTTCTCATAGTTTTTTTCTGGCAGAGCACCTAATTAAGTTTTGCTTGAATGCAGTTCATGTGGCATTGAGTAAACAAACCCATGTATTTACTAAAGCGAAAGAAAAATCCCGTTATCTGGTTGGATCATACTGCTTAACACAGCTTGGAGCCATCGTTGTAAACCATGTAAAACTGAAGAGAAATAAACGTCTGAGGCCTGGTGGATGGTGGAACTAACACTAAGTACATAAACTTAGTCAAGAAAAAACAGTGTACTGGAAAACTAGATGAGAAAAATGAATTCTCATTTTTGGATGTGAGTATTCATTAGAGGGATCTACATCATCACCAAAACACTTTTTTGAGTCTCCTGTGGTTAATCCTGTGTTTCTTAGGACAGTGAAGTCCAGTGTCTCTCTCGTTAAAACAATAGCCCAGATGTCTGGAGAGAAAAGCAGAAAAGCTCTCAGGCAGGCAATGGAACATGCTCTAGCTGAAAGCTACCAGTTTACTTCTAATATAGTGGCAAAAGCCTTTTCTAGAAACAATAGGATCATCTCACTATTTGGCATCTAGAAGTCTGGCATTCTTATCAAGAAGGAGGAGGAGGAAATTAAGAAAAAAACCTATTGCAACGCAGTAGTATATTTATCATAAAATCTGAGGCTTATATTTTCCCCCTTCAAAGTCTAATGTAATTTAGTCTTTTCTGGCATGAATGAAGACAACAACAACAAAGAAACAAAATATTATGTAATGGTTACAATAGGAAAATAATAACAATTGAAAAATGGTGATTATTGTCCGAAAATTGTAGAATAAGTTGAACATAATCAAGGAGAAAATGTGTAAGACAAGAATAACCAAACTTCAGGCAAGACTCACAGAGGCAATTGATGTTCAGTTCACATTAAAATTAATGAAAACCAATTTCAAGCCACTTATTCAGAGAATTGTACCTTTTAACCTACAATGACATTTCTCCTAATTTAAGTGAAGGAGTCCTATTATAAAGTTCCTAATTAAAGATGCAACAAAATGCTATAATAAAAATGTATATCAAATACAACTGAACTAAAAAGAAAAAGAATTCTTCATGTTCTCTTGTATATGAGAACATTTGTTCCCATAACTGTTTCCAAGTTTTTAACTGGATTCTAATTCTGGAGTGGGATAATGTCATTCCTACCCATTTCCACCCTATCCAAACACTATTAGTCTGGGCAACAAAATGAGGCTTTTGCTGTCACCACTTTTCTAGGGAAAAGTCTGTGTAGAACATGAAATCTCATTTCAGTCAAACAAGATATTCTGTAGCTTATTCAGCTCTACTGAACAAATGTGTAGCCTTCCAGAATAGATGGACTTCCTAAAACATTCAGACAAATTGAAGAGCAACACTGTTCAATTATACCACGTGCAATAGACTACACCAAATACTTTAAGCTAATATGATAAATCTAAACCTTCGACAGCTCTGATTATCCACAAAAGTTCTCTGTTTCTCCTCCTACATTTCCCTCCAACCTCAGCTATATTGCTCGCAGCTGTTCTTAAGCTTTTTCTAACTTTCAGTAGTTAACCATACCTCATTCTTCCTGCAGCTTCTTGTAGTGCTCTCCAAGCCATATACAAAACAGCTTCCAAATGGGTGTTAACAAACTTCAGAGTTAGCTGATTTCAATGCAGGGGAAGCATTCAGTTGCCAAACTGAGTTTCTTTTTTAAACGGGCTGTGGAACAAGAAATCACATTTTGGAAGATAGTTTGCAAAGTTGTATTGGTTTTCAAGTTCAGTGTTCTGAGAGATTGGATGCTCAATAACTGTGTCTGATTATGGAGTTTTATTTCCCTGTACTTCAACTTTATTTTTGTTATGGGAACAAACAGACACTAGAACAGATCTAAAATTTACACTATTTACAGCACGTTCTTGTTGGCAATCTAAGGCTGCAATCACCAGTACTATTTGTAGGTCCTCAGCTGGCTTCTGGAGAATGTCCAAGTTATTTCACCAGTAACTTGGGGACCTTATGCATCTACCCTAGGAGAACTGCACTCCTAGGCATCTGACATGAAGGCACAAGTTGGACACCAAATTTAGGCAGACCATACACCTCCCTTAATTCCCTTCCTCCTCTTTTGCAATCATTTCTGTTGAGATGGCTCTGTTTAGCCCAGTCACCAAACCATGCAGTGGGCCCGAGCAGTTCTGTCTAAATGAATAGATACAGGCAGCAGCCTGAACAACCTTTCCCTGAACTGCAGCCAACTCTGACACTAGAGGTTTCAAAATGCCTTTTTCTTCACTAATCTTCCTCAAATTGCCAGAGAATTCTAAAACATATAAATTTACAGAGTATGGCCAATATTAGAGAGTCTAAAATTGTAAGAACTCAGTCCTGAGATTAAAAGGAGTTAAAAACAATAACTAAAAGATCTTTTTGTTAGTACTGTAGCTTTTGTTGGTATTCAGTTTTCAAAATCTGCAATAGTTTCATTCAAGCTGGGAGGAGGCTTCTCTACAGCACAGAGAAATTGAAACATGCCTTATCTTTTGTAAAATATCTGATCTTCTCACTGAATCAACCAAAAACTTGGTTATTAAGGAAAAAACCTACACCACAAACCAGGCAGGAAAGTGGAGAATAGTGGCAGTGCTGCTTGCCATTTCTCTCATCCCTCCTACAACAACATGGAAACCCTGATGGTTTAGTTCACATTGAAAAGACAAAAGGAAAGGACCAACACCAGCGAAGAGCTGTTCCTTTTAATTCCTCTGGAAGTTAGACTTGTCAGAGCAAAAATGGTCCAAAGACTTGATTTTGGTACAAATGGACAACCTTTTAGTACTTACATTTTTTGTTGTCCTCTGAATACTAAGGCAACTCCCCTTTGGCAAACCAGCTCTGAGCTGGTTTGTCTAGGATTAACCATGATCAGCTACTTATTAGGTTGGCAGTTTCTGAAGAGTCACACACCAGCCTTACAACTACCTGTCTTTGGAGTGCCGAGAGCAATCCAATATCCACGTTTGGTGACCTCCTTAAAAGTATCCTGGGATTCCTCTATGTGCTTGTGTGATGATTACCTGTGCCAGTGTTAGGTATTGCATCTAATCCTCAAAACTAATGAGGTCTATCTCCAGATCCGAGGCAGTCTCATCGTTCTCAGTCTTCCTGAACTGACAGATCTCCCAGACATAGCATGAGAGAGCTTGTTGGAATAGCTAACAAAGGTGCTAAACATTGCTATAGCAACTGGGGAAAAACTGAGGCTCGGTATATATCCCAGAGATATTTTCTATGTCTTTTATCATTCATACTCAATCTTTACACAACTGTAATGCAGTCCTTTGGCAATATAAACCCTTATATTTATTAGAAATAAAGTAAACCAATGTTACTCAGTATAATTGTGTTTCCTTCCCTGAAGATTCACCTTACACATTCACTGACAGGCTGGCTCCCTCTCTATGTCAACACAGGTAATTAAACCTTTCTGACCTAAAGTGAATTGAAGAAGAGTAGGAAGCAGCATGACAGAATATATAATGAAAACATTCTTTGAATGTAAATCATATAACTTCTTATTTTTTTTAATTGTTTCATAGAGTTTTTTTACTGAAACTCTCATTGTATTGTAAGACACATGAGGGAGACCTGAACACTGCATTTTTCTGGTTTTCCAGCTCTAGTATTTCCCTGGTAGGTGTTTGAAGGAGCACAGGATATGGAATTCTGCTTGAGTACATAACAACTTTTCTTTTTTAATTCTTTTAAACACTTCTATGTACAACGTTGGATGAAAAGAATTTAGTCTGTCCAAGAGTGTGCTAAAGGGCACTCCAATACTCGGACTCCAAAACTGCCTGGGACTAGGGACCAGACTCTGGATTTCCCTTCTATCTGACAGAGATTATGCCAAAAAGTATTGCACCATCTGTCTGAAGGAAACTATCTCCCTTTTCTCCATTATTGCTGTGTGGGTTTTAGCACAGGATTCCACTCACTGTTCTGGCAATTCTCTCTATCTTCACAACACTCTGCTGAACTATGCCATAAAACAAACAGAAAGCAAGTCCATCTGATTTCCAGCAGTATGAGCTAGGTGCTTGTATTTTTGTGTTGGCCCTCAGATCTCAGCAGAAGATGGTGATGTAAGTTCCACATGGGTACTCTACAATGACTTCTTGTGTAAAAAAAAAGCCTTTTACAGTTATTAACTCTTTAAATAGAGAATGTTTCATGGATATGGGTGTATTTATCTCAGATGGCCTTTGATGAAATAATTCACATCTTTCATTGTGCATTTTATCTGAGTTTTGGGATAGTTCCAATCATTTTCAGACAGCTCAGACTAGGTGTACAGCCTATAGAGATTTTGAAAATTTATCTTTAAAATTAATAATCCCTTAATCTGATATTTGGATTAATCAGTATTTGCTCCACTGTGTATATTTTTTTTCATTTTTTTTAAGGTGAATCTTTTAATATTAATCCTAACAATGCGCTACCCCAATTAGTAGTTCTCATATCTGAATAAATGATTTGTTGAGCAATGTCAAAAACAATGAAAGCCTTGATTTTCATAATTTTTATTATTTTTAGTTAATAGCTGGCAAGGTATGACTAATTTGTTTAATAAAGACAACGTTACAACTCACATTTATTTGTTAAAGTATAAATCTGGAAAAAGGGCATAATGGGTTCAGGAAAAGTTTGAAAAAATCTTAGCAACTGGAAATAATAATATACATAAAAACTAATATATCTTACCTATTTCTAAAAAGCTTCAGAAGTTTTCTCTTTTATAGGCATATGTCTGACATACGTCAGGCAAAAATAACCTACATAGCACTAAGGATAACTCTGCTATTACCTGAGCCTGCCTTCCTAATCAAGTAGATGCTGAATAATCTGCATTTTTGAGAGTAGGCTTGCATTTCAAATCATTGAAAACATTCACTGTTTGTAAGTACATACAGTATAATCAGCAAGAGAGAAAATTTACAAGTAAACATGAGAATAATTGCTGAAGCAATAACAAAAGAAAATGTTACATGAACAGAGAGACAGAAGAGGCCTGGAAACATCAATCTGCATTATGCTTCACCCCTGTCCTACTTTTCACCCCAGCTCATCCACATGCACTGGGAAAAAGATATCAGTTACTATGACTCATCTGGAGCTGGGTCCATGTGGATAGGCCAACCTGTTACGTGCTTGCCTTATTAGCCAGAAGGTTGTTATGAAAGAGGGATACAATGACTGAGCTGTGTCTTCCTCAGAGGAGTCATAAATTTTTCCTTTATGCTGATATTTGTTTCCACTAGACTAGTAGGAAAATGTCTTTGAGTACTCCACCCTTTTTCAAAGCTGATTAAAATTATCCGATATCAAAAATAATGAGGGGAAGGGACTTGGCAAAGGGATCAATGTGAAAATTACCTAACAGTATTTTTTTAATTTTTTTTTTTTTAGGAATTTGGGTCTAAAATGATTATAAGTTGAAGCATTCATATTCTGTTTTAAGGGGTTTTGCCCATCCCAAATGCAGAAAAATTAAATGTTCACTAATTTTCAAAGTAAACAAGTTTTCACTGCTCATAACTTGAGCCTGACTTGCAGTGAGCACTGAGTCTGCTGCAAGACCCACAGGACTCAGTGGGGCTGAAACGTTCTGGATAGAGATTTGGAACTAAAATAACTACCTAAGTTATTTTAATTACAGTAGTGACTCAGCCAATATTTCTTTGGTAGCTAGCCCCTCATAAACTGCAAGTTATTTATTTTCATCTCTGTGAAGTACAGAGGCTCCTAGTTTACACGTAAGATAGCTCCTAAAGTTACCTTCACCAAGGGAGATGACGAAAAACATTCAGCATTGCTGCGGTAAATTTTCAGATGCCAGGTGTCCAACCAGAATACATGATTCTTCATCAGCTCCTTGATTTTTTTTATTCTGCAAAGCTGAGCAATTTAGGTGCCCGTACTTGGGCAGACAGGGTGCATTTTGGCACCTTAGGGTGTCCCATCTCGTCTTCAGATGATGCTCCAGGAAGACACACATCTCCAAACATACTGTACTGCCTGTCAGCTCCACATTGATGACTTGGTAAGCAAGGACATCTCCACTAGCACTTGGCACTTATGTTTATGTATCTAAGTTCCACCACAGGTAAGGAATTCACAACAGCCAGAACTCCCTCCATGGATGAGACTGAAATATATTTTAAAATAATTAACAAGTCCAGAATAGGCAGGAACATTAGAAAAAAATACTAAAGGACTTAAAATTTGTGAATTTTTTTAGGGTTTGGGCATGAAGTGGACATGTTCTACTCAGCATTCACCAGGAAGATACTGCCCACACTGAGAGCTGTAGATTTGAAGAATTTTGCAGTCACTGGAAGGCTAAGAAAGATCTGATTTTCTGGACTTAGGTTTTGAACTTGGTTGCTTAAATACCAGACCTAAATGATATTTTAGACCTTAAAATCATTTGCATGCTTGAGCCAATATGATTTGATCTGTCATAAAATATCTGGAGGAGAGAAACAAATTAGATCTTTTTCTCCCATCACCTAAAGCACTGGCCCATCCATTCTGACAGTACCATCAGCCTGAAGACTAGTAACATAACAATACCAACCCAGTCCCTACTTGCTTGATTTTTTGTTTTGATATTATATTTTCTGTCCTAGAAATAATTCTCAGAGAAGTCAAACATGACATTAAAAAGGTTTAAAGAGAACAAAAAGGATACAGACTTTCTAGTAAGTTGAGAAATCTTGAAAGTAGGATAGGAGAAGGTTAAATAGGGGAAGTTGATGCAACTGGGAAGTATCACTCAAGAAAGGTCTTACTTCCTTTAGTTCTAGTACCAGAACTGATGAGAGTTAAATGCACTGGCACTGTAGAACGATTTCTAAAAATATTGAAAAGCAAAATAAACGGCAGCCCTTACTTTCCCTAATTAAAACAGTTTAGTTACAGCAATTTACTGTCAGGATTCATGCAGCAGCAGCCAGACAGATGAGGCCTATTAAACAGCTCTGCTTTTGCCAAAAGGATTTCATTCAGTACAACTGGATTTTATAAAATCTTCATTGCGTCTAAACATCTCCATTGAAATCTTTACAGTTTCATGGCATTTTTTACATTCTGTTTTCTAAATGTTTTACTACCAAAGCATATTATAGGCTTTAAGTTATTTATAAATATGTATTCCTTTATCTGTGTCCTCTTTGGAGAGCACAGATACACTTTAAAGCTCTACCTAGATCCCTGTGGCAATTATTTCAATCTCACCACTAACAGGAAGAATCAAGAAAGCTACAGTTTACATGGCACTGGACCTCCATCTAGTGAGAAGAATAATAGTGCATGTTGCTGGTGCATAAAATTGGTACAGTTCTTGTTTCTACACTAAAGAAGATTTTCATAAAGGGAATTGTGTTTATCTGCCAGAAGAGATGTGGGTGCCTTTACATAAAATACAAAAAAAATGTTATTTTTTCATTGTGAAAAACTTCACAGAAGTCATACCGTCTGTTTAAATTAAGTGTCAGTGATTGCTCACAAATCTCAGCAAAGGAAACAGACCTTAAGAGAAACCTGTTGTAGTCAGACACACGTAATGGCTGGTATCACATTGCGATATCATGCTCTGCTATTTATCCAGTTTAAAGACCGAAAAGGCCAGTCTAAAGCCCCTGTTCCAAGATGGGGTGGTGTTATCACACCCATTGGATAGGTATGAATGAAACACACCAACAAAGGGCTGAATTTTAGAGGTTCAGAGGTGCAGAGATAGGCACCTACTGAACTTTTCAGATATGCCTAAATCTCTATTTTTAAGTCAAGGTGTTAAGCACCTGACTCCTCCTAAGCATCATGGCAGATGGCTGTCTGCATCTATTGCCACATGAATGCCTGTGAAACTTGTCCTGACGTGCCAGACTGATACTCCGCTCTTCTTCCCGTTTGGAGGGGAACAGAACTGCAGAGTTAGTGTCTGCTCACATCATGATGCACCTGCAATAACAACAGTCCAGTACTCCCCAGGGCTTGTATCAAGGAAATCTTCAGGATATGTTTTATGAGATCTCTGTAAAAATTTCTGTAACCTTTTTAGACAAAGGATAAAGCCACCGAGGCCATCTGAATGCCCAGTTTTCTCTGATGCCATAAAATTTTTTTCAGCTGTTTTTTCCAAACCTAGGATTATTTCTGTGAGATGCTATAGTATAAAAACATCTTTTTCAAGCTAGAAAGAAAATCTTTGCAACACCATGCCTCAGTATTTGCAGGATAAGGACTATTTTTTAAGAGGCATAGGTGTTGCGTATAAATATTATGACAGATAATGTCTTCAGACGTCAATTTGCTTTAAAAGTAATTAACATAACTATATTGTATTTTCAAAAGAGGTTTGTAAGAGAATATAAAGCGCTTATGTTGATATAAATCCAATCTTATTTCTCAAAGCCAAAATCTGCACATAAACACAAATTCTATTTTGATAATATTATAAAATATTTTATTTAAAAAATAACTCTCGTTTCCCAATTCTCTTATACCATATAATTTCCTCCAAATCATATATTTTGTGGGAGCACGAGAAGAGTAAGAAACCTAAATAGTATGATCTGCATCCTTGGGAAATACTATTATGTACCAAGGAAATATATTCTCATGGTGTGAATTCCATGTGAAATACTGCAGTGGTGAAATTTATTTTTACTGTGTTTCACTGTTCACTGATGTTTTATTCACTCTACCAGCCTCACTGTAGTCAAGTTAATTATGGTGAGTGCTTCTATTTGCACCTTGAGCAGCAAAAAAAAAAAAAAAAATAAATCCATTACATACTGGAAACAGTGGACCTTGATAGCAGACTTGGTGAAAATATGTTAGGTTTTGCCATCTATCATCTAACCCATTTTTAGCACTAGATTACAAAGAACTGCAAAAATAATAAAGGAATAAATGTATATAGTCAAATCCCCAGACAAGCAAAAAAAAACGCAGGCAGGGAAGTGAGGTTGAAAACAGAAACACTGTATAGTATGGTCCTAGACTTGGAGCAGCAGCAGGGTTTAAATATTAGAAGGCCCTCCAATTTTATTTTTCAGAGTAGTTAACTGAGCCTTTAATTTTCAAAGCTTATGAAACTTCAACTGAATTGAATTTAGGTTTACAGCGTTTTTGCATATGATTCTTGATCCTGGACTTGTACAAACCATTTGGCACCGTCCTGCACGATATCCTTGTCTCTAAACTGGAGAGACATGGACAGAGGGATGGATTGATGCTTGCTGATGACACAAAGCTGTGTGGTGCAGTTGGCATGCTGGAGAGAAGAGATGCCATTCAGAGGGACCTGGACAAGACAGAGAAGAGGGCTCATGTGAAATTCATGAGGTTCAACAAGGATAAGTGCAAGCTGGATTTATTGGTATACAGCCAAGTGGTTCACAGACAGTAGGAAGCTGAATGAGATAAAGCTTCCAGTGGTTCAGGAAAGACACATTAGAGATTGGAAAACCTGAAAGCGGAGCTCTGACTTCCTAAATGAATTCCAGGGGTGCCCTGGAAAGCTCTTCATTTGATTCCACAGCCTAGACCTCACTCCACTTTAAAAAATTTTTTACTTTATCATATAATCTAAGGCAAGAGACAAGCCCACATTCAAAGCAATGCTCAGTTCAGTTCTCATTTTAGAGGTGGTGCCACTACGCAAACAGGAGCTGTGGATAAAGCCAAAGTAAACAACAGATAAGTTTTACAAAGCAAAAAACAACTCCTTCCTCAAAAAAAGGGAACATATCACTTGACAATGTTAATCACTTGCAAATTACAGATCACTGAAATATGTATATCTAGACTGAAACTCTCTAAATAAAATATAAAGACACCAGGCATTCAATGAATTACATCTAGAGAGCTACTGAGACAGCTTAAAATAGCTTTTAATGAGTTGAGGTGTTAAATTGCAGGATCTGTTTTTGGCACACAAATCTAAGCATCCAGTTTAGCCCACATGGATGCTTATTGCAAAATCTTGTCTAATAACTGTCTTTTTTTTTTTTTTTTCTGCATTGGAAAATGAGACTCTGAGAGATTAGACATTGGTTCTGTGTATTAAGATGCTCTAGACTGTTTTTATAAGGACTGGGAAATATAGTTTCCTTTTTCTGTGCAATTGCCTATGGATACCAGAGAAGTATTCGTGTTCTATAACCTTGCTACAGAATGAATGGATCTGCCCAAAGATAATCTACATCAGCTATTTTAATCCATGTAGAGAACATTGCTTTAAACACTAAAGAAAATCAAGTCTGGCAGGGATACACAAGAATGATGGAGGAGTTGACAAAAAATAATACAGACTGGAATGGCTTCTCTACAACTGTAATTATAGACACACCGTGATGCACTCTAAGTTAGAATTGTTAAACACAGAAATCCATCAATCATTTGAGACATGTTCCTAACACAATGTAGCATTTAAAAAATAGAATATTGGGAATTATTATAGAAATAATTGAGAAGAAAAAGTCTAGTAAATTCCTCCTGAACACAACATACAGTTTTGGTCACTTCATCTTGAAAATAACAGGAAAGGTTAGAGGAAAGGATGATAGAGATGATGGAAGTTAAGAAATGGTTTCCTAAGAGCTTTGGAATAGTTTTTTGACAAGAAAATACTGAATAAATTAGGATACTTTGGTTGAAAGGATACAACTGAGAGAGGATCAAAATTACCCACAGATTGGCAATAGAAAATGGAAACGCCATTCAAGATCACAAAAGCTTGGCCCTACCTTTGCTCATTCCTTTTCTTGTGCCTTTCTTGTGCTGAAGGAAAGCCTTCATGTGTCTTTCGAGGGTCATATGTGTCCGGGCAAGGAATCCGTTGAGCAGGTTCTCCTTACGAGGACCTTGCAACAACAGTCAATGCCTTTGACAACAGGCTGAAACTTTATCAGGAGGGTTAAGGGTAAAAACCAGGAGCCAGGCTGTGCACGAATGGGGAAGGCTTTACATGGGCTTGGCCAGGCTCACTGCATCCCCAGCTTACAGCTGGATTTCTTCCACCATGGTCTCACCAGAGTGACCGCTGGCTTTAGATTATGCTCATTTTATAAGTCCTGAAAGAGCTTTTCCAGAGCAACAGTATTTGTTCTTCCTCACCCTTGTCTTCCCAATGTAGAAATAAAGTCCAGGTGCAGTTCCTTAGCTCTGGATAGCATCAATTTCCATTCTGAGGGCCAGTATTACAAGAAAAAGCTGCAAAATCTTAGTTTTGGAGAAAAGTAAGGTTGCACTGTTCTTTCTGATTCCTTAAAGTTTCCTCGGTTATCCTGGGACTTAAAGAGCTTTTGCAACCCTGCTGCAGTCCAGAAGCAAAACACACACACAGGATAAATAGAACAGCTGCAGCCAGCTTTATTCAACTCCTTCAGGTGTTAAAATTTCAAGTATTTCTAAAACTTGTAAGAGAAGTTTACACGATTTCCTTATGTACAATAAAAGTGGGTAAGATACGTATGTAGATGTCATTAAAATTGCCTCTTTGACTGAACAGTGACAGTAAGACCAAGAGCTATTTAATGAGTATTTGCTACTTGCAAACTGGACATAGGAATGCATAAACAAATGTCAGATGCATCATTAATGCCGTGGTAACTTTTTTTCCTATCTCTTAAGTTCCTGAATACTATGAAGCCCACATAAATCTTAAGAAACTTTCTATGTTATTGCCAGTCACAAACTTGACACGTCACTCCGAATAAAACCATCAAACTAGCGTGCTTCTCTTAGTTGAAAAGATTCCCTGTATTGGCAGGAGATTTGCACTATCAGATGCCATTTATACCTTCCCTGCTTCCCTATCCTAATTTGAAACATTATTTTTGAAGGCTACACAGAGGTAATAGATTGAGAGCATCTTATTAACTGGCATAACACAAAAGAAATCCAAGACTAGAAATGAGATAAAAATGTTGCTAGAACACAAAAATTGTATACATTAAACCACTGACTTCCTGAGGCTCCTTGCACCTTGATGTTATTCTCTTTTAAGTGCCTTGGCTTGTCTGCAACAACCACTACTATCCCACAAAAATATTCTTGTACATTTAATAGAAACAAAATGTGCTACATGCTGAGGGCTTTATGTAAAAAAAAATCCACCCAAACCTCATTTTGAAACTCAAAAGCCTATAACTGCAAAGAATCACTTCTGGATGAGGTATCTGAAATATGACTATAAGATTGCAAGGTTGTCCAATATGTACAATTTTATTCTGCCTTCCTCTAGATATGTTTGGTATTCAAAGTTACCTCATTGCTTCATTATCTTGTGAGGAAGCAAGGAAAACTGATTATAAATTTATACACATACATATGCCCCCACACAGACTTATCATTGGTATATATATCTCCTTGTTATTGTCTGGTGTTCACTCATTTGTAGTAGAGTTGTCATACTTCATTATTTGTTAAATTCAAACCAGACTAAATTATTATTCTTTTGTTCTGGGCTGCATATTTCTTTGCACTTAGTCTCTATGGATGTATTACACTGCATTGTTGTTGTTTACTTTTTTATTTAAATTTCTCAATTATTTTGGATCAGTGAATTTACTTAGGAGATAAAAATGGGGGGAGAGGGGGTATTCTAAATACACTATTGCCTTGTTCCCAGCATATGCAGTAATTTCTTGTGGGTTTAACTGCCTCACTAGATTTCCTTTGTCCACTTCAGAAAAGCCACTCTTACATACAGCAGGCTCAGGTGTGGATTCCTCACAACTATTTTTAGGATGCACTTGTACTAAGATTTATACCATTCTCTGGAGGTATCTGTCTTTCTACACTGATTAAATTGGCAGGCTGTGTTATTAAGCTTCTAATTTAGGCATCTCAATGCTGGGTTTGGGCACAGGCTGTTCTCTAGGGTCCTGGCTACCTCACCTGCATATCTGGCGTCATGAAGAAAAGCATTTCCTTTCTTACAAAAAATCCTCAACATACAGTCAGAAAGTGACAATTTTTTAAAGTTTTTTTTTAAGTCCTTGGCCAGGGGAATAGAAAAATGCAGCAATGCCTGAACTACATGAGAAGACTTCGGCCACTTTGAGTGGATATCTCAAATCAGCTGCCCGTGATTTTCTAAGACCCAAATCATCTGTCCCAGATCATCTAAGTCCCAGAGCATTTTCACACACAACTTAGTTCAGCCGATAAGACTTTACACATGTGAAGAATGAACATATGCAAAGCCCACCATGTAATGCAAGGCTCCCCTTCAGGATTTATGAATCAAGAGGATGCTATTGTCAGTACTGCCAGGAGCTAGTCTCTGTTCCTGTTCACTTCCTTTATCCTAGATCTTGATATAATAGCCATCCATAATTTTTTCTCAGTTTATTCTTTATAATTGAAATTTGTCATGTATTTTCATCCTGAGTTTCATACATGATTGTCAAATATCGCAGAACTTTATAACTCAGAGAGGGATGAAGAACTTTAAATCTTTTCCTGTTTCAAAAATGAAAATTAAAACATTTCTGTCCCCTTGACTCTTAACCATTCATTCATCGAATCATAAAAATTTTTTAGGTTGGAAAAGACCTCTTAGATTATTGAGTCTAACCATTAACCCAGCACTGCCAAGTCCACCACTAAACAATGTCCTTAAGTGTCACATCTACAGTCTTTTAAATATCTCCAGGGATGGTGATTCAATCATTTCTTTGGGCAGACTATTCCAGTGCTTGACAATATCCTTCTATGAAGGTATTTTCCTTAATATCCAATTCAAAGTTGTCCCTGGAGCAACTTGAAGCTGTTTCCTCTTGTTCTATTGCTTGTTACCTGAACAATAAGGTCTCTCCTGAGCCTCCTTTTTTCTCCTTTGCTGCTTCTCATAAGCCTTGTGCTCTAGACTCTTCACCAGCTTCATTGCCTTTCTCTGGACATGCTCCAGCACTTCAATGTCTTTCTTGTAGTGAGGGGCCCAAAACTGAACACAGGATTCAAGGTGCAGTCTCCCAGCTCTGGGTACTCAGAGAACAACTGGGTTTACTGTTAAAGGCTGAGGCAAAGAAGACCTTAAGTACCTCAGCCTCTTCATCATCTTTGACACTGTATTCCCCCACACTCGATAAAGGATGGGCAGTCTCCTTAACCATCAGTTTGTTGCTAATGTAT
This sequence comes from Pyrocephalus nanus, assembly GCA_038380795.1. NCBI lineage: Eukaryota > Metazoa > Chordata > Aves > Passeriformes > Tyrannidae > Pyrocephalus > Pyrocephalus nanus. The sequence goes on from CM076260.1 coordinate 39,780,030, forward strand.
TTTTAGAAACATTTTAAAAATGAGGGTTATGTCTCCGCTTTGCCAGTCAGTGGGAACTTCACCGGACTGCCACAACTTCTCAAATATGATGGATAGTGGATTAGCTACTTCATCTGCTAGTTCTCTCAGGACCTGTGGGTGCATCTGATCAGGACCCACGGACTAGGTTCCTTTGACTCAGACCTGATCTTCTCCTACAACAGGCAGTTCTTCATTCTCCCACTCTGCAAGTTTGTCTTCTGTGAGTCAGGCGGTGTGGCTGGAGCATTTGCCAGTGAAGACTGAGGCAAAAATAGTCAACTACTTAGCCTTCTCTATGTCCCCTGTAACTTGTTCTCCTGTTTCCTTATGAAGAGGGCTCAAATCTTCCCTAGTGTGTTTTTAACATTGATGTACCTATAGAAGGTCTTCTTTTTGCCCTTGACATCCCTGGCCAGAATTAATTCTGTCACAGTTTTAGCTTTCCCACCCTGATCCCTGGCTGCCCAGACAGTATCTCTGTATTCCTCCCAGGTGGCCTGTCTTTGCTTCCATCCTCTGCAGACTTCCTTTTAGTGTTTGAGTTTGTCCAAGAGCTTCTTGTTCATCCATGCAGATCTCCTAGTGCTTTTGCCCGACTTCCTCTTTTTTGGGATGCATCACTCCTGAGTTTGGAGGAGGTGATCCTTGAATACTAACCAGCTTTCTTGGGCCCCTCTTCCTTCCAGGGCTTTATCCCATGCTCTACCAAGCAGACACCTGAAGAGGCCAAAGTCTGCACATAAGTGAAAATGTGGCCAATGTATGGTTCTGCTCTGATTTCTATTTTTAAGAGTATGAATCTGAGAGATAAGATGTCCTTTGGAGAGGAGGGCAATATTTTTCTTTCAAACAGTTCTCTTTAATATATCTTTGTTTGGCGTGTGGGATGGGATTGTGCGGTAACTATTACACAGTAAGAAATGGACAGAGAAAGTCCATGAAATGAACAGAGAAAATAAACATCAGTCAGATCAATCTGATCTACTTCAGTATTAGAGGTCCACAGAAATGACGGCCTCGGGACAGTAAATGCATGTATTTCTCAGACACAAAGAACAGTTGTAAACTGTAACAAATATTGTAAGAAAAAAACCGCATCACGTGGTAAATTTGAATGAATCACACAACAATACATGGACAGCGTGTTCATAGCCATGAAAGGCATTTTTCTTAAAACGGCCCCTTGGTGACTCCTTTAAACACTGCTATTATTTTTGCAACTCAAAGCTACAAAAAACTAGCACAAACTGAAAATAGCTGTATCATTCTCCTCCCCCACCAAAGCTTAAAGTTATGTAAATTTGGATAATCTTTAGATTTACACTGTGGTAGATTACAGCACATTTTGAAAACTAAAGCCTTAGGGGAAAACAATGGCTGTGTAGCTAAAAAAGGCTTGAAATAATAAACCCAGCTCCTGCTGGAACACAGAGATTCAGCACTGTAACAGCATGAAAGCAAATCAAATAATCAGTTTGGAGTGCCAGCAGATCAGGACTCCCCAGCAGCTGTCTTTTCAGTTTCTCAATGGAGACCAACAGATGGAAAAAAGCTGAAGAGAGCAGCCTTGCTTTCTCTGCCCGCTGAATTATTTCCTTCTTATGCCTTTTGGTCTATCTATAGCTTATAGCTCTATTTACCCAAAATGATTTGGGCTTTCTTTGAAACAGAAGCTTTGAAGAACAACAGAAGGTCATATATATTCATGGTGGTGCAGCCACTTGTTGTTTTGCCATATACTCCATTTATCTACTACTGACTTGGTCAACCTTCCTCCCCAAGCCCAGTAAAGCCAAATGGGAACAAGATTTCTTCGTTTCAGTTTTACGTAGTAAGGTAACAAAAGGATAAAATCTGTCTGCCCAATTTTGTAACCTTTCTGTAGTGAAATCTGCCCTGTCTTAACCAAAAACTGTCCTGGTCTTACCTCCTGACACTCACTCAGCCATACGAAGAAGGTGATGATGGCACAGGTTTCCAGACACAGGAAATAATTTTGAGTCAAGTGCACAGTCAGAAAGGCATGAGAGGGGGAGCAAGGCAGGCTATTTATAATTACTGGAGAAGCTTCCCAATGGCAAATCAACTAAGCCCTGGTTTATTTTCCAAAGCAACTTGGCTCTGCTAGAGATTAATTTTCTCAGCAGGGCTGTTGGCAATGTGGTTATAGCCTGCTGAGACACTCTGGACTGCCAAAATCCACACTAGTAAGGATCTCCAACATACTGTCATTTCCAGGTCAAGCTGGTTCTGAGATAAGATTTTTATATAAAATATCACAAGGCATTTCAAAAAATGAAACACCTACATTTTTTTAGAGGCCCTTCTCTGTAAAATAGACATTGTCCAATTATGTGGAAAGTTTCTCAGAAAAAAAATGTAGATCTGGCTAAAACTCCACTCTACCTGCCAATTTTAGATAGAACATACTTTAAAAAAAGAAAAAAAAAAAGGAGGGGGGTAATAATTTGTTGATCAGATGGGGATGAAACAGCCAGAATTAGACTTATAACAGAAAAAAATTCACATTTTATCTTTGGAGTTACTGTAATTTCAACTGCTCTCATTTTGCAGGAAGGCAAGGAGCAGAAAACTGTGCAAAAGACTGGATTGGAGATAAGGTGAAGAAGGCCATGGACACATATCTCTGACTTTCAGGAGCACCCAGGAGAAATGCAAATAACTAGTTTGGTGGCCTTTTGCCACAGTCAGTGTCTTCTGCTTTCTCAGAGTGGCTGGATGAACTGAGGCACATATTTAAGATATTTTCCCAATTGCTTTCAAACTGGAATTGACCTTTAGACAGGTCATCTCTCTTGCTGACTTCTTCCATGAAGAAGCAGTGTTTATTTTAATTTCCAGTCACAATGGTTTAGTGCTTTTAAATGGTTTGGAGAGGATATAGTCTTTTAGCTGCCAATCTGCTTTTGTTACTATGATCTTTTCTTTTCTAATGAAACCAGTTAACTGCCTGAACTGAAAGAACAATAGAGTTTGGGGTAAACCTTGTTAACAATACTTGCACCGGGAAATATTAGGTCGCTTTAGTCAGCATCAGTATTTTATTTCAGAAATTCTGTTACAGTCTGTCAGATTATAATCACTGTTTCAGGTTTTTCAGGAAGAAGCACTCAAATTAGACTTAGAAATATTGCAAAGCATTGAGATATGCTAGGGAGAAACCCAGAAAAAAAAGACCCCATTGAAAAGAGGGCCAGGAGACTCCAGGTGTGTATGGGCTGGTAGTAACCACCTGCCCAACCAGCACGTGCACAGATCTAGCTTAGTCAGGGTCTGCTCTGGCAGCTGTTTAGATCCAAGGGGGCTCTCCTGGGAAGCTTTGGCACCCAAACAGCTTGAGTTGGCTCCAGCAGCTTCATGGTCTCACACATGCTGGCTCTCAGCTCCCTGGTATTTGGGTAGACCCACAGAGCACCACTCACTTCTTTTCCAGTACTACATTTCTTGCCAACAAGGACATCAAGGACACATATATTTTTTTTTCTGCTCAGAGAGTGTCTGGAAAGAAGTATGAGGTTACATCTGGGATAAATCCTGGTAGGGCACATCAGGACACAGTGACAAAGGAAATTTAAATTGTAAAAGAAATCAATACCTCCTACCTCAAGGTCTAGGATTAAACTTCCCATCCATGCTATATTCTATTCTCCCAGTAAACTCACTCAAGAAGTGTCTGACTGGAAATCTGCTTCTCTAAGTTAAAAGATCATAGAATCATAAAGATTGGAAGAGACCTTAAAAACAATCTAGTTCCAATCCCACTAGACCAGGTTACTCAATGCCTTATCTAACCTGGCCTTGAACACTGCCAGGGATGGGGTAACCACAACTTTCCTGGGCAACCTGTTCCAGTGCCTCGCCATTCTCACAATAAAGAATTTCTTCCTAAAGCTCTTTCTGCTTGCATAATTGAGGCATCTATCCACTGGAGGAGACTGGTCTGTGACTCTTGTTCATCTACAGAAACTTCAAACAGCTCTTTTCCTTACCCTGAGCGGATAGACACTGAGCTCCAGATGATGAGGGCAGGCTCCTCAAAGTTTGAATAGATGTCCCAAGTTTGGCTAAAGCCTTTTTGTGTTGTAGCTGGGTCCCAACCACTTGAACAGTGTGTCAAAGATGAGAGAACTTTGCAACCCTTGAACCATTGCCAGTAAGAGGAGTCAGAGCTGATATAAGTGATGTTGAAGAGGTGATGCAGACAAGCTGGGGGAGAAGTGTGGGTAGAGAAACTAACGTTGGTGAGACATAAAAAGTCCATGAAACAGCAAGATGGAATTTTTTTCTGCCAAGCTTTGCACTCACCTGAAGCAAACTGGAGATGAATAGCTGTGTCTAAAGCAAGTGGAGACCAGAGCAAAAGCCAGGAAACCTGTAGTGTTCCCTTCAAGGGAAGAAGGCTTTTTAAGGTTACATCTAATTCCACTGCTAGAATAGCAAAGCACTCAGGCTTCTCAGAAGCAAGAGAAAGGAAATTGAAGAATTCAAGCTGTAGTGTAATGAAATGCGCTTTCCACCCACTTAGATTTAAGACTGTGATTCAGTACTGCATTTATGCAGTTTCTGGAATGGAAGGGCATTGTGATGCATCTAAATCAGATTTCTGAGCCAGTGGTAGCAGATGGACCTCAAGAAAAAAAACACGCAGTCATATAGCTAAAATAAGGAGATATTTTTTACCACCTCTATTTCAGTGATGGTCACCCTCTGTCATTGCCAATTCTAACAAAACTACTAAAATCTTTAAAAAAGGCAACACATGGAAGATAAAAATATCAAGAGCAGAGGTTAGCTAAGTTTGTACCTTCGACCTCTTTTGCACAATTTGCAGCATCTAAATCATCTATCTGACACTTAGACACACAGATTTTACTGGCAATACGGGAAACCAACCATTAGAGGCTATTTCATGAATATTATTGTAAAAGATTACATTAAGAGACATAATTAGAAACTGATGGCAGCCATACTTGATAATGAATTCAATTTTAATGAAAAACTGTAACAGACTGTGAATTTGTATAGTTTTATTTTATCATTAATTTGCTTTATTAAAATACAATTCTAAAATAAAATATGCCAATGAAGCATTGGAAAATCTTTTATGCATAACAACCTTAATGGACAAAAGTTTCTTCCGCTTTGAAAGTTGCACCAGCCATCCTACAAATTTTGCTTAATGTTTCCCCAACAAAGCAGCATTTGCTTTTCTCATTTCTGCATCAGAGAGTTCTGTACTTTGCCTTGCTATTTAGGAAAAAAAAACAACAAACAAACACATGAAAAATCAACCAACAAACCAAACAAAAAAGCTACAAAAAACCCACTAACTTCCAGGACAGCATGACTTATTTGATTTGAACAATCCAGTGCTCACCTAAAGTATTCAGTTTAGTCTGATGGAAATAAATCAACCCAACATAATGCCAAACACTGCCTGTGGTTCCAAGCAAATGAATAATTATTCCTTTCCAAGTCAAGCCTAGGTGGTGATATTAACAACAAGTAAATTTAGACAAGCATGTAAAGCAGAAAAGTTCAGTCATCAAGAGGCAAGCCAGAATATCTTATAAATTAGGAATAGATATGCACTGACTTAACATTTCTTGTTTCTGAGACTTCCAGTTACAGAAATTGTCATAGTCAAATACGTCATTACCATTTCATTCAATGCTTAAGATAAAATGTGGCCAAAAGCATCCATCTGTTCATCTTTAGCACCCACCCAGACAGAATCTATAGTGCCAATTTCTACTCAGAAGTAACTGAGGTAAACCAATAAGAACTACTTTGACAGTAATGTATTCACTTCACGTTATATATAGCATAAAGTTTGTTTTCTGTTTGGCAGCTCTCAGAAAGACTAGAAAATCTCCCTGGAGCCCTATCTAATATTTCTTCTGAAAAAATCTCCCTAAAGACCTACCTAACACTCCTGGAAAAAATAATTCTCCTTATCTACAGTAGTGTTTAGGTCATTGTTTCACAGATCAGTGTAAATACTCTGTCCACTGTTTAACTGCTGGGCAATCTGCTTCAAGACATCATAAGTTAGAAAAGCATCATACAATGCCACAGTCTACTGAATATGTAAGAAAAAAAAAAAAAAAGAACAGACTTTCTTTAATATCAGGTTCTCTTACTAGAAAATAAGATATTTGTGGGATATTATAGGAAGTCTGGAATGTTTTTCTTCAAACACCCAGTTTCACCCTGCATGAAGCAAGAATACAGAGGGTTAAAGTTACATCAATCTTCAAATCAATCCACCTTGTATCTCAACCAGCATCATAAGCACATGCAACTCCACATCAGACTTGCACTACATATCAGATTTCATCGAGAAGAAATGTTTAAGAAAACCTATTTTCAGCCATCTTTGGATAATATCTGCTCCATTCCTCCATATTGGCAGTTAATGCTTCACTAAACTTGCCTGGACAATTTGAAAGAATGGAGTATTTTCCTGCACAAATGCTAAGGACAGTAGTTTGCCTGCCCACCTCCACCTTTTTTTCCTGAAATTCCGTAAAGCCCCTTTAGTCTCATTTCAAAGATGGCCCAGCCTGTACCCAGTAATGTAACATGCAGTTCTGTTGTTAATTTGAACAGAAAGGATAAGGAACAATATTACAACACAGTGAAAAAAAAAAATCCATACTTGTCCCTCCCTAATTTACAATTCTCTACAAGAACACAAAAGCAAGACGTCAAAAGATGATGTGCTGTCTATGTGGCAGGGTATGGAAAGCTCTACACCTCCTATGCTCAGTGGAGACCACAAGTGGTCTGTGATCATTTGCACTCTCCAGGAAAGTAAAGCTGTACAGAACTCTACAGAAGTTATATATGAAATAAATATCAAAAATCAATTGATGTTAAGTTTGGAAGAACCAACTGATACTTGATAGCTTCAGAAATCTACTTTGAAACCCACTCCAATTAATTCAAATTTTATTAAACTCTCTTCAGCCTGAATATTAGAAGCACAGACACCATTAACAATGAAACTATGACCAAGGGAAATGTATGCTGTGACCCAGGGTAATAAGTGAGGTTAAAATGGCACTGGGATTGGCTAACAAGGTATTTTGATTCTTCGTACCTAGAAGCAAAATGAAAGACATCTTCTCTACCCTTATGTTTCCAACTCCAGTTATTTAGGCTAGCTAGGATAATGAAATAGCTGCTGAAAAAGTTTGAAAATAAGCCATTGACACTACTCTATGAAAAACAGAAAGGCGGCCTTACAGAGAAATGGAATGGATGGAGAGGGAGCTGGGAGCACTCTCTCCTTTGCTTCCTCTTTTACTGTTTCTGGGGCAAGCTATGTACCTGCCCAGAGCCAAGCTGAGCTGTCTTCAGCAGCCAACAGGCTTCTAGGACCTGAGAATTTTATTCAGATGTAACAGCTTGCTTAGGAATTGAGCACAATGTTCCTCAGTGCATTCCTGCAGTGGGGGTATGAATTTAGCTGTATGACTTTGTTGGTGCTAGTGGAGCCATGCAGCCATATCCGGCAAAACTGAGTTTGTCTACACATTCCTATGGCTGACATTCACTAATAAGATTGTGCCCAGAGAAGCATGGATTATCCTATTCTATTATAGCAGGGTAACATAATAATTGTCTGTATTTCTGTCCATTTTCACCTTTATCTTTGCTCAGATGGTAAAGATACATTGACAGATCAAAAACTGCATCCTCATGCACAAAAAGTTTTCAAAAAAATTGACTTTCTGCAGCTTCATCTGTTTTCAAATAAATTTATCAGTTCTTGCAGTGGCTAAAATCAGTTAGCATTTATAGCACGGAAGAAGTTCCTTGCTTGCCCGGTTACCAACTTCCATTTTGACCTGTAATCAACAGATGAAGAACGATTTGGTGCCCTGGACAGACCTTGTAGAAAACCCTTCGGATGCCAAAGAGCAGCAGTGTTGATGGCAGCTTGTTAAAGCATAGAAAGAGTTCTTAGAAATTCATCTTGCTTACCCTGCAGACTTGCTAGAAATAACACCATATGCTATGACATTAGACAGTATTTCTTCTGCTTATTTAAGGCAGCACTAGGTTAAAGCAACCTGGACTGTGTACTGCAGTCCCATAGTACATTACAGTAACTATTACAGTGCTCACGTACCACAGTACATTACAAGACGTGTTGTAGCTATATTTAGGTCCCAGATTGTAAGGACAATTCTCTGTAGGGTGGAATTGAAAGTCTGATTTGCTGAAGATATGAAAAATATCATCGGAGAGGTTATATGAAAGAAAGAAATTATGTTGGACGCAGCTTGGAGCTAAGTGAAAAACCTTTAGGCAAGCTTTTCTCTAAGCTGTATTTTATATTAATATTTTTTTAAAAAAATAGCTAAAATAATATCATATATCCATACCATAACAGGGACTACTATAAAGCAGTCTAATAGTAACTAAATATAATTAACAATACAAATATTAGATCCAGAATGTGATGGTAGTAACATCATCATTGTTGATACTAATACTAATATTAATGATGGAATACCTGCCTTAACAAAAGCTTTGACTTATTTTTTTAACATTAAAAGTCAAAATCTTAGGGCAATGATGCAAACACACAGAAAGTTAGCTACAGGCAAAGTTAATGGATCAAGTTCCTGGAAGAAAGCAAAATCTGATGAGTCCTGAAAAAAGGGTGAGGGTGAGTGCCTGCAAGGCCTGTCATAAGAATCACACTGGAGAGTCTGAGAACTGAGAACTGTCACCTAAAAACTCAAGAGGTCATTTGCAAGCTTTAATTAATGTCATGCAGGAGGAAAACAAGCTGCTCATTATTTTTGCTGCTCAAACAGAAACAGAAAAAAACCCAAGATAGGACAACCCTGGCCAGTTAGAATTTGAACTGAAGCAATGTACTGCCTCTTTATACCTCTGAGTAGAGAGGACTGTTTTACATATGCAAAGACACAGTGGGAATACCCTATGAGGTATCTCATTTCCCTGTCCAGTAATTAATTCAGTAAAGCTACTGAACAAGTACCATGGGATAATCATGGTGTAACTCTGTTCTTTTCTCTTTTTGAAACAAACATGACCACGGTAATAAATAAGTCACAGCTGAAGAGAGAAGGAAAAAATGAACCTTGTCTTACCACACTTCAGTAGTTCAAAAGTTAGCCCTCCCAGTTTAAGCTTACCCTTCTCAAGAGTCACCAGAAGCAGGTGGGCATTTCTGGAGAATGACTCATTCTCCTAAAATAATTTTCTTCGATAGAAAGGATGATTCACCACCTGAAGATAGCACATGGAAGTAGTTTAGATTAGATGCCTCATTTATTAATGCTGAAAGTTAGATAAAATGAATCTCTAATACAGTAACTACCTGATATTTCTCAGAATCCAGAAATAAAACAAGATAAAAAAATTACAAAAGAAGATGCATGAATTTGCCTCACTCTGATAGAATTACATTGCCTTTCAAAAGCTGACAAATAGCTATAGCTTATTCTTGACAGAATTCAAAGCAAATGTCATTAAAAGACATGTACCAAGCAGGTAAATGCAGTAACAAAGTAACATGTTACTGTTTCTTTTATTTCTCACATTGCTATTACAGAAAGAAGACAAAAAGTGATGTTCAGGAAACCATAATGAATCCCATTGTTACCTCCCAAATACAAAACTGTTAAAGCAATGTGCATTTCACTGCAAGACATAAAAACCTCACACAAAATCATGCTGATCCAAGACACTGACACCAAGAACACTAAGAAACATCCAGCCTGTTTCCTTTAAAGCCCACCAGCCTATAATGACTGAAGAAAAAAAAAAGTCCAAATTCAATTTTCTGCTTTGTCAAATGAATGTTTCAGAGTGGTAGAACTGGGTATACCTCCTGCAGGTTGCACAATGGTGGATGCTTCCCATCTCCTAATACCTACTGGATGGAGCTAGAGTGCCTTTTTTTATAAAATATCTGAGGGTATAATATACAGTAACTGGAAGTAATAGGCCATTATTCTCAAAATGCACCATCTTCTGTATTAGTTTCACATGAGGATAGCAATATATGTGTCCAATGTCTTCAGCTAGAAGAGGTTTCAGTCTACATGGCCATGCAACTCTTTCTGTGGGACAGGCGTGAACGAACTGCCAGCAAGAGACTTCCACAGTGCTTGTGCTATACCAGTCCTGTGGCAAGAAAAGATCAGAGAAGTGAAAAAGTAATGCATTTGTTATTTTTTATATTCCCTTGGAAGAGAATAATCCCAATTTCTGGCAAACACATTTAAACTAATTCCTCAGATGCAGGGAAATATTAGGAAACAGCAGGAAACTCTGGGCAACAGCATGTTCTGACAGGCATATTTAGAAAGAGGCTTCTTTTTCCAGTTGTGTAAGCACATTACTGCCTAAGCCATAACTGCACTTCCTCTACATTTTTTATGAATGATTTTATTACTAGTATTGAATGAAAGGATCAGAAAAACAATAAAAACCTTGAGTTTACTATGCACATGCACACACTTGTTTTGAGTCAAGTAAACCAAAGTTTTCTGTTGTGCTCTGAGCTTAGCAGGGTATCTTATCGTTTGAGGCATAGTTCCCACAGAAGGCTACGATTAAATATCCCTGATTGGAAATAAGTCAAATTAAAATATCTGGCTTGGTATTAAAACACACTGGCTTGGATAAGTTCATTGGAAAATATGTCAAAATGTGATTTCTCAAGATTTACTTGCTAAGACATTTTTATGAGGTCTGGATAAGAAAAGCAACATAAAGGTCATCAGTGCATTACAAATACACGGGTTTGTTGTACTACAGGAGCCATGTCTGAAATATTTACCCAGGTTTACATTTTCAGCATGTTTTTCTCCCCCTCTGTCTAGCCCTCAATTCAAAAATAGGCTTTAAGGGCTCAAAGAGCAGTGCATGTATCATGATACTATATGATAGTGACTGATATTATATAATGAATAAGACTTTTCACCATCCACCCCAAAATAACTTGAGTTTTGCATACAAAGTAATTTGAAAATGTTTCCTTGAGCGAGATGTATATCTTCCAGCTTTGTCATTTTCCACTCCAACAGGGAAGGAGGCCAGTACAAAGGACTATAGTCATCTCATTACATGCTCGAAAGGCAGTAAGAAATGCATAGCAGCAGAGCCTTCCCTTTTCTGCTGTGGTTGTATATATCTTTGAAGACCAATTATATGGATGCAAAACAAATGCATGACTTTTTCATACTATATAGAGCTTTGTGTGGACAGGTCTGTAAGCATAAATTACAATGATGACAACCACATGTAAGTACACGTACACACATCTCAAATCTCTCCCAAAAGTACAATCACTAAAAAAAATACTTAGTTCTGGAGAGTGTCGTACCTTTAATACTGGTGTCTGCTTAAGTCCAGAAAAGTAGGACCTACCTACTGCAGAAACATAACCTGAAATTTTCCATCCCAAATTATTCTTTAGAATAATATTAATTACTCCACCAGTATCAGAACTAAGGAATCCTGGTTTCCTAGTTTACAGATTAGATATATTTATGCACCTTCTCCTACAATAGCCACATATTTGTCTTTTTTCATCTTATCTTTGTTCCTCATAGTTTGGGATTTAAGAAAGTGTACTGAAACCAGTACAAACAATAACTGCTCTAACACTAAATTTTAAAGCAGTGCTGGTATTAAAATTTTTTAAACCCAGTAATTTTCTGAGGGTTTATGACTCAAATCCCTAAAATAAGAGCTCCAGATATGCAATTGACCTATGGCAACACTGTAAAATCCTAACTGCTGCAAGACTGAAAGCTATACTTACCATAATCAATTAATCAGACTTCCCACAACTTATTTATTCCAAACCCTTACTTAAATGATTTACAGCTTACAACATAAAACGAAGATATAATTAAAAATGATAACCAATTTCTAACAGCACATTCATTTTTTAAAAGCCTTCCAGTCACTTCATAAATGTAATAGCAGATCCAACAGAGATAGTGGTGATGTTTAAACTGAGCTGTGAAGTTTCGACATAGCTCTGAGTGGGAGAGATATGAGGGGTTCAGATTCCTAGGCACGTTGTCCCTGACTGTTTTTACTTCATTTACTCTTAGAGAAGTCCTGAGTAAAGTGATTCTTTAAAAAAATGGGTCTTTGCCCCCCCTAAAAGCTAAATCCCTTTAAACTGGGTAAGGTTTAACACTCACAGTCAGACACCTGGAAAAAAAAATCCATCATACAAAATGTATGTACAAGATACAGAATGCTCCGGGAAAGGTATGAACTATCTCAGTTCTGAACTGAGCATAGACCTGAAGTAGAACACAGCCCTAATCTGCAGTTCTAGGTCAGTCCAATTCTATTTTCCATTTATTTATCTGTTTGAGTATTGAGACAGTGCTTCGTGGTAGCATCATCATTCTCACACGATAGGGCATCTCCCAGAACAATCACCAAAACACAAGCTGCAGATTATTCCTGGGGACAGCACTAGACTGTGTTAGGATGCTCACTACATAGCACTAAGGTACTCATAAGTCCAAAACCAGTTACTAGGTGTGATGGCTACAGGAGCTTTGTCTAGGAGAGAAGTGAATTCAAGTCCTTGTTTAATGAACACATTGTTTTATTGAAGTCCTGGGTTCTTAAGGAAAAGATTGGGCATGAGATTACTGTACTAGCTCTGTAGGCAAGAGTTGCATTAAATGCATGGACAACTGGCAGGGCTCTGGTGTGACTTAAGCCCCTGCATCATAGCAAGATGAGGACACAGCTGCTCTCAGGCATGGCCAAAGAACCAATCTCATGTAGCTTGTAAGTGTAGACACCTGCTGACCCTCAATACCTATGGGGACAGGGAAGCATCTAAATAGAGATTATGTTTACTTCTTCATTTCTTTAAAAATCAGTGTCTCTTGTGCCTCACTTCTCTTATTTTATAAAACTTTGAATAATAATAAAAAATTCCTTTATGGTGATAAAACCAAACCCAACCATGTTAAAAAGAAACTGTGAACATAACGATAAGAGTAGGTAAAAAATATCTGGATTTCTGGGCTAAAATTATTTTGGACATTCTATTCTTATCTTTGGGAATTTGACATTCATGACAAGAAACTTTTTTTAACCTAAATATTTAGAAGGTTTTACCTATTTCCAGATTGTATACATCCTACATATCCTACACATACCATGATTAGTGAGTTGTTATATGATACTGATATTGATATAATAGTGATATTATTATTATTGTAAAGTTTATGAATTCTATTGAAAAAACATTGAAACTCATCTCATGCAAATTCTATGCTAGAAAACTACACCACTTAAACAGTTACCCAAACCAAACACAAAAAAGAATGGACAAGACCAAAGGAGCTTACTCACTTAGAACATTATTGGAAGTACTTGGGGGAGTTTTGTTTTTCCCGCTTAATCCTTTATCATTTGTACCTTGCATTTAGCAAAGACAGTGGATAAAGGCAAGTAGGAGGACAGAATTAAATCTCTGTCCTCAAAAAGCTGAATATACAGGTGATGATTTAACTTAGGCAAAGTGCTAATACTTACTTCTACTCTGACACAAAGCTGCATAAAAGGTGACATCATCTTTTGTGACTCAAAAAAGCACTACTGTATTTCATTTTGCTCTCTCCTCACAACTAGAATAACTATTTGTCTTCTAATATGGCTAAGATCCATTTCAGGTGATTGCTTTTCTCAGAAGAATTGTGTATGCTGAAATATATTTGGGACTGGTTTTTTCCCCTTTGGTTATGCTCTGCTCTGTGTTTGAGTAGAGGCTGAATCTTGCTTTCCCTTCACTGTAGATGGCTCATGCTGATCTTTCACTCCCACGGGAGTTTTCCCATTGGTCGAACAGCTTTCAAGGAAGGAGACTACAAAACAGGTCCTGGACACGGTACTATTTGTGGCCTCTGTGTCTGGGGATAATATTTCATCATTCTTTGAACTGTGTTTTGTTTTACTTTTTGACCATATTGCAGTTTCAGCTCCTCAGGAGACACTCTGTTGCTTAGTAATAGTAACCTTCATGGAAATTAGCTTGAACTTCAAAAGAACAAAACATCTTTCATTAGTCACAGGTTTTCAGATAATGAATTCCTCTGAGAAAGTTGATTAGAAAAGCAAGCTTTCCAGAATCAAGTGCCACCAATGTTGACCTAAGATGAATGGCCCTCTTGAAAGGGCTATTTCTTTGTGTCCCTTAAATTACGTTTGAGATTGTGTCTATCAATAGTCAGGCTCACCTTGACAATGGTACTAATAAAGTGAAGTTTTATGTAAGTGGAATCAGCCTCTCATACAGAATAAAGCCAGAAAAAATTACCGCAGTCATGTAGTCTGGCCTCCTGTGTAATATAAATCATACAAATTAATTATTGTGCTAACAAAAGCACCTCTTAAAAAAAAATCTCAAATATAAAATGCTTTTAGAAATTTTATTTTTCCTTAAAGGCCTGCTTTAGTTAAAAGAACTCCTGTTGTGTGATTAAGAGGAGGTGATAAAGACCAGAAGGGCACCAGAATTGCTGCAGATTCTCACTGGGAGGGTCAGAGGCCTCTGTTGCCTTGTGAGTGGAGAAAGTCAGCCACTGCTGTGGGCTGTCTCAGGTCATCCAGGCAACAGAAAAGCAGCTGCTCAGTAGAAATGCTCAACAGGACTGAGACCTTCCTGCTAAAGTTCTGGCTTCCATCCCCCCCTGCACCTACTTGAAATTCTACATTTCCATTTCATGTGAAGGAAGGTAAGGATCTAGCTATAAAGAACTCATCTCCTTTAAAACACAGCCACATGGAGAAGGACTGTTCTCTCAGCATGATGGTTAGCATGTGGTGCAAAGGAGGAAAAGTGAGGTCTGATTGCTTCTCCCACCACTTACCTAGGAGGCACAATACACTGCAGGAAGCAGTAAAAGCTTTGTGGGGACAGAATGCACGACACAGGAACGAATGCGATGCTGGTGTCTGCAGACCAGGACACATAAAGCCTCAGCTTCCACCTACATTTACAGGATTGCTACTGCATTTCACATCAGGTAATCCCTGAAGAAAAACTGAAATCAGATGGGCAGTTTGGGCTGTCTTCAAGCATTCTGACTTGCCCGAATTACTAGGCAGCAAAATCAGGCCTCCTCAAGTGTGTTCCTAGGCTTCCTTCTTACTTTAAACTTAGTCTTATAAATTTTGCATTGCTCCCTCTATCTAGTCTAACGAAATAGATAGGAAAGCAGCTCAGACTACTCAATGATGCCTTCTGCATTTCTAAATTTGACATAAAAGAAATGGAATAATTACCAGAACTTAAAATTCATGCTAGAAGGCTGGGTCATTTTAGAACTGACTCTATATAAAGTCTTTTCTACACTGGAACATGAAAAATCAAAGACCAAGTAATTAAAGGTACAAGGGCAATACATTCTAGTTTAGCAATGCCAAATCTCAGAGTAAGTTTTCTCACATAGAGGCAAAGTGCTCTACTTCCTTTGGGCAATTTGGACCAAACTGAGTCCAACATAATTTTGCAGAAGAAAATCCACACCATGGTTAAAAGTGCAGGAATTTCACACTTCATTGACGAAGAAGCACCAGAGGAAGTGAATCAAGTTTTAAGATTCACAATCTTCTGTCAAGCACAGTTATCATCAGAATTAAAAAAAAAAAAAAAAAAAAAAAAGAAGTGTCTAGGGCTTTTTTGGGCTGTTTCTCTCACTCCTTTCAGAAGGTAACCTGCCAGAAGATCTCCTAAAAACCTGAAAACATCCACTCATCTCCACTGACTGCCAAGGAGACTCAAGTGATCAGTGGAGCCGTCTACGCTGTAGATAGCTAAAATATGTCAAATATTTCTCATCATGGATGTCTGCTTCTGCATATATCAGGAAGTGTTGCAGCACTGGTGGCAATGAACAGTGTCACGCCCATCTCGAACTAGGATTTACAAAACAGACTTTACATTATCAATGCCACATGAGAAGGCCCAGCCATTAGCATTTTCAGAGCTCAGTCAATAGCCGCAAAAACCCCCATAAATGAACCCAAAAGTCCTGGTGGACCACTCCCCTAACCTCATAACCCAGCAGTGAAAATATTTAGGAAAGAGATATGATTTCAGTTGTTCTTAGGATCCCAGAGGATTTTAAAGTCTCTCCTCAATGCTTTAATAAGTGGATTATTACATAATCTGAGGTAAGAATAGAAAGGGGACCCTCACCCACCCTGTAAAAGCTGTTTCACTTTCAACAGAATAATTAAATATTTAGCAGAAACGAGACACACCTGGGCTGGGGTAGTTACTGCACATGATGGGGAGAAGCTAACTTCCACTGCTGCTCTCCTGACAGCCCAGCTGTGAAACTCTACACGACCTTGTATCAAACGGTGGCTGGAGCACAGCTTCTCACTTTCTTCCCATCTCTGGAACAGACCTCAGCACACAGGCTGATAAATGACAGCTTGAAATCTTCTCTAGTGAGGAAGGGAAGGAAATCCAAGTCCAGGGAGCCAAATTCAGAATTACTATTCTCACAGTTTAAGTGTCAATTAAGAAGCAGGAGATGATGGGAGAGATGTCACTTCATCTCTCTTCCTTTGAAAGGAATTACTTTTACAGAAAAAGACAGCACTGACACCCCAAAGAACGGCAGGGCTTAAACTAAAGCCCTGAGATTTTTACGTAAGCTCCAGTGGCTCCCTCTTGTCATCCTGGGTGTTCAGGCAATACCCTCAGCCACCAAACTCTCCCCTCTGTCTTTGACACAGACCCTATAGCCAGTAAATCAAAAGAAGCTATTGTTAAACTTAAAGCAGTTGTGATTACATCCCCTTTGGAGATCAGATAAACTGACTTTTGGAGGAATTGTCATTTATTTCACTAGATGTTCTCCTTCAGCAGACAGGGCAGTGTTGGTGGAATTCCTACTCATGTTGGTGAACAGGCTTAATTTTATTTCAGGTCTACCGCAGAAGTTTGGATTGCAGTAATCTATTTAAGGCAGAGCCCCAATTACACAAGGAATATGTCTCATTATTTGTGTGTTCTGCACCCACATACCAGCAAAGATGGTTATCTAGACAGGATAATAATATAAACCAGGAACATGCTCTACTTTGGTATTTATGAATACTATGTTACTTATCAGCAGTACTGTTAGTGATTTGGTATCAAGCTGCATTCACTGTAGGTAGAACAACACAACCCAACAGTTTGTGCATAAGTATCCATAAATAAATTTGTAAGGGGCACTTAAGAAGTCCCATTACAACTCACATTTTAGTCCACCATACAATGCAGTCACTGATTTTAGGCTGTTATTCCCCTCCTGTCTGAGCAGAGTTGTAGTTTTCTCCATGAATGCCATTTTTCTTTGAGAGCAAGCTGTAGGAACTTCTGTTATGGTGAAAGCTCACTTGGCAGATCCTGTGCCCAGATTACACACAGACACACAAGTCAGCTAAGGGATTCTTATTCAGTCATGAATTGTCTATAGAGAGATGTAGCTCGGGCTCCAAAAGATGAGCGTGGAATAAAACCTGTAACATTACTGGGGATAAATCAAGAATCCTGCGCCAGCAGGATTGCTGTATATTGCACATATGTTCGCACTACAGGCAAATATATGTGTTCCTGTTCAGTCCAACCTGAACTCAAGGCAGGAGAGAGCGGAGAGGTTTGCTGGCTGTACAGTTTCTCCAGGCACCTTCACCTCCTCCTGCACGCACTGGACCTGTTGCAACATGTCAGTGCAGAAGGCACTACTTCAGGGAGGTTGGGGGGACCAGGAGAGGACGAGAGAGAAAAAAGTGATTGCTACAGAGGTACAGTCTCACCAGAAGGCATGTGGACAGCTGAGAAAGGCCATTTCCAAGCAACCAGAAATACCTGTCCCCTCTCAGGTATTCTTTAGTGACATGTCTTTGACTTCAGCATTTAGAGAAGTTGCTCCAGCAGAATTTCTGCTAAATCGTTAGCAAGCTGAAAGATTTCCCCAAAACAGCCAAGATGCTGAACATTTTTTGCTCTTCTAATATGTCATAAACAAACATGCAGCACTTGAATCATAAAGGTCACTATCTTGTGTTGATATGAATCATGCCATGCAGTACCACTGCCCGGTTTATTTATTGCAGAATAAGATGATCTTAATTACTCAGTCCAAACTAAAAGGTAGTACACTCAGTTCAGGTAGTATTTTAGGAACATTATTTTCTTTTTAGGTATTGTCTCTACTTGGTGGATACTATTTCAATTGGTTTAGGTACTATTTTCAATTGTTTTGACATGTCTCTACCCCCGTGTCTCAGAAAAGAGCATTCTAAATGCTGCACATGAGAATCATTTTGGCTTAAACAAAACCACTTAAATCAGGCAATCTTTGTTATTTAATATACAGATAAAATAAATTGTTTGAGACTATGAAGTTGGGCATTAAATCCAAGAAACCTGTGAATGTACAAACATAGAGTCAACTCTAAAGACTTTTGCTGCCTTTTTGGAAATGTTTATGTTTATTTTCCTTTTTTTTTTTTGTTTATTTTCTCAGGTGTTTTCACAGGTGTAATACGTACAGAAAAGACAATGTCATTCTACTTAACAGCTTTTGTTTTAAAACAGTAATTCAAGGTTTCTCCACATCAGAAAAGGACTACTTCTCAAAAAAAAAAAAAAAAAGTCAAGCCAGTTCATCCTGGCTTCTGGAAAACTG